>JAIOJX010000030.1:92940281-94140281 GCA_022376925.1 Tragulus kanchil
GGCCGGTATATATGGCAAGTTAGCATTGTCCCAGTCTTGGTCTCAGTGGTCTTTGGTAACAGCCTGAGGGTAAGTCAGCACAGCTCAGGATCCTCAGTGTCTCCCCTTCCATCTTCACCCCCTCCCCCTGCTCCCTAAGAGAACCTAAGAAAACACAATTTCACCCTCTATTTGATGTTAATAAAAAATCTCTTCATCTGAAGGAGAACATATCATAATCTTGCTTTGTTGTGGGTTAAGAAATTCAGAATTTGAAGACAATTCTAATGAATGTGTGAAACAGTGAATAAAGCTCTGGGCACAGCCTGATCCTTTGTCATATTAGTTCTTAGTCATTTTTGCTCCTTAATTTATGCATTAGGACAGTGATTCTCCAGGTGTGATCTCCAGATCAGCAGCAGCCACACACCCAGCGGGTGACTCTGATGCACGCCAGTGTTAGAGAAACTCTGGCTTAGACAAAAGGGTCTTTATGTTGGGCATCCCTGGTGGCTCAGACAGTAAAGAATCCACCTCAGTGCAGGAGACACTGGTTCAATACCCAGGTCAGGAAGACCCCCTGGAGAAGGGAATCACTCCTCCAGTATTCTTCCCTGGAGAATCCCGTGGAGAGAGGAGCCTGGCAGGCTCCTGGTAGTGCGTAGGGTCATTTATGATCAATACATGAGTGACCCTCACTCATGTATGAATTAGTCAAATTGAAGAGATTGCATCTGTATTCATATTGCTTATTTAGCTAAGTAAACTCTTAGATTGAACATTCTTTTATATTTTCTTTTATATTTAACATTCATTAAAATAAAAGCTCTTTTATATTTAACATTCCCATAGCATAACTGGAAGGGCCAAATCTGTAACATGGTAAGGCTAGTCTTTTTTCTTTCTTTCTTTTCGACACCTGCCATGCCCTGAGGGAGGCAGGCAGCAAAACTAGTCTATTATTGATCAATTTTGAACTCCAGTTTTCCCAGCACCACTCATTGAAGACACCATCTTTTCTCCATGGTATTGTCTTGCCTTCCTTACCTTAACTGACTATAGGTACATGAATTTATTTGGGGGCTTTTATCCTACTCCATTGATCTATATTTGTTTTTGTCCCAGTGGCACAGTGTTTGGATTACTGAAGCTTTGTAGTATAGTCTTGTACTGGGCGGTATATATGGCAAGTTAGCATTGTCCCAGTCTTGGTCTCAGTGGTCTTTGGTAACAGCCTGAGGGTAAGTCAGCACAGCTCAGGATCCTCAGTGTCTCCCCTTCCATCTTCACCCCCTCCCCCTGCTCCCTAAGAGAACCTAAGAAAACACAATTTCACCCTCTATTTGATGTTAATAAAAAATCTCTTCATCTGAAGGAGAACATATCATAATCTTGCTTTGTTGTGGGTTAAGAAATTCAGAATTTGAAGACAATTCTAATGAATGTGTGAAACAGTGAATAAAGCTCTGGGCACAGCCTGATCCTTTGTCATATTAGTTCTTAGTCATTTTTGCTCCTTAATTTATGCATTAGGACAGTGATTCTCCAGGTGTGATCTCCAGATCAGCAGCAGCCACACACCCAGCGGGTGACTCTGATGCACGCCAGTGTTAGAGAAACTCTGGCTTAGACAAAAGGGTCTTTATGTTGGGCATCCCTGGTGGCTCAGACAGTAAAGAATCCACCTCAGTGCAGGAGACACTGGTTCAATACCCAGGTCAGGAAGACCCCCTGGAGAAGGGAATCACTCCTCCAGTATTCTTCCCTGGAGAATCCGTGGAGAGAGGAGCCTGGCAGGCTCCTGGTAGTGCGTAGGGTCATTTATGATCAATACATGAGTGACCCTCACTCATGTATGAATTAGTCAAATTGAAGAGATTGCATCTGTATTCATATTGCTTATTTAGCTAAGTAAACTCTTAGATTGAACATTCTTTTATATTTTCTTTTATATTTAACATTCATTAAAATAAAAGCTCTTTTATATTTAACATTCCCATAGCATAACTGGAAGGGCCAAATCTGTAACATGGTAAGGCTAGTCTTTTTTCTTTCTTTCTTTTCGACACCTGCCATGCCCTGAGGGAGGCAGGCAGCAAAACTAGTCTATTATTGATCAATTTTGAACTCCAGTTTTCCCAGCACCACTCATTGAAGACACCATCTTTTCTCCATGGTATTGTCTTGCCTTCCTTACCTTAACTGACTATAGGTACATGAATTTATTTGGGGGCTTTTATCCTACTCCATTGATCTATATTTGTTTTTGTCCCAGTGGCACAGTGTTTGGATTACTGAAGCTTTGTAGTATAGTCTTAAGTCAGGGAGTCTGATTCCTCCAGCTCCATTTTGGCTGTTTTTTTTTTTTTTTTTTTTGCTTTAATTCTGTGAAAAATACCACTGGTAAAAACTGGTCTTATTATTGCTTGGAAGTGTTTTATAATATTGTATAGACACAGTCCATTCTTTCGTTCAGCAAATATTTATGCGGTACGTGTGTCTGTCCATTGGAGGGGATATAACACGGCCCAAGCAAAGTCCTTGTCTTTACGTTGTTTTAGACTTGGGGAGGAGAGGAGATGAAATATATAGTTAATATTCTGGATGATAACTGCTATGATGGGAAAAGCGAGATGGGAAGGACCAGTTCCCTAGAGCTACTGTAACAAGTCACCACTGACTTGTGGCACAGAATAACAGATATGTATTCTCTGATAGTACTCAAAGCTTTCTAGGTCTAAAATCCACCGGTCAGCCAGACTAGAAGCCCTCCCTTACCTCAGTCTAGGCCTCATCAAAATCACCTTTAATGTCTATTTCTAATCAACCATCTTTCCAGGTATTCTGGGCCTTTTCTGTCAAATTATGCAAAATTCTTCCTAGCTTTCCTTATTACGCACTTGCAAAGCCATGTCCATAGTTTGGGGTATTTGTTTTACATCATTACCCCCGCTCTGGGCAGTACGGTTGTGGCAGTTAGGGTCCTCGGAGGACACCACCTGGAGTCTCTGTGTATGTCAGCGAATGGGCTTGCCGTACAGGGAGGGCTGGCGTGCCGAGCAGGAGCGCAGGCTGCTGACACACTCAGGCTGCCACAGTGAGGCAGAAGTCCTTCTACTGAGAAGCTTCAGCTTTTGCTCTTAGGGCCTTTCAACTCACTAGATGAGGTCTGCCCATTATCCAGGATAATCTCCTCTACTGAAAATCAACTGATTATAGATGTTAACCACAACTATAAAACACCTTCACAGCTAAACCCAAATTAGTGTTTGATTAAACAACTGCCTCTGAAAGCCTAGCTGAATTGATCCATAAAACCAACCCACGGGGTGGAGGGGGGCCTCCATTGTTCTTTTACAGGGAGTGATATGTGACATGGCATCAGACAAGTTAGTTAAAAATACTACCTTTTGGTAATGTCGTCTTCCAGTTGTGTTCCTTGGCAGTTTAGCAGATGGGTAATCATTTTAATTTCTTTTATTTCATTCTTGTTTGATCTCCATTACCAGCTGTCCTTTTTATATCTTACCCATTTTAATTTAGTATGTAGTAGAATCATTTTGGCATATAGCATACTTAAACTTAATGAACAATTTACTAGCTAAACGAATAGAAAGAATGCCACTTAAATGATGATAAAAGTAACAACACTAGTTAGGTTTGTATTGAGTACAAATCTGACGCACTCGGATTTGGTTTATAGGCCAATACTACTCTACTGGGAAAATTCTTTCTGCCTGAGAATTAAATTGGGACTATTTTAATTAGTGCAGTGTCTAGATAAATGGAGCCTTTTAAAATGTACCAGTTTGCATAGTGTTTCCATTATGTAAGTGGCTAGATTGTATAACATAATGTATGTGAATTTCAACTTTTGCTGAATTAAAACTCTTAGAAGGAAAAGCAGAAGACATCCTTATACTGCTTCACTACACAGTACAGTAACCTACAGTCTGTTACTATGCAGCATGTAAAAATTCAGTTTTTTTCACTCCTAATACTCAGACTATTCAGTAGGCTACCTATTTATCTCATCTTGTTTTTCTCTTTTCTTCTGTACGATAGCTTTACTTTTTAATTTAGGCAGCCTCTTTGCCCCTGTTTCAATATGAGTTGCTGGCTCAAGTTTTCTTACCTGGAATGGTTTCTCCTTTACATTAAAGTCCTGCTGTATTGCTTCTTGGAGAAAAGGTTTTGTGGTTGGACAAGGGGACCATGTTCTCTGCCTCTAATGTTCTGTGACTGTGGCAGATTGAATCTATTCTGTTATCTCCGCATTCTCTAAATGCTTCCTCTGACTTCTTAGTGTTCAAACATAGTGCAGCCCCTTTATTTTATAGTTTAATGCTCTGTTCTAGAGTTTTCGCATATGTTTGAATGTGGGGTTTTTGTATTGTGGGGTTTTTATTTTTATTGTGAGATAACCTTCCCTTCTATCAAGTTTTAAAAGCCAGCAGACTTTTCTTTGTGAAAGTTAATGTGCGACAGTATTTTCCTCCTGTAAAACCCTGTTCTGCTTACTTGGCATCCCACATTGCCCATGCGATTTAGAGCTTTTTTGCTGGTTATTATAGACCGCCTTGGAGTGTCTGAGCGCTCAGTGTGATGTCAAAACCCATTCTTCCTCTTACAGAATGTTTGATGTGGGAGGCCAGAGATCTGAGCGCAAGAAGTGGATTCACTGCTTTGAAGGCGTGACCGCCATCATCTTCTGTGTGGCGCTGAGCGACTATGACCTGGTTCTCGCTGAAGATGAAGAAATGGCAAGTAGAACCACTTCTAAAGATTAAGCAGGGAACAGGAAGGGCTAGAGCTGTTGTCTTTTTCTAAGAAAAATTCTTGAGAAATTCTTGCTAATGCCTGAAAAATGTGAAAGTTCGGGCACTTTACCTTTTCTATTTAGCCTATTTCCCATTTAGTACACAAAGCAGCACAGATGGATTCTCATAAAAAGGAAGAGACAAAGGGTTGATATCATGTCAACCCTAGAGGCTTAACTAGGCATTTCTGAGGCCTGGGATCTACATACTGAGTAAAGTCAGTTCCATTACAGGCCAAGGCTTATTTTCCTCTAGCTTAGTAACCTACAGTCTGTTACTATGCAGCATGTAAAAATTCAGTTTTTCACTCCTAATACTCAGACTATTCAGTAGGCTACCTATTTATCTCATCTTGTTTTTCTCTTTTCTTCTGTACGATAGCTTTACTTTTTAATTTAGGCAGCCTCTTTGCCCCTGTTTCAATATGAGTTGCTGGCTCAAGTTTTCTTACCTGGAATGGTTTCTCCTTTACATTAAAGTCCTGCTGTATTGCTTCTTGGAGAAAAGGTTTTGTGGTTGGACAAGGGGACCATGTTCTCTGCCTCTAATGTTCTGTGACTGTGGCAGATTGAATCTATTCTGTTATCTCCGCATTCTCTAAATGCTTCCTCTGACTTCTTAGTGTTCAAACATAGTGCAGCCCCTTTATTTTATAGTTTAATGCTCTGTTCTAGAGTTTTCGCATATGTTTGAATGTGGGGTTTTTGTATTGTGGGGTTTTTATTTTTATTGTGAGAAAACCCTTTCCCCTTCTATCAAGTTTTAAAAGCCAGCAGACTTTTCTTTGTGAAAGTTAATGTGCGACAGTATTTTCCTCCTGTAAAACCCTGTTCTGCTTACTTGGCATCCCACATTGCCCATGCGATTTAGAGCTTTTTTGCTGGTTATTATAGACCGCCTTGGAGTGTCTGAGCGCTCAGTGTGATGTCAAAACCCATTCTTCCTCTTACAGAATGTTTGATGTGGGAGGCCAGAGATCTGAGCGCAAGAAGTGGATTCACTGCTTTGAAGGCGTGACCGCCATCATCTTCTGTGTGGCGCTGAGCGACTATGACCTGGTTCTCGCTGAAGATGAAGAAATGGCAAGTAGAACCACTTCTAAAGATTAAGCAGGGAACAGGAAGGGCTAGAGCTGTTGTCTTTTTCTAAGAAAAATTCTTGAGAAATTCTTGCTAATGCCTGAAAAATGTGAAAGTTCGGGCACTTTACCTTTTCTATTTAGCCTATTTCCCATTTAGTACACAAAGCAGCACAGATGGATTCTCATAAAAAGGAAGAGACAAAGGGTTGATATCATGTCAACCCTAGAGGCTTAACTAGGCATTTCTGAGGCCTGGGATCTACATACTGAGTAAAGTCAGTTCCATTACAGGCCAAGGCTTATTTTCCTTACTTCTGCCAGCTTAGTAACCCTTGATTTAAATCATACTTGGCTGCTGTCGTGGAGTTGTCACATGTGTTTTCCGTGTACCATTCATCTGGACGAAATATTTTCAAAGAGAAGAGCTCTAAGTGTCAGTGTCTTTGTTTTTTGGTAGATAAGCCCTCTGCACTTACTGTGCAGTAGGGATGGTGCACACGTTCACTTCTGTCCTTCTGGCACTGGGCAGCCGGTCAGGGCCCTTTTTGAAGCCACCAACACTGGAAGGGCAGGAGACAAGCTGGAGGTTTCCTTGCCTCATGTATCTAGGGTATTGGGCTGACTGTCTTTCCGTTTTTTCAGATTATTAATCTTTGAAAACCTCTGCTTGCCTTTTAACGGGAACTTCACTCTGTAGTAACGAGGTCTCCTCCGAAACACCTGCACTTGGCATTGCTGGGGTGCAGGGTCCGGCGGCGCGGCACTACACTGCCGGGCGCGGGGTGAAGACAGAAGGGTAACAAGTGAGGCACCCGCACCTCAGCTGAAATCAAAGTGTGTGCTTGTTCTTAACTGGCAGATGTGTTTCTTTGTGATACGTTATCTCTCTTTCAGCTGAGCTGTCCCCCCGCCCCGTTACCCCCGCCCAGCCCCACACTCATTTTTTAAAAGCAACATTTATCAGAATATTTGTCCTTATGACACACTGCTTGTATTCTCTTACAGAACCGAATGCATGAAAGCATGAAGCTGTTTGACAGCATATGTAACAACAAATGGTTTACAGACACATCTATTATCCTTTTTCTAAACAAGAAGGATCTCTTTGAGGAAAAAATCAAGAAGAGCCCTCTCACTATATGCTATCCGGAATATGCAGGTATTTTACTTTCTGTAGGTAACTTGTCAACTCATAGATTGCTAAGTCAAAGACCCCCTAAGGCAGGATTTCACTTGTTGATTTGAATCTCTTGGCGGAGTAGTTCTTAACCTGGAAGCCAAATTATTTAGCACACTGCACGCGAGCACAGGTAGCTGCTTGAGGTGTGGATGATTGTCTTTGTAAACTTAAGATCTGTAAGATAGTGATTTGTTCATCCAGTTAACAGATCTTAGGTCTCAGGTCTTGTGTGATGCACGATAAATAAGATGTGTCTCTGCTCACTGACTCATCTCAAAGACAGAGGTATCTTAGCAAACACACATACAATATCGGTGCAGCACGGGGCCACAAAGGAACATGAACAGGAAGTGACTGTAAGGGGGAAGAGATTCGGAAGGAGTGTGGGAGTGAGCTAAAGCATTCACAAGAAATCTAGGCTTTGGAAATGAGACCTTAACAGGTTCCTTCCATTTCACTGCTGTGGAATGGAGTCTGCCATGAGAAAAGGAGACCTGAGAGGAGGTCCTGGCTTTTCTGTAATTTGCTCTTTGGTCTTGAATGAGGCAGTTCATTTCCCTGGGTCTCTGTACCCCATCTGTGGAATCAGAAGTTAGGCTAAAACACCGGTTAAGTTTACTTCCTTGGAACACTTCCCTGGCTGCTACTGGGGTGGCTGCGAGGAACGTAGATGACCCCGAGCCCCACTCCCTGGGCAAGCGCTCCCTCATTCAAGCAGTAATTTAGCTTTTCTCTGTTTTTCATATTGGGTTTTATTTTGATGAAGAAAGCTCTGTGCCTTAAAAATGAAACTTTCTGACTAATAGTTTATGTGATCTCTAAATTTAAACATTCTTCAGAGTTTGGTTAATTAAGCTAATTGATCTGCCCTCACTCCATCCTGAGTGTTTTTTAAAAAGTCAGGAGTTTGTTTCATTATAAACAAGACTTTAGTTCTGCATTGAGTCATCTGTAGAACAAGCATTTACTGCCTTCTCACAGGTGGTGTGAAGACAGCCCTGTGCTGTCCATGGTTTCACATGTGCTGGAAAAAATCAAGAAGAGCCCTCTCACTATATGCTATCCGGAATATGCAGGTATTTTACTTTCTGTAGGTAACTTGTCAACTCATAGATTGCTAAGTCAAAGACCCCCTAAGGCAGGATTTCACTTGTTGATTTGAATCTCTTGGCGGAGTAGTTCTTAACCTGGAAGCCAAATTATTTAGCACACTGCACGCGAGCACAGGTAGCTGCTTGAGGTGTGGATGATTGTCTTTGTAAACTTAAGATCTGTAAGATAGTGATTTGTTCATCCAGTTAACAGATCTTAGGTCTCAGGTCTTGTGTGATGCACGATAAATAAGATGTGTCTCTGCTCACTGACTCATCTCAAAGACAGAGGTATCTTAGCAAACACACATACAATATCGGTGCAGCACGGGGCCACAAAGGAACATGAACAGGAAGTGACTGTAAGGGGGAAGAGATTCGGAAGGAGTGTGGGAGTGAGCTAAAGCATTCACAAGAAATCTAGGCTTTGGAAATGAGACCTTAACAGGTTCCTTCCATTTCACTGCTGTGGAATGGAGTCTGCCATGAGAAAAGGAGACCTGAGAGGAGGTCCTGGCTTTTCTGTAATTTGCTCTTTGGTCTTGAATGAGGCAGTTCATTTCCCTGGGTCTCTGTACCCCATCTGTGGAATCAGAAGTTAGGCTAAAACACCGGTTAAGTTTACTTCCTTGGAACACTTCCCTGGCTGCTACTGGGGGTGGCTGCGAGGAACGTAGATGACCCCGAGCCCCACTCCCTGGGCAAGCGCTCCCTCATTCAAGCAGTAATTTAGCTTTTCTCTGTTTTTCATATTGGGTTTTATTTTGATGAAGAAAGCTCTGTGCCTTAAAAATGAAACTTTCTGACTAATAGTTTATGTGATCTCTAAATTTAAACATTCTTCAGAGTTTGGTTAATTAAGCTAATTGATCTGCCCTCACTCCATCCTGAGTGTTTTTTAAAAAGTCAGGAGTTTGTTTCATTATAAACAAGACTTTAGTTCTGCATTGAGTCATCTGTAGAACAAGCATTTACTGCCTTCTCACAGGTGGTGTGAAGACAGCCCTGTGCTGTCCATGGTTTCACATGTGCTCACGCAGGTGAGAGCCTGGGCAGGGGCTGAAGTGACAGAGTCCCACTCCAGCCCCCAGCCTGTGCTTCCTGCACCCAGAACACGACCAGCTGGAGCTCAGTTCACTAGACTCTCACTGGACACCAGACAGAGGACTCATTTATCAGTGTGATCCTGCTGCTGATTACCACAGCCCTTTTTGTGGGCCACAAAGTTGTAATTCCATTCTAAATAATTTCACAGAACTTTTAACTTCAAGTTTAGTTGTCTTCTTGAAAGTCTCAGTATCGTAGTCAACTTATTTAGAAACATTTTTAGTGTTTTATTAAAAGCAATAAAATTATTAATAGTTCTGATTCCCAGAAGCAAGGTAGCTCAGTTTTGCCTTTATCTGTCTTTCAGTTCTTTTTTGTCATTTCCTGTTGTGAAGTTAAGGGCTTCCCAGCAGTAAAGAATCTGCCTGCAAATTGGAGGCGTGGGTTCAATCACTGGGTCGGGCAGATCTCCTGGAGAAGAAAGTAGAAACCCACTCCAGCAACCTTGACTGGGAAATCCCATGGACAGAGGAGCCTAGTGAACTATAGTCCACGGGGGTTGCCGAGAATCAGACATGACTTAGTGACTAAACAGCAAGTAGCCCTTTTGTGCAAATGTCATCAGAGGGCCGGAGGGAAAGAAAGTGAAAGTGTTAGTCACTCAAGTCACCTCCAGCTCTAGGATCCCATGGACTGTATATTCCTCCACACTCCTCTGTCCGTGGACTTCTCCAGGCAAAGATACTGGAGTAGGTAGCCATTCCTTTCTCCAGGAGATCTTTGTGACCCAGAGATTGAACAGTCTCCTACACTGCAGGCAGATACTTTGGGCTTTCCCTGGTGGCTCAGATGGTAAAGGACCCAAATCAATCCTCAAATATTACATACCTACAGAGAGTTTAGAGTCAGCAAGAATACAGGTGTTAGCTCCTTTTTGTCATGTATAGATTATTTCAGGTTGTTGTTTTTTTTTTTCAAGTTAGTAAGAAGTAACAATCACTGATCTAAGACTCTCTGAGCCAAGAGTCTTATAGAATTCTTTCACAGGTGGTGTGAAGACAGCCCTGTGCTGTCCATGGTTTCACATGTGCTCACGCAGGTGAGAGCCTGGGCAGGGGCTGAAGTGACAGAGTCCCACTCCAGCCCCCAGCCTGTGCTTCCTGCACCCAGAACACGACCAGCTGGAGCTCAGTTCACTAGACTCTCACTGGACACCAGACAGAGGACTCATTTATCAGTGTGATCCTGCTGCTGATTACCACAGCCCTTTTTGTGGGCCACAAAGTTGTAATTCCATTCTAAATAATTTCACAGAACTTTTAACTTCAAGTTTAGTTGTCTTCTTGAAAGTCTCAGTATCGTAGTCAACTTATTTAGAAACATTTTTAGTGTTTTATTAAAAGCAATAAAATTATTAATAGTTCTGATTCCCAGAAGCAAGGTAGCTCAGTTTTGCCTTTATCTGTCTTTCAGTTCTTTTTTGTCATTTCCTGTTGTGAAGTTAAGGGCTTCCCAGCAGTAAAGAATCTGCCTGCAAATTGGAGGAGACGTGGGTTCAATCACTGGGTCGGGAAGATCCCCTGGAGAAGGAAGTAGAAACCCACTCCAGCAACCTTGACTGGGAAATCCCATGGACAGAGGAGCCTAGTGAACTATAGTCCACGGGGGTTGCCGAGAATCAGACATGACTTAGTGACTAAACAGCAAGTAGCCCTTTTGTGCAAATGTCATCAGAGGGCCGGAGGGAAAGAAAGTGAAAGTGTTAGTCACTCAAGTCACCTCCAGCTCTAGGATCCCATGGACTGTATATTCCTCCACACTCCTCTGTCCGTGGACTTCTCCAGGCAAAGATACTGGAGTAGGTAGCCATTCCTTTCTCCAGGAGATCTTTGTGACCCAGAGATTGAACAGTCTCCTACACTGCAGGCAGATACTTTGGGCTTTCCCTGGTGGCTCAGATGGTAAAGGACCCAAATCAATCCTCAAATATTACATACCTACAGAGAGTTTAGAGTCAGCAAGAATACAGGTGTTAGCTCCTTTTTGTCATGTATAGATTATTTCAGGTTGTTGTTTTTTTTTTTCAAGTTAGTAAGAAGTAACAATCACTGATCTAAGACTCTCTGAGCCAAGAGTCTTATAGAATTCTTTCAGGGTCTAGCATTAGGGCATGCGTTCCTTGCATGCAGCCTCAATACTTAATCTCTGTTCTGTACTGTTTGCTATAGCAGACACTAGCCTGCAGACTCCTCTCTTATCTCTTACCTTTCTCATCGCCTGTAGAGAATTCTCCTCTTCTTTTTATCTGTATGTTGGCATTTCACCAAATTCTATGTGTAGTCTTGTAATATTCTAGCACTCTTTATTCTCAGCGTGATAAATTCTGTTGTCAACTATAATTTTTCTGTGGCGACTCAGGCTTTGCATTTCCAACTGCTTGTTGAGCTTACCCACGTTTTTTTTTAGCACCTGAGACTCAAACTGAACTCACGATGTTTTTTTCCCTCAAAATCTCCTTTATTTCTCTTTGAATTATAGAACAAACCTCCCATTTTCCAGTTTTGAGCCAGGTCGTCTATATAAAACCTTTATACAAGACCATTCTAATGTGTGAGAAACTAACATCACCTTCCACGACACCCTCCCCCTTGTAATTCTTTTCCAAAAATCAGGTTAAGGAGTGTATGTATTCATTCATGTATGTTGTAGTTCTGAGGATTAAGTAGTCTAGCTAGTTACCTAGAAATATACAGCAGATTGAGGCATGCACACACAAGCTATTTTCTCAAAATGTATTTTTAATTTAGAGGTTGCATTAGCTTCTATGAGTCAGTAGGACCTTCTATTTAGACCTTTTGTTTATTCCTTTAGAATTTCAGTGTACCAACCTTATGATGACTTAATAAGGTAAAGGTATGGCCATCTGCTGGTGACTTGAGATAAAATGTAAATTGGACAACCTACAGAAGATTTCCTGGAAACAACCTACCAAGTTTGAATCATTAAGAAATAGAAAATCTGAAGACTGATTACTAGTAGAGGGACGGAATCAGTAATCAAAAACCTCTCTGTAAACAAAAGTTCATAACCAGATGGTTTACTGACGAATTCTACCAAATGAAGAATTATTAACAGTCCTTCTCAAGTTCTTCAAAAATTAGAAGTGTTCTCTCCTGTTCCATAACTCATTTTACCAGGCCCACATTACGTGTTACCTAAACCAGGAGAATATGTCTTAAGAAAATAATACACCATATATCTCTGATAAATATAAATGTAAAAATCTTCTACAGAATATCAGCAAAGTGAATTGAGCAGTACATTAAAAGGATCATACACCACTATGATGTGGCATTTATTCCTGGGATGCAAAGATAGTTCAATATCTGCAAATCAGTTAATGTAACACATCACCTAAGAAATAATCAACAGATGCAAAAAAAAATCTTTAAATTCAGCATTCATTTAGGATAAAATCTAAACAAAAAGGTGCAGAGGGCATGTACCTCCGTTTAATAAAGGCCACATGACAATCCTGTAGTGAAAGTGACAGTTGCTCTGTCGTGTCCGACTCTGTGTGACCCCATGGACTGTAGCCCACCAGGCTCCTCTGTCCAGGGGATCTTCCCAACCCAGGGATTAAACCCAGGTCTCCTGCATTGCAGGCAGACTCTTTACCATCTGAGCCACCAGGGAAGCCCATCCTGTAGTTAATACCAAACTTAGAGGAGAAGATGGAGTGAGACGATCCTTACCACGGGTCCACCTTTGTCAGCAGAGCACAGCAAGCCCACCACTGCAGTCAGGCAAGAAGAAAGGCATCCAAATCACACAACAAGAGGAAGTCTCACTATTTGCAAAAGACATTATATATAGAAAATCTTACAGACTCACACAAAAACTGTTATGATTCGTAGTCAACAAATTTAGTGAAATTGCAGGATACAAGTCAGTATACACAAATCCATCTAGTAGTAGTGAACAATAAGAAAAATTAGAAGTCAGATTTATAGTTGCATTAATAGCTGAATTTCTAGGAATAAATTTAACCAAGGAGGTGAAGGACATGCACACTGAAGACTAAAACACAGGAAAGAAATTGAAGATATAAATAAATGGGAAGACATTCCATGCTCAATTGGAAGAGTACCATTAGAATAATCCATGCTACCTAAAGTTGTTTGGAAGACTCAATGTAATCCATATCAAAATCTTAATAGGATTATTTATTCTTTCTGTGAAAACTGTTAACAGTTTTGAATCATAATGGACTTCCAAAGCTAAAGCAGTCTTGAAGAGGAACAACAAAAGTGGAAGCACTCTGCTCCCTGGTGTCCAGCTATGCAACAGCTACAGCAACCAAACCAGTGTGGTGTTGGCATTACAGACAGACACACAGGTCTAGGGAACAGAATAGAGAGCCCAGAAGTAAAAGCATGCATATGCCATCAAGTAATTTATGACCGAGGATGCAAGAATGTATACAATGGGGAAAGAACAGTCTCTTCAGTAAATAGTGTTAGGAAAACTGGACTGCTTTCTCTACCATATGCAAAAATAAAGCCAGACAGACTAAAGACTTTGGGTAAGAAACCATAGAACTTCTAGAAAACAGGCAGTAAGTTGGACATCTGTTTTGGCTGTAACTTCTTAGGTTTGACAACAAAAGCAAAAATAGATAAATGGGACTACATCAAGCTAAAAAGCTTCTGCATAGCAAAGGAAATCATCAATAAAATAGAACCTGCTAGAATGGCTGTTACTGTAAAGAAAAGAAATGCCAAACATTGGCAAAGACATGGAGAAGCAGGAACCCTTGTAACCTATTGCTGAGATTGTAAACTGGTGCAGTCCCTATGGAGATCAACATGGATTCCTTGAAAGACTAGAAGCAGACCTACCCTCTCGTTCAGCAGTTCCACTTCTGGTATCTGAGGAAAATGGTAACACTTTCTGGAGAAGGATGTATGAACCCCTCTGTTCAGTACAGCATTGCTGACTGTAGCCAAGCTACGAAAAGAACCGGCGCAGTTCAGGGGAAGGGATGCATGATAGTACCACAGGCGGCACTTTGAATATTAATTTCCTCCAGATATGGAGTGAGCTTCCAACATGGAGAGAGGATCTCAGAACAGCTTTACCAAGCTGGCTGGCTAACAGAGGGCCTTGAAGACCAGGCACATAATTTTGTGTTATTACTGCCATTTTTTTTCAAATGAACGTTTTATTGAAGGACCATATAATATAAATACATATCAGTACATAAACTATGCACTTTTAGCACAAGTATGAAACAATGAATTTTTAAAAAGTGAAACTACTGATAACATTTACGACCCACGTCAAGAAATGTATTTCCAGGTTTCCCCAGAAACCCTGTCATCTCTTTTCCAGTCTTAACTGATCAATTTCCACTCACCCACCCACCCACCCAAAGAGTAATTATGAGTCTGTCTTCATTAATTTTGACTGATTTCAAGCTTATTTGTTTTCTAAACATCAGTTGTTGATAGTATGTACTGTTTTGTACAGTCTGCCTTCATTTGTTTAACAGTATGGATATGAAACTTACCTATTGTATTGTGTGTAGCTGTACTTTTACTCTCATTTCTCTGTGGCAGCTCATTATATGAAATTATTAGTCATAATAATGGTGAAAATTATTAGTTTATGAATTATTAGTCACGAGTGCTGGAAATTATTAGTCAGTCTACAAGTAATGAACTTTTTGGTTATATCCTAAAGCAGAAGAAGTTACGCTAGGAACAGTCTATGTCTCCTAGTGAAACATGTATATATGTAAGTTCTGTCAAGGACAGACCTACAAGCTGAACTGCTAGCTCACAGAGTGTAGGTGTGATTACCTTTAGAAACTGCCAGGTACCAGAGCGCTGTTCCCAGGAGTCTTCAGTTCTGTGAAAGCAGGCGTGTGACATTCACGTTTCGTAATCTAATAGCCACAGACCACACTGTAGATCTTGTATGGTTTTTGAATAAAAAACTGAGTGATAAATGCTAACTAATGACTAGACAGAAGAAGCTGAATAAAAATATACAACATGCCGTGTCAGGAAGTGAAGTGGCTCTGTGTTTGGAGATGGAGGAGAAGGAGTAAGAACAAAAGAGGCTCTGGCACTTGGAGACGGAGGCAGGAGCAAAGATCACAGTGAACAGCTTTCAGTTTCTTTTTTTTTTTTTTTTTCTATTTTAAGGCTGACTTATAGTCATCAAAGGGTGATCAACATTGGGTATTTTTCACTTAGAAGTTTATCTTATTCTTGAAGGGCCAAGATAATTATGATGGAGTTACATCTTTTATATGTATGAAAGTGGCGTCAATATTTTAAGGTCCGCGTTGCCTGGAGGTATAGTCAACTTCACCTTACATTTCTTTCCATTTCCCTTCTCAGGCTCAAACACATACGAAGAGGCAGCTGCATATATTCAGTGTCAGTTTGAAGACCTCAATAAGAGAAAGGACACAAAGGAAATATACACCCACTTCACATGTGCCACAGACACCAAGAACGTGCAGTTTGTCTTTGATGCCGTAACAGATGTCATCATAAAAAATAATCTAAAAGACTGTGGTCTCTTCTGAGTTTCGCAGTAATGGGTGAAATGCATTTTCAAACCAAATGAGTACTTACATGTGGATCTCTCTAGAATAGAGTCTTGCGGCAACACGGAATGTAGTATATGGCAAATGCATCTGGGACCTGACCAAAGCTGTTCTCTCTTGTTTTTTTATAACTGAAAGTAACAGAAGGACCTTTCTTAAATGTGAGAGGTGGTCCTGCAGGGTGATTCTAAGGGCAGTGTTAAAGCTGGGCTCCCATGTACTGATGGCTTCTGTGTACGTGTAAATATGCAAATTATGTATACATGTATTTATGACTTGTTTTCCACATGACTTTCAGGTGTTTAGTAAGTGGCAACTTGTGATTTTAGCGTGATGGCTTTGGAAATAACAGAAATACTAAGTACTTCGTACAGAATGACAGACTGTTGTCCTGTTTGCCAGTTTTAAACAGATTTATGTTTATGTCCTGTAAATTTTTAAGTGCAGTGATTAATATTAGGACACATTGCAGCCCCTTGTCTCTGTTATATGTATACTTGTAATCATAAAAATGTTATTTGTACAAACACTATTTTAATAACCTAATTTGTTCTTTAAATATAACGTGTTTTGTTGAAATGTTCTTGAAGAGGATGACTGTACCTGCCTTAGCATCAGTTCAACATTGTATGCATTTCAGGTTTTCTTTTAAAGGTGCATGCTAATCTGATTCTGCTTTTTGGTTTGAAGACTGTAAAATTTCAGACTTTTGAGGATATGCTTCTAGACTTAGAAACACTTCATTTTTATTCATTTGGTTTCTTTTCACTTTGCATTTTAATATTTGGATGGTATTCCTGCATTGCCTTAAAGGTGATGCCAGATTAATTTTTATACACTTTAAATAACTACGTTTTTATTTATAACTAAGTTTAGGTGGGTGCAAGAGCATTTTTGTGGGTAGAAAATAAGTCAGCATAATGAACTTTGAGACATTTGTGTATTTCCTTTGGGAAATCCCTTGTACCTACCATACATGATAGCTCCTTATTTGGAAGTTAACAACAGGAAAGACCTTTGAAGATTCTGCTGCTGATATAAATGCAAGCTTTAAGTTCACACATGTAAGTAACTAGTTCCAAATTTAATTATCACACTATATTAAAATTACTTTTTCCCTTAGATTATTCAGATTTCCTCCACTTGTTTGAATTTCTTTTTAAACTATGCTATTATCTCTGAGAATGAAATGGGCAATTACATTTAGAAAAATGAGTAATAGTATTTAATTAAGTCGGCAATTGTATGTATTCTCAAATACATGTTACATTTCTACTAGACATTAAACTTTGATAGTCATTTCTGTTTTAATTATTCATGGTGTGTCTCTATGACCTCATTTTCAGCAAAGTGAACAGCATTCCATACCCTTCTTCTCTTTTACTTACCTTGAAAATGTCAGTGTTTCAGTAAGCTTCGTGGGTAGGTAGTATCTAAATTTAGTTGTGTGCTGTCATTTTATTGAGGTCTATTTGTTGCCATGTGTGTGTGTGTGTGTATAAACCAGAAACTACATTTGCATCTGTTTCATTTTGGAGATTTGTTTTTCTTTTTTGTAATGTAAAAAAATTCAAACTTATCAAAATTCTTTACATGTATTAGTTTAGATTCTTTATGTGCCTTTCATGAAAGATATGTTTTCATTAATTTTATGGGTGGAAGACCTGTTGTATTCATCTTACAAAGCTATGTATGAAATTCAACTGTCCTGTGAAACAGTTTGAATCATGAGAAATAACGTTTAAAAAGCCACAAAGAAGCACATATTGGTGACCACCATTGATGAATTCCTGAACTTTATTCTGTGTGTGTTACTAATAAAATCTAATAAACATGAATTTTTAAAATTTTAGAAATCTGTTGGCTAAATACTTGTTTTGTGTTAGCATTTAAGTGTCAGTCTATCAGGGTTTCCTTGGTGGCTCAGATGGTAATGAATCTGCCTCCCTGGGAAGATCAATCCCTGGGTCAGGAAGATCCCCTGGAGAAGGTCATGGCAACCCACTCCAGTATTCCTGCCTGGAGAATCTCATGGACAGAGGAGCCTGGCAGGCTACTGTCTATGGAATCCCAAAGAGTTGGACATGAGTGACTAACATACACCACACACACGTACACCAGTCTATGTTCATTTCTTTACCTATGCTTTTTGGAATTTCATCTGTTTCATCTGTTCTTGAGTTATCCTTGCCCCAAATTTTCTCATGAGATATGGTGCCACATTGGGAATTTCCTGTTCCAACTCAGTATACCCAAACCAAATTCATCATTTCCCCCCGTCAACCAATTCTCATTCTCTGACTTGGCTAATTCCTCAGTGGGCAGTATTTATTTATTTTCATCCATTATTTATTCTTTGGCCTGTGTGAGCTCCCACTGCAGTGGCCTCTGTGCTTGGAGAGCACCGGCTCTAGGTGCATGCGCTCCAGAGCTCTAGCTCATAATTGGACATACTAGTTAAGCTGCTCTGCAGCATGTGGGATCTTCTCAGCCAGGGATTGAACCAGTGCCCCTTGCACTGCAAGATGGACTCTACCCACTAGACCACCAGGGAAGCCCCATGCTTTATTTCTCTTTCCCATTCCTGCCACCATCTACGGAATTCATGTCTTCCAATTAAAATGGCTAATTGAATTCCCTACTTCCAGTTTCTCCTTTCTTCAATCCAGGTTGCTTAACCTAATCTAGAACTGGGGCTGTTACCTTGATGCTGACTTGTCAGTAAAATGAAACCTAACTTAACTTTCCATCCTGGCTCTTCATCAGAAGACCTGTTGTATTCATCTTACAAAGCTATGTATGAAATTCAACTGTCCTGTGAAACAGTTTGAATCATGAGAAATAACGTTTAAAAGCCACAAAGAAGCACATATTGGTGACCACCATTGATGAATTCCTGAACTTTATTCTGTGTGTGTTACTAATAAAATCTAATAAACATGAATTTTTAAAATTTTAGAAATCTGTTGGCTAAATACTTGTTTTGTGTTAGCATTTAAGTGTCAGTCTATCAGGGTTTCCTTGGTGGCTCAGATGGTAATGAATCTGCCTCCCTGGGAAGATCAATCCCTGGGTCAGGAAGATCCCCTGGAGAAGGTCATGGCAACCCACTCCAGTATTCCTGCCTGGAGAATCTCATGGACAGAGGAGCCTGGCAGGCTACTGTCTATGGAATCCCAAAGAGTTGGACATGAGTGACTAACATACACCACACACACGTACACCAGTCTATGTTCATTTCTTTACCTATGCTTTTTGGAATTTCATCTGTTTCATCTGTTCTTGAGTTATCCTTGCCCCAAATTTTCTCATGAGATATGGTGCCACATTGGGAATTTCCTGTTCCAACTCAGTATACCCAAACCAAATTCATCATTTCCCCCCGTCAACCAATTCTCATTCTCTGACTTGGCTAATTCCTCAGTGGGCAGTATTTATTTATTTTCATCCATTATTTATTCTTTGGCCTGTGTGAGCTCCCACTGCAGTGGCCTCTGTGCTTGGAGAGCACCGGCTCTAGGTGCATGCGCTCCAGAGCTCTAGCTCATAATTGGACATAATAGTTAAGCTGCTCTGCAGCATGTGGGATCTTCTCAGCCAGGGATTGAACCAGTGCCCCTTGCACTGCAAGATGGACTCTACCCACTAGACCACCAGGGAAGCCCCATGCTTTATTTCTCTTTCCCATTCCTGCCACCATCTACGGAATTCATGTCTTCCAATTAAAATGGCTAATTGAATTCCCTACTTCCAGTTTCTCCTTTCTTCAATCCAGGTTGCTTAACCTAATCTAGAACTGGGGCTGTTACCTTGATGCTGACTTGTCAGTAAAATGAAACCTAACTTAACTTTCCATCCTGGCTCTTCATCATCTGAGCCCATTTCCCTACATCCTCCCTGCCCCCACCCCTTCCACACATGCTAACAGTGCCTAGCCTGGGCTGTCCTTCAAGCACTGTCCTACTTGCCACCTGCAGTATGCTCAAAACAATGCCTAGAACATGGGAAGTATTTGCTTATTCCTGCTAATGTTATGTTTATGTATTAGCACTTTTGTTTGTGGGCTCTTTTTTTTTTTTAAGATCAACTGACACTGTGGCTTCCACCTACCCTCCCGGAAACACCATTGTTCTGCCAGGGCTGCCAATCATGTTCACACCGTCTGGCCACAGGCTCAGATCTGACCAGTCCTCATCCCCATCACTGGGGAACAACTCAACTGAACCAGTCCTGGTCCCCATTCTCATTCCTAAACTTCCTAAAGCTGTTCTGGTTTCTAAAATCCCCTTCATTTATTTCAGTACCCTTCTAAAAAGTAGGGTATGCTTCATCTCTTTTATGCGTCATCTCATTCATTCATTCAGGTTCAGACTCTTACCCAAAATAATGCTAAAATGCACATGTTCTTACTGAATGCCAGCAAGAACTGAGATAGATCAAAAAAGACTCAGGTTAATGACCAAGAGTAACATTTCAAACTTGTGACTTCTGACTTCATGTCTGTCGGAGAACTCCAAATAACTCTACCTCATTTCCAGAAAATGTTCTAAGTAGACTTTTAACCACAACCATTGTCACCTCAGTTTATCTGAATAATATTTTTAGATTAAAAATACATAAGATAGAACAACATGGGACACATCATGCTCCATAATTTCTAACTATACTAAGAAGCTATAGTAAAGCAGTGTGGTATTGGCATTAAAAACATGCACATAGATCTGAGAAAAAGAAGAAAGCCCAAAGATAAACCCAAACATATGTGGTTTAAGCATTTTATGAGAATGGAGTCAACACACAATGGGGAAAGGACAGTCTCTTCAGTAAATGGTGTTGGGACAACTGGACAGCATGCAAAAGAATGAAATTGGATATTACACACACATACTCAAAATGGTTAAGAGTTTGAAGATAAGACCTGAAACCACACAACTCCTAGAAGAAAACAAAGCATTAAGCTCCTTGACTTTGGTCTTAGTGATCATCTTTTAGATTTGACACCAAAAGCAAAGGTGACAGAAACAAAAGCATCAAACCTAGAAGCTGCTTCTGCAAAGCAAAGGAATCCATCAACAAACTGAAAAAGCAACCTGTAGGATGGCAGAAAGGGGTTAGTTAATATCCATAATACATAATTCAGGAGCTTGATTTTAAAGTGGCTCAAGAACATGAAGACATCTGTCCAAAAAAATCAAAAGATTCGGACACTCTGAAGAGAAACCAGAGTATCTGGATTGCCAACAGGTTCACAGTTGGTTGCCCAACATCAAGTATCAGAGAACTGCAAACCAAAACCACAAGCTACCACCTCACATCTGTTAAAATGACTATTATCAAAAGACAAATAACAGCTGCTGGTAAGAATGTGAAGAGGAATCCTTGTGCTCTGTTGGTGGCAATGTGAATTTGAGGCTGTCATGGAAATAAAGGATGAATGTCCCCAAAATAGTAAAAGTACAACTACTGGGCGATTCAGAAATTCTACTTTGGGGTATTTATCCAAAGAAAGTGAGAACAAAGACCCAGAAAGACATGAACCCTCGTTTTCCTGGCAGCCTTATTTCCAACAGGCAAGAGAGGGAAACAACCTAAGTGTCTATCTACAGATGAATGGTTAAAACAGACACACACAAGAATATCAGTCATGAAACAAAATCTTGCCATTTTCAACATGGACCTTGAGAATATTAATGCTAGATGAAATAAGCTGAAGAATGACAAATATCATGTGATATCACCCATATGCAGAATCAAACAACAAAAAAAATCACAGATGCAGAGAACAGATTTGTGGTTGCCAGAGGTGTGGGCGGAGGGGGGAGATGACTCAAGAGTGAAAAATACACAATTTCAGCTATGAAACAGCTGGATATAATGGGGATATAATGCACAGCACGGTGACTATAGTTAATAACACTGCAGGAGTTGCTAGGAGTATGTTTTTAAAGTTTTCATTACAAGAAAAAAGCATGTTTAACAGTGTGGTGATGGATGTTAACTAAACTTATTGTGACCATTTTGCCATATATATAGATGTCAATTAATTAGTGCTGTACACATGAACTTACATACTGCTGAATGTTAAATATATCTCAATAAAAGATGCATAAAAGTGTAACAATACTATGGTACTTATATCTTGAATCAAAACTATTTATAACACCCATTAGATTTGAAGGTGCCACTTTTAGCAAAAGAAGGTACTATCACATCCTGAATTGCACAGTGCCTCACCTGAAAGAAAGTGCATGGAGTAGGACTCTTCTGAACCTAAGAATCCAAAGAAATGCCTTTTCCAACAGAGATGTACAATTTTGTATTATTTTTTTTTCTTTTTTTACTTAAATGACACATTTGTACAATTTCTTTGTAAAGCTAGTCTGACAAATAAACCACTGTGAAGACTGGATATTACCTGGAAGTTTCTGTTATGCCCTCTTGAATTTTAATCATTTTCTGTGAAAATAACTTCTGCTTTGATCCTTTCCTTCCTTTTGAAAATAAAAAATGAGTGAGGTCAAAGCTACTTTTAAACAATTTTGTCTTTAATTTTTATCAAATAAAACAACAATGTATTCTGGTTCAAGAGGGCAATAAAAGGAAGACCCTGAAGTCACCTCCTTCCATGGACACACTGAATTTACAGCTACAATTTGCGGAACAGTTTCTTCGGAAGAAAGACCAAAAATTAGGTGAGCAACTCCTGTGCACTAGGCAATGAGAAAACACCTACATCAAAGCAGGTAAGAGAGACTGAACAGAGACTCATCATAAAACCCACCCTTGGCACATCAACTCACCCTCAGGAGAGAATTCAAAATCCCAATGTCTCCTTGGGGAGCAAAGACTCAGAACCTCACCCTGGGCACCCCAACTCTTAAGGGCTGTGTCTGGGACCGCGGACCGGCCATACTCTATAGTCTCTCACGCATGAATGCTGTAATGCGCCACTTCAGATGGTGCCTAGCGGAGCCTCCCACGCATGAGCCCTGGCCGCACTTTGCTGCCTCCAGCATAAGAGCATCGTCATGTTTTCACAAAGATGGCGCCTGGATATAATGGGGATATAATCCCGGTGACTATAGTTAATAACACTGCAGGAGTTGCTAGGAGTATGTTTTTAAAGTTTTCATTACAAGAAAAAAGCATGTTTAACAGTGTGGTGATGGATGTTAACTAAACTTATTGTGACCATTTTGCCATATATATAGATGTCAATTAATTAGTGCTGTACACATGAACTTACATACTGCTGAATGTTAAATATATCTCAATAAAAGATGCATAAAAGTGTAACAATACTATGGTACTTATATCTTGAATCAAAACTATTTATAACACCCATTAGATTTGAAGGTGCCACTTTTAGCAAAAGAAGGTACTATCACATCCTGAATTGCACAGTGCCTCACCTGAAAGAAAGTGCATGGAGTAGGACTCTTCTGAACCTAAGAATCCAAAGAAATGCCTTTTCCAACAGAGATGTACAATTTTGTATTATTTTTTTTTCTTTTTTTACTTAAATGACACATTTGTACAATTTCTTTGTAAAGCTAGTCTGACAAATAAACCACTGTGAAGACTGGATATTACCTGGAAGTTTCTGTTATGCCCTCTTGAATTTTAATCATTTTCTGTGAAAATAACTTCTGCTTTGATCCTTTCCTTCCTTTTGAAAATAAAAAATGAGTGAGGTCAAAGCTACTTTTAAACAATTTTGTCTTTAATTTTTATCAAATAAAACAACAATGTATTCTGGTTCAAGAGGGCAATAAAAGGAAGACCCTGAAGTCACCTCCTTCCATGGACACACTGAATTTACAGCTACAATTTGCGGAACAGTTTCTTCGGAAGAAAGACCAAAAATTAGGTGAGCAACTCCTGTGCACTAGGCAATGAGAAAACACCTACATCAAAGCAGGTAAGAGAGACTGAACAGAGACTCATCATAAAACCCACCCTTGGCACATCAACTCACCCTCAGGAGAGAATTCAAAATCCCAATGTCTCCTTGGGGAGCAAAGACTCAGAACCTCACCCTGGGCACCCCAACTCTTAAGGGCTGTGTCTGGGACCGCGGACCGGCCATACTGTATAGTCTCTCACGCATGAATGCTGTAATGCGCCACTTCAGATGGTGCCTAGCGGAGCCTCCCACGCATGAGCCCTGGCCGCACTTTGCTGCCTCCAGCATAAGAGCATCGTCATGTTTTCACAAAGATGGCGCCTGGTGGATGTAGGGAGGAGTGGTTTAAGGCGTGTGTATATTGCTCTGATAGGTTGTTCCTAGTTTCCATGCTCGTGATCAGTGCATGCTTCCCTTGCATTCCTATGGTGTCGGAAGCACGTGCGCATCTGATCTTTTACATGATTGGCTTATGAGTAGCTCCTTCCTGTTTCTGTATAGTATAAATACCTCCTTGTTTCCGCAATAAAACGAGACTTGATCAGACTCCTGTCTTGTCTCCATTTCTCGTGTCTCTTGTCCTCTCAATTCCCACTCCCCACCTTTAGGGCCTGTGTTGACGAATCCTAGGTCTGTGCTGACGAAGCCTGCAGGTCGGGACAGGGCTGCACCTAAGAGATGAACACCCAAAACATTTGGCAGCCAGCAGGCTCACATCCAAGAGACTCGCAAGATTAGAACAAACAGAAACACTCCTCAGAAGGATGGAGCCTGACGCAGCCCCACCAGGGCCCAGCAGAGGCAGCTAACTGAAAAGCACCCCAACTTTCTGTGAAAGAGAGTTAGTTGCTTATCTTACAGCTGAGCCTGAGAGGCAGGTACCTAATATAACAGCTAGCGGCCACTGAAACACCCTCCACAGAGAAAGGACAGCTGGCCCGTCCACCTTGCTCCAGGTCACAAGCATCTCCTGAAAAGCACCTTCACTTCATCTGGTGCCCCAGTTTTTGCAGCTGCTGCTCAGAGAACAACTCTAGAATGCCTAGCTCCGGTGGTCAGAGGAGCTAGAACTCAACAGGCTCCCATCCCCGGGGCCCAGCAAGAGCCAGGACACTGCAGGGCTCCGTCTTTCTGTGAAAGCGCTGCATCAGCGCGTCTTCACAGCTGCAGCCTGAGGGGCAGGCTGCTTATTAAACACATCTCAGGGCCAATTCCAGTCCTCTCCAGAGGCTGGCACGATCTCACTGTCTCTCTGCCGTGCTCCTGAGTGACAGGACCCGCCAGAGAGGAGCCTGTGCACATGTCTGGTGGCCCGGTTTTTGTCTGTCAACCAGGGCACGCCCCTTCATTGCCTGTCCCTGGTGGGCAATGGGGCTTTCATTCATGGGTGTCATGGGACTGTAACAAATGCAGAGACAGTTCTTAGCTGGTTACCACCCACAGAGAACAGCGCAGACAGAAGACTGAAGCACATCCCAGCTTTTGTGGGACAGAGGCCTATTTTCTTGTCCAGAGCTGCAGCCTAAGGGAGTCGGCTTGTGATGGGGGCACATGTCTAAGGGTCTGCAAAGCTATTCTCTGGCGCGGGCAGCGAAAGGGACACTATCTGTGTGCTCTCCCCTCCTCACTCCAGGTTGGTAGTACCTCCTGGGAAGGGGCTTGGATGCTCATTTGATGCCTGTGTGTGTGTGTGTGTGTGTGTGTGTGTGTTCATACTTTAAAAGCTGCCGGCTGTTAGAACTAATAAGCCTATTCAGTAAAGTTGCAGGATATAATGTCAATATACAAAAATTCCATGCCCTTCTATCACTAGTAACAAACAATTAGAAAGAGAAATTAACAATCCAATTTACAATTACATCAAAAGAATAAAACCACCTAGCAGTCAATTTAACCCAAAAGGCATATACTAACTATAAAACTCAAAAAGGCCTCAGAAAGTTCAAGTTATCTTGAGCAAGAACATAAAGGCATGCTCCCTGATTTCAAACTTTATTACATAGCTATAGTAATCAAAAAGGTATGGTATTTGCATAAAAACAGACACATAGATCTGAGTAATACTAATGAGTCCAGAAATAAATGCACATATATATGGTCAATTAATTTATGACAGAGGATCCCAGAACATACAGTGCTTAGAAAACTGGGCAGTCACATGCATCAGAAAGAAACTGGACTATCTTACAGCATACAAAAGAAAGAAATATAAATGGAGTAAAGGCTTGATGGTGAAGGACAGGGAAGCCTGGTGCGCTGCAGTCCATAGGGTCACACAGAGTTGGGCATGACTGAGCAACTAAACTGAAAGACTTGAATTTAATATGGAACCCATGAGACTCTTAAAAAAGGAAAACATGTTTAGTACACTACTTGACATCTGCCTTGGTGATGATATTTTAGGTCTGACACCAAAAACAAAAGCAACTAGACAGGGCTTCCCTGGTGGTCCAGTGGGTAAGGACACCGCCTTGCAGTGCAAGGGGCACCGGTTTGATCCCTGGCCTGGGAAGATCCCACGTGCCACGGAGCGGCTGGACCGATGTGTCCAATTACCGAGCCGGAGTTCTGCGGAGTTCTGGAGCGCATGCGCCCAGAGCTGGTGCTCTGCAACGACAGACGCCACCACGATGGGAGGCCCACAGGAGCCACAGAACAAAGATGGATGAAAATAGAAAAATGAAAGACCAATAGAAGTGGCCGGCCTGCTCCCCTCCCTCCCCAACCCGACCTCAGCCCAAAAATAAAGAAATAAATAAATCTAAAAAAAAAAAACAGTTAAAGAACATATTAAAAAAAAAAAAGCAACAAGACAAAAATAGACAAGTGAAACTATATTAAACTCAAGATTTTGTAAGGCAAAGGAAACCCTCAACAAACTGAAAGACAACCTATGGAATGGGAGAAAATTTTGCAAGGTATATATCTGATAAGGGGAGAGGGCTAATACCTGAATATATAAAGACCAAATATGTAAGCAATTCATTACATCTCATTACTAAAAAATACAATTTAAGTTAAAGATGGGCAGAGGATCTGAACAGACATTTTTCAGAAGACATACAGATGAACAACAGGTCCATGAGAAGATGTTTGGAGTCACTAATTCTCAGGTAAATGCAAATCAAAACCATAATAAGCTATCACCTCATACCTTTTAGAATAGGTATTGTATATATATTAAAAAAAAAAAAAGACAAGAAATTGCAAGTAAGGACATGAAGAAAAGGGAATCCTTGTTCACTGTTGGTAGAAATGCAAATAAGTACAGCCACTGTGGCAAACTGCATGGAGGTTGCTCAAAAATTAAAAACTGAACACCAAATGACCCAGTAATTCCACTTCCAGAGGAAACACAAACTAGGGAGGAGTCACCTGTGTCTTTCTATTCGCAGCAGCATTATTATAAGAACCAAGACATGAAAGTGATCTAAGTATCTGCTGATGGGAAAGTGGATAAGGAAAACGTGCTATCATACATATGTGTCTGTATGGCATCATAGATATATTTATATATCAATATGAGACATGATATATATATATATAAATACCACATACACAATGGACTATTATTTCAGTCAAATAAAAGAAAGGAAATCCTGCCATTTGCAACAACATGGATGTACTTTAAGGACATTATTATACTAAGTGAAAGGTATCAGACAAAAAACAACTCCCGTATGATCCCAATTATATATAGAGCATAAAAACAACAACAAAGACCCAGTTCATAGATACAGACAACAGACTGGCGCTTGCCAAGGGCTGGGGAGTGGGAGGGCAGGGGAAATGGGTGAAGGTGATCAGAAGGTGCAAACTGCTCATTACAAAGTCAGTCGTGAGGACATAATGCACAGCATGGTAGCTATAGCCAATAATACTGTACTGTATATTTGGAAGGTGCTAGGAGAATAAATCTTAAAAATTCTCATCACAAGAAATTTTGTAACTATATGTGGTGATTTATCTTAACAAGACTTACGGTGGTGATCATTCTGTAATACCAAATACCAAATCATTAATTTGTACACATGAAACATATGTCAATTATAGCTAAATAAAAAAATAAATAGAATAAAGAATAGTAGATGACATCTTTCCAGCTTTTTAAAATTTGATTTGTTGGGCTTCCCTGGTGGTCCAGTGGGTGAGGACACCACCTTGCAGTGCAAGGGGGCCCAGTTCCATCCATGGCCTGGGAAGATCCCACATGCCGCGGAGCTACTGGACCGATGTGCCCAATTACCGAGCTGGAGCTCTGGAGCGCATGCGCGCAGAGCTGGTGCTCTGTGACAAGAGAGGCCACTGCGATGGGAGGCCCACACGGGCCAAAGAACAAAGATGGACGAAAATAGATGAATGAAAGACCAATAGGAGTGGCCCGTCAGCCCCCCTGCCCAACCCACCTCCCCACCCCACCTGCAAAATTTGATTTGTCTTTGAATAAAAATATACTTACTCAGGGAAAAAAAATTACTGATTTGTAATTTGCGGAATGTGGGCCACCCCAGCAGCAAATTCTTTTATCAGACTTGTGCAGCACATTGTACAGGATATATTCTTACACAAATAGAATATACTATTTTCCTTATTAAACATAAGTAATCTGTTAATATAAGTGATCATTTCACATAGAAACCTACTTCACAAGGCAACTATTTTTTGCAGGTTTGAGTATACATTTCACTCCACTCCTAAATTCTCTATTTTAGATTACCAATTAGTTTTAACTGTGTATCTTTTTCTTCGAAAAGAAACTCATCTGATGTCCAATGATTAACGAGTTCTTCTGGCTGAAGATAGAGAGGAAAACATGGAACCTGTATAATCCCAAAAAGATAAGACAACAGACTGGCGCTTGCCAAGGGCTGGGGAGTGGGAGGGCAGGGGAAATGGGTGAAGGTGATCAGAAGGTGCAAACTGCTCATTACAAAGTCAGTCGTGAGGACATAATGCACAGCATGGTAGCTATAGCCAATAATACTGTACTGTATATTTGGAAGGTGCTAGGAGAATAAATCTTAAAAATTCTCATCACAAGAAATTTTGTAACTATATGTGGTGATTTATCTTAACAAGACTTACGGTGGTGATCATTCTGTAATACCAAATACCAAATCATTAATTTGTACACATGAAACATATGTCAATTATAGCTAAATAAAAAAATAAATAGAATAAAGAATAGTAGATGACATCTTTCCAGCTTTTTAAAATTTGATTTGTTGGGCTTCCCTGGTGGTCCAGTGGGTGAGGACACCACCTTGCAGTGCAAGGGGGCCCAGTTCCATCCATGGCCTGGGAAGATCCCACATGCCGCGAGCTACTGGACCGATGTGCCCAATTACCGAGCTGGAGCTCTGGAGCGCATGCGCGCAGAGCTGGTGCTCTGTGACAAGAGAGGCCACTGCGATGGGAGGCCCACACGGGCCAAAGAACAAAGATGGACGAAAATAGATGAATGAAAGACCAATAGGAGTGGCCCGTTAGCCCCCCTGCCCAACCCACCTCCCCACCCCACCTGCAAAATTTGATTTGTCTTTGAATAAAAATATACTTACTCAGGGAAAAAAAATTACTGATTTGTAATTTGCGGAATGTGGGCCACCCCAGCAGCAAATTCTTTTATCAGACTTGTGCAGCACATTGTACAGGATATATTCTTACACAAATAGAATATACTATTTTCCTTATTAAACATAAGTAATCTGTTAATATAAGTGATCATTTCACATAGAAACCTACTTCACAAGGCAACTATTTTTTGCAGGTTTGAGTATACATTTCACTCCACTCCTAAATTCTCTATTTTAGATTACCAATTAGTTTTAACTGTGTATCTTTTTCTTCGAAAAGAAACTCATCTGATGTCCAATGATTAACGAGTTCTTCTGGCTGAAGATAGAGAGGAAAACATGGAACCTGTATAAAGCACTCTTTCTTCTGAGACCCCACCTCTGATCTCTTGCACCTGAGGCTTCTAAGTACAGATTTAAAACAACATAGCTCTCTATTTTATGTGTAGTAGAGAGGGAATTATATTCATTATCTTGTAATAACCTATAATGGAAAAGAATCTAAAAAAGAATATAGCAGTTGGATAGACGTGTGAGTGTCTCTGCGTGTATATAGCTGAATCACTCTGTAGTACACTTGAAAACACAACATTATAAATGAATTATACTAATACTTCAATTCAAAATTAGGTATATATATTTATATATGAAGAAAATCAACATAGTTTCCAATTGAGTCTCTTGAAAAATTTTACTAATAGGATTCATCCGTAAGTCAACATAAAGTCCAAATATAGCAGTTTATCTGTCCCTTCTAATATAACTATACATGAAAAATGCATGGGTGTCTGCCGTGTGCCAGGACTTCTCTCGGGCTTTACCAATGCTCTCATTTAGTCATTAGAGCAGTCCTGCAACGTCACTGGTCAAAGTTCCCACTTTCAGATATGGAGACCAACTAAGAAAGGTTCTGTACCTGGGTGGTGTTGAATCCCTGGTACCCAGCAGAGTAGCAGTCCAACCCAGGGCTGCAGGTCGTTTGTTAGCCCCACCTTCAGAATCCAGCCACATCAAGACGTTTTGTCCCAAGACTGTTGAGGGATGTGGGTAAGTGTGTCCCAGATGGAGTTACCTAAGCAGATGTGAAGGGTGCCTGTCAGTGGCCATGACAAGTCCTGCATGCAGTGCAGAAGCCACCGTGAGTGCTCACCTGCTGTTCTATAAACCTAGGGCCATGCTGACCCATCAGATTACCAAATTAAAAAAGAATATACTATTTTCCTTATTAAACATAAGTAATCTGTTAATATAAGTGATCATTTCACATAGAAACCTACTTCACAAGGCAACTATTTTTTGCAGGTTTGAGTATACATTTCACTCCACTCCTAAATTCTCTATTTTAGATTACCAATTAGTTTTAACTGTGTATCTTTTTCTTCGAAAAGAAACTCATCTGATGTCCAATGATTAACGAGTTCTTCTGGCTGAAGATAGAGAGGAAAACATGGAACCTGTATAAAGCACTCTTTCTTCTGAGACCCCACCTCTGATCTCTTGCACCTGAGGCTTCTAAGTACAGATTTAAAACAACATAGCTCTCTATTTTATGTGTAGTAGAGAGGGAATTATATTCATTATCTTGTAATAACCTATAATGGAAAAGAATCTAAAAAAGAATATAGCAGTTGGATAGACGTGTGAGTGTCTCTGCGTGTATATAGCTGAATCACTCTGTAGTACACTTGAAAACACAACATTATAAATGAATTATACTAATACTTCAATTCAAAATTAGGTATATATATTTATATATGAAGAAAATCAACATAGTTTCCAATTGAGTCTCTTGAAAAATTTTACTAATAGGATTCATCCGTAAGTCAACATAAAGTCCAAATATAGCAGTTTATCTGTCCCTTCTAATATAACTATACATGAAAAATGCATGGGTGTCTGCCGTGTGCCAGGACTTCTCTCAGGCTTTACCAATGCTCTCATTTAGTCATTAGAGCAGTCCTGCAACGTCACTGGTCAAAGTTCCCACTTTCAGATATGGAGACCAACTAAGAAAGGTTCTGTACCTGGAGTGGTGTTGAATCCCTGGTACCCAGCAGAGTAGCAGTCCAACCCAGGGCTGCAGGTCGTTTGTTAGCCCCACCTTCAGAATCCAGCCACATCAAGACGTTTTGTCCCAAGACTGTTGAGGGATGTGGGTAAGTGTGTCCCAGATGGAGTTACCTAAGCAGATGTGAAGGGTGCCTGTCAGTGGCCATGACAAGTCCTGCATGCAGTGCAGAAGCCACCGTGAGTGCTCACCTGCTGTTCTATAAACCTAGGGCCATGCTGACACAGCGGCCGCCACCCACGCGTGACTTCAGGACACCTGAAACGTGGCTGGCGCAGACTGAGGGAGACAAGAGAGCAGACACAGAGGTTCTAAGAAGGTGGACTCTAAATTAGTGTTGGATATATTGGGTTAAATGAAATATATCTTTAAAATTCCATCCATTCTTTCTTACATGGTTAACCTGCCTCTTGGAACATATAAAATTCTCAAGCACTTTGCATTACCTTTCTACTGGGAAAGTGAAACACTGTTTTTTCCTTCCACAGCAACTCTATTTGCATTCCATGGAACAGTTTCCAAGTTGAGGAGAAGCAGGTACCATGGATAAAGAGCTTAGACTTGAAGACCACTTAGTTATAAAATACCATAGCTTGGTTTCATAGAATATAGTCTCTACTACGGGGAGAGGGGTGGCTAGCTCATTGTCATTTCTAATATGTCAGCTGTAATAAAAGAAAGCAATACACATTTTAAATTCATACTCTAAAACTGAATTTTCCAAATGGCTGTATCTTTAGTTCCAATATATGGAATAGGAATAGACCCATCAGGGCACTGGAAAATGACTAAATCATGGTTTAGAGGCCCATCACTTTAGTGTTCTTAAGCCATATCACGAGTCGTTTTTTCAAATGTTGTTATTGTGTTATGTTTTGTTTTTTAATATGTTTCAATTCCCCCAGTCAAATTCCTTTCTTCCTTCATACCTCCCACAGGACTGGGCTGAGCATAGTCATGCATTATAAAAGCTTCCGGACTGTTTTTCAGAAAGAGCAGCTCCCTGGAGGTGTGCAGGAGGACAGGAATCTGATATTTTGTAGTGCTTAAACCAGGATATCAAACATTCTGATGCTTTTTTTTTTTTTCCTTAAAGACAGAAGCCAACAATAAAATCATATCTGTTCTTTAAGTTTCAATAAAAGCACACTGTCTAAGTGTATAAGTGAAGCTTCTAGATTCTCAAACTTCCCTCAGGATGTATCAGTTTGAGAAAGATTATTTTACATTATATATTTTAGCTATACTTCTAATTAGGTATGCATATAAATTCATAAATATTTTAGTTCCGTGAGTGCTCACCTGCTGTTCTATAAACCTAGGGCCACGGGGCCCCCCACGCTGACTTCAGGACACCTGAAACGTGGCTGGCGCAGACTGAGGGAGACAAGAGAGCAGACACAGAGGTTCTAAGAAGGTGGACTCTAAATTAGTGTTGGATATATTGGGTTAAATGAAATATATCTTTAAAATTCCATCCATTCTTTCTTACATGGTTAACCTGCCTCTTGGAACATATAAAATTCTCAAGCACTTTGCATTACCTTTCTACTGGGAAAGTGAAACACTGTTTTTTCCTTCCACAGCAACTCTATTTGCATTCCATGGAACAGTTTCCAAGTTGAGGAGAAGCAGGTACCATGGATAAAGAGCTTAGACTTGAAGACCACTTAGTTATAAAATACCATAGCTTGGTTTCATAGAATATAGTCTCTACTACGGGGAGAGGGGTGGCTAGCTCATTGTCATTTCTAATATGTCAGCTGTAATAAAAGAAAGCAATACACATTTTAAATTCATACTCTAAAACTGAATTTTCCAAATGGCTGTATCTTTAGTTCCAATATATGGAATAGGAATAGACCCATCAGGGCACTGGAAAATGACTAAATCATGGTTTAGAGGCCCATCACTTTAGTGTTCTTAAGCCATATCACGAGTCGTTTTTTCAAATGTTGTTATTGTGTTATGTTTTGTTTTTTAATATGTTTCAATTCCCCCAGTCAAATTCCTTTCTTCCTTCATACCTCCCACAGGACTGGGCTGAGCATAGTCATGCATTATAAAAGCTTCCGGACTGTTTTTCAGAAAGAGCAGCTCCCTGGAGGTGTGCAGGAGGACAGGAATCTGATATTTTGTAGTGCTTAAACCAGGATATCAAACATTCTGATGCTTTTTTTTTTTTTTCCTTAAAGACAGAAGCCAACAATAAAATCATATCTGTTCTTTAAGTTTCAATAAAAGCACACTGTCTAAGTGTATAAGTGAAGCTTTCTAGATTCTCAAACTTCCCTCAGGATGTATCAGTTTGAGAAAGATTATTTTACATATATGCATATTTTAGCTATACTTCTAATTAGGTATGCATACATAAATCATTCCATGAGAAATATGTTTTCTCAGCATAATGTGTACCAAATAAAACTATATTGAGATATGTGAATAATTTCATTTGTAAATAGGTGAAATAATCAAGACACATTTCAGAAATATGTGTATTTTTTTCTCACGGTTTGGAATAGCTGCTGAGTCCAACTCCAAGGCCACAGGTGCAAGGCCTGGCACCAAGGCCACACAAGTGGAGCCCAGAATGAGGGACATCTCAGAAGCTGACTGGTCCCCCTTGTAACCTTGCTGAAAGCCCCTGAGAGTCACTAACAAACTTCCTGACTCACAACTAGGCAAAGGAGGCCCTCTCCAGTACCCACCCTACAGCACCCCGACCAATCACCTAACGACCAATCATTCAGCAGGAATCTTCTTTGTCTTCAGGTTATGAAAACTGGCTACTAATCATGAAAACTGCCAGCTTTCCCTGGTCCTTCAGGACATCAGCCCGCTGTGCTCACAGTGCCCACTTTATTCTGGTCTTCGTTCCTAATATACTCACTCCCTTCTGAAATGCTCTGTGTCTGGAAATTCTTTTCCAACCTGCACTCGGACTGCCTCGAGATTTTGATGGCCCATACAGGGACTACTCTCAGAGGGCTCTCCCAACTCTCTTTTCCTCCTTCTTTTCTTCTTCCTTCAGCCCCCTCAAATAGTAAGTGGCTATGAAAACAACTGAGCAATTCTGGCCAGGATTACTCTCTGGTGTGTTCCAAAGGCCTCACTGCTCACTGTGCCCAAGAAGCTGCTAATTCCTTTCTTCCTTCATACCTCCCACAGGACTGGGCTGAGCATAGTCATGCATTATAAAAGCTTCCGGACTGTTTTTCAGAAAGAGCAGCTCCCTGGAGGTGTGCAGGAGGACAGGAATCTGATATTTTGTAGTGCTTAAACCAGGATATCAAACATTCTGATGCTTTTTTTTTTTTTTCCTTAAAGACAGAAGCCAACAATAAAATCATATCTGTTCTTTAAGTTTCAATAAAAGCACACTGTCTAAGTGTATAAGTGAAGCTTTCTAGATTCTCAAACTTCCCTCAGGATGTATCAGTTTGAGAAAGATTATTTTACATATATGCATATTTTAGCTATACTTCTAATTAGGTATGCATACATAAATCATTCCATGAGAAATATGTTTTCTCAGCATAATGTGTACCAAATAAAACTATATTGAGATATGTGAATAATTTCATTTGTAAATAGGTGAAATAATCAAGACACATTTCAGAAATATGTGTATTTTTTTCTCACGGTTTGGAATAGCTGCTGAGTCCAACTCCAAGGCCACAGGTGCAAGGCCTGGCACCAAGGCCACACAAGTGGAGCCCAGAATGAGGGACATCTCAGAAGCTGACTGGTCCCCCTTGTAACCTTGCTGAAAGCCCCTGAGAGTCACTAACAAACTTCCTGACTCACAACTAGGCAAAGGAGGCCCTCTCCAGTACCCACCCTACAGCACCCCGACCAATCACCTAACGACCAATCATTCAGCAGGAATCTTCTTTGTCTTCAGGTTATGAAAACTGGCTACTAATCATGAAAACTGCCAGCTTTCCCTGGTCCTTCAGGACATCAGCCCGCTGTGCTCACAGTGCCCACTTTATTCTGGTCTTCGTTCCTAATATACTCACTCCCTTCTGAAATGCTCTGTGTCTGGAAATTCTTTTCCAACCTGCACTCGGACTGCCTCGAGATTTTGATGGCCCATACAGGGACTACTCTCAGAGGGCTCTCCCCAACTCTCTTTTCCTCCTTCTTTTCTTCTTCCTTCAGCCCCCTCAAATAGTAAGTGGCTATGAAAACAACTGAGCAATTCTGGCCAGGATTACTCTCTGGTGTGTTCCAAAGGCCTCACTGCTCACTGTGCCCAAGAAGCTGCTGCCCAAAAATGTGAGGGTCTCTCTTTTCGACTCCTTTCCAACTGAGGACCAGGCTAATTACAAGTGTGTGTGCATGGCCAGGCACTTAAAAGCCATTAGGGCGCCTGTCGCCAGAAGACACCCATGGCAGGACAGAGGGTCGTGGAACAGACCAGGTTATCAGAGCATCTGCCCCCAGCAACACAACAAACCTGCACTGAGTCAGGAACACATTGGTTTAAGCAAAACACTGAGCCCAGCCCCCAGGCCACCTCCTTCCTAGCAGGATTACAAGGCTGTTTTCTCAGGCTGTCTTCTCTGCCTCTTTCACTTGTCCTCCCTCTGTCCGAATTAATTTACAGGAGCCCAGGAGCAGCCTCTGAATCATCCCAAAGAATGCCTTCCATGTTTCAGGGAATCATCAAAAGGTGAGTCACAGTTGATTTCAGGAAACTCTTTCCTATTCTTCGCAGGCCCTTGTCGCCAGGTGCATTTTTGCACGGCAAGTGCCTAGTCACGTGGTTTTGTGCCACTTTGTCACACGTTCAGGGGACACCTATTGCTGTCGGACACGATTGTTGGGAGGGCTGGCCCATTGCTGCTGTCAGTCGCAGTGTGCAGAGTGGAGGGTTCTGTGGAACAGTTGGGACACCTTCTGTGGCTGGTGAACTCTCTGTACCCCCATTCTAAGAACGGGCTTGGGTATGTCTTGAGACCTCCCTTAGGCTCCCCTGTAGGCTGTGTTCTCAGAAACTGGAAACAATTTGACCCTGAATATCTTAAAAAGAAAAGGCTCATTCTTTTACAGCAAAGCTTGGAGCCAGTACAACTGGGAAAACAAGAAAAATGACCTCTGAAGAGCACGCTCAACTGTAACACAGACCTCCAACTTGATCTCTTTTTCTGCTCCTTATGTTCAAAGGTTTATGGCACTTGGTCAAAATCTGGATTTCAGGGGCTCATGCCACATACTTTGTTTTTTTTTTTTTTTTTTTTTTTTTTACAATGATCCGTGGATTTTTCCCCCCCACAATCACAAGTTTTTCTATTTTGCTTTTTGATTTTACAGAGTTTTGTTGTTTACAGATATGCACATATGTCTTTCTATTGTCACCATGTCTCCTGGTCCCCCTCTGCCTCCCTCTCCCCCAGGACCTTCTCCTGTGGGGCCCTGAAGGAAAGAGAGCCTTTGCAAGCATAAGGAAGCTTAAGCACATATTTGCAGTTTGTTGCTAAAAGGATACCTACAGGAAGAGACAGGGCATGATCTAAGGTCCATTGTCAAAACTTCTGATTGGTCCCCCTGGTTTCCGCGCTCTGGGCAATGCAGGCTCACCGTGAGTTCCTATTGCAATGTAAATACGTAATTGCTCGACCTTTAGCTTGATTGGTGTAACTATAGGAAGTCCCTTGCAAACCCCACTTCGTTTGCCTATAAAAACTGTTGGTTTACTCTAATAAAGTGGAACCGCTCCGATGGAACCCCTGTCGTGTCTGATTGTCCCCTACACGAGCCAGGGGGCTGGGGGGCCGGCAGTCAAGATTCGCCTCTCTCCGAGATCTCCCGGTTCAGCTGGGGGTAATCCCGCTGCCTTCCCTTTCTGCGGAAGGTACCCACATTTCTCCTATAGTCAAAAGTCAGAACACAAACTCTCCTAACATTCTAAAGAATCCACTTCTAACTCCCCTATCTCTTGCAGTGGGGGGCAGGGGGTGGGAACAAGAAAGTGGGAAAAGAAACCAAGCTTCCCCCATTCTTGGAAGTTGCCTTACTCCTTCAGTTTTTCTGATCAAACTAAGACACCACCGCCCCAGAGGAACCATCTCTGCTGGGACAACCTCTTTTCCGTCAGTCTGTCCCTGTGCTCAGAGCCAATCTGAACACTATTTGGCTTATATTTTAGCTATAAAACTATGATTACAAAAAGGAAAGATGACATTTTTAACAGTGGATGGCCATGATATTCTTTAGACTCTGGATAAAACTGTTCAAAATTGAAATCTTTCTGAAATGATACAACTGGCTCTTTTTGCAAGTACAATTAGGAAAAAGATGGCTTGTTAAAATACTTTTTTTTTTTTTTTTACAGCGCCAACCCTGTCTGAAAAGACAGAAACATGCCTAGGAAAAACCTGAAATTAACTCTTATCATGTCCTTGAGATACACAGTTCACTCTGCCTGAGACTCTAGTCATGAGCAAATCACAACTTCAAGCCAAGGGAAAAAGAGGGGACAAACAGAAATTTTAAGTTTTAAGTAGAAGGAAGTAAGTCTGAACTTACAGGTGGCTGTTCTCTGAATGGTCAAATAAAGGGATGAATATAGAAAATGAAAAAAATTTATGACAAATGGACCATGAGAAGAGAGTCTGTGCATGGTACCAGTTTCTTAATACATCAAACTGCCTTTAAAATCTTTTATTGTTACTCTGGTTAAGTGAATAACTATTGTTTCACAGTGAAACAATACCAAACTGGTACCAAACTGGAATCTGGTTTTATATGCCTGTTAAAAGAATAAGGTTTTCTTGCAACATGACTTTTGATAACAGACTATGTAAATTTCTTTGCTTTTTAAGTGATTTATATTTGTTTTTAAATATATTTGTTTTAAAATCTTTTGCCACTTTAGTGAAGTTAGTAAGAAGTATCTTGGGAAGGTGGGGGCATATTTGCTTCCCACAGGAGAGATCGGAGGGGATGTCAGGGCTGAGCAGACAATCCTCCTCACATTGAGGATAGGCGTTGCCTGCAAGCCTTGCCTCTCTGAGACCAATACAGAGCACAAAGGTTCTTCCTCTTACCCGCTTTTTAATGTTAATGAAACACTTTACAACTCAAAGGAGCACCCTTTGTAACTTAAGAATTGTAAGAATGTTTCTCCTCTAGAGCAAAGGTATGGGTGGGGGAGAAAAGGGCTCTGGTGATGACCTCTTTTACATCTCTAGAGAGACAAAAAGCTTCTTCATGATTATTAATTAGCTTGAGATTTCTAGCTAGAAAAAATATAAAAAGGTAAAGGAAAATTGTGCTGTAGTCTCGCCCACGGAGATCAGCTGCGCCCGAAGTGTCAAGACTCTCCAGCTCTGGGGTAAGAACATCTGTTTGCATTTGATTGAGTTCTGATTATTTCTGATTACTTGTGCTTGCCTTTATTTGATGATTAATAAACCCACTCTTGGTTTGACAATACTTGAGACCACGATACTTTACTGTCGAGGTCCAAGGCTCACGCCCTGAGGGGACCACGCCGTGTCCGTGTAACGGTCTCTGAGCTATTTAATACAGTTTCTCTTAGTGAGAACTAGTGAGAATCGTAACCAGAGTAAACTCCGACGCGGTGCCCACGACAGAAGCATTTCACAATGACCTATGAAGATTATGGCACGCACAAAGTTCATTCTGCTTCTACAAAAATTAACCCCTCATCTACTCCTAAATATGGAAATTTTAAATGGACAAACAATGGCTGTTAATCAAATAGTCAAGGCTATGAGAAATCCAAGATGACTGCTTGGCTTTCCCGGCTCTCTGACAAACCTCACTTTTATTTGATGAGATAAAACCTTTCCTGGATCCAAGGTTAATGCTCTCACAAGGAAAAAAAAAAATAGTTAAAGTGTATCTTTCACTTGCATATACAGTCTACAATCTCCAGCGATCAAGGCATCCACTTCACTGGACAAACCATACAAGCATTGACAGAAACTTTAAACTTAAAACTATACTGTCATCAATATCAATCTCCATCATCAGCCAAGGACAACAGAACAAAAACTAGTTACATGGAATTAAATAAATTGCTAAATATGATTACAATTTTCATGATTTTTTTTGTCTGACACATTACTGGCTTTTAATTTTTCTTTTCAGATATAAAGATGCTCTTCTTCTGAAGTTACTTTGGTTTAAAACAGTTTAGTAATTTACACCTGTGGGTAAAATTAAAACATTTTTCTTTTCTCTTTGCCTTGTCCCTCCAGAAATTATAGACACTTGGGTTCTAAACAGCCTTACTTGATAAGAAATGTATATATTATTACATATATATTTACATATATGTCTTATCTTCTTACATCTGTAGAAACCTCAAAGTGTAGTGGGGAGCTCTAGAAGAAAAATCCACCAAGGCAGAAACTGATCTCAGGTCTATGGCATTTATAAAAGGAAATCAGTCTTGGCCGTGTTTAAAAAAAAACAAAAAGAATCATAGAAAAAAATTGTTTCACTAAATATTATATCCTAATTTTGTTAATTAAGGTTTGTGTTTACCAACACTCACTTCCAGTTAGTCCCTTGCTGTTATGTTATAGTGTTACAAAATCTAATTGAATTAATGAAAAGATACTCTAAGTTTGTTTCTGAAGCCTAACTTCAGAATCAGTCTTTGGATAAAGATCAGATGCCCCATAATCTACAACCAGGAAATTAATACCAAACTATAGTCATTCAACAAACTAAGGCAGATGACATACTATATACTGGGTTAAATCTATTAAAAATTCTTAAATTCCTTTTGTGATCTTACATTACTACTACCTATATTGTTTTCTATATTGCCTGTTTTACAAAATTGTTGTCTCTTATATTACCAAATGTGTGACTGAGCCTCTAATAAAGGAATGAGATATAGTGCCATATGAGATCAATGATTTTAATAATGTAACTCCAGATATTGGAAGAAGCAACAAGAGGGAATATTTTTCTGCACTATACAAGATACCAGTAAGGCAGATATGGTTCAAGACTTTGGTACTTTCATGGCCTAGTCCAGTAACAGCACTTTGAGAGGCCAATCAAAACATCTTTGCTAGACCTGGGAATGAGCATTCCTAGCATCGTGGGACAAACTGATCATAAAATGCCCTGGAACCCTGGTCATATCTACGGCCACAAAGGGGCCCTGCCGACTGGAAAGTGGCACTTGCCATCTGCCTCTACAAGATTAAATCTGGAGTGACTTACAGCTGCTGATCTTCAACACCCCCTGAAAGGAGTTCCAAGTAGAAATCGCAAATGAGGCACTCTGTGCTCCAGGAGAAACTGGCAGGATAGGCCTTCATTAGATATTCTCAAGTAAAGATTTTCATGAGCCCCAATTCTTGCATCTTCTCATACCCAGAGAAACACCAGCATCACTGGCCAATGCCTGGTCCGCTCCTGGCTAGGCTCTCTTCTACACCCTGTAGCAACTTTTGCACTGATCTCAGAAGAAAAATCCACCAAGGCAGAAACTGATCTCAGGTCTATGGCATTTATAAAAGGAAATCAGTCTTGGCCGTGTTTAAAAAAAAACAAAAAGAATCATAGAAAAAAATTGTTTCACTAAATATTATATCCTAATTTTGTTAATTAAGGTTTGTGTTTACCAACACTCACTTCCAGTTAGTCCCTTGCTGTTATGTTATAGTGTTACAAAATCTAATTGAATTAATGAAAAGATACTCTAAGTTTGTTTCTGAAGCCTAACTTCAGAATCAGTCTTTGGATAAAGATCAGATGCCCCATAATCTACAACCAGGAAATTAATACCAAACTATAGTCATTCAACAAACTAAGGCAGATGACATACTATATACTGGGTTAAATCTATTAAAATTCTTAAATTCCTTTTGTGATCTTACATTACTACTACCTATATTGTTTTCTATATTGCCTGTTTTACAAAATTGTTGTCTCTTATATTACCAAATGTGTGACTGAGCCTCTAATAAAGGAATGAGATATAGTGCCATATGAGATCAATGATTTTAATAATGTAACTCCAGATATTGGAAGAAGCAACAAGAGGGAATATTTTTCTGCACTATACAAGATACCAGTAAGGCAGATATGGTTCAAGACTTTGGTACTTTCATGGCCTAGTCCAGTAACAGCACTTTGAGAGGCCAATCAAAACATCTTTGCTAGACCTGGGAATGAGCATTCCTAGCATCGTGGGACAAACTGATCATAAAATGCCCTGGAACCCTGGTCATATCTACGGCCACAAAGGGGCCCTGCCGACTGGAAAGTGGCACTTGCCATCTGCCTCTACAAGATTAAATCTGGAGTGACTTACAGCTGCTGATCTTCAACACCCCCTGAAAGGAGTTCCAAGTAGAAATCGCAAATGAGGCACTCTGTGCTCCAGGAGAAACTGGCAGGATAGGCCTTCATTAGATATTCTCAAGTAAAGATTTTCATGAGCCCCAATTCTTGCATCTTCTCATACCCAGAGAAACACCAGCATCACTGGCCAATGCCTGGTCCGCTCCTGGCTAGGCTCTCTTCTACACCCTGTAGCAGCTTTTCTACTTCTGTTAATTTTGGGGCAATGTATCTCTAACCTCCCTGTTAGGTTTGTTTCTTCTAGAATACAGCAAGTGAAACCTCCCAATGCTGAGGCTACAAGGATACCAGCAGGTGACCACACTGACTCCACTGGAGCAAGCTGCTCTGTCATTCCATGGACCCTTGACTTCCTCCCTCTCTGCACCCTGACAGAGAGTGGGCATCAGGAGCCCACAATGCCCCTGTCCAGCAGGAAGAGGCCAGAGTGGTTTCCGTCCCTTTCCCTGATGACCTGGGTCCCCATGTCACTAGACAGGAATAGGCAGGTAGGTAGACATGAACAGGGGTGTTAAGGGGTCAAAGATTTGTCCCATTTATAAGAAGAGGGAAGAGTATTGAGTCCTACCCCAAGGCCACAGAAGCAGCTCAGAATCAAGGACATCTGAGAAGCTGACTGAGCCCCTTTAACCCTGCCAAAACACCCTTATAGTCACTAACAAGCTTCCTGACTCCCAATTAGGCAAAGATGCCCACTCCAGTAAACACCCTAGAGTGCCCCAACAAATCACCTAATGCCAATCATCCAGCAGGGATTTTTGTCTTGAGGCCGTATAGAAATTAACCCACTACTAACCCACAAAACTGTCGACTTTTCCTGGTCTGTCGGGAGGTCAGTCCACTGTGCTGGCAGTCCTTGCTTCTTCTCTGATCTTTGTTCTTAATAAACTCCCTCCCTCCTGAAATGCTCTGTGCCTGGAAATTCTTTTCCAACCCGTGCTCAGGCTGCCTCGACAATAGTCGAAATGATTAAATGGCTTCCCTGGTGGCTCAGTGGTAAAGAATCCACCTACCAGTGCAGGAGATTCAGGAGACACAGATTCCACTCCTGGGTCAGAAAGATCCCCTGGAGTAGGAAATGGCATGCTACTCCAAGTATTCCTGCCTGAAAAATTCCAGGGGCAAAGAAGCCTGGCAGGCTATGCTCCAAGGGGCCTTAAATGAGCAACTGAGCACACAAAATGATTGAAATTGATTTAAGTTGTCTAACAGTTATAAGAATAGAAAGAATAGGTTTTATAGCCACTTAATTATCATTTAATTAAATGATTATGTATCCACTAAAGGCATTAATATTCAAGTAAATTTATATCCATTTTTTATATCAAATGACCTAACATTTGAAAGAATGCATCTTTGGGAAATCAAATCACACTCATACACACACGTTCTGTTTTCATTCTGGTAATTCTGTTTCTACTTCTCAGTTGGAACCAGTATCTTCCAAGGAAAAAAGCAGCATTGATCCTCAACCTAATTTCTTAGACTCTTAACTTTTTAGACTTGTGATTTTTCGGGTAGATAATCAAAGTCAGTGGTTATTTTTTTTTTTATCAAGCAGTCAAAGACTTTACACACTTGGGTGGCAGTTTCAACCCAGAGCTCCTTTACGACATGACTTGTTTCAAATTTGGCTCTACTAAGCAATATACACATTCCATAGTTTCTAATTAAATGCTACCTTTGGGCTTCCCTGGTGGTCCAGTGGGTAAGGACACCACCTTGCAGTGCAAGGGGCGCCGGTTCGATCCCTGGCCTGGGAAGATCCCACGTGCTGCGGAGCGGCTGGACCAATGTGTCCAATTACCAAGCCGGAGCTCTAGAGCACATGTGCCCAGAGCCGGTGCTCTGCGATAACAGAGGCCACCATGATGGGAGGCCCACACGGGCTAAAGAACAAAGATGGATGAAAATGGACAAATGAAAGACCAATAGAAGTGGCCCGCCTGCTCCCCTCCCTCCCCACCCCACCCCCCTCAAATAAATAAATACATAAATCTTTAAAATAAATAAATGCTACCTCTCTTGCTTGACCTTTTGACTAAAATGTCCTTTCTGTTTAGTTATTGTCAAGGACAACTGAGAAGCACTTGATCTGTTAAACCAGCTTCACTTATGGACAGTTATACGTGATACTCATTTATAATACTTACAAGTGTTATTCACTTATAGACTTAGTTAACTGCTAATAAGAAGGTAACTTCAAAATGCATAAGTGATGTCACCAAGATGTCAACATACATGTTTCTGACTTTGCTCCCCCTCATGAGAAAAACCACCAACAACTATTCATGGACAAGACACTACTGAGAAAATCCTAGAAAGCAGGGGTTAGACTGAACCACAATCTTGCATCACAGAGACTGGGACAGGCTGCATTCAGAGGGTAAGAACAGCCACTAGGTGCTGAGGGCATCACTGCTCCCCTAGGTTGGCCAGTTCCCCTGAACCTACCACTCCTCTGGGGAAAAACAGAGCCTAAAGTGGATTCCCCAGCACTGTGGATTGTTTCCTGAGAGCTCCAACTCCAGTCTCATCCCAAAGAAATTACCCAGGGGTCTTCTGGGCTTAACTGCTTAGAATCTCACTGTGATGGAGAAGGGAGGAGGGGTTTACAACAAACCAGCACTCGAGTCTTGACAGACTGACTCCCTACTTCCAGTACTCCAGACCCAACCAGCAGCTTTGCTCACTTGCAGAACCAAGATGGTGATACATGAGACCAGGGAAGTTGGTAGGATGCAGGTCTGCTTGATTTGGGTGTTCAAATAAAGACCTTGCTGATTCTGGAGCCTGGTTTTCACCTATCCAGGTTGGCAGTGAGGGCGTGGGGGTCTGAGTCATAGCTCAGTGCACCACAAAGTATAGCACCCAACCTTGCCTGCCCAGAAAACCTGGCGATAGTCATTTGGGCAGCCCAGCAACACATAAGCAGAGTCTGGCAGGCAGAGTCTGGCAGGCAGAGCCAACCATTCACAAAGCAAAGCAAGTGGCCGGGTTCAGGCAGAAAACCTGTTGTCTGAGTCAGCTTGAGTCAAAACCACAAACCAAGAGCCTTTCCAGTCTTGGAGCTGATTTTCCCACTCAACTTGGGAAGGGAAACTAATTCATGGCTCAAGCCACTGCTGAAGATAGCTCATCTGATGAGGTTTAACTAAAGCACGTGGAATTCTGCACAGCCCATCCAACATCCCTATTGACAGTGACACCTGAACACAGCCCAGTCCAGGGCTTTCTCCCTTTCTAAAGCAAAACCGGTGGTCTTTTCTGGCCAGGGAACTCAGTGCATAGCCCTGCCTGACACAGCTCCTCAAACAAGGAGCTATGCAGGCCCAGGGCCCCTTTTGCTATGAAACCAGGGCAGGAAAGCTAATTCATAGTCCTACTTAGTACTGAGTGTAGTACCCAGCCCCACCTATCTAGTAAACCTGACCAGAGAACCCATGCAACGGCAGAACCTGTCCTACAGCCTTGCTTGGGCAGGCAATCAAGTCAGTACTCATAATACCAACTCTTCTTAGCCCTATCCCCAACCTCTTAACTTGGGCAGGGGCCTCACCCTGAAACAGAAGCTGTTTCTGCCCAAGGCTATACAAATGGACACACTCAGAAGCCCAAACTGAGCTGACTGGTGAGGAGCTACCTTGGCCAAAGTGAAACTATGAAACATTTGCAAGAGAACACTTACTCAAATGTGCTGACACCAATATAAGAAATCAAGAATCACACAAAAAATCAGGTAAACATGACAGCGCCAAAAGTAAAGGTCCAAATAAAAAAATGACCTCCAGACCCAACCAGCAGCTTTGCTCACTTGCAGAACAAAGATGGTGATACATGAGACCAGGGAAGTTGGTAGGATGCAGGTCTGCTTGATTTGGGTGTTCAAATAAAGACCTTGCTGATTCTGGAGCCTGGTTTTCACCTATCCAGGTTGGCAGTGAGGGCGTGGGGGTCTGAGTCATAGCTCAGTGCACCACAAAGTATAGCACCCAACCTTGCCTGCCCAGAAAACCTGGCGATAGTCATTTGGGCAGCCCAGCAACACATAAGCAGAGTCTGGCAGGCAGAGTCTGGCAGGCAGAGCCAACCATTCACAAAGCAAAGCAAGTGGCCGGGTTCAGGCAGAAAACCTGTTGTCTGAGTCAGCTTGAGTCAAAACCACAAACCAAGAGCCTTTCCAGTCTTGGAGCTGATTTTCCCACTCAATTTGGGGAAAGGGGAAACTAATTCATGGCTCAAGCCACTGCTGAAGATAGCTCATCTGATGAGGTTTAACTAAAGCACGTGGAATTCTGCACAGCCCATCCAACATCCCTATTGACAGTGACACCTGAACACAGCCCAGTCCAGGGCTTTCTCCCTTTCTAAAGCAAAACCGGTGGTCTTTTCTGGCCAGGGAACTCAGTGCATAGCCCTGCCTGACACAGCTCCTCAAACAAGGAGCTATGCAGGCCCAGGGCCCCTTTTGCTATGAAACCAGGGCAGGAAAGCTAATTCATAGTCCTACTTAGTACTGAGTGTAGTACCCAGCCCCACCTATCTAGTAAACCTGACCAGAGAACCCATGCAACGGCAGAACCTGTCCTACAGCCTTGCTTGGGCAGGCAATCAAGTCAGTACTCATAATACCAACTCTTCTTAGCCCTATCCCCAACCTCTTAACTTGGGCAGGGGCCTCACCCTGAAACAGAAGCTGTTTCTGCCCAAGGCTATACAAATGGACACACTCAGAAGCCCAAACTGAGCTGACTGGTGAGGAGCTACCTTGGCCAAAGTGAAACTATGAAACATTTGCAAGAGAACACTTACTCAAATGTGCTGACACCAATATAAGAAATCAAGAATCACACAAAAAATCAGGTAAACATGACAGCGCCAAAAGAAACTAATAAAGGTCCAATAATTGACCTCAAAAAAATGGAGAGCAACTGACTCACAAACAGTTCAGAATATTTCTCCCCAAAATGTTCAATGAACTACAAAAACACAACACACAGACACCTAACCAAAATTAGGCAAACAATGCAAGAACAAAAAGAAGTCCAACAAATACATGGAAACTATCCAGAAGAAAACAGAGATCCTGGAACTGGAAAATAGACTGATCTAAAGATCTAAAGAACTGAATAGAGAACTTCAAAAGAAGTTGTCCATAAGAAAGAAATACATAACACCATGGTGGTGGCACCTAATTCACCTTCAACTCTAAAAGTTAAAAAACAGTCATAACTGTAATAATCTATTATTGGATAAACAATATCAAAATATGTAAACTATAGCATCAATAACTTAAAATGTAAGGGGGAGAGAAGTAAAAGTGTAAAGTTTAGGAATGTTATCAAGTAGGTTGTTCAGTTTAAAATTTGATGTTATAATTTTGAAATATTTATGTAAGCTCCATGGTAACCATAAGGGAAAAAAAATCTGTAGTAACTGCACAAAAGAACATGCTAACATAGTCAAAGCATACTGATACTAAAAGACATGAAATATGAAAAAGACAACAGAGTAAGAAATAAGACAAATGAATATATGAAACATTCAGAAAAAATTTAACAGAACTGCAATAGCAAGTCCTTGCCTATTAATAATTACTTTAAGTGTACATGTAAATCCTCCAAAGACTTAGAACATTTGCATGGATAAAAAACAAGATCCAACCATATGCTGCCTACCAGAGACTCACTTTACCCGTAAAGACACAGACAGAGAGAGTGAAGGGATAGGAAGATATTTCAAGCAAATTGTAACCATCCCTCACAAAAAGCACAAGTTGTTATACCAGAAAAAAATAGACTTTAAACTGAAAATGGTAAAAAGACACAAAGATCATTATACAACGATAACAGGAACAATCAATCAAGAAGATTTAACAACTCTAATTATTTATATAAACTATTTGCAAGAGAACACTTACTCAAATGTGCTGACACCAATATAAGAAATCAAGAATCACACAAAAAATCAGGTAAACATGACAGCGCCAAAAGAAACTAATAAAGGTCCAATAATTGACCTCAAAAAAATGGAGAGCAACTGACTCACAAACAGTTCAGAATATTTCTCCCCAAAATGTTCAATGAACTAAAAAAACACAACACACAGACACCTAACCAAAATTAGGCAAACAATGCAAGAACAAAAAGAAGTCCAACAAATACATGGAAACTATCCAGAAGAAAACAGAGATCCTGGAACTGGAAAATAGACTGATCTAAAGATCTAAAGAACTGAATAGAGAACTTCAAGAGAAGTTGTCCATAAGAAAGAAATACATAACACCATGGTGGTGGCACCTAATTCACCTTCAACTCTAAAAGTTAAAAAACAGTCATAACTGTAATAATCTATTATTGGATAAACAATATCAAAATATGTAAACTATAGCATCAATAACTTAAAATGTAAGGGGGAGAGAAGTAAAAGTGTAAAGTTTAGGAATGTTATCAAGTAGGTTGTTCAGTTTAAAATTTGATGTTATAATTTTGAAATATTTATGTAAGCTCCATGGTAACCATAAGGGAAAAAAAATCTGTAGTAACTGCACAAAAGAACATGCTAACATAGTCAAAGCATACTGATACTAAAAGACATGAAATATGAAAAAGACAACAGAGTAAGAAATAAGACAAATGAATATATGAAACATTCAGAAAAAATTTAACAGAACTGCAATAGCAAGTCCTTGCCTATTAATAATTACTTTAAGTGTACATGTAAATCCTCCAAAGACTTAGAACATTTGCATGGATAAAAAACAAGATCCAACCATATGCTGCCTACCAGAGACTCACTTTACCCGTAAAGACACAGACAGAGAGAGTGAAGGGATAGGAAGATATTTCAAGCAAATTGTAACCATCCCTCACAAAAAGCACAAGTTGTTATACCAGAAAAAAATAGACTTTAAACTGAAAATGGTAAAAAGACACAAAGATCATTATACAACGATAACAGGAACAATCAATCAAGAAGATTTAACAACTCTAATTATTTATATACCCAACACCAATAGAAAGCAGAAATGAATAGAGCTGAATGGAGAAATAAGCACTAATTCAGTAACAGGTGGGGATGCTGATACCCAATTCTCAGCAATTAATAGATCATCCAGACAGAGAGAGAAAGAGAGTAAGAGAGAGAGTAAGCAGAGAAATAACAGATTTGAACAACACCATAGACAAAATGGATCTAACAGACATACATTCCACTCAACAACAGCAGAATATACATTATTCTTAAGCACACATGGAACATTATATATGATATACCATAATTGTCTGGTCACAAAACATGTCTTAGTATATTCAAGAAGACTGAAATCACACCAAGTATCTTCTTTAACTACTATGGTATGAAACCAGAATTCAGTAACAGGAGGAAAACTCACAAATATGTGGAAATTAAATAACATTCCCCTGAAGATCCAGTGAATCAAAGAAGAAATAAAAGAGGAAATTAAAAAGCATCCTGAGACAAATGAAACTGAAAACACAACACAGCAAAACTTATGAGATGTAGAAAAAGAAGTTCTAAGAGGGAATCTCATAGGAATAAGCACTTATATTAAGAAAAAGAAAGATTCCAAATAAACAACATAACTGTTATGTCTCAAGGAACTAGGAAAAATATAATAAATGATCCAAAGTTACCAGAAAGAAGAAAGTGATAAATTTGGGCAGAAACAAGTGGAACCAAGAATAAGAAAACGACATAAAAGATTAACATAGCTAAGAGTTGATTCTTTGAACTTCTCCAGCGGTCCAGTGGTTAAGAATACACTTGCCAATGGAGGGGACATGGGTTCAAACCCTGGTCAGGAAGATTCCATATGCCATTAAACCTGTGTGCCACAACTACTGAGCCCATTCTAGAGCCTGCAAACCACTACTGGGCCTGTACAGAGAGAGTGAAGGGATAGGAAGATATTTCAAGCAAATTGTAACCATCCCTCACAAAAAGCACAAGTTGTTATACCAGAAAAAAATAGACTTTAAACTGAAAATGGTAAAAAGACACAAAGATCATTATACAACGATAACAGGAACAATCAATCAAGAAGATTTAACAACTCTAATTATTTATATACCCAACACCAATAGAAAGCAGAAATGAATAGAGCTGAATGGAGAAATAAGCACTAATTCAGTAACAGGTGGGGATGCTGATACCCAATTCTCAGCAATTAATAGATCATCCAGACAGAGAGAGAGAAAGAGAGTAAGAGAGAGAGTAAGCAGAGAAATAACAGATTTGAACAACACCATAGACAAAATGGATCTAACAGACATACATTCCACTCAACAACAGCAGAATATACATTATTCTTAAGCACACATGGAACATTATATATGATATACCATAATTGTCTGGTCACAAAACATGTCTTAGTATATTCAAGAAGACTGAAATCACACCAAGTATCTTCTTTAACTACTATGGTATGAAACCAGAATTCAGTAACAGGAGGAAAACTCACAAATATGTGGAAATTAAATAACATTCCCCTGAAGATCCAGTGAATCAAAGAAGAAATAAAAGAGGAAATTAAAAAGCATCCTGAGACAAATGAAACTGAAAACACAACACAGCAAAACTTATGAGATGTAGAAAAAGAAGTTCTAAGAGGGAATCTCATAGGAATAAGCACTTATATTAAGAAAAAGAAAGATTCCAAATAAACAACATAACTGTTATGTCTCAAGGAACTAGGAAAAATATAATAAATGATCCAAAGTTACCAGAAAGAAGAAAGTGATAAATTTGGGCAGAAACAAGTGGAACCAAGAATAAGAAAACGACATAAAAGATTAACATAGCTAAGAGTTGATTCTTTGAACTTCTCCAGCGGTCCAGTGGTTAAGAATACACTTGCCAATGGAGGGGACATGGGTTCAAACCCTGGTCAGGGAAGATTCCATATGCCATTAAACCTGTGTGCCACAACTACTGAGCCCATTCTAGAGCCTGCAAACCACTACTGGGCCTGTGCACCCTAGAGCCTGTGCTCTGCAACAAGAGAAGCCATTACAATGAGAAGTCCATACAACTCAGCTAGAGAGTAGCCCCCTCTTGCCACAACTAAAGAAAGCTTGCACACAGCAACAAAGACCCAGCACAAAAATAAATAAGATTATTTTTTAAGTCCAACAAACAAAAGCCCTGGGCCAGATGGCTTCACAGGCAAATTCTATCAAATGTTTAAAGAAGAGATCAAAGCTGCAGACGGAGGAACACTTCCACACTCATTCTATGAGGCTACCACCATCACCCTCATACCAAAACCAAACAAAGATACCACAGAAAAGGAGAAAGAAAAAAATTACAGGCTAGTGTCACTGACTGACATAGATGCAAAAATCCTCAACAAAATACTAGCACAGAACACCACATTAAGAGTCATACACCATGATCAAGTGGGGTTTATCCCAGGGATGCAAGGATTCTTCAGTACATGTAAATTGATCTATGTGATAGACAATATTAACAAACTGAAAGATAAAAATCGTATGATAATCTCAATAGATGCTGAAAAAGTCTTTAACAAAATTCAATACTGTTTTATGAAAAAGAACTCTCTAGAAAGTGGTTACAGAGAGAAGCTAAAAGACCATATATGACAAAACCACAGCAAACATTCACATACAAGGTGAAAAACTGAAATCATTTCCTTAATATCAGGAACAAGAGAATGGTAGTTTTGGAAGTTTTCACCATGGCAATCAAAGAAGAAAAAGGAATAAAAGGAATCCATAGTGAAAAAGAAGTACAACTGCTACTGTTTGCAAATGACATACTATATATAGAAAATTCTAAAGATGTCACTAGAAAATTACTAGAGTTAAATAATGAATTTAGTAAAGTTGTAGGATACAAAATTAGTACACATAAATCTCTTACATTCCTATACACTAACAAGGAAAAATCAAAGGAGAAATTAAGAAAACAATCCCATTCACCATAGCAACAAAAAGAATAAAATGCCCAGGAATACATGTACCTAAAGAAACAAAAAGACTTGTATGCAAAAAGCTATAAAACACTGATGCAAGAAATCAAAGATGACATAAACAGATGGAGAGATAATCCACGTACTTAGATTGGAGGAATCAATACTTTGAAAATATGGCTATACCACCCAAAGCAATCTACAGATTCATTGCAATACATATCAAACTAAACAATGATATTTTTCACCAAACTAGAACAAAATATTTCAGTTTTATGGAAACACAGAAGACTCCAAACAGCCAAAACAATCTTGACAAAGAAAAACAGAATTGGAGGAATCAGTCTCCCTGGTTTCAGGCTATAACACAAAGCTACAGTAATCAAGATAGTATGCTACAAGCACAAAAACAAAAATATAGATCAATGGAGTAGTGATAGAAAGCCCAGAAATAAACCCACACACCTATAGTCACCGAATCATTTACAAAGGAGGTAAGAATATATAATGGGGAAAAGACAGTCTTTTCAATAAGTGGTGCTGGGAAAACTGGACAGCTACACATAAAGGAATGAAATTAGAACACTTCCTAACACCATATACAGAAAAAGAAAGGAAAAAAAGCACTTAAAAAGGATTCAAGACCTAAATGTAAGGCTAAATACTATAAAACTCTTAGCAGGAAACACAGGCAGAACACTTTGACATAAGCCACAGTAAGATCCATTTTGACCCACCTCCTCAAGTCATGAAAGTAAAAATAAACAAATGGAACCTAATTAAACTTAAAAGCTTTTGTACAGCAAAGGAAACTGTAAATAAAATGAAAAGACAACCCTCAGAATTGGAGAAAATATTTGCAAATAAAGCAACTGATAACAGATTAATCTCCAAAATGTACAAGAAGTTCAATATAAAAACAAACAACTCATCAAAAAATGGATGGAAAACCTAAACAGATATCTCTCTAAAGAAAACATGCAGATGACCAATGAACACATGAAAAGAGGTTCAACACTGCTCATTATTAGAAAAATACAAGTCAAAACTACAATGAGACATCAACACACTCTGGATAGAATGGCCATCATCAAAAGATCTACCAACAATAAATGCTGGAGAGGGTGTGGTGCTAAGGTAAATTGATATAATTTGTATCTCTGTGGACAACAGTATGGAGCTCTCCAGAGAATAGCAAAGAGAGATGAGAAAGCCTTCTTAAGTGAACAATGCAAAGAAAAGGGGAAAACAAGATAATGGGAAAGACTAGAGATCATTTTAAGACAACTGGGAATACCAAGGGAATACTTCATGCTGAGATGGGCACAATAAAGGACAGAAATAGTAAGAACCTAATAGAAACAGAAGAGATTAAGAAGAGGTGGCAAGGATACAAAGAAGATTGCTGGGAGAAATATCAACAAGCTCAGAAATGCAGATGATACCACTCTAACGGCAGAAAGTGAAGAGGAACTAAAGAGTCGCCTCTTTTTTTGGTGGTGCTGGTGGTGGATGCAGTTATTAAGAAAGCCAGAAGACTGAGAGAATGTGGACTATAGTCCCAAAGAACCATCTTTCCTGATTTAGAATTCAGGCTTCTTTTATACTAAAGTGAGGGCAGTAGAGGTAAGGTCCTGCTTCCAGTCAGAGCCTAGAGGGGAGGTGTCGATTTCTTCTGTCCGTTCACGTGGTGGGGAGGGCAGGACATTACCTGTGAGCTGAATGAAGGTATTGATAGATGACAGTAGCTTATCTTCATCTCCAAAGGAGAAGATTTCACATTGGGATCAAAAAGATTTGGTCACTCAGAGCTTAGTGCAGGAAAAGGTTTATTAAAGAAAAAAGGGTTATATAGAGAAAGCTTTCAGCTAAAGGAGCTGGAAAGAGGATAGAAGAGTACCCCTAGAAGTTAGTTTAGGTGAGGGGTTTTGTACTTTTCCAGTTGGTTGTTAGCAATGCATCAAAAGAATATTTTAAGATGATAAAGGTCTTACTAGATCCACACCACACATCTTTAGATAACATAGGTACAAGCTAAGAAGGAGCAACATATCCTCCAGCAAGATGCACTGCTGTTATAAACATTAGCTCTGGGCTTAAAAAAAGTTGTAAACGAAACAGGTTATTGTCATAGGCTTGGCAATAGAGGTGAAGGCACCTTGGCTAAAAATGTTTGTTCCCCCTCCTCCTCAGAAACCTCTGGCCTCCTTGCCACGCCTGCCTATTCACCCCTTTCATTATCCCTTTTTTCTTTTAGGAGAATTATGTTGCCAGGGAAGAGGGGCAATGACTTGCTCTGGTTTCTTCAGGTTGTACAAGGCTGTACAAGGCTCTGGGTTGTTGAGGCAACATATTCTTCTCATGTTTTATTTAGGGTCTTAAAGAGCCTCTTGATGAAGGTGAAAGAGCAGAGTGAAAAAAAACTAGCTTAAAACTCAACATTCAAAAAATAAAGATCATGGCATCTGGTCCCAATCACTTCATGGTAAATAGATGGGCAAACAATGGAAAGAGTGATAGACTTTATTTTCCTGGGCTCCAAAATCACTGCAGATGATGACTTCAGCCATGAAATTAAAAGACACTTGCTCCTTAGAAGAAAAGCTATGACAAACCTAGACAGCATAGTAAAGAGCAGGGACATCACTTAGCAGACAAAGGTCCATATAGTCAAAGCTGTGGGTTTTTTCACATACAGATGTGAGAGTAGGACCATAAAGAAGACTGGGCACTGAAGAACTGATGCTTTTGAACTGTGGTGCTGAAGAAGACTCCTGAGAGTCCCTTGGACAACAAGGAGATCAAGTCAGCCTTTAGAAATTAACCCTGCATAACTGAGCATCTCATCTCAAAGGAGAAGATTTCACATTGGGATCAAAAAGATTTGGTCACTCAGAGCTTAGTGCAGGAAAAGGTTTATTAAAGAAAAAAGGGTTATATAGAGAAAGCTTTCAGCTAAAGGAGCTGGAAAGAGGATAGAAGAGTACCCCTAGAAGTTAGTTTAGGTGAGGGGTTTTGTACTTTTCCAGTTGGTTGTTAGCAATGCATCAAAAGAATATTTTAAGATGATAAAGGTCTTACTAGATCCACACCACACATCTTTAGATAACATAGGTACAAGCTAAGAAGGAGCAACATATCCTCCAGCAAGATGCACTGCTGTTATAAACATTAGCTCTGGGCTTAAAAAAAGTTGTAAACGAAACAGGTTATTGTCATAGGCTTGGCAATAGAGGTGAAGGCACCTTGGCTAAAAATGTTTGTTCCCCCTCCTCCTCAGAAACCTCTGGCCTCCTTGCCACGCCTGCCTATTCACCCCTTTCATTATCCCTTTTTTCTTTTAGGAGAATTATGTTGCCAGGGAAGAGGGGCAATGACTTGCTCTGGTTTCTTCAGGTTGTACAAGGCTGTACAAGGCTCTGGGTTGTTGAGGCAACATATTCTTCTCATGTTTTATTTAGGGTCTTAAAGAGCCTCTTGATGAAGGTGAAAGAGCAGAGTGAAAAAAAACTAGCTTAAAACTCAACATTCAAAAAATAAAGATCATGGCATCTGGTCCCAATCACTTCATGGTAAATAGATGGGCAAACAATGGAAAGAGTGATAGACTTTATTTTCCTGGGCTCCAAAATCACTGCAGATGATGACTTCAGCCATGAAATTAAAAGACACTTGCTCCTTAGAAGAAAAGCTATGACAAACCTAGACAGCATAGTAAAGAGCAGGGACATCACTTAGCAGACAAAGGTCCATATAGTCAAAGCTGTGGGTTTTTTCACATACAGATGTGAGAGTAGGACCATAAAGAAGACTGGGCACTGAAGAACTGATGCTTTTGAACTGTGGTGCTGAAGAAGACTCCTGAGAGTCCCTTGGACAACAAGGAGATCAAGTCAGTCAATCCTATAAGAAATTAACCCTGAATATTCATTGGAAGGACTGATGCTGAAGCTGAAGCTCCAATACTTTGGTCACCTGATGCCAAGAGCCAACTCACTGGAAAAGACCTGGATGCTTGGGCAGGAGGAGAAGGGGTGATAGAGGATGACATGGTTGGATGGCATCACTGACTCAATGGACACAATTCTGAGCAAATGCCAGGAGATGGTTAAGGACAGGGAAGCCTGGGGTACTGCAGCCCATGGGGTCACTAAGAGTCAGACATGATTTGGCAGCTAAATAACAACAACAATGGAAGCTACTTTAAAAACCAAAAATACAACTACTATATGATCCTGCAATCCACTACTGGGTGTATATCCAGAGACAACTGTAATTCAAAAAGGCCCATGTATCTCAGTGTTCACTGAAGCACTATTTACAACAACCGGACATGGCAGCAACTTAACTGTCCATCAACAGAGGAATGGATAAAGAAGACGTGCTACATATATACAATGGAATATTGCCCAGTGACGTGGATGAACATAAAGTCTGTCATACAGAATTAATTTAGAAAGAGAAAAATAAATACCATATATTAATGCATATGTGTGGAATCTAGAAAAATGATGAAGCTATCTTCAGGGCAGGAAAAGAAACAACGATGTAGAGTATGGACTTATGGACACCGGGGGAAACAGACGGTAGGACAGTCTGAGAGAATATCATCAACACACACATGACCATGTGTAAAACTGATAGCTAGTGGGAAGCTGCTGTATAACAATAAGGAGTCCAGCCAGGGGCTCTGTGATGACCTCCGGGGTTTGGATGGTGACTGGGAGAGAGGGAATATACTTCTACATTAATAGCTGATTCAGGGCTTCCCAGGTGGCACTAGAAAAGAACCTGATTGCCAAGGCTGGAAATGTAAGGGAGGCGGGTTCGATCTCTGGGTCAGGAAGATTCCCTGGAGGAGGGCACGACAACCCACTCCAGTATTCTTGCCTGGAAGAACCCCATGGTGGCGGAGCCTGGCAGGCTACAGTCCACAGGGTCGCAAAGAGTCAGACACGACTGAAGCCACTTAGCACACACACATACATGCACAGCTGATTCACATTGTTGTGCAGCAGTAACACAACACTGTAAAGCAATTATACTTATATTTAAAAAAATGAATTGCAAAGGAACAAGTAAAATCAGAGCTAAAAAACAACCCTCGTTAGATCAAAGCAATAAATTCAGTGAAGGGCAGAATATCAAATAAGCATAAAAATTAGGAGCATTTCTACACAGTAACAAGGAATTATTTGAAAATGACATAAAATGATCACATTTACAACATAAGTCAATAATGTACTTAGAGCTAATCAACAAATTTAGCGAAGTTGTAGAATATAAAATAAACATACACAAATTAGGAGCATTTCTACATAGTAATAATGAATTATCCAAAAAAAGAAATAAAATGATCATATTTACAAACATTAATCAATAAAATATTTAGGAATTAATTTAACCAAGGAGGGGAAAGATCTCTACATTGAAAACTGCAAGACACCAGTGAAAGAAATTAAAGACACAAAATAGAAAGGTATTTTCAATGTTTTCATTGATGAGAAGAATACTGTTAAAATGTTCATACTACTGAAAGTCATCTATTTGTTGTTGTCGTCCAGTCACTAAGTCACATCTGACACTTGTCCACCCCATGGACTGCAGCATCCCAGGCTTCCCTGTCCTTCACTATCTCCCAGGGTTTACTCAAATTTATGCCCACTGAGTTGGTAATGCTATCTAACCGTCTCATCCTCTACTTCTCCCTTCTCCTTTTGCCTTCAATCTTTCCCAGCATTGGGGTCTTTTCTAATAAATCGGCTCTTTGCCATCTATCAATTTAATGTAGTTTCTATCACAACTCCATTAGCATTTTTAAAGGGAGGTATAAAAAAAATTCTAATATTTATATGCAACTACAAAGCAACCCAAAGAGCCAAATCAATCCTGAGAAAGAAGAACAGAGTGGAAAAGGATTTGAAGCATAGTTTCAAGTATATGTATAACTGAAACACTTTGCTGTACACTGTAAACTAGCACAACATTGTTGATGCCTGGAAGAACCCCATGGTGGCGGAGCCTGGCAGGCTACAGTCCACAGGGTCGCAAAGAGTCAGACACGACTGAAGCCACTTAGCACACACACATACATGCACAGCTGATTCACATTGTTGTGCAGCAGTAACACAACACTGTAAAGCAATTATACTTATATTTAAAAAAATGAATTGCAAAGGAACAAGTAAAATCAGAGCTAAAAAACAACCCTCGTTAGATCAAAGCAATAAATTCAGTGAAGGGCAGAATATCAAATAAGCATAAAAATTAGGAGCATTTCTACACAGTAACAAGGAATTATTTGAAAATGACATAAAATGATCACATTTACAACATAAGTCAATAATGTACTTAGAGCTAATCAACAAATTTAGCGAAGTTGTAGAATATAAAATAAACATACACAAATTAGGAGCATTTCTACATAGTAATAATGAATTATCCAAAAAAAGAAATAAAATGATCATATTTACAAACATTAATCAATAAAATATTTAGGAATTAATTTAACCAAGGAGGGGAAAGATCTCTACATTGAAAACTGCAAGACACCAGTGAAAGAAATTAAAGACACAAAATAGAAAGGTATTTTCAATGTTTTCATTGATGAGAAGAATACTGTTAAAATGTTCATACTACTGAAAGTCATCTATTTGTTGTTGTCGTCCAGTCACTAAGTCACATCTGACACTTGTCCACCCCATGGACTGCAGCATCCCAGGCTTCCCTGTCCTTCACTATCTCCCAGGGTTTACTCAAATTTATGCCCACTGAGTTGGTAATGCTATCTAACCGTCTCATCCTCTACTTCTCCCTTCTCCTTTTGCCTTCAATCTTTCCCAGCATTGGGGTCTTTTCTAATAAATCGGCTCTTTGCCATCTATCAATTTAATGTAGTTTCTATCACAACTCCATTAGCATTTTTAAAGGGAGGTATAAAAAAAATTCTAATATTTATATGCAACTACAAAGCAACCCAAAGAGCCAAATCAATCCTGAGAAAGAAGAACAGAGTGGAAAAGGATTTGAAGCATAGTTTCAAGTATATGTATAACTGAAACACTTTGCTGTACACTGTAAACTAGCACAACATTGTTGATCAGTTACACTCCAATATAAAGTTCAAAAGTTAAAAATATATATATATGGTACTGGCATTAAAACAGACACACTGATTAGTAGAACAGAACCAATCCATGCAAATACCATCAGCTAACATTTGACAAGGGTGCCAAAACCACTCCACAGAAAAAAAGACAGTCTCTTCAATAAACAGAGCTGAAAAAACTGAACATTCATATGTAAAACAATGAAATACTGACAGATTGCCTATCCTACACCACTCACAAAAAGGAACTCAAAATGCGTTGCAGATTTAAATATAAGACTGGGAAGAACTAAACTCCTAGGAGAACACACAGGCAACAGGTATCAGTCTTAGTAATGATTTTTTTCATATGATACCTAAAGCACAGCAAAAAAGTCACAAGTAAATAAGCAGAGCTATAACAAATGGAAGAGCCTCTGCTCAGCAAAACAATCAATCAACAAAATGAAAAGACAAGCTATGGAATGGGAAAAAGTATTTGTGACCCATATAACATAAGGGGCCAACAACAAAAATATATAAAGTATTCATACAACTCAATAGCACGAATCCAAACAATCTAATTTAAAAATGGACAAAGAATCTGTATAGTCATTTTCCCAAAGAAGATGTACAAACATGGAAAGGTGCTCAGCACATCATTAATCAGCAGGGAAATGCAAATCAAAACTCTCAGTGAGATATCACCTAAAGCTTGTTAGAATGGCTAGCATCAAAAAGATAAGAGAGGACTTCCCTGGTGGTCCAGTGGGTAGAGTCTGCCTTGCAGTGCAAGGGGCACTGGTTCAGTCCCTGGCCTGGGAAGATCCCATGTCACGGAGTCGCTGGACTGGTGTGTCCAAATACGAGCCAGCGCTGTGGAGCACATGCGCCCAAAGCTGGTGCTCTGCAGTGAGAGGCCACTGCGATGGGAGGCCCACACAGGCCAAAGAATTAAGACGGATGAAAAAAACCCAAAAAAAGCCAAATCAATCCTGAGAAAGAAGAACAGAGTGGAAAAGGATTTGAAGCATAGTTTCAAGTATATGTATAACTGAAACACTTTGCTGTACACTGTAAACTAGCACAACATTGTTGATCAGTTACACTCCAATATAAAGTTCAAAAGTTAAAAATATATATATATGGTACTGGCATTAAAACAGACACACTGATTAGTAGAACAGAACCAATCCATGCAAATACCATCAGCTAACATTTGACAAGGGTGCCAAAACCACTCCACAGAAAAAAAGACAGTCTCTTCAATAAACAGAGCTGAAAAAACTGAACATTCATATGTAAAACAATGAAATACTGACAGATTGCCTATCCTACACCACTCACAAAAATGAACTCAAAATGCGTTGCAGATTTAAATATAAGACTGGGAAGAACTAAACTCCTAGGAGAACACACAGGCAACAGGTATCAGTCTTAGTAATGATTTTTTTCATATGATACCTAAAGCACAGCAAAAAAGTCACAAGTAAATAAGCAGAGCTATAACAAATGGAAGAGCCTCTGCTCAGCAAAACAATCAATCAACAAAATGAAAAGACAAGCTATGGAATGGGAAAAAAGTATTTGTGACCCATATAACATAAGGGGCCAACAACAAAAATATATAAAGTATTCATACAACTCAATAGCACGAATCCAAACAATCTAATTTAAAAATGGACAAAGAATCTGTATAGTCATTTTCCCAAAGAAGATGTACAAACATGGAAAGGTGCTCAGCACATCATTAATCAGCAGGGAAATGCAAATCAAAACTCTCAGTGAGATATCACCTAAAGCTTGTTAGAATGGCTAGCATCAAAAAGATAAGAGAGGACTTCCCTGGTGGTCCAGTGGGTAGAGTCTGCCTTGCAGTGCAAGGGGCACTGGTTCAGTCCCTGGCCTGGGAAGATCCCATGTCACGGAGTCGCTGGACTGGTGTGTCCAAATACGAGCCAGCGCTGTGGAGCACATGCGCCCAAAGCTGGTGCTCTGCAGTGAGAGAGGCCACTGCGATGGGAGGCCCACACAGGCCAAAGAATTAAGACGGATGAAAATAAATGAAGGACCAATAAAAGGGCCAAAGGGCCAAAATTAAAAAAAAAAAAAGAAAAAGGACAAGAGATACACGCTGAAGAGGATGTGGAGAAGGAGGAGTCCTTATGTAATGCTGATGGCATTATAAGCTGGTGCAGCCAATACAGGAAACAGTATGGGTGTTCTTCAAAATATTCAAAATTTAACTACTGTATGATCCAGCAATTCCACAGGTAGGAATATATTTGAAGAAAATGAAAATACTATGTGGAAGACATATCTGCACTGTCAAGTTCATAGCCAGTATTATTTACCATAGCTTAGAAGGAAGCAACTTAAGTGACCATTGATGGCTAAATGGATAAGCAAAATGAGATACATACACACATGGAATACAATATTAATTAGTCATTAAAGAAGGCAGTCTAGCCATTTGAGACCTTTGAGGTTAATTCTGATAAACAGAGAAAGACAAATCCTGTATAATCTCATTTATTTGGAGAAACTAAAATCAACCACCCCTGAAACCCTAAACAAACTCATAGAAAAAGAGATCAGATCTGCCGTTACCAGAAATGTGGGGGCAGGGTGGACAGAGGTGATCAACAGGTCTAAACTTCCAGTTATAAGATGAATAAACACTGAGGATGTAATGTACATGACGACTGTTCTCAACTGCTGTGGGGTATATTTGATAACCACTAAGAGTAGGTTCTGAGAGTTCTCTTCACAAGCGAAAAAATTTTTTGTTTCAGTATGAGATGATGTATGTTAACTAACCCACTGCAACGATCACTTCACCACAGATTAAGTCAAATTATTACGCTGTATACTTTGAATACAGACAAAGCTGTATGACAATTATATATATCTCAACAAAACTGGAAAAGAAATAAAAATGCATATGTTCCTTTCAATAACTCTTATTTCCCCAAGCTAATTCTAATAAGTTTAACTTATTAGACCAGGGGCAACATTTTGCAGAAACCTTTTTAATATTTACGATAGAACACAATCATTATTGAAGCTATTATTTCCTAAATCTTTTCTTCTATTAAACTTCAGGGGTATAAGCAAGTGAATCTAGGCACCCCTTACTTTTCAAGTGATTACTTTATACAGTCTGTATGAAGTCCTAAGTGGAGGCAATGGAAATAAAGAAGCCAAACTATTTGAAACTGAATCCTAGTCCTGCTGTCTCTTACTATGTGACCCTGAGCATATGAGCCTCTCCAAGCCTCAAATAATTTCTCTCAAAACAAGGATTACATAGCATCTCCCTCCTATAATTGCTGCAAGAATTCACGGAGTCATGACACACAATGTGACTGTGCCTAACCCACAGTAAGTGTGACGAAGATTCCACAATTTTAATGATGACAACGGGGGTGGTGATGATGATGACGCTGGCAGTGATGACAATGGATACACTGTGGAGAACAGTGGTGAAAGGGAATGCTTCTCTTACCTCTGGCAGAAGCAGGAAGGAGATGGGGAGAAAGACAAAGTACTTATTTGTAATTCAAGAATAACACAGAATGAGCACTGCAGTGGAAATGTAAGTAGGATGACCATTTGTCACAGTACGGATCCAGCTGTAGCACAATTACTCAGTTCACCCCACTGCACCTGCAGGACTGACCTATGGTCACTTTTAACAAAGGCAACATCATATGAGAGGCCAGGGGATGGACTCAGAAGCCTCAAGGAAAAAGACTTTTGACCTGATCCGTAAAAGGAATAGTTAGAAAAAGAAAGTCACTTCTCAAAAAGGGAAAAGAGCAGAAGACTAACTTTTCCTTGAGTTTTTAGTCAAGCAGAAAGCCTAAAAATTCCATGAAGTCTTTTACAATCCACCTCCAAGAGTAATAAAAATAAAAACAAAAATAAGCAATTGGAACCTAATTAAACTTATGATTTTTGCACAGCAAAGGAAACTGAAGACAAAACAAAAAAACAACCCTCAGAATAGAAAATATTTGCAAATGAAGTAACCTATAAGGGATTCAACTCCAAAATATATAAACAGCTCAGTATCTAAAAGCAAAAAACCTAATCAAAAAATGGGCAGAAGATCTAATAGCCATCCATATATCTTCTTTGGAAAAATGTCTAAGAAGCATATCAGGAATGAGTGAGCAAGGAAAGCTACTGTTTGCTCTTTCTCCCCCCAACACTGCAGCAGGGGCCCCCATAAACCCTTGTGTGAATTTCTTGTCTGACCTCTGATCAATTTCTACTTACTAAGGAGGAACAGGAACCCTGGTCACTAACATATTTAGTGGTTCCCATAACATATTTTCACCTTTGTGTTTTTAAGTCCTGTGACTGGCATCTTCTAGGGGAAGGATCTAGACACTGTGGAACCACTGAACGCAGCCTCCCTATGGGTGACAAGCGGCCACTTCTTGTTTCCGCGTCACAAGGTAAGTCTGCCTTCCTGAGGTCCCCAGGGGTCAGGAAACGCTTTCATCCTTCCCTTTGTACATCTTCCCTCACCACTTTTTCTTTCCCCTTTCATCCCATTCTCTCTCCTGGAATTTCTCTACCTCTCTTCCTTCCATCCTCTCCTGAAAGTGCGGACATCGGGCAGCTACAGCATCGTTCCTCTCAGCGTACAACACCGGCTCCCTCTGGCTGGCAACAGCTCACCCTAATGGGTGACAGGCACAAGGTGGGAGAGGCTCACATCTCACACATGAAAACCTTGGTCCAGCCGGTTCTCGACCACAGATTTATGGGAACAACAGAGGTTCAAATTGTTGGGCAGGAAGTTAGCCAGGAGCAACGAGAGGCAGCCCCACTGACTGAATGGCCAAAAGCTCCCAAATCCTACCAAGCTATTTGCCAACCCTGCCCCAAACACACCCCCATCAATACTCCAGAATGGTTAGGGGACCAGAAAATTCCCAATTGGCCAATTGGAAGGACTTTCCCCACTCAGGCACATGCACAGACCTCGCATCATCATGTCCTTAGATATCTGTCGTGGCCACTGGGCTCACTAAATATTTATACATATTCTGTGAGTACATATATCTGATTATAACAGATTGAATTATGGGAAGGACATGCACAGCAGAGCCTTGTGTTGTATAACCAGTAGCTGTCAATTAAGACTGTCAATCAGCAAGCCTCCTGGATTATGCAAAAAACCTTACCTTAAAAACTCTACACCTGGGCTTCCCTGGTGGTCCAGTGGGTAAGGACACCTCCTTGCAGTGCAAGGGGTACTGGTTCGAAGCATTCAGGAATGAGTGAGCAAGGAAAGCTACTGTTTGCTCTTTCTCCCCAACACTGCAGCAGGGGCCCCCATAAACCCTTGTGTGAATTTCTTGTCTGACCTCTGATCAATTTCTACTTACTAAGGAGGAACAGGAACCCTGGTCACTAACATATTTAGTGGTTCCCATAACATATTTTCACCTTTGTGTTTTTAAGTCCTGTGACTGGCATCTTCTAGGGGAAGGATCTAGACACTGTGGAACCACTGAACGCAGCCTCCCTATGGGTGACAAGCGGCCACTTCTTGTTTCCGCGTCACAAGGTAAGTCTGCCTTCCTGAGGTCCCCAGGGGTCAGGAAACGCTTTCATCCTTCCCTTTGTACATCTTCCCTCACCACTTTTTCTTTCCCCTTTCATCCCATTCTCTCTCCTGGAATTTCTCTACCTCTCTTCCTTCCATCCTCTCCTGAAAGTGCGGACATCGGGCAGCTACAGCATCGTTCCTCTCAGCGTACAACACCGGCTCCCTCTGGCTGGCAACAGCTCACCCTAATGGGTGACAGGCACAAGGTGGGAGAGGCTCACATCTCACACATGAAAACCTTGGTCCAGCCGGTTCTCGACCACAGATTTATGGGAACAACAGAGGTTCAAATTGTTGGGCAGGAAGTTAGCCAGGAGCAACGAGAGGCAGCCCCACTGACTGAATGGCCAAAAGCTCCCAAATCCTACCAAGCTATTTGCCAACCCTGCCCCAAACACACCCCCATCAATACTCCAGAATGGTTAGGGGACCAGAAAATTCCCAATTGGCCAATTGGAAGGACTTTCCCCACTCAGGCACATGCACAGACCTCGCATCATCATGTCCTTAGATATCTGTCGTGGCCACTGGGCTCACTAAATATTTATACATATTCTGTGAGTACATATATCTGATTATAACAGATTGAATTATGGGAAGGACATGCACAGCAGAGCCTTGTGTTGTATAACCAGTAGCTGTCAATTAAGACTGTCAATCAGCAAGCCTCCTGGATTATGCAAAAAACCTTACCTTAAAAACTCTACACCTGGGCTTCCCCCGGTGGTCCAGTGGGTAAGGACACCTCCTTGCAGTGCAAGGGGTACTGGTTCGAGCCCTGGCCTGGGAAGATTCCACGTGCCGCGGAGCGGCTGGACTGATGTGCCCAATCACCGAGCTGGAGCTCTGGAGCGCCTGCGCCCAGAGCCGGTGCTCTGCAACGACAGACGCCACCGCGATGGGAGGCCCACAGGAGCCAAAGAACGAAGACGAATGAAAATAGAGAAATGGAAGACCAATAGAAGTGGCCCGCCCACTCCCCTCCCTCCCCAACCCGACTCCTGCCCAAAGTAAATAAATAAATCAATCTTAAAAAAAACAAAACAAACACCCTAGCCCTTCCGCACTGCATTCTCTGGCCTGGCCCACCTCTCTCCTGAGGTGTCCTCTCTGTTCTGTCCTTATTTTCAATTAACCCTTGCAATGGTTAAGACCTCAGATTTGTCTTTGCTTCCTTACCAAGAACTGAGACCCACAGAAGGAAGGGTCTCCAGACTCTTTTTCACTAACAAAATCTCATATTTATCGTGGATAGGAGTCCCATCATTCCATTAGTCTCATCTTTATTTTCATGTTGTCAAGAAAAGTTCCAGTGGGAATGGGCTGAAGTGGTAGAGTCTGTACACTGGTTTCGTGTGGGTGAGGGTCCCACCTGTGTGGGTTGGGGACCCACAGATAACATACTTCTGGCTGGATCACCCCTGTAGGTAATAACTGTCCCTTCCTGGAAGCCCACAGGTTGGTGCCTGAATAGACACCCGGGGGGCAGGGGGCTGCACAGCGATCTCTTTCTGTCCCTCATTCCTTTACCTCTCCCTTGGTCCTCATACCTACACTCTCATTCTCCTTTATCAAACTGAAATTAAGTATTTCAGGATAAACTTTTTTTTTTTTAAAATTTTTGGCCTCTTTTATTGGTTTCTTATTTATTTTCATCCATCTTTATTCTTTGGCCCATGTGGGCCTCCCAATGCAGTAGACTCTCATTGCAGAGCACTGGCTATGGGTGCATGCACTCCAGAGTACTGGTTTGTAATTTGACACACCTGTCCAGCCGATTTGCAGCATGTGGGATCTTCCCAGGCCAGGGATTGAACCGGCCCCCCTTGCACTGCAAGGTGGACTCTTTACCCACTGGACCACCAGGGAAGCCCAGAATAAACACTTTTTACCTTTGCGTTTTTAAGTTCTGTGATTGGCATCCTTGTTTATGTTGTAGTTTGTCTGTCCGACTGCTCCTGCTCATCTCTGCTGACCTTGTGGGCATGGTAGAGTGCTTCAGCCTTGAAATACAAACAAAGCCTACACTACCTGAGACTCCAACCCTGGCTTTCCTACTGGAGTGGAATTTCAAAGAAAAGACAGGAACTTGCACTTCTCTCCTCCGCTTCTGCAGTGTAAGTATTCTGCCTGGGTTCTCTGGACTAACTGATTCATCTGGAGTCCTCCAGACTGAGGGAACATAAAAAGAGGGCCATTTTAAATTCAAGCAGGAAAGCTGGGTAGAATATTGGAATAGTAATTGCTGTGCTGTGCTGTCACTTCAGTCATGTCCGACTCTTTGTGACCCTATGAACTATAGCCCACCAGGCTCCTCTGTCAATGGGATACTCCAGGCAAGATACTGGAGTGGATTGCTATTTTCTGCTCTAGTGGATCTTCCTGACCCAGGGACTAAAATCACATTTTATGTCTCCTGCATTGGCAACTGAGTTCTTTACCACTAGTGCCACCTGGGAAGCCCAAATAGGTCTAAACTTACCTTTGTCTTCTTGTGAGAGAGAAACAAAGCTGTATGGTGCTGTCCTGAGATGTTCTCTTATCAGTTTATAGAATGCTAATGTAAACATTTGTGGTTACTTAAGGCAAGTAACATGTGTGTTTTCTGAAAAGGTATGAGGAGTGCGTAAATATAGTCTGTTGAAAGGGAAAGGGGTGATTTCATCCCAGTGCTTGCTATTTCTGAAAGGGAAAGAATAAGGGACAAAGTATAGCTATAGAAAGTTGTAAAAGGTTTGCAGAAGAGGAACACTGAAGAAAGAATATTCTATGTGTCAGGATTTTCTAAGGTTGGCTTAAATTTAATTAGGAAAATGGATTTTATGAAGAGTAGGCTGATGGGCTGATTTACGTTGCTATTTGGCAGAAAACAAAATTCTGTAAAGCAATTAACCTTCAATTAAAAAAATAAATTAAAAAAAAAAAGAGCAGGCTGATTCAACAAGGCTGGATTCAGTTCCTCTCTCTCTTGTAGGAGAAAAAGATTTCCTGGAATACTGCTTTTGATAGCATATTATGTGAGTTCAGTGCCTCACGGTTACTCTGACCCTCTGTGGCACCCCAGATGAAAAGAAGCATAACTGAGTAAGGGAACATGCAGATGGCCTACTGGCCACCAATGCACACCACACGTATCAGGTGGGTCGGGGTGCAACCCCAGAACATGATCAACCCTGGAACTATGAAGATTGAGTAAATCAGTTAGGATGAGATATGATATTACTTGCCTATCAGAAGGAATGAAAAGGCATCTGGTGAAGCCTATATATTATGATTATGTTTGAGAAGTTACATGGAAAAAAGATGAAAACCTGGCCAGGTGACAGAGGCACTCGGGAAGGACACCAACATATACCCTAGACCACAGAAGGGAGGACACTAGTGGCCATGCATTTTATCACCCATGCTATGCCTGATATTTGGAGAAATTTTAAAAAGCTTGAGTGTTGATCCCAAATCCCATGGTCAACCTTGGTATACGAGGTCTTCAAGGTCAGTAGCAGCCAAGAGTTAATGGAGGAGGCCAATGAAGGGAAGAAGCTAAAAAAATCACATTTTATGTCTCCTGCATTGGCAACTGAGTTCTTTACCACTAGTGCCACCTGGGAAGCCCAAATAGGTCTAAACTTACCTTTGTCTTCTTGTGAGAGAGAAACAAAGCTGTATGGTGCTGTCCTGAGATGTTCTCTTATCAGTTTATAGAATGCTAATGTAAACATTTGTGGTTACTTAAGGCAAGTAACATGTGTGTTTTCTGAAAAGGTATGAGGAGTGCGTAAATATAGTCTGTTGAAAGGGAAAGGGGTGATTTCATCCCAGTGCTTGCTATTTCTGAAAGGGAAAGAATAAGGGACAAAGTATAGCTATAGAAAGTTGTAAAAGGTTTGCAGAAGAGGAACACTGAAGAAAGAATATTCTATGTGTCAGGATTTTCTAAGGTTGGCTTAAATTTAATTAGGAAAATGGATTTTATGAAGAGTAGGCTGATGGGCTGATTTACGTTGCTATTTGGCAGAAAACAAAATTCTGTAAAGCAATTAACCTTCAATTAAAAAAATAAATTAAAAAAAAAAAGAGCAGGCTGATTCAACAAGGCTGGATTCAGTTCCTCTCTCTCTTGTAGGAGAAAAAGATTTCCTGGAATACTGCTTTTGATAGCATATTATGTGAGTTCAGTGCCTCACGGTTACTCTGACCCTCTGTGGCACCCCAGATGAAAAGAAGCATAACTGAGTAAGGGAACATGCAGATGGCCTACTGGCCACCAATGCACACCACACGTATCAGGTGGGTCGGGTGCAACCCCAGAACATGATCAACCCTGGAACTATGAAGATTGAGTAAATCAGTTAGGATGAGATATGATATTACTTGCCTATCAGAAGGAATGAAAAGGCATCTGGTGAAGCCTATATATTATGATTATGTTTGAGAAGTTACATGGAAAAAAGATGAAAACCTGGCCAGGTGACAGAGGCACTCGGGAAGGACACCAACATATACCCTAGACCACAGAAGGGAGGACACTAGTGGCCATGCATTTTATCACCCATGCTATGCCTGATATTTGGAGAAATTTTAAAAAGCTTGAGTGTTGATCCCAAATCCCATGGTCAACCTTGGTATACGAGGTCTTCAAGGTCAGTAGCAGCCAAGAGTTAATGGAGGAGGCCAATGAAGGTAAGAAGCTAATGAAGAAAATGAAGCTTTTGGCTGCTGATTCACCCAACACCTTGAAGGAACCCTGGAGGGCCAAGGAGGCGGAACAGACCACCAAGAAACCACTTGGTATTAGAGGGAGGAGCACGAGAAGGGAGAACACCCTGAGCACCCTCCTGTGGGATGCCTGAGGGGTAACCCCAACATGCCCCAGTTCCATGCAAATCTCTTGGATGAGAGATTCCCACACACTGATTCATAGGCCCTGAGTGCCTTCTGAGCTCCAGAGCCCACTCAGTCCATCCTCATTATTACAGCGGAACCTCTGGTCACCTTCAGTGGGGCAGGTCGGAAAAGTGAATTTCCTGAAGACACAGGAGCCACCCGCTCTGTTCTGACTTAATCATCCAGCCCTCTCTCCAAGCGTAACTGTACTGTGACAGGAGTCGATGGACAGTCAAAGGTCAGGTGATTCACGTCTCCCCTTGCCTGTGGAGTCAAGCCCATTATTACTACTCACCTCTTTTGGTGTACGTCAGAATGCCCTGTCCCTGTCTTCAAGAGATCTGCAAAATAAGTTAGAACCTAGTCTATTCTTAGGACTGGGTGAAATCCAAGGAGGTAAAGAATCCAAATGCGTCTGTTAGCAGCACCAGATGACCCACCTGTTGGACATCAAAATATTCCCCAAGACATTCCCCCAAGAAATCAGAAAAACAGTAGATCCTGAATCTTGGGATACTCCAGTGCCAGAAAGGGCAAAACATGCTCCCACAATAAAAATATGGTTAAGGCCTGGGGGAAAATACCCCCAGAAGAGACCATATCCTTTAAAGCCTGAGGCCCAGAAGGGGAATCCAACTGCAGCACAGTAAGTCCCCAAAACACAGACTCATTAGGCCATGGCAGTCCCCTTGGCAACACCCCAATTCTCCCTGTGCAGAAGCCTAGTGGGGAGTATTGGTGTGTGTAAGATTTACGAGCAGTGAATAAGGCAGTCCTACCTAGTCACCTATGGGGCCAAACCCCGACACCCTCCTCACCCAACTGCCAGGGAGTTCCCAATAGGACTGTTTTGGTCCTCAAGGATGCATTTTCCTTCATTCTCCTACACCAAAGCTCTGAAGAGCTTTTGGCCTTTGAATGGAGGCACTCTGACACCCTGGAGGCTCCTCAGTATACTGGGACAGTGCTTCCGCAGGGTTTTCTCCCATCTTTTTGGAAATGTGTTAGCAAGGGAACAGAGGGAACAAATCTTGGAGAAGGAAACTCTGCTACAATATGTTGATGGATTACTGGTAAGCATTGAGACTAAACAAGATTCAGATCTAAATACTACTAGAGTCATAAATTTTGTGGCAAAAAAATTAAAAAAAGAATTGTCTAAGGCTCAGACCTCATAGCACTGGGGTCAATATTTCAGATTTGTTTTGACCCTGGGGTACAAGTCCTGGCCACAGATCAAAAACAAAAAAACAAAAAAACCCCCAAAAAACCCAGCAACTAGTGTATCACCAATCCAACCACAAAGAAGCAACTTCAAAACTTTCTTGGGATGGTGAGATTCTGTCATAACTGGATTGCAAACCATGGCCTATTAGCACAAGCCCTCGATGAGGCTCTGAAGGGAGGAGAACCTCATCAGCAGAACAGGGACACCAGTGGGCTCTGAGACTCTGAAGACTGAGTGGAGCAGAGCACAAGCACTGGGGCTTCCAGTGGGGACAGGTCCTTCACACTATCCACTCATGAGAGGTCAGGGCAGTACTAGGAGTCCTGACCCAAAGCTGGGACCAGATTAGAGACCTGTGGTCTATTTTTCAAAACAACTGGTCTCAGTAGCTCTGAGAAGGCCAAGCTGCCTTTAGGCAGCTACAAACAGTAACCAACATTAATCCATTGGTTAATGAGGCTTTCAAGCTCACCCTGGGACAACATGCAGGTGTGTATCCACTCTGTGCTGGAAGTCAAAGGACATCACTAGCTGACTAGAGGAAGGTTAACAAGCTATCAGGCCCTCCCAATGGACACCTCTGACATTACCTGAAAGGTGTGCCGAACCCTAAAACCAGCAACCCTGCTTCCAGTGGTTGAGAGGGGAGACTTAGGACATCAATGTACAGAGACCACAGAACCAACGTACTCTTCCAGATGGACTTCCTGACAGCCCTGGGACTGAATGGTTTACTGACGGGAGCAGGTCTATAGAGTGGGAATCTGAAAGGTGGGGTATGCCCGAGTTAGTCTAGATGAAGCCAGAGAAGCCAAGGCCCTGCCACCCCAGACATTGGCCCAGAAGGCTCAACTAATGGCATTACTGAGAGTTTTGCAATTAGGGAAGGATGGGCAGTTAAATATTTTTATTGACTAAACGTGGGTTCTAGCATTGCACACTCATGTTGCCAGATGGAAAGATAGACAAATGATAACCACTAGAAATTCCCCCAGAAAACCTAACAATTTGACTCTGGCTCTTTTAGCGGCAGCAGCAGCACAGCCTCCCACCCAGGGAGCACAGGCCATCAGAGGGGCGGATCTTTTGTGAGCCAAGGGATCAGCAAAGTTGATCAAACCGCAAAACAGGCAGTTGGATCACAGGAACAAGTTATGGCTCTAGTGATTTGGTCCTCCCAAACTCCCTAGCCTTCCCCATACTCCCCATAGGAACAAGAAAATGCTGAAAAGCAGGGCTATGGGAAGGGAAGCACCAGCTGATATAAAAAAGAGGACAACGTTCTAATCTCTGAGGGTCAACAATGGAAACTCACTAAGAGCTTACATGACACCACTGCGGGAGGGATGCACTATGGGACTTGATGAAAAAGGATTTTCTTTTTTCCCCAGAGAACGGGCTTGAAAGAACAGTAAAACAAGTAATGCCTGCCTGTTATGTGCCTACAATAATGCATCCAATCTCCCCTTTGTTACTCAGGTCAATTCAATGTGGAGGGACAAAACCAGGGAAAGACTGGCAGGTTTCATCCAAATGCCCCCATGATCAGGATATAAATACTATCTGGTGTTTGCCAATATTTTCACCAGATGGCGTGAAGCTGTCTCCACCTGATCAGAAAAGGCTATGGAAGTCTGTAATTCCCTTTTAAAAGGAATGATTCCTCAGTTTGGGCTTCCAAAGTCCCTCCAGAGTGATAACGGGTCCCCTCTGATAGCCAGAATCACACAGGGACTTGTGACAGCCCTAGGGACTACAAGTGACACACCTATTGGCAACCCCAGTCTTCAGGGTAGGCAGAGAAAATGAACCATACTTAAAAAAAAAAAAAAAAACTTTAGGAGAGCTCTGCTAAGAAACTCAGGAACCCTGGACTAACTTGCTTCTTTTTATACTCTACAGGGTCCCTGCAGACTTCAGGAGTGGTCCAAGACTCAGCCCACTCAAAATGACCTATGGGAGGCCTTTTCTTATTACTGACTTATACTGGATGAGGAAATGAACTAGGCCCTGTTAATCCAGGACAAGTTCAGAAGGCAATCCAGGACTATACCTACAAGGTACTGCCAGCTCCCACTAAAAATTAGAGGAAGGGTCTTCCTTGGTGGTACAGTGGGTAAGGACACTGCCTTGCAGTGCAAGGGGCGCTGGGTTGATCCCTGGCCTGGGAAGATGCCATGTGCCATGGAGCGGCTGAACCGATGTGTTCAACTACCAAGCCAGAGCTCTGGAGCGCATGTGCCCAGAGCTGCTGCTCTGTGACGAGAGAGGCCACTGCGATGGGAGGCCCACACAGGTCAAAGTACAAAGATGGATGAAAATAGATAAATGAAAGACCAATAGAAGTGGTCAAAAAAGAAAAAAAATAAATAAATTAGAGGAAGGAGTAGTTCCTTCACAAAATTCTTCTTAAAACCTGGAAAGAGGGGTCACCCAAAGACCCCAAAGAGAAGGGCCCTTATGAAGTGATTTTAACCAGCTCCACTGCTGTCAAACTGCAAGGAACATCTCATTGGGTAAATCTGTCCAGGCTAAAAAGCTTTTACCTCCAGAACCCCTACAGATTACAAAAGAACAATAAACCTGTGAGTCGGTGGAAGCTCTGAGATACCAAAAAAGAGGCACCATCAACGGCTAAGTAAAATGATGTAGTGGGTTGGCTCCTATCAGAAATCTCAATGGGACTTGGAACTGTTAGGTAGGAAGTTAGGCATGAGCAACCAGGGGTGGCCTAGCTGAAAAATGGTGCAAGCGCATCTCTAAACCCCATCCTAAACATGCCCAGGAGAGCTCACAGATGTGTTGCAAAAATAGCACAAAGACTTTTCCAACTCCTGTACATGCAAAGAGGTGGATACAAACTAACCATAGGGGTTTCTCCAACTCAGATACATGTGCCCTTGATGTACAGTTGTGTCCTCAAGTCACTGTAGGCAGCTAGGAGCCTATTAAGGGTTCATAAATATTCTATACATAAATACATCTGATTGTAACAGATTGAATTATGGGAATAACATGTGCAATGGAGCCTGCAGCTCTGAGTCCACAGCCAACTAGATGAATATGTAAATGTCCTATTTTGCATGTACCCAAACACACTCCCTTCCCTCACTTGCCTTGAGTGTGTACCTATTTGCATTCTGCACAGGACAGAACCAAGAAGAGGAGACAGGGAGTATAAAATGGGAACCCAAGAGAGAATGTGGCCACTCCAGGGCTGGCCTTCTCTCACATCTTGGGAGTGTACTATCTGCTGTCTGTTTAATTAAAAATCTGTCTACTTGAGCTGTAATTAATCTGTTGTTTCAAATCCTGCCATGACAAGATGGGAGTCAAGAAATCCTGCCTGTTTGAGTTGTAATTAGCCTGTCGTTCCAAATCTTTGTTACAACCAGACAAGAATTACAGAAGAGAAATAAGCCAACCTGACAGAACTGCTCTTGTTTCAGTGGTTGATGGGTTTCTCGACAATCATCTGGCCCTTGAGCACCTTCTGGCAGAACAAGGTAGAGTTTGTGGGACAACTAACCCTTGCTGCTACATCTGATCAATGTGACAAGACATGTAAAAGTAAATAGGAAACATACAACCAGGCAAAGTGGCTTCATAATTTTGGCAGGGGCAATATCACTTCCCTTGTCTGGTCAACAGTTAAGGAAACCCAAAGTTAACCTGGTTCCTTCCCTTTCTAGGCCCTTTAACGGCTATTGTTGCTCCTCACCTTCTTAGCCTTTGTTCATTTCACCTTTTTGGTTAAGTTTTGTGTCTTTTAGGCTCCAACACTTTCAAGTAAGGCTCATGATGGTTTAAGGGATTCAGCCCATTCCAGCAAAACGTGGCTTAGGTCCTTAAAGGTCCTTGGGATAATCAACGAAGAACTTCTACACCTCTAGGGTGGGCTAGGGTCTGTGACCCTTGGAGAGCAGGAAGACGTTTCAGAAGAGACCTTTGGTCCCTTACCTTAAGAGTAAGGGTATAGAATGTGTAGGGTGGGGAAATCAGATGGGCTGGGACATGAAGTCAACGAAGTTTACAAAAAAGGTGAACTCAAGGTCCACGTAGCCTAGCAGTTGTGTCCTCAAGTCACTGTAGGCAGCTAGGAGCCTATTAAGGGTTCATAAATATTCTATACATAAATACATCTGATTGTAACAGATTGAATTATGGGAATAACATGTGCAATGGAGCCTGCAGCTCTGAGTCCACAGCCAACTAGATGAATATGTAAATGTCCTATTTTGCATGTACCCAAACACACTCCCTTCCCTCACTTGCCTTGAGTGTGTACCTATTTGCATTCTGCACAGGACAGAACCAAGAAGAGGAGACAGGGAGTATAAAATGGGAACCCAAGAGAGAATGTGGCCACTCCAGGGCTGGCCTTCTCTCACATCTTGGGAGTGTACTATCTGCTGTCTGTTTAATTAAAAATCTGTCTACTTGAGCTGTAATTAATCTGTTGTTTCAAATCCTGCCATGACAAGATGGGAGTCAAGAAATCCTGCCTGTTTGAGTTGTAATTAGCCTGTCGTTCCAAATCTTTGTTACAACCAGACAAGAATTACAGAAGAGAAATAAGCCAACCTGACAGAACTGCTCTTGTTTCAGTGGTTGATGGGTTTCTCGACAATCATCTGGCCCTTGAGCACCTTCTGGCAGAACAAGGTAGAGTTTGTGGGACAACTAACCCTTGCTGCTACATCTGATCAATGTGACAAGACATGTAAAAGTAAATAGGAAACATACAACCAGGCAAAGTGGCTTCATAATTTTGGCAGGGGCAATATCACTTCCCTTGTCTGGTCAACAGTTAAGGAAACCCAAAGTTAACCTGGTTCCTTCCCTTTCTAGGCCCTTTAACGGCTATTGTTGCTCCTCACCTTCTTAGCCTTTGTTCATTTCACCTTTTTGGTTAAGTTTTGTGTCTTTTAGGCTCCAACACTTTCAAGTAAGGCTCATGATGGTTTAAGGGATTCAGCCCATTCCAGCAAAACGTGGCTTAGGTCCTTAAAGGTCCTTGGGATAATCAACGAAGAACTTCTACACCTCTAGGGTGGGCTAGGGTCTGTGACCCTTGGAGAGCAGGAAGACGTTTCAGAAGAGACCTTTGGTCCCTTACCTTTTAAGAGTAAGGGTATAGAATGTGTAGGGTGGGGGAAATCAGATGGGCTGGGACATGAAACCCTTTGCTACAAATGCTTGCATCTAGACACCTCTCCTTAAGCAACAAAATACAAAGAAACTGCATGTGACTAAAAATAACTGCAGGCATGCACAGATGGGGGGAAATTGTGGACAAAAGATAAGAAATCAAAAAATTCAACTGTCACCTTTGAAGAGCCCAGAGCAAAAGCAGGGAGTCAGGAGGAAAAACAGGGTACTATGTATGCCTCCTACACATAACACCACACAAGGGGTAGGCAAACAACCTAAGCCACCCCTCCAGCCCAACTCCTGGAAACCGTCCTACCCTTATCCCATTTAAGGAACCAGTTTGCCCATCCCTCAGGGAACAAACCAACAGTGGAATCTGTTGTTTGTTCTTGTCTCAGCTCTGCTGTAGCCGGGACCCCAGTAAACCCTTGCCTGTAAAATCAAGCACATGAAAAGATGTTCAACATCACAAATTATTAGAGAAATGCACATCAAAACTACAATGAGGTACCACTTCATACCTGTCAGAATGGTCATCATTAGAAAGTCTACAAACAATAAATGCTGGAGAGTGTGTGGAGAAAAAGGGAACCCTCCTGTACTGTTAGTGGGACTGGTACAGACACTATGGAGAACACTATGGAGGATCCTTAGAGAATTAGCAGTGGAGCTGCCATAGGGCTTCCCATGTGACTCAGTGGTAAAGAATCCACCTGCCAATGCAGGAGATATGGATTCAGTCCTTGGATCAGGAAGATCCTATTGAGAAGTAAATGGAAACCCACTCCAATGTTCTTGCCTGGGAAATCCCATGGACAGAGGAGCCTGGCAGGCTACAGCTCATGAGGGTTGCAAAGAGTTTGATATGGCTTAGTGACTAAACAACAACAGAGCCATCATATGATCCAGAAATCCCACTCCTACACATTTTTCCAGAGAAAGCTGTATTTCAAAAAGAGTCATGCACCCAAATTGTCATTCCAGCAATACTTACAATAGCCAGGACATGGAAGCAACCAAAATATCCATTCAATGAGGAATGGGTAAAAAAAAAATGTGGTACATATATATATATATATATGTGTGAGTGTGTGTGTGTGTATATATAATGGAATATTATTCAGCCAAAAAAATGAAATAATGTCATTTGTGGCAACATGGATGAACCTACAGATTATCACACTGAGTTAAGCCAGACAGAAAAATTAATATCATATGATATTACTTATACATAGAATCTTTTAAAAAGGGTACAAATGAACTTATCTACACTAAACAGAAATAGAGCTACAGATGTAGAAAATGAACTTATGGTTACTAGGGTATAAGAGGTGGGAGAATAAATTGGGAGATGTGAATTGCCATATATACACTACTATATATAAAATACATAACTAATGAGAAACTCCTGTATATATAGCACAGGAACTCTCCTCAATACACTGTAATTACCTACAAGGGAAAAGAATCCCCAAGAAAAGCATATGTGTGTGTGTGTGTGTATACACACACAGACACATATATATTTATAACTGAGTAACTTTGCTGTATACCTGAAACGCAATGTTATAAATCAACTATATCCAATAACAATTTTTTTAAATTCCGGATGAAACTTGTATTGGGTTCCTCTTGTTGCTATAGCAAATGACCAAATTAGTAACTGTAAACAACACAAATATACAATTCAGGATGACAAAAGTCTAAAGTGGGTCCACAGGACTGCATGTCATGGGGAGGCTTTGGGAGGTTGTGTGACTATTCGAGCATCTAGTGGCTTCCTGCATTCCTTGCCCCATGGTCCCTTCCTCCAACTTCCAGACCTGCAGCCTCATCTCCTCTCTAAACTCAGCTTCCAACCTGACATTTTCTAAATATAAACGTTCTGATCCTCCTGCCTCCTTGTAAGCACCTTTGTGATCACATGGGTCTCCACCTGGATAAGATAGGATCCTCTCCCACATTTTAAGAACCTTAATGTAATCACTTCCACAAACTCTTTTTACCATGTAAAAGAATGGATCCACTGGTTCCTAGGATGAGAACACAGACATCTTTGGGGAGGCTTCATTTGCTGTTTTCATTGCTCTGGTGTCAAGAGGATAGTGGGTGGTTGTGGTTTTGTCGCTAAGTCGTATTCAACTTCTGCAGCCGCTTGGACTGTAGCCCTCCAGGCTTTTCTGTCCATGGGATTTCCCAGGCAAGAATACTTGAGTGGAATGCCATTTCCCTTTCCAGAGGATCTTCCTGACCAGGGACTCAACCCAGGTCTCCTGCATTGTAGGTGGATTCCTGACCTACTGAGCCACCAAGGAAGCCCCTCAAAAGCACAGTATTTAGAATCAAATATAACTGTATTAAAGATGAAAAATACATTGTTTTAACAATCTCAGGCACATGGCTAAGTCAGCTAAAACTAATTTCCAAATCCAGAATCTGGAACTCATTTACTGAGAAAATAGGGCTCCAAACTCCAGTGTGACTTTAAGACACATGTTTCAGCTAAGAGAATGCTAGTGTTAGGAAATCTTCATTATCTGAGTATAATTACCAAAAGTATCTTAAAGTGAATGCCTTTAAGATATTGTTTTTGTTAGATTATGGATTTTCCTCATAATGAATAGTGACAAATAAGGCTGACTGGATATTTTCTTCACAGGTGAACTAGAAAATTCTAAAAATACATATGTTTAACAAAATTTAGATTACCTTTCAATTGTGCTCTTGTTTGTTCAACAAAGAGTTAAGCAAAAGAGTTGACTCTTTTGAAATGGTATTTTAAAAAAACATGTGAAGATTATGATTGCCTTTCCATTTGGCTTTTGTGGAACCCCATCTAATTCATTTGACACAATACTGAATTTTTAAAGCATCTCTCTTAATAATTCACCCCTAAATAATCTATTTTGTTATTCTTATATTTTCTTTTATTTGCTAACAAGTCTTATTCTGCCAGATATTCATTTCTTTACAGGATTTGTTTATAGTATTTTTTTCCAACATTAATTTCATCAGTTGTGTTAAATCTTAGAGATTCAATGACATTTGTAATTTTACTTCACAGTTTGAATCATATTTGCATAGGACATGAGGTCATAAAACACAAATACAAAATTAAAAGCTTGGATGGGTAAAGATATTACTGTCACTGGTGATCAATGTAGTCCTATTAACAGAAGAGTGATGTTTGAGCAGGGACTAACTGAATCAAAAGTTCTAAATGAATTTTTCATCTTATGATGAATTTTCCTTCCCTATGCAACATTTTTTTTATGATGGGGAATTCAAATATGTAATGAATACCCAGGCTTTTGCCTGCATAGACTTGTAATAGTTTGCAAAAAAACATACTTGGGACTAAAAACCTCACATTCAAGTTGCCTTTAAGTTTTTTGGTTCCTTACTTTGTGATTATATTAAGTACATTTAATAGAGGGGAAATTAATGTCTAATGATTTTTTTCTTACATTTAAGTTCCATGAGATCAGTAATTATGTCTAAGGCTTACTATTGTGTCCCTAACACTTAGATTTGAATATAGAGTAGGGACTCATTCAGTATTGGAAAAGAAAGCATGATATAATATTTTTGAAATATTTTTGAAAAGGTGATTATGTTATTCACTAAACTGCAATATTCACCATAAAAAATCTGTATTATCAACAAAGAATCCATCGTAGAAAGTAGGAGAATTTAATTAAAATATTTAAGACTAATGTGCAATGTATAAAAAGTGTATTTAACTCCTTTTCTGTGAGAACATTCTTGGTCATAACTCAAACTCTGTATTTCCCATAATTTTTCCTCTGAGCATAGTATCCAAGATAGACATTAGGAACAGGGACATTTCCTATCAAACAAATTTGGAAATAAAGAACATAGTATAATCTTCTTAGATCTTAAAGAACTGATATATCCTGCTACAAAATAGTTTTTTTTTTTTTTTTAATAATTACTGCTATGCTTAGTAAATTCAATCCTCCTCAAATACCTGCAGGGACACAATGAGTGCACTTTGAACATTTTCTTAAAGTATTTCCTTCTCTTTTTCTGTTCCTTTGTACTCGATCTTTCTTTATTACTTTGAGCTTTAACATGTGGCAAGAAAAGTAGGTGAAAAAAGAAAGAGAAGGTGAAAAGAAGCTGGAAGGGTAGAAATGTTTAACCAATCCAGAGCTGATGGGCAAGTAAGAGACTATATTCCAGAGCCGTGGCTGCCGGGAGAGGAAAGACTTGAATTAAGAAGTGCTGGAAGAAGGTGTGGGGGGTCGTCACACACAGGATGACTTCTGCATGAGGAAGCTCCCCCAGCGTCTGATGACACAGTCACAAATGTCTGTCTGCAGAGAATAGCTAGGAAGGAGCTCATATTGTGGTATCTCCTCTCTCAGAAAGCCCCCAGGATTCTTAGGCTCATGGGTTTTCATCTCCAGACTCAAATGATTCTTTTGAAACATTTAATTATGGAACTAAATATGTGATTATTTATAGATGGGTGTGGGCAAAACAAAATGTTTATGGCGGATTTAAAGAAGAATAAAATAAACACTTTGTTCTCTATACATTATCTTTGGAGCCTCCCATATGCCTCTGGTCACAGTATTCTTTCCCTCATGTGCTAACTGGGATTCTGCAGTTTGTGTTTATCATTCTCTGCTGTTTACTAATTTAACACAAGTGTACATATCCTTTAACTGTATATTGTTCAGTTTTTCATATTTTTGAGATGACGTTTATGGTTTCAAGTTGTGTGTGTTCTTCTATGACTTAGCTTTGCAACTGTTCATCATCATCTGTGAGATTTATGCATGCTGATATATGCAGCTCTTGGACATTTATTTTTCACTGCTGAATTTTAATGCATTCTATGATCATATCATAATTTATGCAGTTATGCTCTATTACTGTACATTTAGACCATTGCCACTGCTTTTGCCAGCACTGCCATGAACATGCTCTTCTTAAGCATATATTCAGAAAGTGGAATTACTGAATACAAGCAAATTCACATCTTGGATTTTGCTAGACGTGAAATTGTTTGTCAAGGTGTGTGTAGCAATTTGTACTCCTACCAGCATTCTGTAAAGCTTAGAGATTATTCACATACTCAAGAGCACTTGGTATTGTTAACTTGAAACCAGTTTATAGCAGGGCAGCAAAACTTACTTCACGACCAGCTGATGGGAGCCAGAGCTTGTGGAATTTTGGGTTCTCCTGTGAAGTACATCTCTGAACTCTTGCTCTTTTTCGACTGAGCATGAATTCAGAACCAGCCTCTGTGGAATGGTGTTCTGTTTTAGGAAACAATGTCTGACAAAATTTCTACTTAGATATGAATATTTGAACCTCAAAGATGGTCCTACCTCTATCCCTTCAGATATCAGAACTTAACCAGGGCACCTCTGCAGGAAGAGAGAAACATCATCTGACTGGGGGAAATGCCTACAATCAAACCAATGGTGGATGTGGCTGAATCCAACTACACAGTCCTCTCTTCCTGTTTGGTGTTTGGAAGCAGGAACTAATCTCCTCTGTATTGGGTTAACCCCTTGGTTGTTAAACAAATCAGTGAGGAGCTCGGGCAGGAACTTAAGGGGACATCTTAAAAAGAGAAGTGGAGGACCTTATGCTCTATAAGAAAGTTGAAAACTCAAACAATTAACTGGAAAATAAGAAGTGTGATTTTATCTATATTGCAAACAAGTCAAACAGGTGATTCTAAATTCAAATTACCTAGTGATATAAAATCCTTCCTCTTACCTCCTATTTCATACTAAACCAAATTTACATTTTCTGAAAAATAACCTAATCATTCTCTGCTGTTTACTAATTTAACACAAGTGTACATATCCTTTAACTGTATATTGTTCAGTTTTTCATATTTTTGAGATGACGTTTATGGTTTCAAGTTGTGTGTGTTCTTCTATGACTTAGCTTTGCAACTGTTCATCATCATCTGTGAGATTTATGCATGCTGATATATGCAGCTCTTGGACATTTATTTTTCACTGCTGAATTTTAATGCATTCTATGATCATATCATAATTTATGCAGTTATGCTCTATTACTGTACATTTAGACCATTGCCACTGCTTTTGCCAGCACTGCCATGAACATGCTCTTCTTAAGCATATATTCAGAAAGTGGAATTACTGAATACAAGCAAATTCACATCTTGGATTTTGCTAGACGTGAAATTGTTTGTCAAGGTGTGTGTAGCAATTTGTACTCCTACCAGCATTCTGTAAAGCTTAGAGATTATTCACATACTCAAGAGCACTTGGTATTGTTAACTTGAAACCAGTTTATAGCAGGGCAGCAAAACTTACTTCACGACCAGCTGATGGGAGCCAGAGCTTGTGGAATTTTGGGTTCTCCTGTGAAGTACATCTCTGAACTCTTGCTCTTTTTCGACTGAGCATGAATTCAGAACCAGCCTCTGTGGAATGGTGTTCTGTTTTAGGAAACAATGTCTGACAAAATTTCTACTTAGATATGAATATTTGAACCTCAAAGATGGTCCTACCTCTATCCCTTCAGATATCAGAACTTAACCAGGGCACCTCTGCAGGAAGAGAGAAACATCATCTGACTGGGGGAAATGCCTACAATCAAACCAATGGTGGATGTGGCTGAATCCAACTACACAGTCCTCTCTTCCTGTTTGGTGTTTGGAAGCAGGAACTAATCTCCTCTGTATTGGGTTAACCCCTTGGTTGTTAAACAAATCAGTGAGGAGCTCGGGCAGGAACTTAAGGGGACATCTTAAAAAGAGAAGTGGAGGACCTTATGCTCTATAAGAAAGTTGAAAACTCAAACAATTAACTGGAAAATAAGAAGTGTGATTTTATCTATATTGCAAACAAGTCAAACAGGTGATTCTAAATTCAAATTACCTAGTGATATAAAATCCTTCCTCTTACCTCCTATTTCATACTAAACCAAATTTACATTTTTCTGACAAACTGTATCCTAAGGCAGCCTTCTTGTATTTAACCAGCCTTATTTCTCACAACCTTGTCTAAAATTACACCTTGTGTAATCAGTTTGGTATTTTCAAATCTCATGAATACACCAAAGTTTCACTGTCAATATTTCCCTCTTATTGGAATTACTTCTCTTCGCACTTCTTTCTTGATCTAAGTAGTCTGAGATTACACTTTAAAGCACAATAGCAGCAAGTCTCCACCATCCCTGCTTACAGAAATTTCAGTTTTTATAAGAACTTCCTTTTTATAGAAAATTTCAACATTTCTTGCAGTCAATTATGAAATGCTTGTCACTGGTCTTCCCCTTCACACTCCAAGGGAGGAATTCTTCAAATAAAGCTCCTAGGGGTCAAGCTGCCTTTCTGTACCCCTTTCTTCCATCAGATGACCATGACCCATGTGTCACTGCCAGTGACTGATTGCTGCTCTTCCCAGTGGCGCCAATGGACAGAAAAATGTCACTGGTACCTTTGCTGGAAGCCAAGTCTGTAGCTCATCTACACATCAATCACATCTTCCTGAATCCCTAGTGCCATACTTCTCAAGCACCTGATGAAAATTCCTGCCAGAGGCCTCATCCATTTCTTGCCTCCTGCTCATAAAAAGAAGGATGGTCCCGGGACAGAGACAAGATGTGAGCTCATGTCTTTTTTTTTTTTTTTAATATTTATTTATTTATTTATTTTGGGCGGGGGTTGGATTGGGGAGGGAGGGGGACAGGCGGGCCACTTCTATTGGTCTTTCATTTCTCTATTTTCATCCGTCTTTGTTCTTTGGCTCCTGTGAGCCTCCCATCACGGTAGCGTCTGTCGCTGCAGAGTGCCGGCTCTGGGCACACGCGCGCCAGAGCTCCGGCTCAGTAATTGGACACATCAGTCCAGCTGCTCCGCGGCACGTGGGATCTTCCCAGGCCAGGGATCGAACCGACGCCCCTTGCACTGCAAGGCGGTGTCCTTACCCACTGGACCACCAGGGGAAGCCCTGAGCTCATGTCTTCTTACAAAATCACCAAAATCACAACTATCAGCTGAACAACCATCAACAGCAGCAAAAAGGCTGGAACTCAGTAAAAAATACATTCTACATCCAAAGATAAGAAACCACAAGGATCAATGGGGCTTCCCTAGCGGTCCAGTGGGTAGAGAGTCTGCCTTGCAATGCAAGGGGCACCGGTTCGATCCCCGGCCCCAGAAGATCCCACATGCCGCAGAAAGGCTGAACCGATGTGTCCAATTACGAGCCAGCACTCTGAAGCGCATGCGCCCAGATCTGGTGCTCTGTAGCGAGAGAAGTCACTGTGATGGGAGGCCCACACAGGCCAAAGAATAAAGATGGATGAAAATAAATAAATAGATAACCAATAAAAGAGGCCAAAATTTAAAATAGAAAAAGATCAATGAAACTAAAAGCTGATTCTTGGCAAGATAAACAAACCTGATCAACAAAATGATAAATCTTTAATCAGGCTCATACCCTTTCCATCAGATGACCATGACCCATGTGTCATGCCAGTGACTGATTGCTGCTCTTCCCAGTGGCGCCAATGGACAGAAAAATGTCACTGGTACCTTTGCTGGAAGCCAAGTCTGTAGCTCATCTACACATCAATCACATCTTCCTGAATCCCTAGTGCCATACTTCTCAAGCACCTGATGAAAATTCCTGCCAGAGGCCTCATCCATTTCTTGCCTCCTGCTCATAAAAAGAAGGATGGTCCCGGGACAGAGACAAGATGTGAGCTCATGTCTTTTTTTTTTTTTTTTAATATTTATTTATTTATTTATTTTGGGGGGGGGTTGGGGTTGGGGAGGGAGGGGAGTGGGCGGGCCACTTCTATTGGTCTTTCATTTCTCTATTTTCATCCGTCTTTGTTCTTTGGCTCCTGTGAGCCTCCCATCACGGTAGCGTCTGTCGCTGCAGAGTGCCGGCTCTGGGCACACGCGCGCCAGAGCTCCGGCTCAGTAATTGGACACATCAGTCCAGCTGCTCCGCGGCACGTGGGATCTTCCCAGGCCAGGGATCGAACCGACGCCCCTTGCACTGCAAGGCGGTGTCCTTACCCACTGGACCACCAGGGGAAGCCCTGAGCTCATGTCTTCTTACAAAATCACCAAAATCACAACTATCAGCTGAACAACCATCAACAGCAGCAAAAAGGCTGGAACTCAGTAAAAAATACATTCTACATCCAAAGATAAGAAACCACAAGGATCAATGGGGCTTCCCTAGCGGTCCAGTGGGTAGAGAGTCTGCCTTGCAATGCAAGGGGCACCGGTTCGATCCCCGGCCCCAGAAGATCCCACATGCCGCAGAAAGGCTGAACCGATGTGTCCAATTACGAGCCAGCACTCTGAAGCGCATGCGCCCAGATCTGGTGCTCTGTAGCGAGAGAAGTCACTGTGATGGGAGGCCCACACAGGCCAAAGAATAAAGATGGATGAAAATAAATAAATAGATAACCAATAAAAGAGGCCAAAATTAAAAAAATAGAAAAAAGATCAATGAAACTAAAAGCTGATTCTTGGCAAGATAAACAAACCTGATCAACAAAAATGATAAATCTTTAATCAGGCTCATCAAGAAAGAGGGAGAGGGCTCAAACTAATAAAATTGAAAATGAAAAAGAAGTTATGGGCTTCCCTGGTGGCTCGCTCAGTGGTAAAGAATCTGCCTTCGAGGAGACACAGGTTCAAATCCTGATCTGGGAAGATCCCACATGTTGCGGAGCAACTGAGCCCATGTGACACAACCAGTGAACCTGTGCTCTGGAGCCCAGGAGCTGCAACTACTGAAGCCTGCGTGCTCCAGAGCCCGTGATCTACAACAAGAGAAGCCACCATGATAAGAAGTACAGCTACCTCAACTGGAGTATCCCTCGTTCATCACAACTAGAGCAAAACCCACAAAGCAACAAAGACCCAGGACAGCCAAAAATAAATAAAATGATAAAAAATTTGTTTACCAAAAAAGCTACGATGGATACTACAGAAATACAATGGATCATAAGAGACTGCTAAAAGCAACTATACACCAGTAAAATGAACAGCCTACAAGAAATGGACAATTTCTTAGAAAGATACAATCTCCCAAGACTGTACCAGAAAGTAACAGAAAATATTAACTGGTCAACTGCAAGTACTGAATTGAAACTGTGATTTTAAAACTCCCAAGAAACAAAATTTAAGGATGAGATGGCTTTTCAAGTAAATTCTATCAAACATTTAGAGAAGAGTTAACAATCATCCTTCTGAAACTGTTCTAAAAAAATTGCAAAGGAAGGAAAACCCCCAAACTCATTCTATGAGGCAACCATCACCCTGATACCAAAACCAGACAATGTTGCCACAAAAAGAAAAATTACAGGTCAATATGACCGATAAACATAGATGAAAAAGTCCTCAACAAAGTACTAGCAACCCAAATCCAACATTAAAAGGATCAAGCTGTGCTATGTGTGCTAGGTCGATTCATTGTGTCTAAATCTTTGTGAGCCTATGGGTCACAGCCCACCAGCCTCCTCTGTCCATGGGATTCCTCAGGTAAGAAACTGGAGTGGGTTTCTGGGCCCTCCCTCCAGGGGATCTTCCTAACCCAGGAATTGAACCCATATCTCTTTCATCCCTTGCATTGCTAGCAGGTGAGTTCTTTACCACTAGCACTATCTAGAAAGCTCCAAAGGATCCTATACCATGACCAAGTGGGATTTATCTCATGGATGCAAGGATCTTTCAATATATGCAAGTCAGTCAATTTCATACACCAGAGAAAATTGAAGAATAAAAACCATGTCATATCAATAGAAGCAGAAAAACCTTCTGAAAAAATTCAGTACCAACTTATGACAAAAACGCTGAAACATGTACACAGAAGAAACCTAACTCAACGTAATAAATGCCATGTATGGCAAACCTACAATTCACACCATACTCAGTGGTGAAAAGCTGGAAGCATTTCCTCTAAGATTCCATGATAAGAAGTACAGCTACCTCAACTGGAGTATCCCTCGTTCATCACAACTAGAGCAAAACCCACAAAGCAACAAAGACCCAGGACAGCCAAAAATAAATAAAATGATAAAAAATTTGTTTACCAAAAAAGCTACGATGGATACTACAGAAATACAATGGATCATAAGAGACTGCTAAAAGCAACTATACACCAGTAAAATGAACAGCCTACAAGAAATGGACAATTTCTTAGAAAGATACAATCTCCCAAGACTGTACCAGAAAGTAACAGAAAATATTAACTGGTCAACTGCAAGTACTGAATTGAAACTGTGATTTTAAAACTCCCAAGAAACAAAATTTAAGGATGAGATGGCTTTTCAAGTAAATTCTATCAAACATTTAGAGAAGAGTTAACAATCATCCTTCTGAAACTGTTCTAAAAAAATTGCAAAGGAAGGAAAACCCCCAAACTCATTCTATGAGGCAACCATCACCCTGATACCAAAACCAGACAATGTTGCCACAAAAAGAAAAATTACAGGTCAATATGACCGATAAACATAGATGAAAAGTGCTCAACAAAGTACTAGCAACCCAAATCCAACATTAAAAGGATCAAGCTGTGCTATGTGTGCTAGGTCGATTCATTGTGTCTAAATCTTTGTGAGCCTATGGGTCACAGCCCACCAGCCTCCTCTGTCCATGGGATTCCTCAGGTAAGAAACTGGAGTGGGTTTCTGGGCCCTCCCTCCAGGGGATCTTCCTAACCCAGGAATTGAACCCATATCTCTTTCATCCCTTGCATTGCTAGCAGGTGAGTTCTTTACCACTAGCACTATCTAGAAAGCTCCAAAGGATCCTATACCATGACCAAGTGGGATTTATCTCATGGATGCAAGGATCTTTCAATATATGCAAGTCAGTCAATTTCATACACCAGAGAAAATTGAAGAATAAAAACCATGTCATATCAATAGAAGCAGAAAAACCTTCTGAAAAAATTCAGTACCAACTTATGACAAAAACGCTGAAACATGTACACAGAAGAAACCTAACTCAACGTAATAAATGCCATGTATGGCAAACCTACAATTCACACCATACTCAGTGGTGAAAAGCTGGAAGCATTTCCTCTAAGATTGGGAACAAGATAAAGATGTCCGCTCTCACCATTTTAATTCAACATAGCTTTGAGAGTCCTAGCCATGGCAATCAGAGAAGAAAAAGTAAAAGAAACACAAATTAGAAAAGAAGAAGCAAACTGTCACTGTTTGCAGATGACATGATAGCATACATAGAAAATTCTAAAGATGCTTTACCAGAAAACTTCTAGAGGTCATTAGTGAATTTGGTAAAGTTACAGAATACAAAATTAATAAACAGAAATTTCTTGCATTCCTCTACACTAACAATGAAATATCAGAAAGACAAACTATGGAAACAATCTAATTTACCAATGTATTAAAAAGAATATCTAGGAAAAAACCTAAAGGAGACAAAAGACCTATACTCAGAAAATTATAAGACACTGATGAAAGAAACGAAAGTTGACACCAACAGCTATAAAGATATACCATGATCTTTGATTGAAAGAATAAATACTGTCAAGATGACTGTGCTACTTAAGGCAATCTACAGAGTCAATGCAATATGCAATCCCTATCAAATTATCAATGGCATTTTTCACAGAATTACAACAAAAAATTTTAAATCTGTACAGAGATACGAAAGACCCCTAAATAGCCAAAGCAATATTGAGAAAGGAAAACAGAGCTAGAGGAATCAGGCTCCATGACTACAGACTATACTACAAAGATAGTTATCAAAACAGTACTGTTCAATCATAAAAACAGAAATATAGATCAATGGAAAAGGACGGAAACCCACAAATAAACCCATGCACCTATGGTCAATTAAACTATGACAAAGGAGGCAAGACTACATAATGGAGGAAAGATAGCTTCTTCAATAAGTGGTGCTGGGAAAACTGGATAGCTACATGTAAAAGAACAAAACTAAAACAGTCTTTAACACCATGTGAAACTGAAAGTGTTAGTCGCTCAGTCTCATCCAACTCTTTGCGACTCCATGGATGATAGCCCGCCAGGTTCCTCTGCCCAGGGAACTCTCCAGGCAAGAATACTGGAGTGGGTTGCCATTTTCTTCTCTAGAGGATCTTCCCAATTCGCAGCTCAAACCTCGGTTTCCTATACTGCAAACAGATTCTTTATCACCTGAGCTCCCACAAAAATAAACTCAAAATGGATTCAAGACCTAAATGTAAGATTGGACACTATGAAACTTTTAAAAGGAAAACATAGGCAGAACACTCTTTTGACATAAACCTCAGCATAATCTTTTTTGATCTGACTCCCAGAATAAAACCAAAAGTAAACAAATGAGACCTAACTAAACTCAAAAACTTTTGCAGAGCAAAAGAAATGAAAAACAAAACACAAAAAGCCCCCACAGAGGGGCTTCCCTGATAGCTCAGTGGTAAAGAGTTTGCCTGGCAATGCAGGGGGTGTGGGTTCGGTCCCTGATCAGGGAAGATCCCACATGCTGCAAGCAACTAAGGCCATGAGCCACAACTACTGAGCCTGTGCTCTAGAGCCTCGGAGCCTCAACTATGGAAGCCCATGTGCCCTAGAACCTGAATTCCACAAGAGAAGTCCCCGCAACAAGAAGCCTGCTCACCTCAACTAGAGAGTAGCCCCCATGCCCTGCAAGTAGAGAAGAGCTTACAGCAACAGTGAAAACCCAGAAAAGCCAAAAATAAATAAATAAATTTTTTTTAAAAAGCCCCCACAGAATGGGAGAAAATACTTGCAAACAATGCAAATGACAAGGGATTAATCTCCAAATTTTATAAACAGCCCAAGTAGCTCAGTACCCAAAAAACAAACAACTCAATCAAAAAATGAGCAGATCTAAATAGACATTTCTCCATGTCTTCTTAGACATACAGATGGCCAAGAGTCACATGAAACGATGCTCAAAATGGCTAATCCTTAGAGAAATGCAAATCAAAACTACAGTGAGATATCACTTCACACCAGTCAGAACAGTCATTCTCAAAAAAGTGTACAAATAATGCATGCTGGAGACGGTCTAGAGAAAAGTGAACCTTCATACACTGTTGGTGGGAATGTAAATTGGCACAGTTACTGTGGAGAATAGTATGGAGGTTCCTTAAAAAACTAAAAGTAGAGCAACCATATAAACCAGAAATCCCACTCCTGGACATTTATCCATAGACAGTCATGATTCTAGAGGATATACGCACCCATTGTTCATTGCAGAAGTGTTTACAAAAATAGCCAAGAAAAGACAACAATGTAAATGTCCATAAAGAAGGAATTCATAGAGAAAATGTGGTACATATGTACAATGGAATATTTCTCAGCCACTAAAAAGAATGAAATAACAGTATCTGCAGCAACAGGGTTGGGCCTGGAGATTATCATACTATGTAAGACAGAAAGAAAAATATTACATGAGTTCATTTGTATCATTTATTTAAATTGCACACTTATACGCACAATTTAAATAAATGATACAAATTAACTAATTACAGAACAGACTCACGGACTTAGAAAATAAACTGATGGTTACCAAAGAGGAAAACTGGGAGTTTGGGAGTGACATATACACACTAAGACAATTAACATAGATAAGCAACAAGGATCTACTGTATAGCACAGAGAGCTTGGCTCAGTATTCTGTAATAATCTCAATGGGAAAAGAATTTGAAAAGTAATAGATACATCTATATGTATAATTGAATCACTTTGCTGTATGCCTGAAACTAATACAACATAATTGACTATTCTTTGATATAAAATAAAAATTTAAACAATAAAATGAAAACCAAATACAAATTCTTGCTGCTATTTGTAAGCAAGCAAATGAACAAATGTAAATGCAAGTCTGACATGATACCAAAAGCAAAAGGGATTAATCTCCAAATTTTATAAACAGCCCAAGTAGCTCAGTACCCAAAAAACAAACAACTCAATCAAAAAATGAGCAGATCTAAATAGACATTTCTCCATGTCTTCTTAGACATACAGATGGCCAAGAGTCACATGAAACGATGCTCAAAATGGCTAATCCTTAGAGAAATGCAAATCAAAACTACAGTGAGATATCACTTCACACCAGTCAGAACAGTCATTCTCAAAAAAGTGTACAAATAATGCATGCTGGAGACGGTCTAGAGAAAAGTGAACCTTCATACACTGTTGGTGGGAATGTAAATTGGCACAGTTACTGTGGAGAATAGTATGGAGGTTCCTTAAAAAACTAAAAGTAGAGCAACCATATAAACCAGAAATCCCACTCCTGGACATTTATCCATAGACAGTCATGATTCTAGAGGATATACGCACCCATTGTTCATTGCAGAAGTGTTTACAAAAATAGCCAAGAAAAGACAACAATGTAAATGTCCATAAAGAAGGAATTCATAGAGAAAATGTGGTACATATGTACAATGGAATATTTCTCAGCCACTAAAAAGAATGAAATAACAGTATCTGCAGCAACAGGGTTGGGCCTGGAGATTATCATACTATGTAAGACAGAAAGAAAAATATTACATGAGTTCATTTGTATCATTTATTTAAATTGCACACTTATACGCACAATTTAAATAAATGATACAAATTAACTCATTTACAGAACAGACTCACGGACTTAGAAAATAAACTGATGGTTACCAAAGAGGAAAACTGGGAGTTTGGGAGTGACATATACACACTAAGACAATTAACATAGATAAGCAACAAGGATCTACTGTATAGCACAGAGAGCTTGGCTCAGTATTCTGTAATAATCTCAATGGGAAAAGAATTTGAAAAGTAATAGATACATCTATATGTATAATTGAATCACTTTGCTGTATGCCTGAAACTAATACAACATAATTGACTATTCTTTGATATAAAATAAAAATTTAAACAATAAAATGAAAACCAAATACAAATTCTTGCTGCTATTTGTAAGCAAGCAAATGACCAAGTAAATGAATCAAGTACTGACTCATACACCTTGCAAGTCTGAACATGTGATAGACTTTAAGCACATTTTGATTCAGGGTCTCTGAAAAAGCTGTCACACTCAGTTCTCTATCTTTGGGCTCTGCTTGCCTCTGCATGATGACTTCACTCTTAGTGAGCTTTTCCACAAGGTAGGAAAGGTTGCTTTTGCCAATTTCAGATCATTATCACCATAGTTTAAGAGCCAAATAAAGAGTCTCTTTCTTTCCCAGTGTGTATCCCACTTATGAAGCACTCAGGTAGGTTCTGCTTGGGTTGCATGTCTACCCCCTGAACTACTGCCCTTGTTGATTAGGCAGACAGATTATCCTATGAACTAGGCCAGATCTGGGCCCAGCCTTGTTGCTAGGTGTTGGCGGGACTCTGTGATTGACAGGCCCTCTGAAAACCCCAGTGAAAAGAAGAGACACATTCCCCAGTGGAAACAGTAGTGATGAAGCACAAATGCATGTACATACACGCCCACACAGGCAAGCACACATCCCCACACAGGCGCAGGCACACATACACACACAACTTCCACAAGGCCCCCTCTAAACCAGACACATTTAGGGTACTACGCTAACAAGTTCCATGGCCCCATGTGTAAGAGCTCTTTAATGGCTCTTGGTTACAGCACTACACAGTCTTGGAACTTCCTCTCAGTGCCAGAATGGCACCTAGAGAAGTTTTGGAATTAAGTGCACAATGGGCCTGAAATTCTCTTTCTTCACAGTACTTAGACCTTGGTACTAAGTACTGTTCAGTGGTCCAGCTTCTCCTGCTGAACTGAGTCTCTTTTGAGGAACTCAAGCTTGTAAACGGCAAGCTTCACTCAGCCAGTTCCACTCTGGTCAATCAGATACACTGATAGCTTTAAATCACAGCCATCAAGGTGTCAGTACTGCTTCTCCTAGGAGCCTCCTAGGTCTAAATGTGTACAGGGAAGAGACGGCCACTAAATCCAAAGCCTAACTGTGGAAACAAAGGATGCCTCATTCTACTGTTCAGTATACAAATTCTTGCTGCTATTTGTAAGCAAGCAAATGACCAAGTAAATGAATCAAGTACTGACTCATACACCTTGCAAGTCTGAACATGTGATAGACTTTAAGCACATTTTGATTCAGGGTCTCTGAAAAAGCTGTCACACTCAGTTCTCTATCTTTGGGCTCTGCTTGCCTCTGCATGATGACTTCACTCTTAGTGAGCTTTTCCACAAGGTAGGAAAGGTTGCTTTTGCCAATTTCAGATCATTATCACCATAGTTTAAGAGCCAAATAAAGAGTCTCTTTCTTTCCCAGTGTGTATCCCACTTATGAAGCACTCAGGTAGGTTCTGCTTGGGTTGCATGTCTACCCCCTGAACTACTGCCCTTGTTGATTAGGCAGACAGATTATCCTATGAACTAGGCCAGATCTGGGCCCAGCCTTGTTGCTAGGTGTTGGCGGGACTCTGTGATTGACAGGCCCTCTGAAAACCCCAGTGAAAAGAAGAGACACATTCCCCAGTGGAAACAGTAGTGATGAAGCACAAATGCATGTACATACACGCCCACACAGGCAAGCACACATCCCCACACAGGCGCAGGCACACATACACACACAACTTCCACAAGGCCCCCTCTAAACCAGACACATTTAGGGGTACTACGCTAACAAGTTCCATGGCCCCATGTGTAAGAGCTCTTTAATGGCTCTTGGTTACAGCACTACACAGTCTTGGAACTTCCTCTCAGTGCCAGAATGGCACCTAGAGAAGTTTTGGAATTAAGTGCACAATGGGCCTGAAATTCTCTTTCTTCACAGTACTTAGACCTTGGTACTAAGTACTGTTCAGTGGTCCAGCTTCTCCTGCTGAACTGAGTCTCTTTTGAGGAACTCAAGCTTGTAAACGGCAAGCTTCACTCAGCCAGTTCCACTCTGGTCAATCAGATACACTGATAGCTTTAAATCACAGCCATCAAGGTGTCAGTACTGCTTCTCCTAGGAGCCTCCTAGGTCTAAATGTGTACAGGGAAGAGACGGCCACTAAATCCAAAGCCTAACTGTGGAAACAAAGGATGCCTCATTCTACTGTTCAGTATAATCTGACCCCCAATTCCAACACTCCAGAAACATCCCATATTATTCTCCTTCAGGGCTCATTTATGTTTTCTCTATTTTGTCTGACATTGCCGTACTTCTTTCTGCAAGCTGTTGTGTATTTATATACTTCACAATTTAGAAAACATATGTACCACAATGAACTGCATGATCAACAAGACTATTTACTATAGTGGAACACACCAAGAAAAATCAGTATCTGATACTTGCCATGTTGTGTACTGTATACATTTAACGCATACTTTCAAATAGTCTTGAAAATATATAAAATGGTCACTTTTTAATTGGTTTGTATATATATATATATTTTTTTTTTTCCTCTTTTTTGAGCTCACTAAGTTTATAGAGTTCTGAAAATGATTCTGATCAATTAGAAGAAATGGAGGAACTCTCCACTCCCCTCTCTTATTTTCCCTTAACTTTCTTGGAGTAAAAAATTTACTATTTCTCTTAAACTAATATTTCTCAAACTGTTTCAATAAAGTAAAAATTCTGTAACGTGTCCCTCAAAATAAAAATATTTCAAGGAAATAACTATTTTTCTCTTTTGGAGATGTACAAAGCATACTAGCATCATAAAGACCCTGAATGTGTCTGCACTAAAGAAAGCTACTTAATTTTACCTTGTGCCTCCCAAACTTATCTGACCACACAACATTTTTATAGAATCCTGTGATCCTCATGCTTGAGGAATGCAGTATGGCAAATACTGACAAACTAAAGGCTATGCACATCTCTTTAACAAGACAGCATCATCAGTGTTTTGTCAGAAGACAGGTACGTTCCGCCAGATGAGAATAAAGGATTAAAGTGTCAGGATGGTTTAAGAGAAAGGACCTCTGCCTGGGAGACCAGTCCTCTGGCTCCCAGGTCTATCACAGCACATTTAATGTGCAACTTCTACTTCTGGCTCTAGATTACCACTTTAAAAAATTTTGGTCCATGGCTTGTTTACTTTTAATTTGCTACTTGGTTGTGTCACCTGTCTTGGGGTTGTTTTAAATTCATTCCCTTCATTCACTTAATAAAAGTTTATGGAAACCTTATGGATAGCCTCTGTGCTAGACGTAGAAATAAAAATTTAGCAACAAAATATAAAGAAAACCTTCTTTAGTTTTCCAGTTTACTGGAAATTTCAGAGAAGTACACATGTTATAGCAGAGTGTCATAATGAAGATTTCAAGGTACCTCCAAGAGTGTTCTCTCAAGCTTGAATAATCAGTTTTCTTGGAAGAAATCCTGTCAAATACTTGGATGAATGTGTGATGGTGAGGTGACCATCTGTCAGGGGGCAGTGTTCCAAGCAAAGACAATATCATGTGTCCTTCTGATAGGAGGAGAGAGAAGACAAGCTGGGTCAAACTGATATACTAAACATTAGTATAGCTACAACACAAAAGGAATTGGGGGAGGATATAGTGGATAGACAAAGCAGAAGTTTATGCACAGCCTTGCAAGCCATTTTCAAGAGTTTGAACAAATCAGATTTGCATTTTAAAAAGCTAACACTGACTACAATATGCAGAATGTATTGAAAAAGGTTAAGTCCAGGAGTACGGGCATCAGTAGCTGAATCTTTAGTAATCCAAGGGATAGTGGGTTGATTCTTAAGTTGAATAGAAAAGTTCTCCAAGTGGAAGTAAGTCTTATCTACACTTGTGGTTAACCCACATTCTCTTTGCCTCTGTGTACTTCAGCTAACGAGGTGATGAGGAAAAGCAGGGAGGTGGGCTCAGCAGAAAAGGCCACAGGAACAACCACGGGTCAGTCTCTGCTGAACGTGCAGCAAGTGGCTGACCTACAACAGGGCCTCTCCATCAGAACCACTGCACCAGAACTCTTAAATTGCTGATGCTAAGGCAGAGATTCTGATTTAATGGATTTCAGTTGGGGTCTTAAAGACATCTCCAAGAGGGATCAGCAGGCAGGACTGAGACCTAACAAAAACCAGTGAGTCTACCCAGAAATGCAGGCCTATCTATTTCAGCTTGTTAATTTAGATTCCGGAGTCTTAGGGAGATGTTCTCAACTTTAGTAGGCATCTGATGTCCATGAGGAGCTTGTCAAGGCTCTGATGGGTTCCACTCTCAGAGCTGCTAATGCAGCAGGACTGGGTGTGACCTGAGAATCTGTATTTAAAGTACTAAGGTGCCGCTGTGGGTCCAGAAACCAGACTTCAAGAGCCACTAGCTGAAGGCAATCATTTTGGAAATGAGAATTTTAAAAATGATTTAAAAATTTTTTTAGTTAATTTAGAAATGTAGACTCTTAATTTCACATCTTGTGTGAAAGACTAAAAAGTCAACACTAAAAACCCTAAAAAGTAAACAAAGGTGAAGAAACTATGGCAGGTTTTTATTTTACTGCACATGTGAGAAGTAAATACAGACTTCTTAAGAAATTTCCTCTAAATACCTTTTGTGATGATTTTTCTGCTTTTTAAAATTTTTGTTGTGATTCAAATAAGGGAGGAAACCCTTATTTAATCACCCTAAGCACATGATTTAGAAAAAACTCATCTTGTGCTACTGTTCATGATTTAGAAAAAACTCACCCACCATAATCATGACTGGCCTGTGCTTCTGTCTGAAATGAATCTGCAACTTATCACAAACCCAGTACCCGGAGCTGGTCAGCTACCTCATAACTCCGAGTCAGAATCAAGTACATCTTACTCTGATCCTGCTGACTCATTATTCTTCATGTGGCATTATTGTTCTTTCAATTTTCTAGGAATATTGGTTACTTTACACAAGATCTTTTTTCTTCCAGCAAAATATTACCAAGGAAAACATGATTTTATAGCTAAGCTTGATGTGCTTCTCAAATATACACAGCTCATTTCAAGGTTCTTGTTAAAAAGTAAGATCTATGTTTTAAACACTGTGCATTGTTTAATCATATCAAATATAACTTACAATAGGAATTTTTTATATAAACTTTTTTTCTAAAAAAAAAAAATAAAAGTCCTACTGTGAAAGGTCTTAATACTATTCTCTCTGCTTAGCACATGAATATTTCTTACTTTTTATGCCAGCTGGCAAATAAACTTACAGATAGCAAGCAATTTTCATATTGAGCAATTTACCAAGGATACTTGTTTTAAAATGTTTGGTATGTTTTACACAAACTGTACTTTTAATGCACCAGTATTATCTTTAACAGTATCAAAACGACATCTACTCAAAGGTCAGACATAATAGTCATTATAGACTTTGAATAAAAGTGTACCAATATAAAAAGTACAAAAATTAAGCATCACCATGTAAGAGCAAAACCATCTAAGTAAAATAAAATAATGCAATTTTGAAGTTAAGGAATTGGCTGACTTCTACCAGGACAAAAATCTGGCTAAACAGATTGGATCCTAAACTGAACCCTGAAGGCAAACAGACTCAGTTTTGTTGGACCATGACCACTGCCATGGCTCTGCCCTTTCCTTGTCATTACCTCAGAACACTTTACCAAATTAGAATACTCCAGAAGTAAGGTAACTGTTAAATTAGCTTTCGGGAGCATCTTAAACACTGATAGGAAAACCCACAAATGAACACTTTTTATTTATCATTCAAGATTATATCACCAGGGCTTCCCCTGCTGGTCCAGTGGATAAGGACACCGCCTTGCAGTGCAAGGGGCGCCGGTTCGATCCCTGGCCTGGGAAGATCCCACGTGCCGCGGAGCGGCTGGACGGGTGTGTCCAACTACCGAGCCGGAGCTCTGGAGTGCATGCGACCGGAGCCGGCGCTCTGCAGCGACAGACGCCACTGCGATGGGAGGCCCACAGAAGCCAAAGAACAAAGACGGATGAAAACAGAAACGAAAGACCAATAGAAGTGGCCCGCCTGCTCCCCTCCCTCCCCAACCTGACCCCCGCCCAAAAATAAAATAAATAAATAAATCTTTAAAAAAAAAAAAAAGATTATATCACCAAACATAAAAACTTTTAACCAGCTTTATGTGGTTAAACGATTTTCCCTTTACCCACATTTTCGTTGATGTACCCACATTCAATAATACGGTCCTTACATGGATCAATATACAAAAGAAATAATGTGGTTTCTGCTGCAGTCTCAAGGTTGTCATGTCCACATCCTTAAGAACTCTTAATTTATCCAGAGCAATTTCAGCATTTTAGGACAATGGGAAATTATTTTAGAATACATTAAAATTATAGACCAAAGACCTGAAGCATCTGTGAGCCCATAGAAAGATTTACTGTTTATTATTCAAGTCACAGAAAAGCGTTTTTAAAAATCAGCATTTATGCCAGAAATAATCTGCAGAGTAACTAATCACCATTCAAGAAACATTTAGTAAATAATAATGCAAGACATGGTATTAATGCTGCTCAGCGCGCATTTAGTTTCTCTTCAAGGGTATAGATTGTTTATCGTCACTTATTCACAGTACAATATAAGACACATTTTAACTCCAAACATCAATAAAAAACCTGAATGGTTAAACATGTATTCATGTTAGCCATCAATAGAGACTGTATTTTAATAGCTCATACAACTCAACAACCACCACCCAATTAAAAATGCGCAGAAGACCTAAAAAGACATTTCTCCAAAAGAGACATGTGGGCACACAAAAAGATGCTCAACATCACTAATTACTAGAGAAATACAAATCAGAATTACAACGAGGCACCACCTCACACCAGTGAGAACAGCCATTGTTAAAATGTCTACAAATATCAAACGCTATAGGAGTGTGGAGAAAGGGAACCCTTCTACACCATTGGTGGGAATGTTAGCTGGTGCAGCCACTACAGAAAACAGTATGGAGCTCTCAAAAAACTAAACACAGACTTGCCATATGATCCAGCAATCCTACTCCTGGACATATATCCAGACAAAACTGTAATTCGGAAAGATACACGCACCCCAGTGTTCACAGCAGCACTGTATACAATAGTCTGGACATGAAAACAACCTAAATGACCATGAGTAGAGGAATGGATAAAAAAGATATAGTATATACATACAATGGAATATTCTTCAGCTATTAAAAAAATAACAAAATAATGTCATTTTCAATACTATGGAAGGATCTAGAGATTACCATACTAAGTGAAGTAAATCAAAGAGGAAGATAAATACCATATAGTATCAGTTGTATATGGAATCTAAAAGAAGACACAAATGAACATATCTATGAAACAGAAACAGACTTGCAGACATACAGATTTGAGGTTGCCAAAGGGAACAGAGGGTGGGAGAGGGGAGGACTGGGAGTTAGGGATTAGCAGACGCAAACCGTTATTGATATATGAATATATAGGATGGATTAATAGCAATATCCTACTGTATAGCACAGGTAACTACATTCAATATCCTTTGATAAACCATAATGGAAAAGGACATGAAAAAGAACATATATATAATCATTTTGTTGTACAACAGAAATTAATACATTAAATTTTAAAAATATATAAACTGCATTTTTACAATAAAGCATATTTGACTAAAAGCAAACATTGAGTTAAAACTGAATGTTTTCGTATTTTGTTAAGCTTGTGATTTTTTTAAGAATTTAAATGTTTTCACTTGGAAGCAAAATCTAAATCAGTTATCTTGTAAGACTGTTCAAGTGTGTGATCATTTTAAATATTTTCAGGAAAAAAAATTAACAAATTTGTAAGAAATGGATCAGAATGTCCATTCTGATGGACATCCTGTATGAACGTCTCTCTTAGCCCTTTATCACCAAAAGATTGATACAGTTGAGATATTTGCCTCTAGTCAGTGCAGTAAATGATGTGGTCAAGCAGGAGGCCTAAGGAAAACCAGGTAACATTATTTATGGTTCTTAGAAGTGGCTATGTGTACAGGTCGAGGAAGAGAAACTAGAGATAATCTCTTTCCACACCCTCACCTACCCATGAAGAAACTCAAGTCCAGAGCTAACAGGTGGACTCTCTGTAGGTATCCTCTTCTCATGTTTGCCTGCAGTATAGATGGCACATATCGGAGTACATTCTAGTGTGGTCTAGTATAAAGTAGGGGAAAGGTTACTTTGGTGGCTCTCCAAATTTTGGGGTGCTGGTGTGTTTGTTAAACATGTCTGGTGCTCAGAGATTCAATTCAATAAAGTCTAAATGGATTCTGGGCGTCTGAAATTTAACAGTGATTGTGATGGTTAGTCATCGTGAAAAATACAAAACCTAGGCTGCAAACGTTTTTAAAATGGATTGTTATGCTGAGTGAGCACGCTTTCCAAACAAGTAACAGACGCTTTAATTAAAAACTGTTTTAAAAGGAAAGGGAATGGTGTTTAAATAAGGAACAGTGCAGACCAATAGAGCAATACTTTACCGACTTCCTGCAAAAACCAGAGATACTTATAAGACACAAACTCGTGATGGACTTCGCTGGAGGCCCAGTGGTGGACCTCCGCACTGCCTATGCAGGGAGCACCTGTTGGCTCCCTGGTCAGTGAACTAAGATCCCAAATGTTGGGCAGTGCAGCCAAAAATTAAAAAACAAAACAAAACAACAGATCCATAGGCCTTCTTCCTGGAGCGTGTTATTTACCAGGGAGATACATGGTAGGACCCAGGAATCTGCAGTTTTCAGAATCACTCCTGGTAATTCTGTTAACCAAACACAGTTTGCAAACTCTGTCACCATTGTATTAATGCAACCTTCGGCGATTCTCAACCGGGGGACTCAGGAAAACGCTTACCTTCTGTACCGGTCGGTCTGGAGTAGGTCCAAGAATTTCCCTGGTTTCAGGCTCCCGGGTGAAGCTGATACATTGTGAACCTCTAGACTAGACTGTGTTCTGAAACTGACCAAGATTCACAGGAAAAGGCCCAGAAGCCACCGCAATTTCTCTGCCGAGACCGGGACCACCGCTCCTGCTGTCCAAAGAGGAGAAAATGGCGGTCGCCGCTTTTTCCAAACCTCAAGCAGGTGCTTCTGATTAGCGGAAGCTAAACTCCTAAATGCAAACCTCCTGGGTGAGATTCTGGCCCATGGAGTTCCCAGACTTCTGGGTGGGGCAGCAGGCAGTAGAAGAGGGGAAATCTTGCCAACTGCCAACATGAAAGGTAAGAGCAACTATGCAAGTAAGTTTTAGAAGTAGTTTGTCCCAAAAGGGAAAATCAGTTAACACACTCAGAATGCAACACAGGGATTTTCCTGGTGGTGCATTGGCTAAGACTCCCTGCTCCCAGCGCAGGAGGCCCTATTCAATCCCTGGTCAGGGTACTAGATCCCACCTGTGGCAGCTGAGAGTCTGCATGTACAACTAAAGATCCCGAATGCTGCAAGAAAGTTCAAAGATCTGGCATAGCCACAACTAGGACCTGGCGCAACCAAATAAATAAGAATTTTTTAAAACACAAAAATGTAATCTTTTATGGAAGCTGTGCTGTAAATGCTGTAACCCAGATACCCCTCGGGGCAGACACACTTATTTCCTTGCTGATGGTGGGGTTGCTTGTGAGTCACCTGGCCTCAGGCCTTGCCCCCTTCAGGAATAGTCAGCATCCAGTGACTGGATATTTGCAGTCTCTGCCAAAACTTTGACCGGGGCTTCCTGATTCCCTGGTGGTTCAGTGGGTAAAGAGTCTGCCTTGCACTGCAGGGGTCACTGGTTCGATCCCTGGCCTGGGAAGATCCCACATGCCGCGAAGTGGCTGGACCAGTGTGTCCAATTAGGAGCCAGCACTCTGGAGCACAGGCGCCCAGAGCTGATGCTCTGCAATGAGAGAGGCCACTACTATGAGAGGCCCACTCAGGCCAAAGAATTAAGATTGATGAAAATAAGTAAATGAAAGACCAACAAAAGAGGCCAAAATTAAAAAACAAAACAAAACAAAAACTGAGGGCTCTTGTAAGCTTTAGAGCTCCGTGGGCATTGCTAAGGACTTTATTGTGATTGCATCACAGCCCACCTTCACTTTCTGCCCAGTCTTGTCTCCTTCTCTTCCCTCCAACAGATACCGACTCCAAGGGCATTACTCTCAAACCTTTTTGCACTCACATCTTTATCTCAAAAGTTGTTGTTTAGTCACTCAGTCCTGTCCAACTCTTTTGTGACTCCATGGACTGTAGCCTACCAGGTTCCTCTGTCCATGTAATTTCCCAGGCAAGAATACTGGAGTGGGTTGCCACTTTCACCTCCAGGGGATGCGCCCAGTCCTGGAACGGAAACGAATTCTCCTGCATCTCCTGTATTGGCAGGCAGATTCCTTACCGCTGAGCCACCAGGAAAGCCCCATCTCAGAGGACAGTATAAAACAACAGGTTTACGCTAATAAGGTTTACAAGAAATAGATACAATTATTGAAAAAAGAAAAATGTTATCTGAAAAAACCTAAATAAAATGAACAAATGCAAAAACTTGTAATAATTCCATAAATGGATTAATAAAAGACCAATACAGTAAAATCTGTGACCCTCTTCATCCCAGCAACACAAATTTGAAAAGACAATGTGAAAATTCTTTCTAGCAACAAAAAATAAATAAAATATCTTGGAAATAAACCTAGAAAGCAAAATAAAGCGCATGATATATATGAAGTAAATTTTGAAATACTTAGAAAGGAGGGCACTGAGGCAGAAGGTTTTGTCCTCCCATTTATCAAAATGTCATACAAACCATAGTAATTGTATTAATTTAATATAAGATGAGGAACAGTTATGAAATAGTCTAAAAGCAGGCTCGGGGGTAATATGAGGATTTATTTTGTGATAAAAGCAGCATTTTATACAGATGGGAAAAGAATGAACTACTCAAAAATAGTGCTGAAATGAGTGACTAACCGTTTGCACAAGCTTAAGTCGTATTTATTTATTTATTTTATTGTCAAACCAAGAGTGGGTTTATTAATCATCAAATAAAGGCAAGCACAGGTAATTAGAAATAATCAGAAATTATCAGAAATAATCAGAACTCCATCAAATGTAGACAGATGTCTAGTCTCGACCCCATCGGGCTGAGCCGATCTCCATGGGCGAGGCTAATGCACAATCCTCCCCCACCCCTTTTTATGTTTTTTTCCAACTAGAAATCACAAGCTAATTAATAATCATGAAGAAGCTTTTTGTCTCTTTAGAGATGTAAAAAAGGTCATCACCAGAGCCCTTTCTCCCCCACCAACACCTTTGCTCTTGAGGAGAAACATTCTTACAATTCTTAAGTTACAAAGGGCGCTCCGAGTTTCTAAAGTGTTTCATTAGCATTAAAAGTGGTAAGAGGAAGAACGTTTGTGCTCTGTATTAAGTCGTATTTATAAGTCATACCTTAGACTAACATAAGGCTAACTCTTTACTTGCTACTTAAGCCTTTGATATTCATCTTTCCTTTCACCTCCACAAATTCACTGTTGATTTTCATACTCATTAATTACTGTGTATTCCTTCTCTCTCTGTTCTGTCAACAGTGAAGCATATTTAAGTCTTTTCCATCTTAAACAGCCCATCACAGCAGAAGAAAGACTCTCCACCCCACCTGCCTCCTGCAGCCCCCACCACGCCTGTTTCCTTGTTGGAGAGCGCAGCCGCTGATACTGTACTGCTTCCCCTCCTGTTCCCTTCCTGCAGCAGCCTGCCTTCAGACCCCAGGCCTCACACGGGGTCTCTGGAAACAGATCCTGTGGCAAGAGAATTCTGGACTAAAGGTGTCTGAGGACATTCTCTCAGGAGACGCACTAGTAAGGAAGTAAAGGGGCAGGATTGAGCAGATGGAGAAAGTGACAGTGTATTAATAGTCCCTGCTGAGGCCCCAGTTGGTCCTGTGGGGAGCACTGGAATCCTTCCAACTGAAACAAGGGTGCTGGGCCTTTAACCCACTACATCAGATGGTCGCTGGCCTGGGCTGCCTTGTGCATGGCAGTGCCCTACAACTGGGGACAGCTGCCTATTCCTAATGGTTTCCATTGCTACCATGCTGAAATCCAAACTTCTTTTAGAATTCCCTGGTCCCTTCACTATTTGAACACTCCTTATCCTTGAAGGCTCATTACCTACCACTCCTCAAATTCTGTGTTTTCTTTTTGCACCTAGCTATTGACTAGATAATCTTGTCTCAGTTCCTGTGTCTTAACTGGTACTCACTGTCAAGGGAAAGCTACTAAACATAGTGAAATACTGGAGGATATAGGTTAAGAGAGTATGTCCTGAAGCCAGACTCCCATCGATCTGTGCATTGGCTCTGAGTGTCTGAACAAGTTACTAAATGGGTACAAGTTTTTCCTTCATAGTTTTGTGGTGAGAATTAAATGAGATAACACAAAATATTTAGAATATATGAGACACAGAAAACATTGAATAAATGTTAACTATTTTAAGATTTTTCTAAGTTCTATACTTACTTCTGCCAGACATCACCTAAAATACTGAAATCACCTTTCTTCCCCATTACACACGTCTCCAGATTATAAATTCTTTGGGAGCCTAATATAGTCTCTGTTCTAATCACAGAATCTAGGAAAGACTACTCAACTTTTGTGCAGAATGCAATGGCATTGAGTTAGAGAGTGTGGCATTCTGTGAGTTAGAGAGTGTTCAGGGAAGGAAGAAGTGACAACATGAACTCAGTTCTGCAGAATAAACAAAAGATTCAAGCATGCAAGGAAGGACAGAAATCCCTGTATACAAGACAGGACTGGCGAAGGCTTAGACTTTGTAACAAGCATCACAGCAAGTAGGTGATAAGACTATGCTAAAGGGTGAGCAGGGAAGTGGTGGGAGGCGAGGCTGGTGACTGGTAGTGAAGAGATCATTATACAAGTAGAGGCCTTGTTTCCCAGATGGTGCATAAACTTTAATTCACTGTGACCGTGGTAAGCAGGGAACCCTTAGGAAAGCAAATATTGAACTTTCCAACATCCAAGAGGATGGAAACTTAGAACTGTATTTACTTATTTTTGAGCCTATCTTACACTCAAGAGTTTGTACCTTCTCCTTCCCATTGTTAACCACTAATGTGTTCTCTATATCTACGAATATGCTTCTTTTTTGTTGTATGCACCAGTGTGTTGTACTTTTTTAGATTCCACATATAAGTGATATCATATAGTATTTGTCTTTCTCTGATGTAACTTCACTTAGCATAAAGCCCTCCAAGTCCATCTATGCTGCTGCAAATGGTAAAATTTCATTCCTTTTTGGGGCTGAGTAATATTCCATTGTGTATCTATACCACAACTTCTTTATCTGTTGATGGACACTTAGGCTGCTTCCACTTCTTGTCTATCGCAAACAATACTGCTATGAACATTGGGGTGTGTTTATGAATTAGTGTTCTTTTGTTTTTGTATATATGCCCAGGAGTAAAATTGCTAAAATCTATTTTTAGTTCTTTAAGAAACCTGCATACTGTTTTCCTAGTGGCTGTTTTTTCAATAAATGTTAACTATTTTAAGATTTTTCTAAGTTCTATACTTACTTCTGCCAGACATCACCTAAAATACTGAAATCACCTTTCTTCCCCATTACACACGTCTCCAGATTATAAATTCTTTGGGAGCCTAATATAGTCTCTGTTCTAATCACAGAATCTAGGAAAGACTACTCAACTTTTGTGCAGAATGCAATGGCATTGAGTTAGAGAGTGTGGCATTCTGTGAGTTAGAGAGTGTTCAGGGAAGGAAGAAGTGACAACATGAACTCAGTTCTGCAGAATAAACAAAAGATTCAAGCATGCAAGGAAGGACAGAAATCCCTGTATACAAGACAGGACTGGCGAAGGCTTAGACTTTGTAACAAGCATCACAGCAAGTAGGTGATAAGACTATGCTAAAGGGTGAGCAGGGAAGTGGTGGGAGGCGAGGCTGGTGACTGGTAGTGAAGAGATCATTATACAAGTAGAGGCCTTGTTTCCCAGATGGTGCATAAACTTTAATTCACTGTGACCGTGGTAAGCAGGGAACCCTTAGGAAAGCAAATATTGAACTTTCCAACATCCAAGAGGATGGAAACTTAGAACTGTATTTACTTATTTTTGAGCCTATCTTACACTCAAGAGTTTGTACCTTCTCCTTCCCATTGTTAACCACTAATGTGTTCTCTATATCTACGAATATGCTTCTTTTTTGTTGTATGCACCAGTGTGTTGTACTTTTTTAGATTCCACATATAAGTGATATCATATAGTATTTGTCTTTCTCTGATGTAACTTCACTTAGCATAAAGCCCTCCAAGTCCATCTATGCTGCTGCAAATGGTAAAATTTCATTCCTTTTTGGGGCTGAGTAATATTCCATTGTGTATCTATACCACAACTTCTTTATCTGTTGATGGACACTTAGGCTGCTTCCACTTCTTGTCTATCGCAAACAATACTGCTATGAACATTGGGGTGTGTTTATGAATTAGTGTTCTTTTGTTTTTGTATATATGCCCAGGAGTAAAATTGCTAAAAATCTATTTTTAGTTCTTTAAGAAACCTGCATACTGTTTTCCATAGTGGCTGTACCAATTTACATTCCAACCAACAGTACATAAGTGTTCCCTTATTTCTATATCCTTGCCAACATTTAAAATTTTCTATTCTTTTTGATGAGAGCCATTCTGACAGGTGTATGTGTTACTCTTATTGATAGAAAATAAGCAATGTTACGTATTCCCATGTGTGTGTCTCTAGGAATGAAGTCACACCTGCTGAACATTTCGGTGAAGTATTGTTAGTTATATTTTCTTGGGTCTAGATTAAATTTAAGCAGAGTTGGTGATGACAGTAGCCATTACTACTTCTTCAGGAAGGTATATAGCTAAATATAGGAGATAAGCACTTAGATAAGGATTAAGATGGGATACAGAGCAAGCTTTTTTCTTTGTTAAAAACAGCTGGGGCTTGTCAGTGTTTGAATGTTGCTCACAAAGGAAACCAGAGATCACTGATGAATCACAGTTTCTGGTGAGCACAAAGCAATAAATCTAAAGAACACGAGGAAGAATTAGCCTTGATCTGAAAGGGAGGGACACATTTTCCATTAAGAGGGAAGCAAAGAAGGAAGCAATTTGTATTCATTCAATACAAGTTGAATTAATTTTTTTTAACCTGGGGTAGAAGACATTTGACTACCAGAGAGAAGGGGGTAAACAGTAGTAGAGGGAACCCATGAAGAAGAGAAAAAGCTGGGAAACTTCCTGAAGGGAAAAGAGAAATGAGTGGACTGGGAATATTTAGAATTATCCCTAGGTAGCCTTGAGGGTAGGCATCACGTACTGTCACAGTAAACATCTGAAACAGATGTTCTTGAGAGTGAAACGGTGATGCTCTGAAACAGGAATAAAAGGCCAAAAAAATCATGGTGTCAATTATTATTCCCTTTAAGCTTATTACATTCAAATTTCTGTCCTACTTAATGGCCATGCTGTGAAGTCTGCAGAGACAATGACCATGTCGTTTCTATACCACAACTTCTTTATCTGTTGATGGACACTTAGGCTGCTTCCACTTCTTGTATATCGCAGACAATACTGCTTTGAACATTGGGGTGTGTTTATGAATTAGTGTTCTTTTGTTTTGGTTTATATGCCCAGGAGTAAGATTGCTAACAATCTATTTTTAGTTCTTTAAGAAACCTGCATACTGTTTTCCATAGTGGCTGTACCAATTTACATTCCAACCAACAGTACATAAGTGTTCCCTTATTTCTATATCCTTGCCAACATTTAAAATTTTCTATTCTTTTTGATGAGAGCCATTCTGACAGGTGTATGTGTTACTCTTATTGATAGAAAATAAGCAATGTTACGTATTCCCATGTGTGTGTCTCTAGGAATGAAGTCACACCTGCTGAACATTTCGGTGAAGTATTGTTAGTTATATTTTCTTGGGTCTAGATTAAATTTAAGCAGAGTTGGTGATGACAGTAGCCATTACTACTTCTTCAGGAAGGTATATAGCTAAATATAGGAGATAAGCACTTAGATAAGGATTAAGATGGGATACAGAGCAAGCTTTTTTCTTTGTTAAAAACAGCTGGGGCTTGTCAGTGTTTGAATGTTGCTCACAAAGGAAACCAGAGATCACTGATGAATCACAGTTTCTGGTGAGCACAAAGCAATAAATCTAAAGAACACGAGGAAGAATTAGCCTTGATCTGAAAGGGAGGGACACATTTTCCATTAAGAGGGAAGCAAAGAAGGAAGCAATTTGTATTCATTCAATACAAGTTGAATTAATTTTTTTTAACCTGGGGTAGAAGACATTTGACTACCAGAGAGAAGGGGGTAAACAGTAGTAGAGGGAACCCATGAAGAAGAGAAAAAGCTGGGAAACTTCCTGAAGGGAAAAGAGAAATGAGTGGACTGGGAATATTTAGAATTATCCCTAGGTAGCCTTGAGGGTAGGCATCACGTACTGTCACAGTAAACATCTGAAACAGATGTTCTTGAGAGTGAAACGGTGATGCTCTGAAACAGGAATAAAAGGCCAAAAAAATCATGGTGTCAATTATTATTCCCTTTAAGCTTATTACATTCAAATTTCTGTCCTACTTAATGGCCATGCTGTGAAGTCTGCAGAGACAATGACCATGTCGTTTCATATTTTTCTGTTCCAAGCCCTAGAACAGCATCGTCCACATAGTAAATGCTCCAAGGAACTGACCTGTTGGGAGATCTGCCTGCAATGGGAACATTCTGTTAAAAAAAAAAAAAAAAGGGTTAAGGGCATATTTCCAGTAAAATAGGGGTTTGAGGAGACATGATGGCAAAGATATAATCAGTTAAGTAAGTTGTGGAGACTGGGATGGGGAGGGGAGATGAAGAGAAAAAGTGCAACAAGAATACAGAGTAGGAGAGAGGGATGGAGGGGCTGGCATTGAGGACAGTCATGAGGATAAGATGAGAAGCAAAGCAAGTTGACGTGGCCTCAAGCCGAAATTCTGGCCTCAGGTCATTTCCATATCACAACAGGTAAAGACTCTTGAGCTCCTAAAGGCCAGATTGTGTGTTTTGTTTGGGGCCAGGAATGTGCAGGCTTTGCTTGGGAACACAAACAGAATAGTGGGGGATATTTTTAATTGGCGTCTCAGTGTCTAAATCATTATCCTAGAATACACTGAGTTTCTTCAACTCTGAATACGTCAGTGTAATCTCTACCTATGCCTTCCATTTTCTTGGCTTTTTCTTTTTCCTTTCTCTCACCTCTATCCTTTGTACTTTTCTCTTGTATTTCCTTGTGTTTTATTATCGACCCTTCATTTTTCTCTCCCTAACCATTTCTCATTTGTGAAGAAGGGAGTGCATTTATTAGATGGGAGTTAAAACAGAAAAAACAAGATAAAGGAAAGAGATGGGTCTGGAAGCACAGTGAACATGTCTTTCTCTTCCTTGTTACAGAGAACAATGTTGTGTTTGATTATGCATCATTTGTCCAATGTGAACAGTGGGCAGGAATGTAGGAATTTCGAGGTCAAGGGCAGTACTGAGCCTGAACTCAAACACACTTGGTTTTTGAATCTAGCTTTGCCATTTAACATCTGTGGGATTTATACAAGTTCTTTATACTTTCTAAGTCTCAACTTTATTATTTCCAGAACTGAAATGTTATTACCTAACTGTGGTTAGCAGAAACATAGCCCTCGTGTTTTGTTCCCTGGTGTTATACCCTTTTATATGATGAAAGGAATTTTATGGGTATAATTAAGCTGTTTAATATGTCGAGTTTAAGATTGGGAGATTATTCTGAAACATCTAGGTTGGGCCAATTTACTCAGGTGAAAGCTTAAAAAGAAAAATGGCAAAAGATCAAGTCAGAAGAATTTAAAGCCTGAGAAGCATCTGGTGATGGAGGGGCCTCATGGAAAACAAGAGAAGAAATGAGTTCCAGCAATGATCAGCTATCTTCTAGAAGATTATGGAGTCCATCTTGAGGACTTCAGCCCAAGTTAGTACTTTGATTTTATCATTGAGATGCTGAGCAGAAAATTCAGCCACATTGTGTTACGCTTCTGACCTACAAAAACAACGAGGTAATCAATTTGTGTTATTGAAAAGTGCCACATATATGTGGTAATTTGTTACAACAGCAATGGAAACTAACAAAAATACCAACAATATGGCAAGAGTTGAAGGAATTAACACATGGATTAGGACTTTAGGGAGTCGATAAATCACATCACTTTCATCTCTAAACACAAAAATATCTGAGAAAGAAGATACCAAAGACAAATGGAACACTAAATACTACCGCCGTTGCTGATAAAGGCTGACTTGGGCCGCTGGATTCGCTCTACAATGGCTCACACTCTGTGAAGTGTGCTTTCTTTGAATCTGAATAAATCCATTTCTTATCTAAAAAAAAAAAAAAGGCTGAAAGGCTGACTTGGATGGTATGGCCTCAGTGTGTGCCATCAGAGGATTTTTAATTCTTCACTCAGGAAATAAAGTCACACTTTGAGTCATCCACTCAGTAGCATGACCTGAGCCCCTTTCCTTCACCCCAACTCCCTGCATAGGGGCAGACACTAACCACGCAGCTGCGATCACAGAGCAGCTCGGTCCAAAAGTTGGTAGACCTGCAAGACAGAGCACTCTATATCTTTTGGGATAAGTGTGATTATCTCCTCCTCAAGAATTCAAGTCATAAAATCATGTAAGTCATGCCTGCCCTGCCCAGTGGGTAAAAGGAGACTAAAAGAAGTATTCCAACTAAAATACTTCCACACTGAAAGAGAGTTCAGGAGCATGAGAGCTTGACAAAGAATCCAGCACGAAATAATTGCCTCTTGTATTGTTTCCAGAAAGGGCCAATGATTTAGCTTTCCTGACACATTCCATTCCAACGTGGCCTTTCCCCCCAGAATCTGGCCTCATTTTCTGCCCTGAATCAGAGTCTAGGGGTCTTCATTTTGGTGTCTGGCTGAGGCAGCCACCTCTTATTTGTAGAGTCTCATGCAACCACTGAGTTCCCTTCAGCTCCGGTTCTGCTGCCCTTTGAACTGGCTGATTGAATCTCAGGATTTTAGGGCCATCAGATTCTCCACATTTCTGTCACCCACCCTGGGAACTTTCAAGATCTCCAACTGAACTTTACTGTTCTAGGAATGAATCCAGTAGTGGCAGCTATTTTTCAAATTCTAAGAGGCAGATAAAACTGATAAATCAAATTTTATACTTTTTTAAACCCCCTTTTTTTATAACCCTGCTAAGGATGTCATAATCTAGTGAGCGCAAAATCGTTGCTGTAATTCCATGGTTAATATTAATCAATAATTCATGATGCATATATGGAATCTAGTAGGATGGTGATGATGGCACATGCAGTGAAGCGACAGAAAGACAGACATGGACAGTGGACATATGGACATTTTAGGGAAGGAACAGTGGGTGAGAGGCGTAAAGGAAGTAGCATGAAGGCCTGTACTATCATAAGTGAAGAAAATAGCTATAGTCATTGCTCTGTGAGAAAAGGGGATCCTTCAGGGGTGCTGTGTGATGGTCGGGAGGGAGAGAAGGGGGATATACATGTGGAGAACATGGTTATGGCCTCAGTGTGTGCCATCAGAGGATTTTTAATTCTTCACTCAGGAAATAAAGTCACACTTTGAGTCATCCACTCAGTAGCATGACCTGAGCCCCTTTCCTTCACCCCAACTCCCTGCATAGGGGCAGACACTAACCACGCAGCTGCGATCACAGAGCAGCTCGGTCCAAAAGTTGGTAGACCTGCAAGACAGAGCACTCTATATCTTTTGGGATAAGTGTGATTATCTCCTCCTCAAGAATTCAAGTCATAAAATCATGTAAGTCATGCCTGCCCTGCCCAGTGGGTAAAAGGAGACTAAAAGAAGTATTCCAACTAAAATACTTCCACACTGAAAGAGAGTTCAGGAGCATGAGAGCTTGACAAAGAATCCAGCACGAAATAATTGCCTCTTGTATTGTTTCCAGAAAGGGCCAATGATTTAGCTTTCCTGACACATTCCATTCCAACGTGGCCTTTCCCCCCAGAATCTGGCCTCATTTTCTGCCCTGAATCAGAGTCTAGGGGTCTTCATTTTGGTGTCTGGCTGAGGCAGCCACCTCTTATTTGTAGAGTCTCATGCAACCACTGATTTCCCCTTCAGCTCCGGTTCTGCTGCCCTTTGAACTGGCTGATTGAATCTCACGATTTTAGCGCCATCAGATTCTCCACATTTCTGTCACCCACCCTGGGAACTTTCAAGATCTCCAACTGAACTTTACTGTTCTAGGAATGAATCCAGTAGTGGCAGCTATTTTTCAAATTCTAAGAGGCAGATAAAACTGATAAATCAAATTTTATACTTTTTAACCCCTTTTCTTATAACCCTGCTAAGGATGTCATAATCTAGTGAGCGCAAAATCGTTGCTGTAATTCCATGGTTAATATTAATCAATAATTCATGATGCATATATGGAATCTAGTAGGATGGTGATGATGGCACATGCAGTGAAGCGACAGAAAGACAGACATGGACAGTGGACATATGGACATTTTAGGGAAGGAACAGTGGGTGAGAGGCGTAAAGGAAGTAGCATGAAGGCCTGTACTATCATAAGTGAAGAAAATAGCTATAGTCATTGCTCTGTGAGAAAAGGGGATCCTTCAGGGGTGCTGTGTGATGGTCGGGAGGGGAGGGAAGGGGGGGATATACATGTGACTAATCTGAGAACATGCATGTCTGTGAACAACAAAACTCTGTAAAAGTTAAAAGTAAAATAAAGGTTTTAAAAAAAAAAAATTCATGATGCTACACAATGAGCACAATTTCTATGCCTTTTACCAAAACAAATTTGATAAAAATGATACAACATAGAAGTGATGCTGGTTGGAATTTGAGATTAGATAAAAGAAGGTATAGGTGTAGTTCTCTGGTTAAGGATTCTGAAGAAGCCCCAGAAATCACACTTAAATAGTGATCACTAACTTTAAGTCTAGGCTGGCTCTGACTGTAATACTATTTTATGTTCCTCTTTCCCAGTCAATTAAAATTCCAGCAATTACATGGCATTCCACTTGGCTGTTTTCACTATTTGCATAAAGGCAGGAAATCATCTTAAGAGCCATAGGATTTGGAAGGGAAGTGAGAATAGTACCAACTCCACTCAGCTAAATCAAATGCACTTTTTTCAGCTTCATAAAAAGAAAAAAAATGTATATTTATGTCATAGTACTATCAAGATGCAGAGTCAGTTCCATAACATTTGTGAATATCAGTATATTCATTTAAAAAATGTTTTGTTCTTGCTCCATTTCTGTAAAATACTTGCAAAAATTCTATGGGATCGTTGACAGGTTATGTAGCCTCTCTATGCCTCACTTCCTCATCTGAAAAAGATCAATTTCATACAGTGTTTTTGAGTATTAAATCACTGTCTTGCATTTTCTCCCCACACACACACACACACACACAGAGCTTAGAATAAAGCCAAATACATAAAACTATATAAACTACTACTGTTGTTCTTGTTACTTTTCAACACTATTTAAGTTGAATGTCATACTTACATAGTATTGACCAGAAATTTCAATTTGTGAAGTGTTTCTATAGTTTACAAAGTTTAATCTTATCTTATATAACTAGTTCAGGTAGAATTATACTCATCTAATAGATTAAAGAATGAATATTTAAATTATAAGAATAAAAAAAGTTAGATTTGGGATTAAAATTTATATTTTCGACCTCCAGGATTATTGTTAATATATAGCTGCATGAAATTACATACCTATATGAAAACTATATGAAGCTTAGAAAAAAATCTTTTGAGCTTTTTCCTTCTACACTGAAGTTCTACTCAGTATAGTAAATGTACAATTATTTTCAAAAAAGTAAAATTTAATTTCAATTTACTCTGAAGATGTTTCATTATCAGTAGGCAATTTTTTTTTTTTTAAAGATTTATTTATTTATTTATTTTGGGCGGGGGTCGGGTTGGGGAGGGAGGGGAGTGGGCGAGCCACTTCTATTGCTCTTTCATTTCTCTGTTTTCATCCGTCTTTGTTCTTTGGCTCCTCTGGGCCTCCCATCGCGGTGGTGTCTGTTGTCGCAGAGCGCCAGCTCTGGGAGCATGCGCTCCAGAGCTCCGGCTTGGTAATTGGACACATCAGTCCAGCCGCTCCGCGGCACGTGGGATCTTCCCAGGCTAGGGATTGAACTGGCGCCCCTTGCACTGCAAGGCGGTGTCCTTATCCACTGGACCACCAGGGGAAGCCCAGTAGGCAATATTTTTGATAGAGTAAAAAGCAACACATTTCTGTGTTCTCTGAGACATGAAGTAGATGCTTCTCAACTTACAAAAGGAATCTGCGGCAATTGGTTGCTAATGAAAATGTTTGCCAATCCCCAAGCTGAGAGGAAGGATTCTTTTAAGGAGCAGAATTTAAGTTGTCTCAGTAGATCAGTGACTAGACTGACCTTTACAAAATGCTCATAAGTTGATTATAAGAAACTAGACACTTGAACAAAATACATAAATAAACTTTAAATGGTAACAAGAATTTCCCAAGAAGGCACAGACAAATCAGAGCAAACCATACACAGAAGGCCAAAGAAATCACAAATTGCTCAGGAAATCAGTCATCGAAGTAAATAGGAAGAAAATACGAAATACATGATGGGATGGAGGACCATCCAAATGTGGTTCTTCTTCTTCAAAGCCAAACGGACACAGAAGTGTTCACCAGATAGAATTCCAGCTCCTTGACTATATGCTTGTAAAACACGCAAATTCCCAGGCTTCTCCCACACTTTACTTCTGAGTAATTGTGGTCTGTGACACCATACTTTTAACATATACCATATCAGATTCTAAGAATACTAAGTTTCGGAATAACTGCACTAGCTTTGGCTGAAGATGTCTCTTAATAATTTTTAGGAATGCTAAGGATGGGTTCTGAGCTGAAAGAAAAGTGTAAGGCTTTTCAATGCTTGGGGCTGTGGCTGGGAGAACGATGAACACTGGGAAGCCAGCAGAGACTTCCACTGAAAAGGTTAATAGGACAGAATTGCATTAGTTTGGAAGAAGCTTGGACATCACAGGAAAAAAGATTAAATATTGCCTGAGTCAGTATTAACCAAATTTCTTGCTTTCAAGCATAAGAACCAAATTCTGGCTATTCTAAGCAAAAAGAAATTTTATTAGAGGGGTATTGAGGCTCTAACTATTCATGACAGCCTGGGCAATGGCCAGGGGAGCTCTAAAAATCTAGTTAATGGAAGTAGGGCAAGGTTTATGCAACAATAAGGGGCTGGTCCAGACTGCCACTAACATCAACAGGGCCACCCCTGAATCACGAGTTAATCTCTTAGCTACACTGAAATGGAGTGAAAAATATCACCCCTTTGGTATCTATGGGTCTAGTATTACCTTTCATCAAAACTACACAAATAGGGACTTTGACAAAAATGCAACACATTTCTGTGTTCTCTGAGACATGAAGTAGATGCTTCTCAACTTACAAAAGGAATCTGCGGCAATTGGTTGCTAATGAAAATGTTTGCCAATCCCCAAGCTGAGAGGAAGGATTCTTTTAAGGAGCAGAATTTAAGTTGTCTCAGTAGATCAGTGACTAGACTGACCTTTACAAAATGCTCATAAGTTGATTATAAGAAACTAGACACTTGAACAAAATACATAAATAAACTTTAAATGGTAACAAGAATTTCCCAAGAAGGCACAGACAAATCAGAGCAAACCATACACAGAAGGCCAAAGAAATCACAAATTGCTCAGGAAATCAGTCATCGAAGTAAATAGGAAGAAAATACGAAATACATGATGGGATGGAGGACCATCCAAATGTGGTTCTTCTTCTTCAAAGCCAAACGGACACAGAAGTGTTCACCAGATAGAATTCCAGCTCCTTGACTATATGCTTGTAAAACACGCAAATTCCCAGGCTTCTCCCACACTTTACTTCTGAGTAATTGTGGTCTGTGACACCATACTTTTAACATATACCATATCAGATTCTAAGAATACTAAGTTTCGGAATAACTGCACTAGCTTTGGCTGAAGATGTCTCTTAATAATTTTTAGGAATGCTAAGGATGGGTTCTGAGCTGAAAGAAAAGTGTAAGGCTTTTCAATGCTTGGGGCTGTGGCTGGGAGAACGATGAACACTGGGAAGCCAGCAGAGACTTCCACTGAAAAGGTTAATAGGACAGAATTGCATTAGTTTGGAAGAAGCTTGGACATCACAGGAAAAAAGATTAAATATTGCCTGAGTCAGTATTAACCAAATTTCTTGCTTTCAAGCATAAGAACCAAATTCTGGCTATTCTAAGCAAAAAAAGAAATTTTATTAGAGGGGTATTGGAGGCTCTAACTATTCATGACAGCCTGGGCAATGGCCAGGGGAGCTCTAAAAATCTAGTTAATGGAAGTAGGGCAAGGTTTATGCAACAATAAGGGGCTGGTCCAGACTGCCACTAACATCAACAGGGCCACCCCTGAATCACGAGTTAATCTCTTAGCTACACTGAAATGGAGTGAAAAATATCACCCCTTTGGTATCTATGGGTCTAGTATTACCTTTCATCAAAACTACACAAATAGGGACTTTGACAATAGGGAGACAAGATGCTAAGAGGAAGTACAAACTTAAATACTAGGCAACTCAAGAAAAACAATGTTAAGTATCTCCATCTGGGTGGTCATCTGAGGTCACCTTCATCCCGTTCAGTCAAGTTTAACAACCACTGATGGTAGACAGCATATATTCCCCAGCTCCTTCTAATTATACGCTGTTCCCATTCGCTTTTGGACTTAACGTATCTCTGATATATTTTTCTAATCAGAACTTTCTCCTTCCTTGTGCTCAGTATCTTGCCAGATACAGCGACTCAATATATCCCACTTAGGGCTTCCCTGGTGGTCCAGTGGGTAGAGAGTCTGCCTTATAGTGCAAGGGGCACTTTGATCTCTGGCCCGGGAAGATCCCACATGCCACGGAGCAGCTGGACTGGTGTGTCCTATTAGGAGCCAGTGCTCTGGAGCGCATGCGCCCAGAACCGGTGTTCTGCAACGAGTGAGACCGCTGCAATGGGAGACCCACACAGACCAAAGAATAAAGACGGATGAAAGTAAATAAATAAAAAATCAATACAAAGAGGCCATCAAAAAGACAAAAATCATGTTTGAAAAAATGCATATATCCCATTTATAACCTACTAGGATTATGTAATTTTCTTAATATGTTTCAACAGGCTGAATGCAACCTGGCTTATTTCTTTTGTTGAAGATTATCTGCTTTTGTTAGCAATATATTTCGAGGACAGATATAGGTCAAAAATATATATAGATATCGATATAGATATAGATATAGGTCAAAATTCTGGTTTTTGCTTCCTAGGCTATGGCAATAGCTGTAGTTGCAGGAGTACACATTCAGCACATAAATGACATAAAACTGGAAAGTTTTCATACTGTGTTAAATGTGAGTCAAATTTTTTTAAGACTGTGTTTCCAGCTAATTCATATCTTCATATCAAACGAGATTTTGTTAATGGAAGTAGGGCAAGGTTTATGCAACAATAAGGGGCTGGTCCAGACTGCCACTAACATCAACAGGGCCACCCCTGAATCACGAGTTAATCTCTTAGCTACACTGAAATGGAGTGAAAAATATCACCCCTTTGGTATCTATGGGTCTAGTATTACCTTTCATCAAAACTACACAAATAGGGACTTTGACAATAGGGAGACAAGATGCTAAGAGGAAGTACAAACTTAAATACTAGGCAACTCAAGAAAAACAATGTTAAGTATCTCCATCTGGGTGGTCATCTGAGGTCACCTTCATCCCGTTCAGTCAAGTTTAACAACCACTGATGGTAGACAGCATATATTCCCCAGCTCCTTCTAATTATACGCTGTTCCCATTCGCTTTTGGACTTAACGTATCTCTGATATATTTTTCTAATCAGAACTTTCTCCTTCCTTGTGCTCAGTATCTTGCCAGATACAGCGACTCAATATATCCCACTTAGGGCTTCCCTGGTGGTCCAGTGGGTAGAGAGTCTGCCTTATAGTGCAAGGGGCACTTTGATCTCTGGCCCGGGAAGATCCCACATGCCACGGAGCAGCTGGACTGGTGTGTCCTATTAGGAGCCAGTGCTCTGGAGCGCATGCGCCCAGAACCGGTGTTCTGCAACGAGTGAGACCGCTGCAATGGGAGACCCACACAGACCAAAGAATAAAGACGGATGAAAGTAAATAAATAAAAAATCAATACAAAGAGGCCATCAAAAAGACAAAAATCATGTTTGAAAAAATGCATATATCCCATTTATAACCTACTAGGATTATGTAATTTTCTTAATATGTTTCAACAGGCTGAATGCAACCTGGCTTATTTCTTTTGTTGAAGATTATCTGCTTTTGTTAGCAATATATTTCGAGGACAGATATAGGTCAAAAATATATATAGATATCGATATAGATATAGATATAGGTCAAAATTCTGGTTTTTGCTTCCTAGGCTATGGCAATAGCTGTAGTTGCAGGAGTACACATTCAGCACATAAATGACATAAAACTGGAAAGTTTTCATACTGTGTTAAATGTGAGTCAAATTTTTTTAAGACTGTGTTTCCAGCTAATTCATATCTTCATATCAAACGAGTCAATCAAATATTTACTAAATTCCTCCTTGGTTGCCTATTTATCTTTTGAATCCTTATTCTAAATGAAATTCTAATTTAGTGGTGAGAGAAAAATAAAATATTACATATGTGCTCCATGAGGAGCACAGGTCTCAAGAACACATGCAGGAAAATGCTGCACCATTCATTGCCAGGCTGGAGGTACTGTCAGTTTCAAGGACACCATTATCCTTTGTATTATTGTATATACAATTATATCTATATATGCCTGTATTTATAAAAATAGGCATGCCTTGGAGATACTGTGGGTTCAGTTCCAGATCATTGCAATATAGCAACTATTGCATACAGTGAGTTGCATGAAGTTTTTGGTTTCCCAGTGCATTTAAGTTATGCTTACACTGTACTCCAGTGTGCAATAGCATTATGTCTATAAAACAGCATACATATCTTAATTTAAAAAATACTTCATTGCGGGCTTCCCTGATGGTCCAGTGGGTAAGGACACCGCCTTGCAGTGCAAGCAGCGCTGGTTCGATCCCTGGCCTGGGAAGATTCCATGTGCTGCGGAGCGGCTGGACCGATTGTCCAATTACCGAGCCAGAGCTCCGGAGCACATGTGCCCAGAGCCGGTGCTCTGGGACAACAGAGGCCACTGTGATGGGAGGCCCACATGGGCCAAAGAACAAAGATGGATGATAAATGAAAGACCAATAGAAGCAGTCTGCCCACCCCTCTCCCTCCCCAACCCACCCCCTCAAAAAATAAATTTAAAAAATTAAAAAAGAAAAAAACAAAAAAGCTTCATCACTAAAAGAACATGCTAATCATTACCTGAGCCTTCAGCCAGATAATGTTAAGTCATCTTTTTTGCAATAACAACATCAAAAATCACCCATTCCAGATCACTATAACAAACATGGTGGTGGTTTAGTCACTAAGAGGTGTTCAACTCTTGCAACCTCATGGACTGTAGCCCACCAGGCTCCTCTGTCCATGGGATTTCCCAAGCAAGAATACTGGAGTGGGTTGCCACTTTCACCTCCAGGGGATCTTCCTGACCCAGGGATCGAACCTGGGTCTCCTGCATTGAAGGCAGATTCCTTATCCACTGAGCCATCAGGAAAACATATAACAAATATAATAATGAAAATGTTTGATATGTTGCAAGAACTAACAAAATGTGACACAGAAGACAAATGAACAAATGCTTTCAGAAAAACGGTGCTAACAGACTTTCTTGACACAAGGCTGCCACAAATGTCTATTCGTATTGTAAAAAACACGATTATTAAAGCCTAATAAAACAGAGCATGGTAAAATGAGTTATGCCTAGTTGTTGAAAGTAGTTGAATGGAGTACAGTTATAAGATTTAAGCCATGCTTTTCAAGTAAAGACAAAATTGCCCTGTTAGTGCATATTGTAATTAGGCATTGTTTCAGCCTTATTACTTCCTTGTCTGATAAGCCGGTCTATGTAGTAATAATCAGAACTTCCTCTTAGAAGAGTTTTACCTCAGCTCTTGGTGTATTTATCACTTTCGAACGCTTGGTAGTCATTTGATTACTAAAGCTGATTGAATGTGGATACTCTACAGGCAACACCTTTAACACTAAGACGTCAAGAGAACAACGGCTTACCTAAAAACTTTTTGATGATCATTAGCAGATATTAAAAGTCACTTTATTCCAAAACTCATAATGTTTTTCAGAACCTACCTCTGAAGTTGGAACAAAGGTTGGAACTGATATGCCCTCTTCTCCCTTCTCCATGAAGGAAACAGAGCAATTTTGTCTTGAAACTGATTATTTTAAAGAACAAAGATGGATGATAAATGAAAGACCAATAGAAGCAGTCTGCCCACCCCTCTCCCTCCCCAACCCACCCCCTCAAAAAATAAATTTAAAAAATTAAAAAAGAAAAAAACAAAAAAGCTTCATCACTAAAAGAACATGCTAATCATTACCTGAGCCTTCAGCCAGATAATGTTAAGTCATCTTTTTTGCAATAACAACATCAAAAATCACCCATTCCAGATCACTATAACAAACATGGTGGTGGTTTAGTCACTAAGAGGTGTTCAACTCTTGCAACCTCATGGACTGTAGCCCACCAGGCTCCTCTGTCCATGGGATTTCCCAAGCAAGAATACTGGAGTGGGTTGCCATTTCCTTCTCCATGGGATCTTCCTAACCCAGGGATCGAACCTGGGTCTCCTGCATTGAAGGCAGATTCCTTATCCACTGAGCCATCAGGAAAACATATAACAAATATAATAATGAAAATGTTTGATATGTTGCAAGAACTAACAAAATGTGACACAGAAGACAAATGAACAAATGCTTTCAGAAAAACGGTGCTAACAGACTTTCTTGACACAAGGCTGCCACAAATGTCTATTCGTATTGTAAAAAACACGATTATTAAAGCCTAATAAAACAGAGCATGGTAAAATGAGTTATGCCTAGTTGTTGAAAGTAGTTGAATGGAGTACAGTTATAAGATTTAAGCCATGCTTTTCAAGTAAAGACAAAATTGCCCTGTTAGTGCATATTGTAATTAGGCATTGTTTCAGCCTTATTACTTCCTTGTCTGATAAGCCGGTCTATGTAGTAATAATCAGAACTTCCTCTTAGAAGAGTTTTACCTCAGCTCTTGGTGTATTTATCACTTTCGAACGCTTGGTAGTCATTTGATTACTAAAGCTGATTGAATGTGGATACTCTACAGGCAACACCTTTAACACTAAGACGTCAAGAGAACAACGGCTTACCTAAAAACTTTTTGATGATCATTAGCAGATATTAAAAGTCACTTTATTCCAAAACTCATAATGTTTTTTCAGAACCTACCTCTGAAGTTGGAACAAAGGTTGGAACTGATATGCCCTCTTCTCCCTTCTCCATGAAGGAAACAGAGCAATTTTGTCTTGAAAACTAGATTTCAATTTCTTGCCAAAATCCTCTAGCAGCCTCTCATTTTATTTTCAATAAAATGTAAATTCCATTCCCTGGTCCACAAGGTCTGAATGGTTTCTCCTTTCCTCCTCTTAACTTGTGCCCTTTTCACCTCCCTCACTATACTGTAGCCACAGTGAACACTCTTGCTGCCCAGATACACCAATGTCCTTTCAAACTCACGAGTTTTCTTCTTGTCTGTCTCACCATTTGGCATCCTCTTTTCCAGGCTCCTGAAATGCTGTCTCTCTCTTTTATTTTTAAATCAGGTTTCAACTCACCATTCTACAACATCAGAAAATCTCTGATAACTCAATCTATAGTTGTTTCTCCTTTATCCAATTTACTGTCATATCATCTTGTGTGTGGTGTGTTTTTTTTTTTTTTTGGTAGCACTAAACTATTTCATTTATGTATTAATTCCTTCCATTAAAATAGACATTCTAAAAGAGAAGGGTTGAAGTATATCTTTTTTTTTTTTTTTAAGAAACTGTTTTTTATTTATTTATTTATTTATTTTTGGAGGGGGAGGGTTGGGGAGGGAGGGAAGTGGGCGGGCCACTTCTATTGGTCTTTCATTTCTATTTTCATCCGTCTTTGTTCTTTGGCTCTTGTGGGCCTCCCATCGCGGTGGCCTCTGCTGTCGCAGAGCACCGGCTCTGGGCACATGTGCTCCAGAGCTCCGGCTTGGTAATTGGACACATCGGTCCAGGCACTCTGCAGCACGTGGGATCTTCCCAGGCCAGGGATTGAACCGGTGCCCCTTGCACTGCAAGGCAGTGTCCTTACCCACTGGACCACCAGGGAAGCCCTGAAGTATATCTTAATCACCAATGGATCCTCAGTGTCTGAAGATCACTTGACATATAAAAACTGTCTATAGAGAAGTGTTTTGAATGACTAGTGCTGACATTTGTAATAGATGAGACATTATAGAGGCAATTATTATAGAGGGCTCACATATTACGGAAATAAAAAAAGTAACCTTAATGCCTTATAAAGGCATTCTTGAGCTATAGTTGGGTCATGGTACCAACTGCGTTATAATATCTCTTGATGGTGACAGTTATGAGATTAGATTACTGAATCTGGAAGCCAGATCTATCTCTTTCTTTTCTTTGTTTATCCCATGACTACAAGGGTCTACAGTCACTAAGAAGAGAAAGTTCTTATAATAGTAACATATTTAGAGGTGAGATGGAAAAAGAATCTATGGAGAGAAAGCAGCATTGGGTCTATAGACATAAAAAGAAGAATGCTAAGCCTCTCTGACCAAAGTGGATACTGTTTAGGGCAGCTGTAAAACAAAATTCATTGGCAGAAAGGTTAAAGTACTGTTAGGATATGGTTAAAGAGTATATCATAAATCCTGGAATAAGACTATACACCTGATACAAAAACTTCTTGGGGACAAATGTAAGTCCTTGCACAGGGAAATGGCCCAAAGAAAGCAACATTTATGAAGTGCAGCCTGTCAGTTATAATCTGGGCAAATTCCAAATGGGAGGAAAGAAAGGTTAGCATGCTTAAGCTGCACAATTACTGTTTCCATACCTGCCAAGAAGCTAATTGCTTTTACTCTGATAAGTCTAAACTTTAATATTGGTTTGAGATGCTCTGCCAGAAGAATGCAGGCTTTTCACTTAACTGCATAAATTATTGGAATTTTGTTAGAGAAAAAACAAAATAGTAGCTCTTCACAACTGTGCAGAGAAAGAACAGCTGATGTGTGGTCTGAATTGATCTTTTCTTTTCTGTCCTTTTTCTTTCACATATTTGATCTCCCATTCTCATTGTCTTTCTTTTAAAAAGACATTCTAGAGAGTTTTTAATGTGTTCAACATGATGCTAGATACCATGAAAAGAAGAAGTCTAGACCTGGCTTGGGAATTTGGAGGAGAAAGTGAGGAGTGTGGGCAGATCCTGGAGAAAGAGCCACAAATGTGTGACTGACTACAGGTCTGCTTTGACTCCCCTTTCACTTTTAAGGGCACTGATTTCTCTCATCTTCTAGGATGAGACATTATAGAGGCAATTATTATAGAGGGCTCACATATTACGGAAATAAAAAAAGTAACCTTAATGCCTTATAAAGGCATTCTTGAGCTATAGTTGGGTCATGGTACCAACTGCGTTATAATATCTCTTGATGGTGACAGTTATGAGATTAGATTACTGAATCTGGAAGCCAGATCTATCTCTTTCTTTTCTTTGTTTATCCCATGACTACAAGGGTCTACAGTCACTAAGAAGAGAAAGTTCTTATAATAGTAACATATTTAGAGGTGAGATGGAAAAAGAATCTATGGAGAGAAAGCAGCATTGGGTCTATAGACATAAAAAGAAGAATGCTAAGCCTCTCTGACCAAAGTGGATACTGTTTAGGGCAGCTGTAAAACAAAATTCATTGGCAGAAAGGTTAAAGTACTGTTAGGATATGGTTAAAGAGTATATCATAAATCCTGGAATAAGACTATACACCTGATACAAAAACTTCTTGGGGACAAATGTAAGTCCTTGCACAGGGAAATGGCCCAAAGAAAGCAACATTTATGAAGTGCAGCCTGTCAGTTATAATCTGGGCAAATTCCAAATGGGAGGAAAGAAAGGTTAGCATGCTTAAGCTGCACAATTACTGTTTCCATACCTGCCAAGAAGCTAATTGCTTTTACTCTGATAAGTCTAAACTTTAATATTGGTTTGAGATGCTCTGCCAGAAGAATGCAGGCTTTTCACTTAACTGCATAAATTATTGGAATTTTGTTAGAGAAAAAACAAAATAGTAGCTCTTCACAACTGTGCAGAGAAAGAACAGCTGATGTGTGGTCTGAATTGATCTTTTCTTTTCTGTCCTTTTTCTTTCACATATTTGATCTCCCATTCTCATTGTCTTTCTTTTAAAAAGACATTCTAGAGAGTTTTTAATGTGTTCAACATGATGCTAGATACCATGAAAAGAAGAAGTCTAGACCTGGCTTGGGAATTTGGAGGAGAAAGTGAGGAGTGTGGGCAGATCCTGGAGAAAGAGCCACAAATGTGTGACTGACTACAGGTCTGCTTTGACTCACTCACAGGCACATTCCACTTTTTAAGGGCACTGATTTCTCTCATCTTCTCCCAGTCGGAATTTAGTAGCCCCAAGGAACTATACCTCGGAAGAGTTTAGAAGAGAGAGGAGACAAAATTTATCTAAGTTTCCTCCCATCCCCCAATTCCCATTAGTCAAGAGGGTAAAGTGTCTTGCTTTACTGGATGTTATTGGTCAGCACCTTGGTGGTCACTAAGGATGACAAATCCCACACTCCTGCTTTTTTCCACTGGGGCTTGTGAGCAGGTGGGGATTGATTTGTGGGACACAAGAGGCATGATGATCTGGAACTTCACCTTGACCACCAGCCAGCAGAGGAAGTTTCGCAAGGGGGCCAGCAAAGGCAGCAGTGATGTGGCCCACAAGGAAGAAAGCACCTTTGTACAGGAATAGGTGGCTAAGTGACTTTGAGGAAGCACAGATTTTTGCTTAAATATATAGTACTGCATGCATAGGACATTGGATGTATGAGTCTTGTTTAGCAGAGTGATCCGATTGAAAGATCCATATCTTGGAGTTCTCAGCCTATAGATGCTGTTTAAAGCTGTGAGCCATCTGAGATGATGAAGAAGGTGAATGTCATTGGAGAACAGCAGCAGGGGCTCATTCTGGCTGGGGCTACTTCAACCTTACATGGTCAGGAAAGAAAACAACAGTGAAGCATTAGGAATGAACAGTGACAAAGGAGGAAAAATAATGGAGTGTGATATCCTCGAAAGTAGGTAAACAAGTTACTTTAAAAAGCACAACCTCTGGGACTACCCTGGGGGTCCAGTGGTTAAGACTCTGTGTTCCCAGTGCAGAGGGTCCGGATTTGATCCCTGGTCAGGGAACTAGATCCCACATGCCACAACTAAGACCCAGCGCAGCCAAATAAATAAATAATTTAAAAAATAAAAGTTTTTTTTTTTTTTTTAAAAAAAGAAGTATAACCTCTGGGTTTCCCTGGTGGTCCAGTGTGTAAGGACACCACCTTGCAGTGCAAGGGGTGCCGGTTCGATCCCTGGCCTGGCAAGATCCCACGTGCCGCAGAGCAGCTGAACTGATGTGTCCAACTACTGAGTCAGAGCTCTGGAGCACATACGTCTGGAGCTGTTGCTCTGCAGTGAGAGAGCCCACTGTGGAGGGAGGCCCAAACAGGCCAAAGAACAAACATGGATGAAAAACAAATCAATGAAAGACGAATAGAAGTAGACAGGAAAAAAAAAAAGAAGTACAACCTCTAGGCGTTTACCTTGACATGCATGAGTAGATCGTTGCTAAAGGAGGTACCTAGAGACAGAAATACTAGGATATAGAGCATGTACTTTTCTTGTTTTAAAAGATACTCAAATTGCCCTGAAAACTGGCCACTCCATTGTAGACGTCAGTACTCTGAGAATTTATGTTTCCCAAAACTCAAACATTTAAACCATTTTTAACATTTTCCTAATGTGATGAGTGAAAAATGATCACTGCTCTTTCAAATGTATTTGTTTAACTATTAGTGTGTTTGGTTACTTTTTAATATGTTTATAAATCAACTGTTGTCGTTTTTTGAAAAACTGTCTTTTTCCAGTAAACTATTTAATTGTTTGCACCTTTCTTGTTTATGTGTAGATATTCTTTATGCTATGTACTAGTCCTTTGTTTTACATTATGTATTTTATATATTTATAATATTTTATTTATATTTATAACTTTACATTTATATTTATAACTTTTCTTCCAGCTTTTCTCCATCTGTTAATTTTGTTGTACTGTCTTTTGTCAATTGATAATTAGAACTTTTGAGATAGCCATAGCATTTGCTAATTTTTTTTTTTTTTTTTACTAATTTTACCTTGGAAAAAGATTTAAATAAAAGGCTTCCCTACTTCACTATCATAGAGACCATTTTCTATATCAAAAAGTCATGTTTCTTTTTGTTTAGATGTATTTTTCATCTGGACTTCGTATTTGTGTTTAAGGTAAGTAATAAAATAAATGCATTCTATTAAATATATTTTTCCATGTGCAGAATCAGAGCCAATAATAATTGGTTTATAAGTCCACTGCTAATCTGTCATACAGCCTCCAAACACATCACATTCCCACTATGCTTGATCTTCTTCAGAATTTTCTATTCTGTTTGTCTTTACTTCCTTGAAACTCACTGATGCCTTCTATGTTGAAGATCACCAAGACCATTCTCAGGTTTGATGATCTGCTGGAAAGACTCAAGAGAACTCAGAAAAGCTGCTTTACTCATAGTCCCCATTTATCACAACAAAAAGATACAAAGTAAACTCAGTCAATGCAAAAGGTCAGAATCAAGAAGAGATTGAAGGAAGGAACAAGCTTCCAAATGTTCTCTTTCCTGGAGTCATTTAACAGCATTTAGTTTCCCAGTAACTTATGTGACAGGGTGTACTATTGCCAAACAGCCACTTTCACTGGAGTCTTGCTGTCAAGGCTTCTATTAAGGGTCAGTCAAATAGGCATCGTTGATTGTCCAAGTGGCTGACTTTGCTTAGGCAATTTCAAATTATTGTAAGCCCATGTCAGTTGAATTTATGGTGATGAGTGAAAAATGATCACTGCTCTTTCAAATGTATTTGTTTAACTATTAGTGTGTTTGGTTACTTTTTAATATGTTTATAAATCAACTGTTGTCGTTTTTTGAAAAACTGTCTTTTTCCAGTAAACTATTTAATTGTTTGCACCTTTCTTGTTTATGTGTAGATATTCTTTATGCTATGTACTAGTCCTTTGTTTTACATTATGTATTTTATATATTTATAATATTTTATTTATATTTATAACTTTACATTTATATTTATAACTTTTCTTCCAGCTTTTCTCCATCTGTTAATTTTGTTGTACTGTCTTTTGTCAATTGATAATTAGAACTTTTGAGATAGCCATAGCATTTGCTAATTTTTTTTTTTTTTTTACTAATTTTACCTTGGAAAAAGATTTAAATAAAAGGCTTCCCTACTTCACTATCATAGAGACCATTTTCTATATCAAAAAGTCATGTTTCTTTTTGTTTAGATGTATTTTTCATCTGGACTTCGTATTTGTGTTTAAGGTAAGTAATAAAATAAATGCATTCTATTAAATATATTTTTCCATGTGCAGAATCAGAGCCAATAATAATTGGTTTATAAGTCCACTGCTAATCTGTCATACAGCCTCCAAACACATCACATTCCCACTATGCTTGATCTTCTTCAGAATTTTCTATTCTGTTTGTCTTTACTTCCTTGAAACTCACTGATGCCTTCTATGTTGAAGATCACCAAGACCATTCTCAGGTTTGATGATCTGCTGGAAAGACTCAAGAGAACTCAGAAAAGCTGCTTTACTCATAGTCCCCATTTATCACAACAAAAAGATACAAAGTAAACTCAGTCAATGCAAAAGGTCAGAATCAAGAAGAGATTGAAGGAAGGAACAAGCTTCCAAATGTTCTCTTTCCTGGAGTCATTTAACAGCATTTAGTTTCCCAGTAACTTATGTGACAGGGTGTACTATTGCCAAACAGCCACTTTCACTGGAGTCTTGCTGTCAAGGCTTCTATTAAGGGTCAGTCAAATAGGCATCGTTGATTGTCCAAGTGGCTGACTTTGCTTAGGCACTTTCCAGCAACTCTAGAGGTCAAATCGATACAGTACAGTTCAAGTACCCCACCATAAATCACAATATTAGTAGATACATCTGGCATGCCCCAAGGCCTCACATATGCATGTACACTCTATTCTAAAGACTTTTTTACTCAGGAACAAATTGAGGACCAATACTTTCTTTGAAATGTGAAAGCTTTGAACTCTCCAAGCCCGCTGATGAACCACTTTACTGTAATTTTCAGGTTTTTTTTCCCTATTTTGAATTTTGCCTATAGTTTTAAGTTTTCCTTCATTGGAAGGCTGGTATGAAACCATTGGTGAGCAATTGCAGAAGCAGAACTCCCCCTCCACCCTCAGTAGATTGGAATTATTGCTCTATGGATGTCATGTATCTAATGAACCTGAGCAAATAGCTCATAAAAAAATGGATTTTTATACTTTATTATGTTGCTTTTCCCCTCTGATGACTTTCACAGTTCCCCTTTCTCCTTCACATGAACTACTCTACTGTGTGTTCAGGTATGAAGTTTCATTTGTTTCTTTCTTTTTAAATTTATTTTGATATTGTTTTTTATTAAGTGGATTTTATAATATGTGGAATCACACATTTCCATAATTCTGATAAATTATTTACCATCATTTCTTCAAATACTGACTTCCTTTTATTTTCTCTATTGCTTTACTCTGAAATTCTACTGAAATTAAATTTTGAACGTCTGGATTTATTCTCCATGCTTCTGAATGTCGCTTTGAGACTTTCTACAATCAACTCTTGTCATTCATTTTCCCTGTAATTTTATTTCCACTCAAAAACTCAGAAAAGCTGCTTTACTCATAGTCCCCATTTATCACAACAAAAAGATACAAAGTAAACTCAGTCAATGCAAAAGGTCAGAATCAAGAAGAGATTGAAGGAAGGAACAAGCTTCCAAATGTTCTCTTTCCTGGAGTCATTTAACAGCATTTAGTTTCCCAGTAACTTATGTGACAGGGTGTACTATTGCCAAACAGCCACTTTCACTGGAGTCTTGCTGTCAAGGCTTCTATTAAGGGTCAGTCAAATAGGCATCGTTGATTGTCCAAGTGGCTGACTTTGCTTAGGCACTTTCCAGCAACTCTAGAGGTCAAATCGATACAGTACAGTTCAAGTACCCCACCATAAATCACAATATTAGTAGATACATCTGGCATGCCCCAAGGCCTCACATATGCATGTACACTCTATTCTAAAGACTTTTTTACTCAGGAACAAATTGAGGACCAATACTTTCTTTGAAATGTGAAAGCTTTGAACTCTCCAAGCCCGCTGATGAACCACTTTACTGTAATTTTCAGGTTTTTTTTTTCCCTATTTTGAATTTTGCCTATAGTTTTAAGTTTTCCTTCATTGGAAGGCTGGTATGAAACCATTGGTGAGCAATTGCAGAAGCAGAACTCCCCCTCCACCCTCAGTAGATTGGAATTATTGCTCTATGGATGTCATGTATCTAATGAACCTGAGCAAATAGCTCATAAAAAAATGGATTTTTATACTTTATTATGTTGCTTTTCCCCTCTGATGACTTTCACAGTTCCCCTTTCTCCTTCACATGAACTACTCTACTGTGTGTTCAGGTATGAAGTTTCATTTGTTTCTTTCTTTTTAAATTTATTTTGATATTGTTTTTTATTAAGTGGATTTTATAATATGTGGAATCACACATTTCCATAATTCTGATAAATTATTTACCATCATTTCTTCAAATACTGACTTCCTTTTATTTTCTCTATTGCTTTACTCTGAAATTCTACTGAAATTAAATTTTGAACGTCTGGATTTATTCTCCATGCTTCTGAATGTCGCTTTGAGACTTTCTACAATCAACTCTTGTCATTCTTTTTTCCCTGTAATTTTATTTCCACAGTTTAAAAAATGAAATACATACACATATGACTTTTCCTATCAGATTACACATGGGTCCATTCAGACCTGCTCTCAAGGTGCTGTCAGCCTCCAAGGGGCTGCCCAGCCAGCAGCTGCTATTCACGTGGTCAATGGGTTGATTTGGATGCAAAAGCAAGCAACCGTCAGGATGGAAAGTCCCCGCACCGCCACCCCCAGTCTTAAATAAGGTTAAAGGGCATGAGTGACCATATTTACAAGACATGAGGTGTGCAATCCTGAGTTCTCTCTGCATCAATCCAGCGATGGGCACCTGGCCCTGGGGCCAAGGAAGCGGTCGGACTGGCCCTGCCACCACTGCAAGCTTGTCTCCCTTGTTACCTTGGGGACAAAGGACTATGCCCACAGTCGGACACTTCCAGAAGGGCTAAGCCAAATAACTGTAGGTGTCATTTTCATCACCCCCTCGCTCCAAATATTCTTTCTCAATCAGAATGTCAATGCATTTCTTCATCACTGAGACCTGAGGCTTGAATACTGAGGACAACTGAGCCACTATTTCTCCAAGTAACTCCTGGTGTTTTAGAACCTTCCTCACTTTCATAATTCTCACAATAGCTGCCTGGATCAGTAGTCTGCGATCTTCCTCAATGTTCTTATATGTGGTTTCTTGTTCCTGCTTCTGTTCCGTTTTCATTGGTATGCTGATGTTCACCTTTAATTTCTTATTTTTATAACCGAAATTTAATTTTATTAAGGTATCTGGTTTCAATTCCATCTCATCAACATTTGCATAGCTATCTTCCAACACCAGTAACTTAAACTTCAGTAAAGTCTGTACGACTTTTGTCAAAATGTCCATTTTGATCTTGTTTTTTATTAAGTGGATTTTATAATATGTGGAATCACACATTTCCATAATTCTGATAAATTATTTACCATCATTTCTTCAAATACTGACTTCCTTTTATTTTCTCTATTGCTTTACTCTGAAATTCTACTGAAATTAAATTTTGAACGTCTGGATTTATTCTCCATGCTTCTGAATGTCGCTTTGAGACTTTCTACAATCAACTCTTGTCATTCTTTTTCCCTGTAATTTTATTTCCACAGTTTAAAAAATGAAATACATACACATATGACTTTTCCTATCAGATTACACATGGGTCCATTCAGACCTGCTCTCAAGGTGCTGTCAGCCTCCAAGGGGCTGCCCAGCCAGCAGCTGCTATTCACGTGGTCAATGGGTTGATTTGGATGCAAAAGCAAGCAACCGTCAGGATGGAAAGTCCCCGCACCGCCACCCCCAGTCTTAAATAAGGTTAAAGGGCATGAGTGACCATATTTACAAGACATGAGGTGTGCAATCCTGAGTTCTCTCTGCATCAATCCAGCGATGGGCACCTGGCCCTGGGGCCAAGGAAGCGGTCGGACTGGCCCTGCCACCACTGCAAGCTTGTCTCCCTTGTTACCTTGGGGACAAAGGACTATGCCCACAGTCGGACACTTCCAGAAGGGCTAAGCCAAATAACTGTAGGTGTCATTTTCATCACCCCCTCGCTCCAAATATTCTTTCTCAATCAGAATGTCAATGCATTTCTTCATCACTGAGACCTGAGGCTTGAATACTGAGGACAACTGAGCCACTATTTCTCCAAGTAACTCCTGGTGTTTTAGAACCTTCCTCACTTTCATAATTCTCACAATAGCTGCCTGGATCAGTAGTCTGCGATCTTCCTCAATGTTCTTATATGTGGTTTCTTGTTCCTGCTTCTGTTCCGTTTTCATTGGTATGCTGATGTTCACCTTTAATTTCTTATTTTTATAACCGAAATTTAATTTTATTAAGGTATCTGGTTTCAATTCCATCTCATCAACATTTGCATAGCTATCTTCCAACACCAGTAACTTAAACTTCAGTAAAGTCTGTACGACTTTTGTCAAAATGTCCATTTTGATCTGGCTGCTGTCCGCCAGCTGCTGTATGGTGTAAGCGTGTTCCGTGTTATACTGGAGGAGGACGGCCATCTGGAACGTAGACACGGACAAAGTGTATCTGTTTGTGAAGCAGTTTGTTACTAATTCCCCTTCAGACAGTTGATACAACCATGACAATTTTCTGTCACTGTAGTAGCTGGCATAAAATGCTGTGAAACGCTGATAACTTGGTTCCAGCTCTGACGGCAAGAGAACAGTACAAGACTTCTCAAAGGGCCACCGTCCATAACTCAGAACATGAATATTGAAATCTAGGTCCAGAGGCTCTGAATCCATGAGATGCTTTTTGAACTGTGCATTCAGAGCTTTGCTTACACCAATGTCTTGAAACATCCGCTGAAGTTTGGAGGTAAACTCAAAACCACAAGCATGCTTTAACTTAGAGATCATGCTGGCTTCTGCGTCGTCACTCGCGCTATTCTGACGGACGAGCCTTTTGGCCAACATCTTTGCGTAGAACTTCTGAACCACGTCTTTATCATCCATATACTTGAAGACCATCATCACGTGGTTAAGTGTGTCTTCTAGTTCTGCTTCTTCTGGGTTCTTGGAACTCCTTTTCAACAAGGAATGAAAGTATCGAGCCAGCAACTCGGGGGATTTATGGGATGACTGAGCCATTTTGGTAACTGCATTGTCGTTTACGAAGTGACTGCAAGCCTCGTCCAGTGCAGCCACGAAGTCAGCATGGTTCCTAAACACTGATATCACCAGGGCATTGTATTTTTTATGAACATCCAACAATGTCTCTACATACATTCTGGGGTCATTCAAAGCAGCTTCTCCACACTTCTCAATTGCTGCAAGACCCTGATTATGAATGTGTGTCTCCAGGAGTTTTTTAAATTCTCCTAGACCATTCTTGATTTTATATATAAGCCTATACATGAGACCCAAATCTTCATTTTTGTTGGCATCCAGTAAATTCTGAAATTCTGTGTGGAAAATCTCCAAGTGTTTCTCCACAAGCACCTGCCTACATTTCCTGGCTAGCCTGCCCTTGGTGCTCTGGTGAAGGTAGGCCTGGGCTCTCTGCCGCTCCTTCAGCAGATGAGCCTCCACCTTTTTCATATATTCAGTAACTGAGTTCTTCTGTAACAATTCAGCACTCTTTCTGCTATAAAATCTCTCTGTGTCAGCCAAAAACTTAGATTCAAAGGATTCTCTGTACACTCTTAGCATAGGACCCTTCTCAAAGCCATCCTCTTCACTCACCCCCAGTTCCACGAAAGACTGTATAGTGCCACTGAGCAGTTTTCTATCGATGGTTTCACCATTTCTTTCCTTTTCAATCAGTTTTAAAACAGCATTTGTTACTTGCTTATCCAATGGCCTGAAAAAACAATCTCTCCAAATCACCATTGCAAGAGAGTAGATTTCACAGACCTTGAGTCCTTCATTATATTTGATACGACACAAATCTCTATTGAGGCAGGCACAAATCCCATTCAGCATTTTGGTGGAAAACTGGTAATATTCCCATTGTTGAATGTAGAACTTCAGTACTCTCATGTCCATCAAACCCTCTTTGCCCTTAGGAAGATTTTTCAAGTGATTCTTCAGAAATTCTTTAATTCGTTTGTACAATTCAAAGCTAAGAATCTCAGAACCTTCGCTCTGGTCGCTTTCTGATCTCTCAAATCGACAGTGGTTATAAAGAAGAGTGTAGAGTTCTATGTATCTGGATCTCGCCATAATTTGTCTGGCATACACTTGCTGGATTCCAGCTCTGATGTTGTCCCACAGTTGGTTAATGCCAAGATCCTTCAGTCTACCAGGATCCTGGCTTGAGCTGGATGACATTGTGAGTAATAATCTGAACTTGTCCACAATCTTTATTCAAGGTACAGCTGATTCTCCATTAGATGAAAGCATACAGTATCATTCCAAATTTATTCACAGTAGCTGAGAAAGCATGTCCTTTAAATGTAGAGAATTCAATCTCATTGCAGGTGAACCTGGAAAAGGACCTGCAAGTAAAGCAAACACCAAAGTGATAAGCAGAAACATCTTGCTTGGAAGTGGGCTCTCTGCTTCTATTGTCTTTTGTTAAAGCACCTGCCTAGGCTAGCCTGCCCTTGGTGCTCTGGTGAAGGTAGGCCTGGGCTCTCTGCCGCTCCTTCAGCAGATGAGCCTCCACCTTTTTCATATATTCAGTAACTGAGTTCTTCTGTAACAATTCAGCACTCTTTCTGCTATAAAATCTCTCTGTGTCAGCCAAAAACTTAGATTCAAAGGATTCTCTGTACACTCTTAGCATAGGACCCTTCTCAAAGCCATCCTCTTCACTCACCCCCAGTTCCACGAAAGACTGTATAGTGCCACTGAGCAGTTTTCTATCGATGGTTTCACCATTTCTTTCCTTTTCAATCAGTTTTAAAACAGCATTTGTTACTTGCTTATCCAATGGCCTGAAAAAACAATCTCTCCAAATCACCATTGCAAGAGAGTAGATTTCACAGACCTTGAGTCCTTCATTATATTTGATACGACACAAATCTCTATTGAGGCAGGCACAAATCCCATTCAGCATTTTGGTGGAAAACTGGTAATATTCCCATTGTTGAATGTAGAACTTCAGTACTCTCATGTCCATCAAACCCTCTTTGCCCTTAGGAAGATTTTTCAAGTGATTCTTCAGAAATTCTTTAATTCGTTTGTACAATTCAAAGCTAAGAATCTCAGAACCTTCGCTCTGGTCGCTTTCTGATCTCTCAAATCGACAGTGGTTATAAAGAAGAGTGTAGAGTTCTATGTATCTGGATCTCGCCATAATTTGTCTGGCATACACTTGCTGGATTCCAGCTCTGATGTTGTCCCACAGTTGGTTAATGCCAAGATCCTTCAGTCTACCAGGATCCTGGCTTGAGCTGGATGACATTGTGAGTAATAATCTGAACTTGTCCACAATCTTTATTCAAGGTACAGCTGATTCTCCATTAGATGAAAGCATACAGTATCATTCCAAATTTATTCACAGTAGCTGAGAAAGCATGTCCTTTAAATGTAGAGAATTCAATCTCATTGCAGGTGAACCTGGAAAAGGACCTGCAAGTAAAGCAAACACCAAAGTGATAAGCAGAAACATCTTGCTTGGAAGTGGGCTCTCTGCTTCTATTGTCTTTTGTTGTCATAAGGGAATCCACTGCATTATAAATATCAATACTCGTGAAGCTGCATTTCCTGGGTGCCTAAGTGGCTCCAATCATCTCTCCACCTGATCAGTACATCCAGTCCTGGAAAAATCCCCATCCTTCCAAGGTCCTGTTGAGCCCCTCAGCCTCCAGGGCTGCCCCACCACCAGGCTCCTGCCTCCTGCTCTTCCCTGCCCACCCATCCATCCAACTCTTGTTATTCCTAGTAGTATATTCTATAAAGTCTCTGGGAACCTTGAATTAGGAAACACTGAGCAATTATTCCTGGCAGGAAAGAAAGATGATATGCATGAACTGTTTTGTTCTTTACCTAGGTTTAACAGTTTGTTATTTAACCTGACTATAATGAGTTTCCTTGTTTTGTTTTGTTTTGTTTTGTTTTACCGATTTCTGACAAGTTGGTATTTCTATGATCTCTGAGTTCTTTTTCCACAACTGTAAATTTTTATTTTATAGCTATTTACTTTTGTGTGACAGATTTATTTTGATTTCTTTATCATAGGAACTGTATGTATTCCAAGCCCTTTTGATATTTTTATATTATCTCTATGTTACTGCGTATAAATTCTTTGATTCGTGAATCTGTTGCCTCTGATTCTAGTCTTTCTCAGATACTTGATGATTCTTGGTTGGTCTTGATTCTACATTCTCATTTATGTGACCACCTGCTGACACCATGGCTTTTCTTGTCATCGCCTTTTGGCAGCCTTTGCTCATTGCTTCACTGATACCAGAATATTTTATCCTACTCCCTCCCTTAATAAGTATTAATATATAACTATATTTACTTTTATGAATTATGTTATGTCTGTGTTAAACTGATACACTACAATGTCAGTTTTGCATAGAAGCCAGAAATTTTGGCGTACATGTTCAGTTCACTATCTTTAAACAAGTCCCACAGTGCTGTTAGAACTTAACAGAAGATATAGCCTTGGAAGTAAAGCTCCCTGACAGAACCTTGGCCATAACAAAGAGTGCAACCATAGTCCAACACTATCTCAGGATGAAAGGGGTCAAGGGAATAAATGTTCTGGACTCTTTCATCTCCTGACAGTGCCTTTTTGGACCAGATTCAATCATAGGTCAGGGAGTAGGTACTCCCAGGAGTGCAATCCAATGAAAAGTTCAAAGCAGAGACAAGAGGAAAAGGTAAATGGAGAAAAACAGGACATCAAACTACTTTTAAGGACTAGTTTGCCCACCTTCTGTCTTAATGCAAACAACACACTATTTAATTGATTCTGAATTTATAATCAAGGATCAACTTCTTATGTTAGCCAAAATTAATGTTCCTGTTATAGAATAATCTATATGCTCTAATTATGTTTTTTTTTCTTGGTTAAAATTTTCACTAATTGATCAACATCTATTAGTTAGAATATTTTTATATATAAAGATGCAGATTTGATTGACACTGGAGATGTTCCTGCTTTCAACAGAATCATACATTTCTTTCCTTATTAGGCCTTCTTAGCTTTTTTTTTTTTCCACAGGAAAGCAAAGGACTTAAGGCAAATATTTGCCATGCTCAAATAAATAATATTGTGATGTATGAATTGATTCTAGTTAGGACACCCAATGTCAGCTAAGTTAATACACCATGATGTAGAAAACGAACATATCATCAGGAATACAACCTACTAATTTGCTGATCATGGTTGAACACTAGCCAGTAGGTAATAATAATGGAACCACAGACATATGTTAATTGAACTATATTAAGTAGACACTGGATAATTCTTTTCCTTTTCAACTCTGTGCTTGATGGTAATACATCGTCTTTGGGATTTCTTATTATTACTAAGTTTACCACAAATACTATGATGATAAAAATTACATAAAACACAGATATATGTATTCCCCTGATCAAACCTGCTCCAAAGTCTTTTGATTTTTGCAACTGTAATGAAATATAAGTGATTAATTTCCTCAAATTAACCTAATTATAATAAAAATTTTGGCCTCTTTTATTGGTCCTTCACTTATTTATTTTCATACATCTTAATTCTTTGGCCTAGGTGGGCCTCCCATCGATTTCCAGTTGTGCTAACTGCTCATAATTGGGCACACCAGTCCAGCTACTCTGCAGCATGATTAGGAGGGATCGAATGTAAAGCTCCTGACAGAACCTTGGCCATAACAAAGAGTGCAACCATAGTCCAACACTATCTCAGGATGAAAGGGGTCAAGGGAATAAATGTTCTGGACTCTTTCATCTCCTGACAGTGCCTTTTTGGACCAGATTCAATCATAGGTCAGGGAGTAGGTACTCCCAGGAGTGCAATCCAATGAAAAGTTCAAAGCAGAGACAAGAGGAAAAGGTAAATGGAGAAAAACAGGACATCAAACTACTTTTAAGGACTAGTTTGCCCACCTTCTGTCTTAATGCAAACAACACACTATTTAATTGATTCTGAATTTATAATCAAGGATCAACTTCTTATGTTAGCCAAAATTAATGTTCCTGTTATAGAATAATCTATATGCTCTAATTATGTTTTTTTTTCTTGGTTAAAATTTTCACTAATTGATCAACATCTATTAGTTAGAATATTTTTATATATAAAGATGCAGATTTGATTGACACTGGAGATGTTCCTGCTTTCAACAGAATCATACATTTCTTTCCTTATTAGGCCTTCTTAGCTTTTTTTTTTCCACAGGAAAGCAAAGGACTTAAGGCAAATATTTGCCATGCTCAAATAAATAATATTGTGATGTATGAATTGATTCTAGTTAGGACACCCAATGTCAGCTAAGTTAATACACCATGATGTAGAAAACGAACATATCATCAGGAATACAACCTACTAATTTGCTGATCATGGTTGAACACTAGCCAGTAGGTAATAATAATGGAACCACAGACATATGTTAATTGAACTATATTAAGTAGACACTGGATAATTCTTTTCCTTTTCAACTCTGTGCTTGATGGTAATACATCGTCTTTGGGATTTCTTATTATTACTAAGTTTACCACAAATACTATGATGATAAAAATTACATAAAACACAGATATATGTATTCCCCTGATCAAACCTGCTCCAAAGTCTTTTGATTTTTGCAACTGTAATGAAATATAAGTGATTAATTTCCTCAAATTAACCTAATTATAATAAAAAAAAATTTTTGGCCTCTTTTATTGGTCCTTCACTTATTTATTTTCATACATCTTAATTCTTTGGCCTAGGTGGGCCTCCCATCGCAGTGGCCTCTCCTGTTGCAGAGCACCAGCTCTGGGCGCATGCACTCTAGAGCACTGGCTCATAATTGGGCACACCAGTCCAGCTACTCTGCAGCATGTGGAATCTTCCCAGGCCAGGGATCGAACTGGTATACCTAGCAGTGGAAGGCAGACTCTTTACCCACTGGACCACCAGGGAAGCCCCTAATTCTAATTTAATGAGCATCTGTAGACACAACATGTGTCAAGCACTGTGGTAGGGACCAGGAATATGAAAATGAAAAATCAAAGAATCACCATTTGACAGAGGAAAAAATTATGTAAATGAACAATATTGTGCAGGACAACAGGTAAGGCCAAGCCTGTAGATGAAATAGGTGGCATAGTAGTAAGTCAGAGAGAATGTGATTTTGTCTGAGAGTTTTATGAGTCCTTTAGAATAGTTGGAATCTGAATTGTTTTCTGCAGTAGATTCAACAGACTCCTTCAAGATGTTAACTTACATGAGCTAGTGGTGGATTGGGACACACAAAGGCAAGAAACTCACTCCGGTGTTGGGCTTCCCTGCTGGCTCAGATGGTAAAGACGCCACCTGCCATGTGGGAGAGCTGGGTTTGATTCCTAGGTTGGGAAGATCCCCTGGAGAAGGGAATGGCTACCCACTCCAGTTGAATCTATGAACAGAGGAGCCTGCTGGGCTACAGTCCCATAGGATTGGAAAGAGTCAGACACAGCTGAGTGACTTTCACTTTTTTCAAGCAAGAATAGTATCTCCTTTGGTTGAGCATTTCTCTGAAAGCCGTGCATCATATATGCTATGGCTATTATTTATACTCTGTAGAATTAGAAAAAAACATTTTGTTGAACTGTTTGTAACTCCAAATCCAAATATTAGAATCAATCATGATGTTTTATTTATTGCATTTACTGTCCTATCAACATCACTGAGGAGCACTCAGTGAAAGATGCCAGCTATACATGCTGGCAGAAGATACACAGATGAACAGTGAATCCTTCTTTACTCCTAAGCTAGTAGAAAGGCAGTATGTACATACACAGGAGGGACACAAGATGATGATAATATGACAGGGACACTACTATAAGCAATAATTAAGAAATGATTACAGTAAGGTATAAAATAGCAATGTATAACTTGTGTTTTTGTAGTTTTTAACCACTTGTACATATTTACCACATTAATTTAATGTTTACAAAAACTCTGAGATCAATACTGGTATTCCTATTTCATTGATGAAGCAAAATACAGCTAGAGAGGCAAAGAATATATATAACATAAAATCAAAGAAAAAATTTAGGGTCATAGCAGAAAAAGAAAATAGGGTATAAAAGATAAATTGGATAAATCTGGTGAAGGCACATGAAATTAATGGAAAGGAAAAGACTATGTAGAGAGACCATCTTGGCTAGACCATGACTATGAAAGAAAAATAGAATATACAAATGTGAAATAGTTTTACATAAAAAATTTAAAATAATGTTAAACAATAGAGAAATGATTAAACTATTGTATGTGTATACTGGAATTCTAAGACATATTAAAAATGATGTAAATGAATGTCTAAAATCATAATGACAAAAATAGTCTTTTACAAAAATAGCTTTTTACAAAAATAGTTAATAAATGCATAAGGTCCAAATCTTAGAAAATATGAAAAGTAATCATTCCTTTTTAGTACCCATTTCATTGCCCATCAAGAGGTACCATGATTATAGATAACTTATATACCTTTCTAATCTATGCATATACAAAAAAATACACACAGGCACTACATACTGTTTTTACTTTTATCCATAGATTATAAATTATTGGTTTTCAACCTTGTTTTTGAAAATTTAACACTGCATCCTTAAAATGGCTTCATAGTTTATACAGAGCTACCATTGGCTTTCCTTATGACTCAGATGGTAGAGTCTGCCTGCAATGCAGGAGACCCAGGTTTGATCCCTGGGTCAGTAAGATCCCCTGGAGATGAAAACAGCAACCCACTCCCATATTTTTGCCTGGGAAACCCCATGGACAGAAGACCCTGGTGGGCTATAATCCATGGGGCCACAAAGAGTTGGACACAACTTAGGGACTAACGTACACACCGTTGTATAGATGCCCTATGATTTCTTGATGGAAATCTTTTCACATTAAAAGACATTGATAGTTCCTTTTCTGGTGAATGATTTGTTAATATACTTGCTTATTTTAATTGCGTTATTGATTTTTTCTGTTAATTTTACAAGCTCTTTTGAGTCTAATTATTCCTATAATCATCTGTTACAATTTTCTTTTTACACTTTTATCTGTGCTCTGTAGTTATGTCTTTTTTTGGTGTGGTTGAGTTGATCAGTATTTTTTCTAGTCTTAAATTATTTCATATTTTCTTCTATAACTTTTATCATTCTATATTCTACATTTACATCTTGATCCCTTTAGCATTTTAAAAATAAAGGCAGGAGGGTGGGATCTTCTTTCAAAGTTGCTGAAAACTTTGTCATTTCTCCAACTACATGAATTACCTTTATCTTATGGTAAGTTGACATAATTTTAAATCTATTTCTGGTAATTTTTTTTTTTTTTTAATTTTTTGGGGGGGGGCGGGTGGGGAGGGAGGACAGTGGGCAGGCCACTTCTATTGGTCTTTCATTTCTCCACCTTCATCTGTCTTTGTTCTTTGGCTCCTGTGGGCCTCCCATAGCGCTGGCGTCTGTCGTTGCAGAGCGCAGGTTCTGGGCGCATGCGCTCCAGAGCTCTGGCTTGGTTGGACACATCAGTCCAGCCGCTCCGCGGCACGTGGGATCCTCCCAGGCCAGGGATAGAACCGGCACCCCTTGCACTGCAAGGCAGTGTCCTTACCCACTGGACCACCAGAGGAAGCCCTATTTCTGGTAATTTTATTCATTGATCTGTGTAAATATTATTTGCCTATCATTACCTAACTTATTTTTATAATGGGCAACTATATAACTCTCATTCACTACACAAATCACTATAACTATTTGAATGATTCTGTTGGCTGGCCATCCCTTCTATTTACTTTTCAAAACTTTCTAGGATACATGCCAAGATTTAATACGCAAACATTAATGAAACATTCCATTGGTATGGTGTAGCATACCTAGTTTATTTTCAGTGCCCTAAAACTGTACCCCTCAAGAAGACACATCATAAATGAACGAAACCTTATAATGCATGATTCTTTATCTGTTAATGCCCTATGATTTCTTGATGGAAATCTTTTCACATTAAAAGACATTGATAGTTCCTTTTCTGGTGAATGATTTGTTAATATACTTGCTTATTTTAATTGCGTTATTGATTTTTTCTGTTAATTTTACAAGCTCTTTTGAGTCTAATTATTCCTATAATCATCTGTTACAATTTTCTTTTTACACTTTTATCTGTGCTCTGTAGTTATGTCTTTTTTTGGTGTGGTTGAGTTGATCAGTATTTTTTCTAGTCTTAAATTATTTCATATTTTCTTCTATAACTTTTATCATTCTATATTCTACATTTACATCTTGATCCCTTTAGCATTTTAAAAATAAAGGCAGGAGGGTGGGATCTTCTTTCAAAGTTGCTGAAAACTTTGTCATTTCTCCAACTACATGAATTACCTTTATCTTATGGTAAGTTGACATAATTTTAAATCTATTTCTGGTAATTTTTTTTTTTTTTTAATTTTTTTGGGGGGGGCGGGGGTCGGGTTGGGGTGGGAGGGGAGTGGGCGGGCCACTTCTATTGGTCTTTCATTTCTCCACCTTCATCTGTCTTTGTTCTTTGGCTCCTGTGGGCCTCCCATAGCGCTGGCGTCTGTCGTTGCAGAGCGCAGGTTCTGGGCGCATGCGCTCCAGAGCTCTGGCTTGGTTGGACACATCAGTCCAGCCGCTCCGCGGCACGTGGGATCCTCCCAGGCCAGGGATAGAACCGGCACCCCTTGCACTGCAAGGCAGTGTCCTTACCCACTGGACCACCAGAGGAAGCCCTATTTCTGGTAATTTTATTCATTGATCTGTGTAAATATTATTTGCCTATCATTACCTAACTTATTTTTATAATGGGCAACTATATAACTCTCATTCACTACACAAATCACTATAACTATTTGAATGATTCTGTTGGCTGGCCATCCCTTCTATTTACTTTTCAAAAACTTTCTAGGATACATGCCAAGATTTAATACGCAAACATTAATGAAACATTCCATTGGTATGGTGTAGCATACCTAGTTTATTTTCAGTGCTTTCAAAACCCTACATAAAGCTGTATGCTTCCACCTTGCAGGAAGAGAAAGACACATCATAAATGAACAGGGTAAGGAGCTGGATGGAAGGTACAGGGTTCCTACTTCTTCCCTTCCCAAGTAAAACTTGATGAAAACTTTTCCTTGAAAACAGAACTATTATTTCCAGAGAAGGATAAAATAATTTATTAAGGGAGGAGGGAATGTGTGTGTCTGAGTGTGTGCACAAATAAGATGTATGTATATGTATGCATAATTGACTCTTTGGTTTCCTCTGATTCTATAAAATCCCAATTCTTTCTTCTAAACAATGTATATGAGACTTTGGAGCATTTGTAATACAAATGACCTACTAATTACGTGTAGATTAGTTCTAAAGCCATGAGATATTTTCTTTCAAATTCTAGTAGTGGAAAGGATGTACAAGTATCCCAGCAGTTGATTCCATGCCACAAAAACTCCAATTGACTCATTCTCCGTAATTGCTTAATCTAAATGATTTCTCTACAGTAGCTTCATAAACATGGCGTTGAGTCTTTTTCTCAAGGATGAAAATAAATTTTAATGGCCTATTCTAGTTTCACAAATAATGCAAAAGGGACTACTAGCTGCCTCATGCAGTAAAAACATTGAAAAATATTACTTTAAGACAAGTACACTGAGTGGAAGCAACATCTCCTTCAATGGAAATGTTGGGGAAGGAAAAACACTGTGTGTAATGACGGGCATGCAGACAATAAATAGAGTATATCTGTGGTATTAAAATTTAACGGGAAATGGTTGGGGGAGAAGGGCTGAAAAGGTAATAGTAAAAAAAGACTGACAAACACTGCTTTAAAGCGTACTCTCTGTAGTTCAGTCAGAAAGTTTCTGCCAAGTTATTGTTGTGAGGTGAAGAGTTCAGTTAATACTTTCCCAGCATATCCCTCCTGGAAGCCAGTGATAAAATGTATCACTGTTGTCTCCCAGGGGACCTAGATACAAAACCACTGGCAATAAGGAACCTGACAGGCTTTCCTCTCCTATATCCTGTGTGCTTTTCGGCACTCTGCTAAGGTGTTTGCGTGTGTTGTGGGAGTCAGAGAGTATCATGAAGATAGCGTTACTTTTCAAAACTTTCTAGGATTTAATTTTGAAACATTATGGTGGGCTTTTTTCAAAACCCTACATAAAGCTGTATGCTTCCACCTTGCAGGAAGAGAAAGACACATCATAAATGAACAGGGTAAGGAGCTGGATGGAAGGTACAGGGTTCCTACTTCTTCCCTTCCCAAGTAAAACTTGATGAAAACTTTTCCTTGAAAACAGAACTATTATTTCCAGAGAAGGATAAAATAATTTATTAAGGGAGGAGGGAATGTGTGTGTCTGAGTGTGTGCACAAATAAGATGTATGTATATGTATGCATAATTGACTCTTTGGTTTCCTCTGATTCTATAAAATCCCAATTCTTTCTTCTAAACAATGTATATGAGACTTTGGAGCATTTGTAATACAAATGACCTACTAATTACGTGTAGATTAGTTCTAAAGCCATGAGATATTTTCTTTCAAATTCTAGTAGTGGAAAGGATGTACAAGTATCCCAGCAGTTGATTCCATGCCACAAAAACTCCAATTGACTCATTCTCCGTAATTGCTTAATCTAAATGATTTCTCTACAGTAGCTTCATAAACATGGCGTTGAGTCTTTTTCTCAAGGATGAAAATAAATTTTAATGGCCTATTCTAGTTTCACAAATAATGCAAAAGGGACTACTAGCTGCCTCATGCAGTAAAAACATTGAAAAATATTACTTTAAGACAAGTACACTGAGTGGAAGCAACATCTCCTTCAATGGAAATGTTGGGGAAGGAAAAACACTGTGTGTAATGACGGGCATGCAGACAATAAATAGAGTATATCTGTGGTATTAAAATTTAACGGGAAATGGTTGGGGGAGAAGGGCTGAAAAGGTAATAGTAAAAAAAGACTGACAAACACTGCTTTAAAGCGTACTCTCTGTAGTTCAGTCAGAAAGTTTCTGCCAAGTTATTGTTGTGAGGTGAAGAGTTCAGTTAATACTTTCCCAGCATATCCCTCCTGGAAGCCAGTGATAAAATGTATCACTGTTGTCTCCCAGGGGACCTAGATACAAAACCACTGGCAATAAGGAACCTGACAGGCTTTCCTCTCCTATATCCTGTGTGCTTTTCGGCACTCTGCTAAGGTGTTTGCGTGTGTTGTGGGAGTCAGAGAGTATCATGAAGATAGCGAATACATTGTTTCCCGTAACTAACCTTTGGCTATTACTTTCAAACACTCTAATCAAGCATAAGAGAATAAAGGACAAAGTGATTGTCAACTTATTTCCTGGTAGCATTTGGCACATTATAGACAGAATCAGGATTTTTAGTAGGGCCTGCCCTGGACATGAGGTTTCTATTTGACCAGTTTCTTCCTGTGATCTTACTCGCCACTGTGATCTCTCTGTTTTTTCACCATAGGAACCACCTCACCACACAGTGTATCTTTCTTATCTCCCCAGAGTTATCAGAAGATTTGATATTATTTTATTATAACTTTATATGAATTTTATTATTTAATTTTCGCAAGGGGTGTTCACATTATAATATTTGCCTCTAATCAATTATGAAATTAAGAGTACTTTTTTTCCTACTAAAAAACATTTCAGGTATAAAGTATACAGAGAAATATTTAGAGGAAATCTCCCAGCTCCCCAAACTAGTTTCACGTAGACTGTTCTCTGGTCTCAACTTAAGTGTAATGTCAAGCTTGCTTTTAAGAATTATTTCTTTATTGAGCTCATTCTAAAAGCTGTCATTTACTAAAGGAGAAAACACAGTATATTTTCCTTTTTTTGCTTCTTAAGTTTTACTCTTCTCTTTTATTCTTCTGGAATCTTTCTCCTCCAAGTTTCTAACATAAATTACTTAATATACTCTTTTGAAGAAGGATCTCATAATTCATATTTTATCCCTATCAATGGAGAGCTGGGCAATTCCATTTTTGTACTTGCAAATTTTATAAATAAAAACTAGGAGTAACCACTGTTCCTCATTAATATGCAGATTAAGCAATGTTTAGAGGGAAAAAGCCCTTCCTGTAAGTGAGAACTGAAATATAGAAACCTGTTTTCCTCTTTAAAGCTTCATTTTTCATTTGCCTTGCTGCTTTTCCCCTTCATCTGTATTATAAGTGTCTAGTTACTGATCCGATAATCCTAATACCTCCCAGTTTTGTTCCTTTCATAAAATATTGAAGTAAAAAGAAAGTTCTACTTTCAAACTCAATATAGTAATGCTTGGTTGAGTAAGTGACATATTTCAATACAAAAATAGATAGGGAAGAAGCTGATACATTCCCTCCCACCCCCTTCATTTGTACCTTTAAATACAACAGTTTTCCAGTTTGACTCTATGTGGGAATATCTCAGGGATCTTTCACAATAGAATCTGTTGTAAATAGATCAAAGGATATATTTGAGTACTCAGTAAGATTTTACAGTTTTTTAAAAAACTTTAGATTTATGTTTTTCTAAAGCTAGGTACAGCTAGATATATTTCTAGGTATTTTATATATTTCACTTATTTTAGGATACCATGCATGTTACTTTCACATTTTAGTAGCTCCAAAACCAGGTAGATGAGCAACAAGCTAGATAAAATGAATTATCATACTTTTTGTTATTACTGTAAATGAAATATTTTACCCTAAACTTACTAAAATTTGTTTGCATCTATAGTCAATAGTCAACTTAGTTCATAGGTTTCCCTGTATTGCTTTTATATTGTTATTTATAATAAATTTAAATTTAGAATCATTCCATTAATTTAAGGATCTATTTGATTTAAATGGCATTGGAATTATACACTTTTAGAGGTTACATTGCACTAAGCTTTGAATTCAGATGGTTATTATTATCATTTACTGAGGTATAAGTCACCTATAACATGTTTAGTGTCAGGTGTATAGAACAATGATTTGATATTTGTTTATCTCCTGAAATGATCACCACAAGTCTAGTTAGTATCTGTCACCATGCGTGTTTAGCTGCTCAGTTGTGCCTGACTCTACGTGACACTTTGGACTGTAGCCCGCCAGGTTCCTCTGTCCATGGGGTTTTTCAAATAAGAACACAGGAGTGGGTTGCCATTTCCTACTCAGGGGATCTTACCAACCTACAGATCAAACCTGTGTCTCCTGCATTGTAGGCAGATTCTTCACCCACTGAACGAATGGAGAAGCCCATCTGTCACTGATATAGAGCTACAACTTTTTTTTCTTTTTTTAAAATTTTTGCCTCTTTTATAGGTCTTTCATTTATTTATTTTCATCCATCTTTGTTCTCTGGCCTGTGTGGGCCTCCCATTGCAGTGGCCTCTCTCGTTGCAGAGCACTGGTTCTGGTCACATGCCCTCCAGAGCGCTGGCTCATAATTGGACTCACCGGTCCAGCCAGTCTGCAGCATGTGGGATCTTCCCAGGCCAGGGATTGAACTGATGACCTTTGCATTGTAAAGCGGACTCTCTACCCACTGGGTCACCAGGGAAGCCCGAGTACTTTTAAGATCTACTCTCAACAACTTTCAAATATGTAATATAGTTTATTTACTATAGTTTACCATGCTGTGCATTACATCTCCAGGACTTAATTATAACCAGAACTCTGTACCTTTTAATCCCCTTTGGCCCAGCTTCTTCTTTTTTTTATATAGTAGCTCTTTGATTTGTCTCTTTGGGTCCTCTATTAATTTTAACTCTTCCACTGCTTAGATAAATTTGAATAATTTATATTTAGCTGATATGTTGTTTGGGGGTATGTTTATGAAAGTCACTTCAAACTATATATATTGATTTTATGCTGTGATTTATTCTTATTTCTTCTTTTTACTTAATATTCTACCTTATCTGACATTAACATTACTGCTCCTGCTTTCTTTTTGTTTGAAATTACCAAGCATATTTTGGCCCATTCCAGTATTTTTAAACATTGTATATCACTTGCTCTAAGCATTATTATTCGATAGTCTGAAATGACAATCTATGTAGTTTAGGGAGATAATTCAACCCTTTTACATTTTAGTTTGAATTATTTACAACTGCATTCCTCTGATGTTATCTCAGGTTATTTGTTTTACTTTGAGACTTCTTTCTTTTCTCCCTCTTTTTACTTTATTTTTGCTAGTTTGATCTCTATTCATTCCTCCATTTTCATCTGAGTCCTTCGGAACTTTATTTCATTACTGTTTCCCCTCTCTTTCCTAGGGCTCATAATCATATGTGCATTTCCCACTATTTTCTGAAAACATGATAGCAATTTTTAAACATATCAAAATATTTTATTCCTACTTGTCTCCCCATAACGTGAAGATGAGACCTTCAGAAGACTCTGAGTTTCCAAAGCCTACTTTCTGAGGTTATCTCCTTATCATTGAAATGCAAACTGTTCTCTACCTAGTGACTTCTCAGGAATCTATAAAGAAGTAAATACATCAAGTCTCATTATTATGCTAAAGAGAGATATAACACTCATATCATAGGCTTGCCCAAAAAAAGTGTTTTCAAAAAAATGTATCTTTTAAAATATTCCAGGCCAGGGATTGAACTGATGACCTTTGCATTGTAAAGCGGACTCTCTACCCACTGGGTCACCAGGGAAGCCCGAGTACTTTTAAGATCTACTCTCAACAACTTTCAAATATGTAATATAGTTTATTTACTATAGTTTACCATGCTGTGCATTACATCTCCAGGACTTAATTATAACCAGAACTCTGTACCTTTTAATCCCCTTTGGCCCAGCTTCTTTTTTTTATATAGTAGCTCTTTGATTTGTCTCTTTGGGTCCTCTATTAATTTTAACTCTTCCACTGCTTAGATAAATTTGAATAATTTATATTTAGCTGATATGTTGTTTGGGGGTATGTTTATGAAAGTCACTTCAAACTATATATATTGATTTTATGCTGTGATTTATTCTTATTTCTTCTTTTTACTTAATATTCTACCTTATCTGACATTAACATTACTGCTCCTGCTTTCTTTTTGTTTGAAATTACCAAGCATATTTTGGCCCATTCCAGTATTTTTAAACATTGTATATCACTTGCTCTAAGCATTATTATTCGATAGTCTGAAATGACAATCTATGTAGTTTAGGGAGATAATTCAACCCTTTTACATTTTAGTTTGAATTATTTACAACTGCATTCCTCTGATGTTATCTCAGGTTATTTGTTTTACTTTGAGACTTCTTTCTTTTCTCCCTCTTTTTACTTTATTTTTGCTAGTTTGATCTCTATTCATTCCTCCATTTTCATCTGAGTCCTTCGGAACTTTATTTCATTACTGTTTCCCCTCTCTTTCCTAGGGCTCATAATCATATGTGCATTTCCCACTATTTTCTGAAAACATGATAGCAATTTTTAAACATATCAAAATATTTTATTCCTACTTGTCTCCCCATAACGTGAAGATGAGACCTTCAGAAGACTCTGAGTTTCCAAAGCCTACTTTCTGAGGTTATCTCCTTATCATTGAAATGCAAACTGTTCTCTACCTAGTGACTTCTCAGGAATCTATAAAGAAGTAAATACATCAAGTCTCATTATTATGCTAAAGAGAGATATAACACTCATATCATAGGCTAAATGCAATATTACATACATCACTACCTATAGTGGTTTTGCAATTATAAATTAAAATCTGAGACATATGAACCTATATAATCTCAAATCATATTAAAATAGTATCTTTGGTTTATTTGATTTCATCGAACTTATTCACAAAATACAATTAAACTGAATTAGCTACATGGCTGTAATGTAACTAAATATTGGGAAATTGTTAAGTTTTATATGAAAAGGAAGATTTATGACTATAAAGAAATATACCAACTTTTCAGGGAAACCATAACAGAATATTCATATATGCTTTATTAAAAGGGAGGTGGCTATCAGTTCACCATATCCCCATATTCTAAGCAAATAATTCAGTACCAGTTAAATTAACTAAAGTACTTTTATAATGTTACTTTTCAGAAAAGTTGTTTCAGTTGAGCTAGTCTATATTTATCTAAGCTATTAGCATCTATGTGTATATGCACGCATGCTCAGTTGTGTCTGACTCATCATGATCCAATGGACTGTAGGAAGCCAGATTCCTCTGTCCATGGGATTCTCCAGGCAAGAATACTGGAGTGGGTTGCCATTTCCTTCTCCAGGGGATCTTCCAAACCCAGGGATCAAACCCACATCTCTTGTGTCTACTGAATTGGTACATGGATTCTTTATCACTATGCCACCTGGGAAGTCTCTAGGTTAAAAGCCCCTAGACTAAAGACTACAAAGGGAAGAGAACATAAGAGTATTATAATTCATGTATTTGAAAATCCTATAAGAATATTTCCATGTAGTACTTTTTATTCTGGAAGCATTTATTTTTAAGAACTTCTAAATAATTATACTTCTAAGTGTTTATTCTTTTTAAGAAATATTTGACAATACATAGTGTGAAGCTAGTTTCTAATAGGTTTGACAATTTTTTAATCATACTATAGGATTATATATTAGCTAGAAAATATTAACTGATCATTTATCATGTGCTAAGAAAGTGTATTAAAATGAATACGATGGAGTTTCCTCTCTGGAGTTTCCTCTCTGGAGTTTCCAGGGAGTTTATAATATTCAGAGAAAAAAACAAAAAAGCTTGTAAGTCCAAAGACCAGAGCAGACTGGCCACGTGGAAAGAGGTCAGATCTGGGCAATTGGGGCTTGAGTCAAATTTGAAAGGAGTTTTGACATATTACAAAGAGGAGGAATGCAATGGTGCATTTATTCCAGTAAGAAGCATAGATAAATGAGAAAGCACAGAGATTTGGAAGAGCCTGATATAATAAAGAAATGCAAGTCATTTTTTATGACTGATGTGACAAGTATGTTCTGTGATGATCAGTGTAGGAGAATATGAACAGAAAAATCAATCAGACCCATCAATGAAAGGCATCACGCATTAGACCAGCAGTTCACATGTTGGCCTCAGGATCCCTTCTCTAAGGACTCCAAAGAGCTTTTGGTTGCATAAATTACATATCTTTGATAGACTGATATTAGAATTCAAGTGAGGGAATTTTAAAAATATTTGTTAAACTATTGGAAAATAACAAGAAACCCATTTCCATACTACATAAATAAATTTTTGTGAGAAATACTTATAGTTTTCCAAATCAAAAAAACACAAAAACTGTGGTATAAGTTTTACTTTTTCGCAAATCTCCTTAATGTCTAGCTTAGTAGAATATAATCGAATTCACATGTATGTTTCTACATTCAAAATTTTATTTGGGCTGAAATAATGGAGAAAATTTAGCCTCACAAGATAAATATTTGGAAAAGGAGGGAGTCTCTTATTGGTCTTTTCATAACTATTTCAGGTAATTGTGGATATTATTTTGGGAAACTATATAAAAATTCAAGAAGTAGATGGGAAGAGAGGATAATACTTCCCAAACTGATCTTCAGATTCCACTCAATTCCTCTAAGAATGACAGGCAGTTTCTTTGCTAAGCTTGACAAGCTGATTCTAAAATTCATATGGAATTGCAAAGGACCCAAAAGTGGCTAAAATAATCTTGAAAAACAAAGCTGGAAGACTGATGCTTCCTAAGTTCAAAACTTCCTACAAAGCAACAGTAATAAAAACAGAGTGATATAAGCATAAGGTAGACCTAGAAATCAGTAGAATATAATTAACAGTCCAAAAATCAACCCATATGTTTAACGGTCAGCTGACATTCCGCAGAGTGCCAAGATCATTCAGTGAGAGAAAGAACGGCCTCTTCAACAAATGGAACTGAGACAAGCCATATGCAGAAGAGAGAAAAAAAGAAACTAGACTCTTGTCATATATATATAAAAACTCAAGTCAAAATGGAACAAAGGTACAAATTTAAGCACTGAACGATAAAACTCTTAGGGAAAAATTAGGGGCAAATCTTTATGACTTTGGGTTTGCTATGAATACAACATCAAAACATGAGTAACATGAAAAACTGGAAAGTCAGATTCATCAAATTCTTAAACTGTATGCTTCAAAGACATTATCAAGAAAGTGACAAGGTATCCCACAGAACGGAAGAAACTGTATCCAGAATACATGACAAACTCTTACAACTAAATTATAAAAGGAAAATTGAAATATTTTAAAAATAGGCAAAAGAATCTGAACAGAGATATCTCCAAATAAGATATAGAGGTGGCCATTTTTATGCATAGGAAAATAACAAGAAACCCATTTCCATACTACATAAATAAATTTTTGTGAGAAATACTTATAGTTTTCCAAATCAAAAAAACACAAAAACTGTGGTATAAGTTTTACTTTTTCGCAAATCTCCTTAATGTCTAGCTTAGTAGAATATAATCGAATTCACATGTATGTTTCTACATTCAAAATTTTATTTGGGCTGAAATAATGGAGAAAATTTAGCCTCACAAGATAAATATTTGGAAAAGGAGGGAGTCTCTTATTGGTCTTTTCATAACTATTTCAGGTAATTGTGGATATTATTTTGGGAAACTATATAAAAATTCAAGAAGTAGATGGGAAGAGAGGATAATACTTCCCAAACTGATCTTCAGATTCCACTCAATTCCTCTAAGAATGACAGGCAGTTTCTTTGCTAAGCTTGACAAGCTGATTCTAAAATTCATATGGAATTGCAAAGGACCCAAAAGTGGCTAAAATAATCTTGAAAAACAAAGCTGGAAGACTGATGCTTCCTAAGTTCAAAACTTCCTACAAAGCAACAGTAATAAAAACAGAGTGATATAAGCATAAGGTAGACCTAGAAATCAGTAGAATATAATTAACAGTCCAAAAATCAACCCATATGTTTAACGGTCAGCTGACATTCCGCAGAGTGCCAAGATCATTCAGTGAGAGAAAGAACGGCCTCTTCAACAAATGGAACTGAGACAAGCCATATGCAGAAGAGAGAAAAAAAGAAACTAGACTCTTGTCATATATATATAAAAACTCAAGTCAAAATGGAACAAAGGTACAAATTTAAGCACTGAACGATAAAACTCTTAGGGAAAAATTAGGGGCAAATCTTTATGACTTTGGGTTTGCTATGAATACAACATCAAAACATGAGTAACATGAAAAACTGGAAAGTCAGATTCATCAAATTCTTAAACTGTATGCTTCAAAGACATTATCAAGAAAGTGACAAGGTATCCCACAGAACGGAAGAAACTGTATCCAGAATACATGACAAACTCTTACAACTAAATTATAAAAGGAAAATTGAAATATTTTAAAAATAGGCAAAAGAATCTGAACAGAGATATCTCCAAATAAGATATAGAGGTGGCCTATAAACATATGAAGAAATTTTTGACGGTATTGTCATCAGGAAAATGCAAATCAAGATCACAATGAGATACTACTTGACATCCACTAGCTATAATCAAAAAGACACATAACAAGCGTTGACAAAATGTAGAGAAACTGGAACCCTCATATCCTGCTCATGGAACTCTAAAATGACACAGCCACTTTGGAAAACAGTCTGGCAATTCAATTCCTCAAATAATTAAGTGTAGTCACCACATAATCCATCAATTCCAGTCCTCACAGTATACCCAAAAGAAAGCATACATTCACACAAAAGTTTGTATATAAATGTTTATAACAGCATTATTCATAAAAGCTAAGAGGTAGAAACAACTCAAACATCCATCAATGTATGAATAAGTAACATGTGACACATCCATAGAATGGAATATTGTTTGACCATAAAAGAGAATAAAGTATTCATCTTGAAAACATTGCTCTAAGTGAAAAAAAAGCCAAATACAAAGGGTCACAGTTTTTTGTTTCCACTGATCTGAAATGTATTTGAAATATCCACAATATGTGAATCTATTGAGAAAGGAAACACATTAGTCGTTGTTTAGGGTTGGGGTGAATGGGTCATAAGGTATGATATTTCTCTTTTAAAAATTTACTATAGAGGTGATTTCACATATCTACTAATATACTAAAAGCCATTGGAATGTACCCTTTAAATATTGGAATTACACTGTATATGACTTACATCTGTGAATAAATCTGTTTTAAGAACTCCACGAGTAGTGGAGTTCCTTAAAAGCAGTTGTAATGTGGAATGTGAAACCATTTCAATAAACATTTTTTACTTTGCAGCATAAATTCTATGGCTCTATCTAGAACTCTGAATAGATCCTTTACCTATGCATGATTTTGACCTTGCTGATACCCTAAAATTCTCAGAGAGCAGAATGTCCCCAGACTATAGTTGGAAAACTACTGTGTTAGGTTCAAGTCTGAACTTCAGAAAGCAAATAAAAAAAAAAAAAACCACTCCTTGATAGTCCAGTAGCTGAGACTCTACATTCTCAGTGCCAGGGGTCCAGACTCGATCATTGGGCAGGACACTAGATTTCACATGCTACAACTAAGAGTTTGCATGCTGCAGCTAAAGAACCTTCATGCCACAACTAAATACTCTACATGCCACAACTCAGAAACCACATGCTGCACTAAAGAACAAGCTGAAATGAAGACTGAAGATTCTGCTTGCTGCAACTAAAACCTGGTGCAGCCAAATAAATATATATTATTAAAGCCACCTCTCTAATTTTGTGAGCTTTGGGAGGAAGCTGCCTTTACTAAGGTTCAAATCAATATACAAACATTTTATAGACACAGTACATATGCATTTACAATTCTATAGGCCTAGTAACAGCAGTGACAAGTGCATGTGTGATTTGAGTCAATTAAGACGACTAGTGAGGCTGGAAAGGAAGATTTTGGGGAAAAGTAATTGGCTGATTTTCTAGAAATTATGAGGGTACACATGAGATAGAGCAGTTAATGACATAAGGAAGTTGTCTGTTAATAGGTACCTTCGGAAATAGGTACCTATAGAAGCTGGTAAATCCCAGTTTCTATAGGTTTTAATTTCTTGTCTGAACTCCATATGCTGCCTTTTTTAATTCAATAGCTAGTTGGTGAACTTTAAGTTTGCTTCCAGCATTTACATTTGATACCTCTGATGTCAAAGTGGAGACAGAATTTTAAAATTCAAACAACCACCAAAAAAACAGGTTAACTGTGTTTTTCTGAAATTAAATATTACGCTTTTCTGAAAAGCAAACTTACTGGGAAGTGACTGCATGCATTATCATAGTTTTGACATTATTATGGTTAAGGTTGCTCCAAGAATGCAATTTCAGGTTTTTTATGGATATTATTCTTTAGAAGTGGACATTTGCTATGTGTGTACATATATATATAAACACATATACCATGTATCATATATTATATAATATATATTGTATAATATAAACATACGTTTAGAAGAGTACATTTGGTTTCTTTACTAATCTACTTGATCTGAAGATAATATTATAGTGACATTGTAAAAGGTTTTGATATCAAGATTTTAATGAAAGGTGTCAACTACAAATTGGCACTTACCAATTACATTGCCATTAGTGAACAACCAGGGCATTTGCTATCTACCTCTGTGGAGACTGACCCCTGTGCTGTGGCAGCTGCTGACTCTCAACAGCCCCTGAGGGAGTTCAGGGTGGAGAAGGCACTCTGTGCTCCAGAGGATCTGGTAGGACAGGTCTTTAGATAGGCAGATGTTTTGGGGAACAGATTGTATGATCTCAATCCTGGTGCAGCCAAATAAATATATATTATTAAAGCCACCTCTCTAATTTTGTGAGCTTTGGGAGGAAGCTGCCTTTACTAAGGTTCAAATCAATATACAAACATTTTATAGACACAGTACATATGCATTTACAATTCTATAGGCCTAGTAACAGCAGTGACAAGTGCATGTGTGATTTGAGTCAATTAAGACGACTAGTGAGGCTGGAAAGGAAGATTTTGGGGAAAAGTAATTGGCTGATTTTCTAGAAATTATGAGGGTACACATGAGATAGAGCAGTTAATGACATAAGGAAGTTGTCTGTTAATAGGTACCTTCGGAAATAGGTACCTATAGAAGCTGGGAAATCCCAGTTTCTATAGGTTTTAATTTCTTGTCTGAACTCCATATGCTGCCTTTTTTAATTCAATAGCTAGTTGGTGAACTTTAAGTTTGCTTCCAGCATTTACATTTGATACCTCTGATGTCAAAGTGGAGACAGAATTTTAAAATTCAAACAACCACCAAAAAAACAGGTTAACTGTGTTTTTCTGAAATTAAATATTACGCTTTTCTGAAAAGCAAACTTACTGGGAAGTGACTGCATGCATTATCATAGTTTTGACATTATTATGGTTAAGGTTGCTCCAAGAATGCAATTTCAGGTTTTTTATGGATATTATTCTTTAGAAGTGGACATTTGCTATGTGTGTACATATATATATAAACACATATACCATGTATCATATATTATATAATATATATTGTATAATATAAACATACGTTTAGAAGAGTACATTTGGTTTCTTTACTAATCTACTTGATCTGAAGATAATATTATAGTGACATTGTAAAAGGTTTTGATATCAAGATTTTAATGAAAGGTGTCAACTACAAATTGGCACTTACCAATTACATTGCCATTAGTGAACAACCAGGGCATTTGCTATCTACCTCTGTGGAGACTGACCCCTGTGCTGTGGCAGCTGCTGACTCTCAACAGCCCCTGAGGGAGTTCAGGGTGGAGAAGGCACTCTGTGCTCCAGAGGATCTGGTAGGACAGGTCTTTAGATAGGCAGATGTTTTGGGGAACAGATTGTATGATCTCAATCCTTGCATCTCCTCATACCTAGAAAGCACACGAAATCCCTTCATGGTGAATCAGATCCTTGTGACTAACTAGAAACCCTCCCTATAAATAAGTGTTTAATGGTATGGAAAATCCCCCTTCATCAAAACCTTATATACTGAATTGCCGCCTGCTGCCTCTTTGGAGCAGTCTCTTGGAGCTATCTGAGGTGCTGCCTCTGTAGTTGCAGTCCTAATTATGCCCCAAATAAAACTTTACCCACAACTCTCAAGTTGTTTCTCTTTTTAGTTGACAAAGGTAGATAGAGATACTTCAGGGAATAGCTCAGTTTTTTTAATTTACATAGTCAAAACTAAAAACAAGACAACAATACAGAATCTAGGCTAGTGAAATGCTAGTCAGAAATACACACACCAAACACTAGCAGTTAACTTACATTGAAGGAGTGAACAGCATAGAAAAATATTCAATGTCCCATTTGCTTATTTGATATATGCCCTTTATTTTGCATGAAGTGGAATATAAACTAGAATCATAATATAGTGAAGTTCAGATCTGGAACCTTTCCATTTTAAAAATGGGAAGCACTGACTAATCACAGTATCTTCATTTTTCTCAGATACATTTATGAAATTGTAAGTTCCCTTATACAAATGCACTTTTACTTATCTTTTTAGGATGCTATACAGCATGGAGCCAAATCAAATTCCTTCTATAACAATAACTTTTATTGACCTTTTAATTTTTATCTCAGGAAGGAAATGATTTATGAAACTATCTGAATACATTTTCCTTTGATAACTGTGTTATTGATACTGTTTTGTCCTCTAGGGAGGCAACACACTCCTATCTCAGCCTTTTTTTCCTGTTTTCCTATTAAATGATTAGATTAGGCATCAGCAAAGCATGCTTACCAATCGCTTATTGAACAACCAGGGCATTTGCTATCTACCTCTGTGGAGACTGACCCCTGTGCTGTGGCAGCTGCTGACTCTCAACAGCCCCTGAGGGAGTTCAGGGTGGAGAAGGCACTCTGTGCTCCAGAGGATCTGGTAGGACAGGTCTTTAGATAGGCAGATGTTTTGGGGAACAGATTGTATGATCTCAATCCTTGCATCTCCTCATACCTAGAAAGCACACGAAATCCCTTCATGGTGAATCAGATCCTTGTGACTAACTAGAAACCCTCCCTATAAATAAGTGTTTAATGGTATGGAAAATCCCCCTTCATCAAAACCTTATATACTGAATTGCCGCCTGCTGCCTCTTTGGAGCAGTCTCTTGGAGCTATCTGAGGTGCTGCCTCTGTAGTTGCAGTCCTAATTATGCCCCAAATAAAACTTTACCCACAACTCTCAAGTTGTTTCTCTTTTTAGTTGACAAAGGTAGATAGAGATACTTCAGGGAATAGCTCAGTTTTTTTAATTTACATAGTCAAAACTAAAAACAAGACAACAATACAGAATCTAGGCTAGTGAAATGCTAGTCAGAAATACACACACCAAACACTAGCAGTTAACTTACATTGAAGGAGTGAACAGCATAGAAAAATATTCAATGTCCCATTTGCTTATTTGATATATGCCCTTTATTTTGCATGAAGTGGAATATAAACTAGAATCATAATATAGTGAAGTTCAGATCTGGAACCTTTCCATTTTAAAAATGGGAAGCACTGACTAATCACAGTATCTTCATTTTTCTCAGATACATTTATGAAATTGTAAGTTCCCTTATACAAATGCACTTTTACTTATCTTTTTAGGATGCTATACAGCATGGAGCCAAATCAAATTCCTTCTATAACAATAACTTTTATTGACCTTTTAATTTTTATCTCAGGAAGGAAATGATTTATGAAACTATCTGAATACATTTTCCTTTGATAACTGTGTTATTGATACTGTTTTGTCCTCTAGGGAGGCAACACACTCCTATCTCAGCCTTTTTTTCCTGTTTTCCTATTAAATGATTAGATTAGGCATCAGCAAAGCATGCTTACCAATCGCTTATTGAAGAGTTATCATCTAGGCTATTTAGCAAGACTGAACAGTGAGACTGTGGAACTGCTGCTGAGGCAATGCTTGCCTCTGAAGATGCCTGCCAGAAAATACGGTCAAGGTTGTTCCATAAATAGCAATTATCTTCTTCCTGCATAGTCTTTTTAGGAGCTTAAAATGGATCTTTAGAAGGCTGTGTGGATTGAGCAACCGGAAATTTTAACCAAGTCATTAATAGCTAATGATGTAAACTGTGGGCCACTATCCATGATCAGTCAGAAATAAAAGGAAAGAAAGGCTGGAGCAAGCAAGGGGATGAGGCAGCTCTTACTGCACCAACTTCTCACTTCTTGCCTCTGGTATTTTATATTCTGATGACAGACCTAATTTACTGGCTCAGTGACTTATATTTTTGGTTTGCTTGTATATACACATACACAAATACATATGCATATGTGTATGTGAATGTATATGTATATGTTATTTCTAATAAACACTTCTGAATTTATCATTGTTGCTTTCCTCTGTTTCGTGTTACTTTAAATGAATATAAAGTATCCTAAGTATTTCCGTTTCTGCTTGTGGTAGGCAAATATTTGTTGAAATACACCCTACCAAGAATCACATACCTGGTAAACAATTTATATATGGAATATATAAAGACCGCTTAAAACTCAGTAAGAAAACAAAAAGTCCAATAGAAATAGTCTAAAGATTTAAAAAGATACTTCTAAGAGGTATAGGAAAACATGTCCAGCATCATCAGCCATTGCGAAAATGCAGATTAAAATTACAGAAATACCTCTAGACATCAACTAGCATGCTTAAAATTTAAAGGACTGATAAAATGTTAGGGAGACTGTGAAGGAAGTGGAACACTTGTAAACTTGTAAACTTGTTAACGGCTGGCGGGAATGTGAAACCATACAATCACTTTGCAAAACAGCTTGTTAGTTTCTTAAAATTATTAACATATACATATTATATGACCTAATCATTCCATTGCTATGTATTTATCCAAGAGAAATGAAAGGTTATATCTTTCATTCTTTCATAGAAGAAGGTTGACAGCAGCTTTATTTTTAATAGTCCTAAACTGCAAAAACCCAAGAAGTCTTCAAAACTGAGGGCTCCTTCTTCTTTGGTCCTCCCCCATCTCCTTCTTCATCTACAACACATCCAATATAACCTTGCATACCCCTCAGTGATTTTTCTTTCCTTCCTTGCTCCCTCTCTTTCACTCTTTTTTCTTTCTTTCTCAACATAAGCTTTTCCTATGGACATACTTGTATTTCTTGGATTTCTGTAGCCATATGAATTGTGCTGCATCTGGTGTGACTGCATGTCAGATCCAAATCAAAATACTAAAAATACTCACTGTGGGGTTTCAGCTTAAACATCACATCTTCAAGGACATCATATGGTTTTCAAGTTCTCTGTTCCACTAAACCCTTTACTCCATCTAATATAACAGTTTTTATTCTTTATTGTAATTATTTGTTAAATATCAGTCTCCTCCTTTGATCTGTAGGATCTGTGAAATGAAATGTTTTCTGCTCTACACTCTATACCAGTTAAAAAAGGCTTTTTTAAATGCAAATTTCTGAGCCCAGGTGAAACAAAGTTAGCTATTTGGAAGCCATCAGTTACTTCCTCCCTGATAAGCAATGAGGAGCTTGGGACAGGCGAAGTTGCTATCTACCACACTCAACACCTAGCAAAATAAACTAGGAATTAGTATGTGAACAATAAAGGAAGCAGGATTGGCCCCATATAGTTAGATGAATATGAAAGAAATGATTTCACGAAGCCCAGAGGCTTGCATCTTTCCATACACAGAAAATAGCTAAATCCCTTCACGTGAGAGATTAAGTTTTCATTAATTAACAGTAATCTTTTAATATTCAGATTACCCACCTCTAGCTGCAAACTTGTATATAGCCTGGCTCCTCCCCTGCTCCATCCAAGTCAGCTCTCTCTGGTCACCTGAGATCGTCTCTGGAGAGTTCAAGTCCCAGTGCTCTGGGACAAGGGATGTGGGAGAGAGGTTCAGGATGGGGAGGGACACATGCACACCCATGACTGGTTCATGGGTATGTATGACAAGAACCATCACAATATGGTAAAGTAATTATCCTACAATTAAAATAAATAATATAATGAAACTGAGGAACTTGAGCAACAATAAAAAAAACCCTAGCTCTCAACTTTTAGGTTGCACATATTTTTTTTAGTCAACAGATCCCTGAGGGCAGACTATGCTACTCTATTTCCTGCCTGCTCTAAAATAGACACTGGCATCTTATTTGAATCAACTGAAAGAACACCTATTAGATTAAAACACCTATCTAGCTAACATCTAATGTAAACTGTAAGCAAAACCACACAGAAAAATCTTCCTACTTCAATATTAACCTACTATGTGCTCATCAGATAACAAAAGCATATATTCTTTCATCTGTTTATTAAATATTTATTACAGAGTGCTATTACATTTTTCCCTGAGGAATCCTAAGATGAATAAATATTTTATCTTACCTTAGATTATTTAGAGTGTAGTCCAAGGACTAAAATTTACACGTGAAAAGATAAGTAATAAAGCAAAGACTACAAAAGGAAATAAATGTGGGATACTCTTTGAAAACTAGGTATTAGGAAAATTGAGGTTTGCCTACTAGTTTCAGAGACTCAAAAGAGGTTTAAACAGAAAAGAGTTTATGGTTTAGGGTGAAAGAAGTTTAGCAGTTATGGCACATGTGGCTAAAATTATGGATCGAGTTCATGTTTCATGATGTAATTAAAGCCTGTGACTTCTGTGCTTATTTTCATGCTCTACACATACGATTTCTACTCTTAAATTCACTTTTTGGTGTAACTGTTAGAGCTCCAGTTATTCCAATAAATTCTAAAAAACACTAGATATAAGCTGACTGGAAGAAGTTACTATTTTGCTCTGTCCGCCCCGCTCTCTCTACACATACATTCAGATTTAGATTCAGAAAAGGCAGAGGAACCAGAGATCAACTTGCCAATATCTGTTGGAACAAGTAAAAAGCAAGAGAAAAAAAAATCCACTTTTGCTTCATGGACTACGCTGAAGCCTTTCACTGTGTGGGTCACAACAAACTGTGAAAAGTTCTTAAACAGGTGGGAATACCAGAACACCTAATTTGCCTCCTGAGAAACCTGTATGCAGGTCAAGAAGCAACAGAACAGAACATGGAACACTGGACTGGTTTAAAATTGGGAAAGGAGTACGTCAAGGCTGTATATTGTCATCCTGCTTATTTAACTTCTATGCGGAGTACATCATGCAAAATGCCCGGGCTGGGTGAAGCTCAAGCTGGAATCAAGATTGCTGAGAGAAATATCAGTAACCTCAGATATGTAGATAATACCACTCTTAGGGCAGAAAGTGAAGAGGAACTGAAGAGCCACTTGGTGAAGGTGAAAGAGGAGAGTGAAAAACTTGGCTTAAAACTCAACATTCAAAAACTAAGATCATGGCATTTGGTCTCACCACTTCATGGCAAATAAATGGGGGAAATAATGTAAGCAGTGATAAAATTTATTTTCTTGGGCTTCAAAATCACTGTGAACAATGGCTACAGCCATGAAATTGAAAGATGCTTGCTCCTTGGAAGAAAAGCTGTAATAAACCTAGACAGAGTATTAAAAAGCAGAGAGATCACTTTGCTGACCAAGGACTGTATAGTCAAAGATATGGATTTTCCAGTAGTCACATACAGATATGAAAGCTGGACCATAAAGAAGTCTGAGTGCCGAAGAACTGATGCTTTCAAACTGTGGTGCTGGAGGAGACACTTGAGAGACTCATTGAGAGCAAGGAGATCAAACCAGCCATAGTAAAGCCATACTACATAAACTCTGAATATTCATTGGAAGGGTCGATGCTTAAACTCCAACACTTTGGCCACCTGATACAAAGAGCCAGCTCACTGGAAAGGAACATGATGCTGGGAAAGACTGAGGGCAGGAAGAGAAGGAGGTGACAGAGGATAAGATAGTTGGATGCATCACTGACCCAGTGGACATGAGTTTGAGCAAACTTCAGGAGACAGTGAAGGACAGGGGAGCCTGGAGCAGCAGTCCATAGGGTTACAAAGAGTCAACATGACTGAGCTACTGAACAAGAACAAAATATATAACTAGCATATGGAACAATGCCTAGAATAGAATGGAGAAAGAACAATAGAAAATGCAAGAGAGTAAAAGGGACATATTTATCCACTAGATCTAATTTCTGCATTTAACTGTTCTTTAAAGAGCTGTCAAACAGTGGCCTCCCTGGTAGTCTTGTGGGGAAAGAGTCTGCTTTGCAGTACAAGGGCTACCAGTTCAATCCCTGGCCCGAGAAGATCCCATGTGCTGCTGGTACTCTGCAGTGAGACAGATCATTGCAATGGGAGGCCCACACATGCCAGAGAATAAAAAAAAAGACGGATGAGAATGAATATAAATAAAAGAGGCATGATGGGGAAAAGAAAAAAATATATACACACACACAATGTCAAAGACATCCCATGTTACTCTCCTGCTAAAACCTTACAGAACAAAATTTAGTCTTATGGTCACATCCAACTACAGGAGTGACTGAGAGATGTAATAATTATACCAAGTAACAAGTGCTCAGACAAAATGTACCAAAGTGAAATGGGAAAATGGATATTAGGAAGGTATCAACACGTAGCTATCAACATGCAGATAGAAATGAGAAATAACACTTGAAGACAGATTTAATTCAGATTCTGAAGGGCCATGAATGCCAACCTAAGGAGTTAGAACATAGCTACTAAAAAGTCCAGTGTAATTTTTTTTTGAGGAGGTAGTGAAGAAAATAATGTTATAGTGAGTCAAAGATATGATTTCCCAATACATGATATGAAAGCTGGACCATAAAGAAGTCTGAGTGCCGAAGAACTGATGTTTTGGTGCTGGAGGAGACACTTGAGAGACTCATTGAGAGCAAGGAGATCAAACCAGCCATAGTAAAGCCATACTACATAAACTCTGAATATTCATTGGAAGGGTCGATGCTTAAACTCCAACACTTTGGCCACCTGATACAAAGAGCCAGCTCACTGGAAAGGAACATGATGCTGGGAAAGACTGAGGGCAGGAAGAGAAGGAGGTGACAGAGGATAAGATAGTTGGATGCATCACTGACCCAGTGGACATGAGTTTGAGCAAACTTCAGGAGACAGTGAAGGACAGGGGAGCCTGGAGCAGCAGTCCATAGGGTTACAAAGAGTCAACATGACTGAGCTACTGAACAAGAACAAAATATATAACTAGCATATGGAACAATGCCTAGAATAGAATGGAGAAAGAACAATAGAAAATGCAAGAGAGTAAAAGGGACATATTTATCCACTAGATCTAATTTCTGCATTTAACTGTTCTTTAAAGAGCTGTCAAACAGTGGCCTCCCTGGTAGTCTTGTGGGGAAAGAGTCTGCTTTGCAGTACAAGGGCTACCAGTTCAATCCCTGGCCCGAGAAGATCCCATGTGCTGCTGGTACTCTGCAGTGAGACAGATCATTGCAATGGGAGGCCCACACATGCCAGAGAATAAAAAAAAAGACGGATGAGAATGAATATAAATAAAAGAGGCATGATGGGGAAAAGAAAAAAATATATACACACACACAATGTCAAAGACATCCCATGTTACTCTCCTGCTAAAACCTTACAGAACAAAATTTAGTCTTATGGTCACATCCAACTACAGGAGTGACTGAGAGATGTAATAATTATACCAAGTAACAAGTGCTCAGACAAAATGTACCAAAGTGAAATGGGAAAATGGATATTAGGAAGGTATCAACACGTAGCTATCAACATGCAGATAGAAATGAGAAATAACACTTGAAGACAGATTTAATTCAGATTCTGAAGGGCCATGAATGCCAACCTAAGGAGTTAGAACATAGCTACTAAAAAGTCCAGTGTAATTTTTTTTTGAGGAGGTAGTGAAGAAAATAATGTTATAGAAACATTATATCTTGCCTTGTTCTACATAAAGGAGCTAGGAAGTTGCCACTCCATCTTACCAAAAAGTAAAAAGCTTTTGAAAAGAGTGAAAAACCAGTTATTCTAGGAACTGTAAGAAAGGGGAGAACATGTAGGAAATTGCTGCCTCTAGGATCAAACAAGTGAATACACAGAGTCTCATCTCAACAGAGATTGAGGAGCAGAAACTACTACATCAACCAGTGTCAGAGCTAGGAAAACCTGAGCTAGCATTGAAGAACTGCTGGAGGTCAGTGTTGTCAAATCTGAGAGCTATTAACTCAAGGGAGATCCAGACAGGAGGCTGCTACAGTACTGTAAGATTTATCTCCAGGAGCTTGACTAGATTCCCACAGTAAATATTTGAGAAAAACGCCCTCCTCCTTCCTGAAGAGGGAAGCAAAAAATACTCATTTTGAAATATATTAGAGCACTCTGTTCTAAACAAGGCTTGCCTTCGGGAGAAACCATGTAACTACAGCCTCATCTGCTGGGTATTATCAGAGCCTGATAATACTGACCTGGAGGAAAAAAGCACCCAACTCTAGTCTTCTTCTCCCACTCCTAAAGGACAGGTATAAGAGAAAAAACTGAAAATATTCGTTGTATTCACTTCACCAAAAGACTAAAGTCGGGCTTCCCTGGTGGTCCAGTGGGTAAGGACACTGCCTTGCAGTGCAAGGGGCGCCTGTTCGATCCCTGGCCTGAGAAGATCCCACGTGCCGCGAAGCGGCTGGACTGATGTGTCCAACTACTGAGCCGGGGCTCTGGAGCGCATGTGCCCAGAGCCGGTGCTCTGCGACAACAGAGGCCACCACGATGGGAGGCCCACATGGGCCAAAGAACAAAGATGGATGAAAATGGACAAATGAAAAACCAATAGAAGTGGCCCGCCTGCTCCCCTCACTCCCCACCCCTCCCCCCACCAAAATAAATAAATAAATAAATCTTTAAAAAAAAAAAAAAGACTAAAGTCTAACCATAAGATTGTCAAATGCTTCCCTTTTCTTCACACCTCAGTATCACACTACAAAAGGTCTATTCCCACACTAAACATTTTCTATCCAGTACACCACGCCTGGCCATGCAAAAAAGAAAAAATAATTACAAGACATACTAAAAGCAAAAACACTGTTGGAAGAGACAAAGCAAGCATCAGAACCAGACATGAAAGAGATGCAGAAATTACCAGTTTGGGAGTTTAAAACAACTACGATTAATATGCTAAAGGCTCTAATGAATAGCATAGCAGCATGCAAGAACAGAAGGCAGAAAAGCAGTGGAAGACAAATAGGAACAAAAAACAAGAGCATCAAATATAAAACTTTAACAAATATGGTAGCTATTAACCCAACTATAGCAATAATCATTTAGAATGTGTCTAAACGTATCAGTTAAACAATTCTCAGAGTAGACTGACCCTAATACATGCTGTCTACAAGAAACTCAGTGTAAATATAAAGAAACATATCGATTAAAGATAAACAGATGGAGAAAAATATACTTTTTTCCCGACAGTCCCCTAAATATTTGAGAAAAACGCCCTCCTCCTTCCTGAAGAGGGAAGCAAAAAATACTCATTTTGAAATATATTAGAGCACTCTGTTCTAAACAAGGCTTGCCTTCGGGAGAAACCATGTAACTACAGCCTCATCTGCTGGGTATTATCAGAGCCTGATAATACTGACCTGGAGGAAAAAAGCACCCAACTCTAGTCTTCTTCTCCCACTCCTAAAGGACAGGTATAAGAGAAAAAACTGAAAATATTCGTTGTATTCACTTCACCAAAAGACTAAAGTCGGGCTTCCCTCATGGTCCAGTGGGTAAAGACTCCACCTTGTAGTGCAAGGGGCGCCCGTTCGATCCCTGGCCTGGGAAGATCCCACATGCCGCAGAATGGCTGGACCGATGTGTCCAACTACTGAGCCGGGGCTCTGGAGCGCATGCGCCCAGAGCTGGTGCTTTGCAACAGGAGAGGCCACTGTGATGGGAGGCCCACACAGGCCAAAGAACAAAGATGGATGAAAATGGACAAATGAAAAACCAATAGAAGTGGCCCGCCTGCTCCCCTCACTCCCCACCCCTCCCCCCACCAAAATAAATAAATAAATAAATCTTTAAAAAAAAAAAAAAGACTAAAGTCTAACCATAAGATTGTCAAATGCTTCCCTTTTCTTCACACCTCAGTATCACACTACAAAAGGTCTATTCCCACACTAAACATTTTCTATCCAGTACACCACGCCTGGCCATGCAAAAAAGAAAAAATAATTACAAGACATACTAAAAGCAAAAACACTGTTGGAAGAGACAAAGCAAGCATCAGAACCAGACATGAAAGAGATGCAGAAATTACCAGTTTGGGAGTTTAAAACAACTACGATTAATATGCTAAAGGCTCTAATGAATAGCATAGCAGCATGCAAGAACAGAAGGCAGAAAAGCAGTGGAAGACAAATAGGAACAAAAAACAAGAGCATCAAATATAAAACTTTAACAAATATGGTAGCTATTAACCCAACTATAGCAATAATCATTTAGAATGTGTCTAAACGTATCAGTTAAACAATTCTCAGAGTAGACTGACCCTAATACATGCTGTCTACAAGAAACTCAGTGTAAATATAAAGAAACATATCGATTAAAGATAAACAGATGGAGAAAAATATACTGCATTATCACTAATGAAAATAAAGCAGTATTAGTTATATCAGTTTCAAACAAAATTTAAAAATTATCCATGATAAAGAAGTACATTACATAATGGCAAAAGGTTCACCTCTCCAAGAAGATGTAACAGTTCTCAGTGTGTATCACTAACAACGAACTTCATACTTTGTGAGACCAAAACTGACAGAACTGCAAGGAAAAATACCTTGATCCACTATCACGGATGGAGACTTCAATATCTGTTATCAGAAATGCACAGATTTAGTGGCCAGAAAATTTAGTAAGGACATAATGAACTCAACACCATCAGTCAACTGGAAATAATGGATATCTATAGATTGCATGCTAAGTCACTTCAGTCATGTCTGAATCTTTGTGACCCTATAGACTGTAGCCCAGCAGCCTCCTCTGTCCGTGAGGATTCTCCAGGCAGGAATACTGGAGTGAGTTGCCATTTCCTTCTCCAATCTATCAACTGATGTATTCTAAAACAGAAAGACTCATATTCTTCTCAAAACTCATGTGAAACATTTTCTAAGATAGACCGCATTCTGGGCCATGAAACATACCTTAACAAAATTAAAAGACCAGAAATCAATGTTGGCTCTCAAACCATAATAGAATTAAACTAGAAGCCAATAATAGAATGATGAGTGGATAATTCCCAAATATAAAACACTAACAACACACTTGTAAGTGACACATAGGCAAAAGAACAAATCTTGAGAGAAATTTAACACTACTCTGAACTAAATCAAAATACAACTTACCAAAATTTGTGGGATGCAGCAAAAACAGTTCTTGGAAATGCACATCACTGAATGAACGTATTATAAAAAAAAGATTTAAAATCAGCACTCTAGGGCTTCCCCTGGTGGTCCAGTGGGTAAGGACACCACCTTGCAGTGCAAGGGCCGCAGGTTCGATCCCTGGCCTGGGAAGATCCCACGTGCCGCAGAGCAGCTGGACCCATGTGTCCAATTACCGAGCTGGAGCTCTGGAGCGCATGCACCCAGAGCCGGCGCTCTGCGACAACAGACGCCACCGCGATGGGAGGCCCGCAGGAGCCAAAGAACGAAGACGGATGAAAATAGAGAAATTAAAGACCAATAGAAGTGGCCCGCCCACTCCCCTCCCTCCCCAACCCGACCCCCGCCCGAAATAAATAAATAAATAAATCTTTAAAATCAGCGCTCTAGCTTTCCAATTTATGACACTAGAAATAAAACAGCAAATTAAGTTTAAAGCAGAAGGAAAGAAATACTTAGAGCATTAAGTGATGAAATTGAAAACATAAAGTCAATAGAAAAAAATCAGCAAAACCAAAAACGACTTTGAAAAAAGTCAATAAAATTAATAAGACTTCAGTCAGGTTAATTAGGATAAAAAGAAAGAAGACACACATTATTAATATCAGAAATGAAAGAGGAGATATCATTACAGCTCTTATAGAAATAAAAAAGAATATTAAGTAATAATAGTGCTGTGAACAATTCTCTGCCCACAAATTTAATAATTTAGATGAAACGGACCAGTTTCTTGATGGAGAGAATCTACCCAAACTTATACAAGGACAAATAAAGTATCTGAAAAGGCCTATATCAATTAAGAAAATTGAATCAATAATTAATAACCTTCCAAAACAGAAATTGCCAGGCTCAGATCTGTTCAATGATAAATTCTACCAAACATTTAAGAAAGAAATTATATTAATTCTCTATAATCTCTTTCAGAGGGTAGAAGTGGAGAAAGTCCCAACTCATTTTATGGGGCAACTATTATGATAGAAAAATCAAAGACATTACAAGAAAATTACAAACCAGTACCTCTCATGAACATAAGTGCAAACATGATCAAGAAAATATTAGGAAATAAAATCCAAAAAAGCATTAAAATAATTATATATCATAACAAAGTAGTATTTATCCCAGATATACAAGGCTGATTCACCATTCTAAAATCAATTAAAATAATCTATTCCATCAACAGCCTAAAAAAAGTTTACATATTCATGCTAATAATAATGATCATGCAGAAAAAATATTTAACAAAGCTCCACACCTATTCATTGTAAAGTCTCAGCAAATGAGGAATAGAGGTGAACTTTCTCAACTTGATAAAGACTATCCAAAAAAGTTTGCAGTGAACATCATACTAGTGGGAAACTTGAAGCTTTCTCACTAAGATCATGTACAAACCAAGAATGTCTCTTCTCACCTCAGCTTTTCAACACTGTACTAAAAGTTCTTGCTAACAGGGCAAAAAAGGAAATAAAAGGCATACAGAGTGGGAAGAAAAACATAAAACTGTCCCTGTTAGCACGATCATCTAGTTCAGGGATGAATGAGAATATGAAAAACTCTACAGAAAACTTATGAAAATGATAAGCAATTATAGTCAGGTTGTAGGATACAAGGTTAATGCACAAACAGCAATTACTTTCCTGTATACCAATAATGAATAAAAGTTGAAATTAAAAGTACAATGTCATTTACATTAGCACACCAAAATTGAAATACTTAGGTACATATATCTACCAAAATACATGTAAGACCTATATGAGAAAAAGCTATATGAGAAGATATATGTAAGGAAATCTATATGAGATGATGAGAAAACTGAAAAATCTTGAGAAGGAAATCATCAAAGAGCTAAATAATTGGAGAACTACTGGATAAATAAAGAATAACTGGAGAATGTTCATGAAGACTCAATATTGTCAGGATGTCAGCTGTTTTCAAATTGATCTATATATTGCAAATCCAATAAATAGAAATTGCCAGGCTCAGATCTGTTCAATGATAAATTCTACCAAACATTTAAGAAAGAAATTATATTAATTCTCTATAATCTCTTTCAGAGGGTAGAAGTGGAGAAAGTCCCAACTCATTTTATGGGGCAACTATTATGATAGAAAAATCAAAGACATTACAAGAAAATTACAAACCAGTACCTCTCATGAACATAAGTGCAAACATGATCAAGAAAATATTAGGAAATAAAATCCAAAAAAGCATTAAAATAATTATATATCATAACAAAGTAGTATTTATCCCAGATATACAAGGCTGATTCACCATTCTAAAATCAATTAAAATAATCTATTCCATCAACAGCCTAAAAAAAGTTTACATATTCATGCTAATAATAATGATCATGCAGAAAAAATATTTAACAAAGCTCCACACCTATTCATTGTAAAGTCTCAGCAAATGAGGAATAGAGGTGAACTTTCTCAACTTGATAAAGACTATCCAAAAAAGTTTGCAGTGAACATCATACTAGTGGGAAACTTGAAGCTTTCTCACTAAGATCATGTACAAACCAAGAATGTCTCTTCTCACCTCAGCTTTTCAACACTGTACTAAAAGTTCTTGCTAACAGGGCAAAAAAGGAAATAAAAGGCATACAGAGTGGGAAGAAAAACATAAAACTGTCCCTGTTAGCACGATCATCTAGTTCAGGGATGAATGAGAATATGAAAAACTCTACAGAAAACTTATGAAAATGATAAGCAATTATAGTCAGGTTGTAGGATACAAGGTTAATGCACAAACAGCAATTACTTTCCTGTATACCAATAATGAATAAAAGTTGAAATTAAAAGTACAATGTCATTTACATTAGCACACCAAAATTGAAATACTTAGGTACATATATCTACCAAAATACATGTAAGACCTATATGAGAAAAAGCTATATGAGAAGATATATGTAAGGAAATCTATATGAGATGATGAGAAAACTGAAAAATCTTGAGAAGGAAATCATCAAAGAGCTAAATAATTGGAGAACTACTGGATAAATAAAGAATAACTGGAGAATGTTCATGAAGACTCAATATTGTCAGGATGTCAGCTGTTTTCAAATTGATCTATATATTGCAAATCCAATAAAATTCCAGCAATTTATTTTATGGATATTGCAAAACTGATTCTAAAGTTTACATAGAGAGGCAAAAGACACAGAACAGCTAACACAATATTAAAGGAGAAAAACCAAGCTGAATTAAATGGTGTCATCCAACTTTAAGACTGTACGATAAAGCTACAGTATACAAGACATTGTGGTATTGACAAAAGGACAGAGATTCACAGAACGAAGAGCTCAGATGTTTTTGTTTAGTTGGTAGGTTGTGTCAGACTCCTTTGTGACCTCGTGGACTAGAGCCTGCCAGGCTCCCCTGTCCATTAGAGTTCCCAGGCAAGAATACTGTAATGGGTTGCCACTGAGTTTTCCAGGAACCTTCCAGACCAGGGATTGAACCTGTGTCTCTTCTGCTTCTTGCATTGGCAGGTGGATTCTTAATCCCTATGCCACCTGAGAAGCCCAGAAAAATTGGAAGTAACTAAAGTGTCCTTAAGTAGGTAAATGAATAAATAAGCTTTGTTATACCAGAGAAGACAATATATCAATACTAAAAGAAACAAGCAATTAAGCTATTAAATGAAGAGAAGACTAAGTGAAGGAAGTCTATCTGAAAAGGCTTCAATATGACATTTTGTAAGAGGTAAAACTATAGAGACAATGAAAAGATTAGCAGCTGGCCCAAATGGAAAAGGAAGGAAAATTTAAAAATTGAAAATGATAAGCAATTATAGTCAGGTTGTAGGATACAAGGTTAATGCACAAACAGCAATTACTTTCCTGTATACCAATAATGAATAAAAGTTGAAATTAAAAGTACAATGTCATTTACATTAGCACACCAAAATTGAAATACTTAGGTACATATATCTACCAAAATACATGTAAGACCTATATGAGAAAAAGCTATATGAGAAGATATATGTAAGGAAATCTATATGAGATGATGAGAAAACTGAAAAATCTTGAGAAGGAAATCATCAAAGAGCTAAATAATTGGAGAACTACTGGATAAATAAAGAATAACTGGAGAATGTTCATGAAGACTCAATATTGTCAGGATGTCAGCTGTTTTCAAATTGATCTATATATTGCAAATCCAATAAAATTCCAGCAATTTATTTTATGGATATTGCAAAACTGATTCTAAAGTTTACATAGAGAGGCAAAAGACACAGAACAGCTAACACAATATTAAAGGAGAAAAACCAAGCTGAATTAAATGGTGTCATCCAACTTTAAGACTGTACGATAAAGCTACAGTATACAAGACATTGTGGTATTGACAAAAGGACAGAGATTCACAGAACGAAGAGCTCAGATGTTTTTGTTTAGTTGGTAGGTTGTGTCAGACTCCTTTGTGACCTCGTGGACTAGAGCCTGCCAGGCTCCCCTGTCCATTAGAGTTCCCAGGCAAGAATACTGTAATGGGTTGCCACTGAGTTTTCCAGGAACCTTCCAGACCAGGGATTGAACCTGTGTCTCTTCTGCTTCTTGCATTGGCAGGTGGATTCTTAATCCCTATGCCACCTGAGAAGCCCAGAAAAATTGGAAGTAACTAAAGTGTCCTTAAGTAGGTAAATGAATAAATAAGCTTTGTTATACCAGAGAAGACAATATATCAATACTAAAAAGAAACAAGCAATTAAGCTATTAAATGAAGAGAAGACTAAGTGAAGGAAGTCTATCTGAAAAGGCTTCAATATGACATTTTGTAAGAGGTAAAACTATAGAGACAATGAAAAGATTAGCAGCTGGCCCAAATGGAAAAGGAAGGGAGGGATGAACAGGCCAAACAATTTTTTTAGGGCAATGAAAACACTCTGTAAAATGAGCATATTGATGGATGGATGACAGTTGCTCAGCTCACAGAATGTACAGCACCAGGAGAGTGCCCTGATGGAGTCGGAGTGATAATGATGGGTCAACGCTTGGTAGCAAATGTGCCATTTTCACATGATGTTGATAATGGAGAAGGTCATGTTATGTGTGGGGCAGGAAGCATATGGGAAATCTCTAGATCACACTCTTAATTTTGTTGTAAACCTAAAAATGCTCTAAAAGACTGTCTTTTTCTGTTGTTGTTTTGTTCTAATTTTTATTGTACTTTTTTACTTTTACAGAGTTTTGTTGTAAAAAACTGTCTCTTAAAAAAGTATATTAATCTTGCATTAGCATATAGTACACAATTTGTAAGAAAAGACTAAGAACCACAGAGATAATTGTGAAAAGTAGTGGAAGTCTAAACATGAGAAACGTCACACTTAGGAAGAAGAAATAATAACGGAACTGAAATTACAAGTACATTATATAAACTGAAGAACCAACTAACTTTATGACTTAGTCTGGATTCATGAAAGTTATAGGGAAGAGACTGCATATCCACATAATTTGAGTTTTCATCCTTGGACAAACAAGTCAGTTATACTTATTGAAAGATTCTTCAAAACAAATCAACCAAATTTTGCATTAATTAACCAGTGATTTGACCAATTTGACTATGAATTTTGTTCAGCTGGACACAAGTACTTGAAAAGGTATCTCTGCTTTAACTTTTCCCTGAGTGTGAAAACAACTTGAATTTCTCCATTTTATCCAAAATATTAATAATTTCACCCCAAATTACCCCAATAATTTTGTATTTTCAAAATCAGAATAATATATAAGTGGAAGTACTTAGAATGTAAAAATGTCAAAGTTTATAGTATTTGGTAAATAATTTAATGTAAAAATTACATGGGCAAAGTAATATATTTTTTATATGAAGAGAAGACTAAGTGAAGGAAGTCTATCTGAAAAGGCTTCAATATGACATTTTGTAAGAGGTAAAACTATAGAGACAATGAAAAGATTAGCAGCTGGCCCAAATGGAAAAGGAAGGGAGGGATGAACAGGCCAAACAATTTTTTTAGGGCAATGAAAACACTCTGTAAAATGAGCATATTGATGGATGGATGACAGTTGCTCAGCTCACAGAATGTACAGCACCAGGAGAGTGCCCTGATGGAGTCGGAGTGATAATGATGGGTCAACGCTTGGTAGCAAATGTGCCATTTTCACATGATGTTGATAATGGAGAAGGTCATGTTATGTGTGGGGCAGGAAGCATATGGGAAATCTCTAGATCACACTCTTAATTTTGTTGTAAACCTAAAAATGCTCTAAAAGACTGTCTTTTTCTGTTGTTGTTTTGTTCTAATTTTTATTGTACTTTTTTACTTTTACAGAGTTTTGTTGTAAAAAACTGTCTCTTAAAAAAGTATATTAATCTTGCATTAGCATATAGTACACAATTTGTAAGAAAAGACTAAGAACCACAGAGATAATTGTGAAAAGTAGTGGAAGTCTAAACATGAGAAACGTCACACTTAGGAAGAAGAAATAATAACGGAACTGAAATTACAAGTACATTATATAAACTGAAGAACCAACTAACTTTATGACTTAGTCTGGATTCATGAAAGTTATAGGGAAGAGACTGCATATCCACATAATTTGAGTTTTCATCCTTGGACAAACAAGTCAGTTATACTTATTGAAAGATTCTTCAAAACAAATCAACCAAATTTTGCATTAATTAACCAGTGATTTGACCAATTTGACTATGAATTTTGTTCAGCTGGACACAAGTACTTGAAAAGGTATCTCTGCTTTAACTTTTCCCTGAGTGTGAAAACAACTTGAATTTCTCCATTTTATCCAAAATATTAATAATTTCACCCCAAATTACCCCAATAATTTTGTATTTTCAAAATCAGAATAATATATAAGTGGAAGTACTTAGAATGTAAAAATGTCAAAGTTTATAGTATTTGGTAAATAATTTAATGTAAAAATTACATGGGCAAAGTAATATATTTTTTTATATATCAGTTACATTAATAAAATTTGAACAAAATCTGAATCCTGAGAGTTTCTTGTAACTCAGGCATTCTTTGGTAGAATACACACAGCAATAACTATACATCAATGAAAAACTTCTACTTTTTTAAAAATGTTATTATTCTCTTATTATATAGGTTCAAATATTCCTGTGTGTGTTTGCATTCTTTTATTATTATTATTTTTTAAGTAATGAGAATAGGTCAGTTACTTTGATTAGTTGAGCCTCATGTTTGTCAGAGCATTTTTGCTGTTTATTTTCTTTGGTTAGGACACAGAATAGAGAGTAGCGAACATTCTCCCTTACACTTTGAGTAGAACTTCACAGCATTACATAATGTATTCAAAGGCAAATTTGAGGCTCAAGTCAATTTCAAACTCTTTGAAAACTCATGTCACTCTGTTCTTTCCTATGTCTGGCAATTGACCCAGCAGTGGCCAGATGAAAGGGCTTGGCATCTGAGTAATTTAGATCACATCTGTGAAACTCAGATGTACACTCTATATGCATCATCATAAGCTTCTCCCAAAGTAGAAAATGAAATACACAGAGATAATTATTACTGCTATTTCAATGCTCTGCAAGACAGATTTTATTTTGTTTTATTTTATTTTTTTTGGCCACTTCTATTGGTCTTTCATTTATTTATTTATTTCTATCCATCTTTGTTCTCTGACCTGTGTGGGCCTACCATCGCAGTGGCCTCTCTCCTCACAGAGAACCGGCTCTGGGCACATGCGCTCCAGAGCTCCAGCTCAGTAGTTGGACAAATCAGTCCAGTCACTCCACGGCATGTGGGATCTTCCCAGGCCAGGGATCACACTGGCACCCTTTGCACTGCAAGGCGGAGTCCTTACCCACTGGACCACCAGGGAAGCCCCCAGATTTTATTTTGACTAGTGCATATTACAGTACATTTGTGGAACAAAAGACAACCTTAGTTTTTAGAGCTTGTTTCCACATTCTATGTGTCTTGAGTATTTTCCAACCCAGCACAGTCAAAGGCACTTGGGTGTTTCACCTTTCTCCCTTCACTTCTCTTACAGATTAACAACACAGAAAAGCATCAGGACTATTCTAATTTATTTATCCAACATCTGACCATTGATTTTAGCTACTTAACCTTTGCTTGACAGTAGCGTATAAGGACAAAGAATGTCATAATAGTGAAGAATCCTTTTCTTTTTCTTTTTTTAATTCACAACAGAGGCAAAACTTAGTTTGATCCATACTCTGCACTGATGACAGTGTGGGTAAACAGGCACCTTCAGACAGTCCTGTAAAGTGTTTCAATCCTTTCAGACCCTAATTCAGCAGTCTCAAATTTTTAAATGCATATAAAATTTGGCCCAGAAAATCCGCTGCTATCAATTTGCACAAATATTCAAAGTTATCAGGCTGTTTACTGCTGTACTGATGGTATTAGCAAAATAATGAACCAAACTAAACATACATTTGTAGAGGAATGGTTAAATCAAGCTAACTTTTGCAGCAATTAGTCCATGAGGCAGTTGTCTGTGTGCTAATAAGATTAGGTGACCATGACAGATACACCCACATACATATATATTGATGGGACTCCAAAATATGACACTTAGACATATTAAATACCTTAATCTGAGGATCTGGGCAAAATGGCAGAAGCAGGCAGGTCACTGTGACCTCCTGTCTATCACACTTCCTCCCTGCATCAGGCCAAGAAACACTCATGTGAGAGATACTCTGTACACAGAGGAATGCAGCATCCTTATTTCTGAAGAGAAAGGGATCCTGAGAAGAGTCCTAAGAGGTCTGTTTCCCCAGTTTACTGCAATCACCTCACAGTTCTTAAGCTATCAGATTCCTCCACTGCCATGCACTTTACCAAACATGACATAAAATACTCAGGTCTAACTGTTCCTCTGGGTCATTTCCTTATGAAGGCTCTCATGTCACGTAAAACAAGTAAGTTAGTGTGCTTTTCTCTTGTTCATTTGTTTAATTTTTAGACCCAGACAGATACCCTAAGACAGTTGAGAACTGTACCCTTCCCTACAATACCCAAATGCATGTGCTTGTTAACATGTTGATATATTCTTTAGGGTAACTGTGGAACTGTCAATGCTGGATATTCTTAGAGACAAATGAATTATGGAGAGGAAGCCTTTTACTTTTAATTCAAAAAACATCGATTCTAATTTATTTATCCAACATCTGACCATTGATTTTAGCTACTTAACCTTTGCTTGACAGTAGCGTATAAGGACAAAGAATGTCATAATAGTGAAGAATCCTTTTCTTTTCTTTTAATTCACAACAGAGGCAAAACTTAGTTTGATCCATACTCTGCACTGATGACAGTGTGGGTAAACAGGCACCTTCAGACAGTCCTGTAAAGTGTTTCAATCCTTTCAGACCCTAATTCAGCAGTCTCAAATTTTTAAATGCATATAAAATTTGGCCCAGAAAATCCGCTGCTATCAATTTGCACAAATATTCAAAGTTATCAGGCTGTTTACTGCTGTACTGATGGTATTAGCAAAATAATGAACCAAACTAAACATACATTTGTAGAGGAATGGTTAAATCAAGCTAACTTTTGCAGCAATTAGTCCATGAGGCAGTTGTCTGTGTGCTAATAAGATTAGGTGACCATGACAGATACACCCACATACATATATATTGATGGGACTCCAAAATATGACACTTAGACATATTAAATACCTTAATCTGAGGATCTGGGCAAAATGGCAGAAGCAGGCAGGTCACTGTGACCTCCTGTCTATCACACTTCCTCCCTGCATCAGGCCAAGAAACACTCATGTGAGAGATACTCTGTACACAGAGGAATGCAGCATCCTTATTTCTGAAGAGAAAGGGATCCTGAGAAGAGTCCTAAGAGGTCTGTTTCCCCAGTTTACTGCAATCACCTCACAGTTCTTAAGCTATCAGATTCCTCCACTGCCATGCACTTTACCAAACATGACATAAAATACTCAGGTCTAACTGTTCCTCTGGGTCATTTCCTTATGAAGGCTCTCATGTCACGTAAAACAAGTAAGTTAGTGTGCTTTTCTCTTGTTCATTTGTTTAATTTTTAGACCCAGACAGATACCCTAAGACAGTTGAGAACTGTACCCTTCCCTACAATACCCAAATGCATGTGCTTGTTAACATGTTGATATATTCTTTAGGGTAACTGTGGAACTGTCAATGCTGGATATTCTTAGAGACAAATGAATTATGGAGAGGAAGCCTTTTACTTTTCACATTACCAATTATTTTTGTTTACCTGGAGCATGGATTATTTTAAAAATCACAATAAATATTCATTAAAAGAGTATTAAAAAGACAAGATTATTCAATTTTTGGAAATGTTCAAAAGCAAACTTATTTCAGGTTTCTTAGCTTAAAATTTCATAATTAAAATTACTATCATGGAATATATGAAAAAGCAAAAAACTGACAAGCACCATTTATATAAATTTCTAGAAAACTATAACAGTATCATCTATTTCAGTATTAGGGTGTCCTATATGTAAATATATTGGTTTTAAGACAGTAAATGAAATGATTCATCTTTTATATTTAAATATTAATTGTGATAAGGATCCCAGAGACATCTCAAGAGCTCAGGATAAACTCCTTGGGAGCAGTACCAACAGGCTTCACAGTGATGTATCTGTTGGGAAACTTAGAAGGATCCCAAGCTTCCATTTACTTCAAGTGACACCTAGTTCCTCTTTCTCTCCAAGGAAAGAACTTAATTGTTATATCTGGTAGAGATAGTAAAGTGAAATGATAGGGGGATGATGGAGGAAGGGGATACACAATTTTGAAAACTGTTTCAGAAAGTTCCTTCAATAGATCAGGAAAAAGAAGGAAGGTAGGCCTTCTCTTGAAAAGGGCACTAGAAGAAAAAGTGACAAACACTAGCTAGTCAGCCCTAGGGGAAAATGAAAGAAACAGTTATAGAAATTTCAGAAGTTTTTAAAAAATTGATTTGAAGAGTTTGAAATTTATCTATTTTATTAGTTATGATACTTGGGATGGTCAAATGACAAAACTAACTCATTTAGTAACTAGTTTGCTGTCCTTTACTCAAAGAAAAACAGCCCATAAGATGGAGGAGTACAGAGCCTCCCAAGCAGCAGAGGGCTCTTCCCTGGGGACTTTGGTCAAGAGAAAGTTCTACAGAAGTACTCCTTAGAAGAGGAGCCTGGAAACAGGGCATGTTTGGTCAAGAGGTCAGCCCTTCCCTTTAAGACTAGTAGGTCCTATTTTCTAGGGTAAGGTGTGCTACTGTAGTTGAATTGAAGGATGGTAAATGATGTATATTAGGATGTCCTGATAGGTGTTTCTTGTCATTGCAGGCTGATTTAGGTTTAAATTTCTGAGGATGGGCTAAACATGAGGTCTCTGGAACAGCTTCCATTTTGTACACTCAACATATGAATTAATATTAGAATAATGAATTTTTACCTTTCTTATCTGTAGTGAGAAACTTTACAGAGATAATTTCTTACATATAATAGATATTCATTAAACATGTTGCCTATTAAATTAATGAGCCTAACTAAAGGTAGTCAGTTCTAAAATTAACATCTGACCCATGACTTTCTACTAGCAAGAGTTAGGGAGAGGACAATCAAAGATTTCAGTTGAGTCGATGCTCAAACAACTATCAAAAAGACATTTAATTTAAATGGAAGGGACAGTGGATACTTAGTAGCATGATATGCTGCAAAAATTTATGTGGTAAACAGAGTCAAGCACTTAGGTTACAGGTATCACAAGAGAGATGAGCATCTAACTGAAGCTTTGTTTCTGAGGTAATACAGAATTTTCAGCAGAAGTTTGAATGTTTTACTGACTATGTGGAACTGAATCACATGACCAACTATGTTTATTTTTTTTTAAATGATGCACTTGCAGTATAAATGATACAATTAGTTTTCAGTCACTAGTCAGTCTTTAACGAGTTTGGGTTTTAGAAGTTTTTTCTAGGGCTTCACTGATGTTTTTCCTACGGCTCATCCTTGAGGGGCTTAAGTGGATTGCTTCCGGGAACAAATGATAGTTAATTCTCTTCCTCCTCCCTTATTTTTAAATGCATATCAACTACTGTATTTATATGAAACAACAAAAAAAGGCAGTTTAGAAAGACTGGCACATGGGCCCATGACTTTGTGCCCTTCAGTTTATATGAGCAGGACAATAAGAAACCAAAACAAATACAGTTTTTCTTACTTTGATCATATCTATGTGAAGTAGAATCAGACTAACTGTTTTATGAGGAAATCTGAAACAGAAATGTTTGGTCAAGAGGTCAGCCCTTCCCTTTAAGACTAGTAGGTCCTATTTTCTAGGGTAAGGTGTGCTACTGTAGTTGAATTGAAGGATGGTAAATGATGTATATTAGGATGTCCTGATAGGTGTTTCTTGTCATTGCAGGCTGATTTAGGTTTAAATTTCTGAGGATGGGCTAAACATGAGGTCTCTGGAACAGCTTCCATTTTGTACACTCAACATATGAATTAATATTAGAATAATGAATTTTTACCTTTCTTATCTGTAGTGAGAAACTTTACAGAGATAATTTCTTACATATAATAGATATTCATTAAACATGTTGCCTATTAAATTAATGAGCCTAACTAAAGGTAGTCAGTTCTAAAATTAACATCTGACCCATGACTTTCTACTAGCAAGAGTTAGGGAGAGGACAATCAAAGATTTCAGTTGAGTCGATGCTCAAACAACTATCAAAAAGACATTTAATTTAAATGGAAGGGACAGTGGATACTTAGTAGCATGATATGCTGCAAAAATTTATGTGGTAAACAGAGTCAAGCACTTAGGTTACAGGTATCACAAGAGAGATGAGCATCTAACTGAAGCTTTGTTTCTGAGGTAATACAGAATTTTCAGCAGAAGTTTGAATGTTTTACTGACTATGTGGAACTGAATCACATGACCAACTATGTTTATTTTTTTTTAAATGATGCACTTGCAGTATAAATGATACAATTAGTTTTCAGTCACTAGTCAGTCTTTAACGAGTTTGGGTTTTAGAAGTTTTTTCTAGGGCTTCACTGATGTTTTTCCTACGGCTCATCCTTGAGGGGCTTAAGTGGATTGCTTCCGGGAACAAATGATAGTTAATTCTCTTCCTCCTCCCTTATTTTTAAATGCATATCAACTACTGTATTTATATGAAACAACAAAAAAAGGCAGTTTAGAAAGACTGGCACATGGGCCCATGACTTTGTGCCCTTCAGTTTATATGAGCAGGACAATAAGAAACCAAAACAAATACAGTTTTTCTTACTTTGATCATATCTATGTGAAGTAGAATAACAATCGTCTTCGAGCTTGTGGCAAGTGAGAAGCTTCTGTCCTTCTTTCCCTCCTTCCTTCCATCCCTCTTTTCCTGTTTTATGGAAGGAAATTTCTGAAACAGTTTTCATGATATGTGTAACTCCCTCCTCCATCATTTCCCTGTCATTTCACTCCACCATCTCTATCAGATACAACGATTAAGTTCTTACCTTGGAGAAAAAGGGAAATTAGGTATAACCTGAACTAAATTTAAGCTGGGATCCTCCTAAGTTGCCCAACAGATATGTCACTATTAAGCTTGTTTGTACTGCTGCCAAGGAGTTTATTACAGATAGGATACTATAATACTGAAATAGATGATATTGTTATTATTTTGTAGAAATTTATATACATAGGTTTTACTAATAAAATTTATCATATAGATAGAATTTATTTATTCTTATTATTTGAGCATTATGAAGAATAAAAGTTTATTGCAGCAGAAATAAATATATCACTTTCCTCAGCTTAATTAAGATATGATTAACAAATAGGGGCTTCCCTGGTGGTCCATTGGGTAAAGAGACCACCTTGCAGAGCAAGGGGCACTGGTTCGATACCTGGCATGGGAAGACTCCAAGTGCCGAGGGGCAGGGCTGGACTGGTGTGTCCAATGAGGAGCCAGCGCTCTTGAGTGCATGCTCCCAGAGCAGTGCTCTGCAACGGGAGAGGCCACTGCAATGGGAGGTCCACACAGGCCAAAGAATAAAGACAGATGAAAATGAATGGATGGAAAATCAATGAAAAGAGGCCAAAGATTACAAAAAAAGATTCCCAAATAATTGTATTACTGAAGGCATACAATATGCTGGGTTTTTTTTTCTTTCTTTCTTTTTTTCTATATGTTATTTTGCTAAAAGTATATAATGTGAAATGATTATATAATCAAGATAATTAGCATATTCCTCATACCACATAGTTAACTTTTTTTTTATGTGTGTGGTAATAACACTTAGGCACTAAGGGATCTTACATGCGGGCTGTAGGATGCCCTGGAGGGATGGGAAAGGGGGGAATGGGCTATATATATGACTAATCTGGAATTATACTTAACTGTAAACAACAAAACCCTGTAAAAGCAAAAAATAAAAAATAAAAGTAATTGTAAAATGGTTAAAAAAGAACACTTGGGATCTTCTCTATTAAAAAATATCAAGTATACAATACATTATTATTAACCATAGTCCCCATGGTATATCTTATGTCTCCACAATTCATTTATGTGATTGAGAATCTGTACCCTTTCATTGACATCTCCTCATTTCCCACCCTTCACTATTCCCTTACCTGCTGGTAACAACCATTCTACTCTCTCTTACTATGAATTCAGTTTTTATATTCCACATATAAGTGAGATCACAGAGTATTATCTTTTTGTATCTGCCTAGAAATGTATCTTCCTTGCTTCTTCTTATAATGTTGATTACATTATCTACTTATTTAACTTTGGAATATATTTGATTTTAGAAATTAATGTTGACTCAGAATCTTTTGATATTTATAAAGATAGATACTTGGTGTTTGGGTCATGATTTTACTAGTACGTTATGCAACTCTAAAGATAAACTGGAAAGAAATCAAGCGATTATTCATGGATAGGTGAGGGCATTCCGTATTTGCAACCATGACCACAGAGAACATGAAAATTCCACCATCTTGCCCATTTTCTTAATTGGATGAGATATATACATTTAAACTATAGTGATATTCAAGCACCATAGGGAAAATAAAGCAAATAAATAACTTTTGGTTGGCACACATTAATAATAGAAATAAAGTGCCATAATTTCTTAAATATATTCCTTAAATATTAAAAAAGGTAACAGGCCCAAAATGGAGTCATTTGTGCTAAGGTCACATCACTAACCCCAGACTTAATATCCAACCCAACAGTGTCAGCCTCTCCCAGGAATGTCATCTTCAACAGTCAGTCTGGAATTTACTGGTCTATACTAGCAAGGTAATCTGCCTGATAGACCCCTGTTCTTCTCCCAAAAAGAAAGTGACCTTGCATAAAACAATCTACTCTTTGTTAGTAACTTCCTTGTGCCACCCACCTGTGCCTATAAAAGCCTGTCATTCTGCAGAGCTTTCTGGAGTTCTTTTTATTTGCTAGTGAGGATGCTCCCCGATATACAAATCACTGAATAAACAAATTAGATCTTTAAAATTTACTCAGATGAATTTTTTAAACTGGAACCAAACAGTGAAGTACATCAGGCCTCATAAGAGTTTATAACTTAGGAAAGAATATGTATTTATGTTAGGTGACCATGTTAAGTTCTGATCATGACAACAAACTTTTCCAAGATACATTCATAACTTGGCATTATTAGACAAATTACTACATAATATAATCATGGTCAAAGGACATGGTGGTTGTGCAAAATTTCAAACAAATGTTGAGATGCATTTGAAAGGGTGAGAGCCAAGGAGAGGATTTCCCAAATGAAAGTTATAGGCGGTTAATAAAATGCATGCTTCTATACTGCAGCTATGCTTGCTTTTCATAATAATAAAGACACACTGAGGTCTTATATTAGGTCAGGAAAGTGTATGTGTCCTGGATAATGATATTGTTTAGAGACCACTAAGAAGTGATATTCCTATGTCTTGAGACCACTCAGAATCTTTTGATTTTTGAAACTTGGTGTTTGGGTCATGACTTTACTAGTACGTTATGCAACTCTAAAGATAAACTGGAAAGAAATCAAGCGATTATTCATGGATAGGTGAGGGCATTCCGTATTTGCAACCATGACCACAGAGAACATGAAAATTCCACCATCTTGCCCATTTTCTTAATTGGATGAGATATATACATTTAAACTATAGTGATATTCAAGCACCATAGGAAAATAAAGCAAATAAATAACTTTTGGTTGGCACACATTAATAATAGAAATAAAGTGCCATAATTTCTTAAATATATTCCTTAAATATTAAAAAAGGTAACAGGCCCAAAATGGAGTCATTTGTGCTAAGGTCACATCACTAACCCCAGACTTAATATCCAACCCAACAGTGTCAGCCTCTCCCAGGAATGTCATCTTCAACAGTCAGTCTGGAATTTACTGGTCTATACTAGCAAGGTAATCTGCCTGATAGACCCCTGTTCTTCTCCCAAAAAGAAAGTGACCTTGCATAAAACAATCTACTCTTTGTTAGTAACTTCCTTGTGCCACCCACCTGTGCCTATAAAAGCCTGTCATTCTGCAGAGCTTTCTGGAGTTCTTTTTATTTGCTAGTGAGGATGCTCCCCGATATACAAATCACTGAATAAACAAATTAGATCTTTAAAATTTACTCAGATGAATTTTTTAAACTGGAACCAAACAGTGAAGTACATCAGGCCTCATAAGAGTTTATAACTTAGGAAAGAATATGTATTTATGTTAGGTGACCATGTTAAGTTCTGATCATGACAACAAACTTTTCCAAGATACATTCATAACTTGGCATTATTAGACAAATTACTACATAATATAATCATGGTCAAAGGACATGGTGGTTGTGCAAAATTTCAAACAAATGTTGAGATGCATTTGAAAGGGTGAGAGCCAAGGAGAGGATTTCCCAAATGAAAGTTATAGGCGGTTAATAAAATGCATGCTTCTATACTGCAGCTATGCTTGCTTTTCATAATAATAAAGACACACTGAGGTCTTATATTAGGTCAGGAAAGTGTATGTGTCCTGGATAATGATATTGTTTAGAGACCACTAAGAAGTGATATTCCTATGTCTTGAGACCACACCTACATGACTCCAGAAGCATTTTAAACATCCAACTATACTTTATCATTAAAACAGAACTAAGTAGGATAAGGATAATTTTAAGAGTCAGTTTAATCACAGAGACCAATGGAATATCAGAAGAAGCACAGTAGAGAACAACTTACTATAGCAGTTTTGCTTTCCTGGCAAATAAATAAAATTTAATTTATTTGAGAATGTCTACCTTTAGCAAGTATTTCCTGAAGCTGTACTAAAGATCAAGTACTGAAGTTTCTTGGTAGAGAATCTAGACAGCGTGAAGGAAGATGGCATTACAACATTGCAAATTTTGAAGGTCTGGGTGTGACTTCTTTCAGACATAAGACTATTTTTAAAGAATTCCCTGGATAACTTAGAAACCACTTTCTCTGCCCCTTCAAAATTACACAGATTGTGAACATCCAAGAACACAGATTTCAGATAATTCCTGTTATTTCTGGGAAGCATAATCTCTGCTTTATACCTTTGCCATCTCTACCAGAAATCGCAAAGAGGAAGTCAGCTTTAAGACAGAATAAAGACTTCCCTGGTGGTCCAGTAGCTATGATTCTGAGCTCCCAATACAAGGGGATGGGTTTGATCTCTAGACAGCAAAGTAGATCCTATATGCAACAACTAAGAGTTCTCTTACTGCGACTAGAAGATTCCACATGCCACAACCAGTTATGAAGATTCTCTGTGCTGCAACTATGACCCAGAGCAGCCAAATACATTTTTTTAAAAAAGATACAGGATGAGAGGAATAGTGACAGACTCAGTTCTAGAATAAAGTATAACAGTAGTGGTTGGTAATAGCATCTATCATCTATTGAGCACTTATTCAATGCCAAGCCCTGTAGAGGTGGCATGTACACTATCTTATTAATCTTCAAAACAACTGGCTAGAATAGGCCTCATTAGCCCTACTTTGCAGATTACATGTGCTAAAATAGCTAGCCCCAACTACTCATGAAGCAAAGATGTATTTACACACAAGGTGTGAGAGCTACTTTTCTATCTCCAGAAAACACTAGGAGATGTAGTAGTTTCAGAAGTTGCTGATGGGAAGTCTTGGAAATACTGTGCCTAGTTGTGAGAGACAGTAAAAGGGAGTGGTGGACCATTAAGTCAATCTCAGCTCTTCATATATAGTGAATCACTAGTCATTCAAGATGGTTGTCAGACAAATGAGCTCCCAGCTGAGGCAATTATACCTGATCTGCTCATCTTGCTTTTCCCCTCTTACTTCTTCCCAAACACTTGCTAAGCAATAAATTCATTTCCAACTCTGAATTTATTATTGAAACTCTATATAATCTTGATCTTGACCCTTATGTCTCCACAACTCATGGCTCACATTTTCCAGGGGTATTCAAGTAAATAGTTGCCTGAGTGAAACTGACCCCAGGATTCTTGCAACCCCCCAAGTCCTGGTCTGTGAAATGACCCTCTACAAAAGGAAAGCAGATAATTTCTCTGTCTGATGAAAGTGGGGTTAGAGAAAAATGTAGGAAATGTAGTATATATGGAATGCAAATCTATTCTAAAAAACATATTTAAAAATATGTTTTAAGCATAACTCTCACACTGAATTCTTTGATGAGAAATAAAAACTATTCCTCTTAAGTTATTCAAAACTTTTCTTGGTTAATAATAGACCCAAGCTATAGAACCTCAGCTTTAGCCCTACCCTCTTAAGTCATGAGGTAGAACAAGTGAGATATATAAAACATACCAATCCAGCTTTAACAAAACAAGTGACTTTTTTTTTCAGGCTCTGTATTCACTAGGCACTGAAATGTTCCTTTTCTATTATCAATCATGTTTTACAGAAATATGAAAACAGGATTCCTAAAAGATGTAAATATAACATTTATATCAAGCCATTTCTCTTAAATACCTATTCAAATTCTCTTTTTAATTTCCCTTTGTCTCCTTAAGGAACATTCACTAGCAAATTATGTATCACCTTTTTTGCCAGAGAATTTTATGCATGTTTAGATTAGTCACTTAGTCACGGCTTTTGCAAAATTCTAAGGAGGAAAATCTACTTATGTCTTTGTTACCGTTTGGTGATAATATTGTCTCCATTATCATCTTCTGAATACTTGCATACCTTTTCTATCTCCAGAAAACACTAGGAGATGTAGTAGTTTCAGAAGTTGCTGATGGGAAGTCTTGGAAATACTGTGCCTAGTTGTGAGAGACAGTAAAGGGAGTGGTGGACCATTAAGTCAATCTCAGCTCTTCATATATAGTGAATCACTAGTCATTCAAGATGGTTGTCAGACAAATGAGCTCCCAGCTGAGGCAATTATACCTGATCTGCTCATCTTGCTTTTCCCCTCTTACTTCTTCCCAAACACTTGCTAAGCAATAAATTCATTTCCAACTCTGAATTTATTATTGAAACTCTATATAATCTTGATCTTGACCCTTATGTCTCCACAACTCATGGCTCACATTTTCCAGGGGTATTCAAGTAAATAGTTGCCTGAGTGAAACTGACCCCAGGATTCTTGCAACCCCCCAAGTCCTGGTCTGTGAAATGACCCTCTACAAAAGGAAAGCAGATAATTTCTCTGTCTGATGAAAGTGGGGTTAGAGAAAAATGTAGGAAATGTAGTATATATGGAATGCAAATCTATTCTAAAAAACATATTTAAAAATATGTTTTAAGCATAACTCTCACACTGAATTCTTTGATGAGAAATAAAAACTATTCCTCTTAAGTTATTCAAAACTTTTCTTGGTTAATAATAGACCCAAGCTATAGAACCTCAGCTTTAGCCCTACCCTCTTAAGTCATGAGGTAGAACAAGTGAGATATATAAAACATACCAATCCAGCTTTAACAAAACAAGTGACTTTTTTTTTCAGGCTCTGTATTCACTAGGCACTGAAATGTTCCTTTTCTATTATCAATCATGTTTTACAGAAATATGAAAACAGGATTCCTAAAAGATGTAAATATAACATTTATATCAAGCCATTTCTCTTAAATACCTATTCAAATTCTCTTTTTAATTTCCCTTTGTCTCCTTAAGGAACATTCACTAGCAAATTATGTATCACCTTTTTTTTGCCAGAGAATTTTATGCATGTTTAGATTAGTCACTTAGTCACGGCTTTTGCAAAATTCTAAGGAGGAAAATCTACTTATGTCTTTGTTACCGTTTGGTGATAATATTGTCTCCATTATCATCTTCTGAAGGGAAGTTTTGGAGCCATCAGAAAGCACACACTGGTGGTGGTAAGATCTGTGCCTCAGGACAGACTAATATGGAAATACACTGTAGTTACTACACCGGAGATGTCATAAGATTCTTTCCAAAAGTCACGATAAAGCACTGTTCTTTCCTGTCATGAGAGGATGATGGAGAAAATTCAAGAGAAGAGTTTAGGAGCACTGGACTAAGAGTCCAAAGAGATGAGCTATGACTGCAGTGTCGACATGGACAAATTATTTCACTGCTTTGGAATTTGGCTTGCTTATATTATCCAGATGATTGGAATTGTCATTTTCAGCTCCAAAATTTTAAATAAATGTAACAGAAGATAGTCCTTTTATCAATTTGTCTTTTGCATTGTTTTAACTTTTAACCCCTTATTTATCAATTTATCTTTTCCCTAAAACCTTTCCCCCAAACCTTTGGTGACTTGACTCTCTCTTTCAACACTCAGCCATTCTCATTTACATCTAAGGCTGCAGTAAGTTTGAAGAATGAGGGATAGGCCACCTAACTTCTTTCTTCACACTGTTCTAGCTGTAATAAACAGAATTAAATGTTGGATAACTTGAGTCTATGGGTACATATTTCAGGTTTGCCCATTCCTCATTTTAGTCTTAAAGGAGGGAATGATCAAAGTAAACACTCCTTGAACAACACTGGCCCAGAGATTACCCTGGACATGAATGAAGGAGGAGGCAAGTGAGATACCACATGGCTTAACTCAGGATCACCTGCAAGTCTCCTCCACAGACCGTCTCAAGAGGCAGACTGGAGCAGGTGCATGTTTCATTCTACTTATGAATGCATCTAAGTTCACAAACCTACACCGGAACACCTGGCAGTATCTGGATCACACTGTATAAAACATCCAATGACAATGATGTGACAATCTGTTGCTATAGTTTTGCATTTTTGAGGCCTCCCTCCATTTTACTTACCACTTGTTTCTCAGAAACAAATGGATATACCATCTTTGTATGGTAATTTTTCCAGAGTGGAAAATTCCCCACAGAATATGTCTAACTATAACTTTCTTCTATGGTATTATTCATATTCATACTGTTAGTATATAAACTCATTATATGCGCACTTCTCATATTAATTTTAAATTCCCCATCCCGTAAGATATACATGATTCTGCATCTTCCCACCTCCCAACAGAAAAGAGCAGAGAGTATCACTCCATGTTATAGTCAAAATGGACATTGTCTAAACATAGAGAGCTATGCTAGGGAAGAAAGAGGGAGTTTTGTGCTCCTGCAGTTTATTGGTTCTCAGAAGATGAGTTGGTTTCAGACAGTTGATGGGGAAAGGCCACTTGCAGGAGAAAATCACTGCCCAGTCCTTAGAGGAGCGCCATATTTGGTGCTCTCCCTCCACGAGAGCCTCTGGTTTCTCCTTCCCACTGGAAACAGTCCTTCTGTCTCACAAGGACAAAAGGGAGAAAAGGACGGTCTACAAATTCCAGAAACTTCTACAACCAATGTCAAGAAGAGAAAGTGAAAAGGAATCTTGAAGCCTCTGAAGACAATCAAAATGCTGTGGATCCACAGACTTGGAGAAACAAGCAGAGGTTACTATTTCCACAGAGTCTGCTCAAATGCTCCCCCTACAGAGAAGACAAAGTAGCAGACCTATGGGCTCCTAAAGATGACCAAGCTACAACTCCAAAGAAAAGCTGACCTATAGGATCCCTTTAGGATGGCGGTTGAGATGTAGTTTCCCTTGGGAAACTTTGCCAGGTCCCTGGACTGGGCAGCTATGACTCCTTAAAGTCACAAGTCAGATGCTGCTAAGGCATGTGTGAGTCTTTGAGGACCCCAAGAAGGCACCCTGAGTCCCATCCATCCTGATCCTCAAAAGTCTAACAGTGTCCCACCCACATGGAGGCAAAGAGAAACCTGTGAGATTCTTTTACTTTTTGCAATCTAGCAAACTAGGCAAGGCTAGGACAATGACAGAACAAAGAGAGTCTCATGAGAATTAAACTCATGACCTCATTTCCATTAGCACTAATTCAGCCCTGTGCACAGGCAACACAGTGTTCCCAAAGAGAACTAAATCATGACTTTTCATAGCAGATTCTCCGGTTTTGGAAGAGTAGCCTGTGGAAATACTATATATAGAGATGGTTTCTTGATTGGTCACAGAAGTAAGGACTCTTTTGCTATGCTGCTCTGGATTAAGAAAAATAGAGAGTGATGCTATAAAACAAGATGGTCCTAAAGATGTGTTTAGGTCCCCACAAGAGAGATGAATGCATAGGCAGTGGAGTAGGTAAGTACAGACTACGTGTGCTTTATCATCAGTTACTCCAAACGATGGAAGTATTTTGTTTCCACTTTGGAAGGGAAAATGAAGATCCTATTTCTTTGGACTCAGAGAAATATCTTTAGAACACAGCTTTGGCAGTCATGAAAGCGGGAAATACTTATAATTCCTATTGTCTGCTTGCTAGTCTTATTTTCTTCCTTGCCTGCTTTAAGTAGTGTGAACCTGGCTCCCATTTCCTCCACGAAGCCTCTGGTTTCTCCTTCCCACTGGAAACAGTCCTTCTGTCTCACAAGGACAAAAGGGAGAAAAGGACGGTCTACAAATTCCAGAAACTTCTACAACCAATGTCAAGAAGAGAAAGTGAAAAGGAATCTTGAAGCCTCTGAAGACAATCAAAATGCTGTGGATCCACAGACTTGGAGAAACAAGCAGAGGTTACTATTTCCACAGAGTCTGCTCAAATGCTCCCCCTACAGAGAAGACAAAGTAGCAGACCTATGGGCTCCTAAAGATGACCAAGCTACAACTCCAAAGAAAAGCTGACCTATAGGATCCCTTTAGGATGGCGGTTGAGATGTAGTTTCCCTTGGGAAACTTTGCCAGGTCCCTGGACTGGGCAGCTATGACTCCTTAAAGTCACAAGTCAGATGCTGCTAAGGCATGTGTGAGTCTTTGAGGACCCCAAGAAGGCACCCTGAGTCCCATCCATCCTGATCCTCAAAAGTCTAACAGTGTCCCACCCACATGGAGGCAAAGAGAAACCTGTGAGATTCTTTTACTTTTTGCAATCTAGCAAACTAGGCAAGGCTAGGACAATGACAGAACAAAGAGAGTCTCATGAGAATTAAACTCATGACCTCATTTCCATTAGCACTAATTCAGCCCTGTGCACAGGCAACACAGTGTTCCCAAAGAGAACTAAATCATGACTTTTCATAGCAGATTCTCCGGTTTTGGAAGAGTAGCCTGTGGAAATACTATATATAGAGATGGTTTCTTGATTGGTCACAGAAGTAAGGACTCTTTTGCTATGCTGCTCTGGATTAAGAAAAATAGAGAGTGATGCTATAAAACAAGATGGTCCTAAAGATGTGTTTAGGTCCCCACAAGAGAGATGAATGCATAGGCAGTGGAGTAGGTAAGTACAGACTACGTGTGCTTTATCATCAGTTACTCCAAACGATGGAAGTATTTTGTTTCCACTTTGGAAGGGAAAATGAAGATCCTATTTCTTTGGACTCAGAGAAATATCTTTAGAACACAGCTTTGGCAGTCATGAAAGCGGGAAATACTTATAATTCCTATTGTCTGCTTGCTAGTCTTATTTTCTTCCTTGCCTGCTTTAAGTAGTGTGAACCTGAGGCCCCAGATTTCCTGCCACTCATGGAGGAAAGGGTTTGAATAGTCTCTAAGGTGTTAGGAACTCCATGGATTTAAAAGAATAGCTCACTCATCCTCTAAGGAATAGTCAGGACAGAAAATTCATAAAATAGCTGGAAAGGACCATGCTTTAAACAAAGTCAAGAGACAGCATTCCTGCTATTTTTCAAATTATTTTATGTGGAAATACAGTATTTTAAGAGTGAAAATCGTGATTTAAAACCACACACACACACACACATATTATAATCTCATGACTAGAAGAGAGTATACATAAGCAATAGGAAGAAGAGAAAAATGTCTTGCACGCTGGAGCTATAATTTTTTCATTTAAACTTTTAAAAGTGATACAGGTATATAATTATTTGGGCTTTTTTGTACATACACACACATACATGTACATACATGATATCTTGTAGAGCCTAAAAAAACAAAAATCAAGGTGTTCTGGCAGAAAAGTTTAGCGGCGGGGGAGACTAAACTTCTGACAGATACTGTGTTTTTTTCTCACTCATACAACCTGCATTATAGCACTAGCTCCCTGTCCCTTTTAGTGGCCTGGAATATGATAACCTTTGTTGTGAGGGTTTCTGAACTGAGATGCCTGATACATTCCACCTAGCAGAACTATTGCCTGCACAACAATTTTGACATCTGTACTCTTGCATAATTTACAAATTTACATCCACAGAAAACCTGGGTGGGAATTGGATGGTGGTGGTAGTGGCAGGTGTTATTCTACTAATCTAACACAATCCGTGGTGGTAAAGTAGGTGAGCTAGCTCTGGATTAAGAAAAATAGAGAGTGATGCTATAAAACAAGATGGTCCTAAAGATGTGTTTAGGTCCCCACAAGAGAGATGAATGCATAGGCAGTGGAGTAGGTAAGTACAGACTACGTGTGCTTTATCATCAGTTACTCCAAACGATGGAAGTATTTTGTTTCCACTTTGGAAGGGAAAATGAAGATCCTATTTCTTTGGACTCAGAGAAATATCTTTAGAACACAGCTTTGGCAGTCATGAAAGCGGGAAATACTTATAATTCCTATTGTCTGCTTGCTAGTCTTATTTTCTTCCTTGCCTGCTTTAAGTAGTGTGAACCTGAGGCCCCAGATTTCCTGCCACTCATGGAGGAAAGGGTTTGAATAGTCTCTAAGGTGTTAGGAACTCCATGGATTTAAAAGAATAGCTCACTCATCCTCTAAGGAATAGTCAGGACAGAAAATTCATAAAATAGCTGGAAAGGACCATGCTTTAAACAAAGTCAAGAGACAGCATTCCTGCTATTTTTCAAATTATTTTATGTGGAAATACAGTATTTTAAGAGTGAAAATCGTGATTTAAAACCACACACACACACACACATATTATAATCTCATGACTAGAAGAGAGTATACATAAGCAATAGGAAGAAGAGAAAAATGTCTTGCACGCTGGAGCTATAATTTTTTCATTTAAACTTTTAAAAGTGATACAGGTATATAATTATTTGGGCTTTTTTGTACATACACACACATACATGTACATACATGATATCTTGTAGAGCCTAAAAAAACAAAAATCAAGGTGTTCTGGCAGAAAAGTTTAGCGGCGGGGGAGACTAAACTTCTGACAGATACTGTGTTTTTTTCTCACTCATACAACCTGCATTATAGCACTAGCTCCCTGTCCCTTTTAGTGGCCTGGAATATGATAACCTTTGTTGTGAGGGTTTCTGAACTGAGATGCCTGATACATTCCACCTAGCAGAACTATTGCCTGCACAACAATTTTGACATCTGTACTCTTGCATAATTTACAAATTTACACATCCACAGAAAACCTGGGTGGGAATTGGATGGTGGTGGTGGTAGTGGCAGGTGTTATTCTACTAATCTAACACAATCCTGAAAGGTCAGAACAGTAATTCAACAGAAGACTCAAAAACGAAAAAGGTGTGATTTATAGGTATTCTTATCTCATATCATTTCCTGTCAAAGAGAGTAATAGCTATTGGGTACAGTAAGAACACAAAATATATTTTGCTTCAAAGAATGATGAAAATGACTGGCAAACCTATTTCACATTCAAGTAAATCTGTGGATTGGAGTAGTTCTAATCTAACCAGATCCTCCTTTATATATAAAATCCAGAATAACGGCAAATATTTTCAAAATGCTAACCATAGGCCAATTTATTAATTTATTATTTCATATGTAGTAACTCATATAAACCTCATAACATACCATAAAGTAGCAAGTACTATGATACTGATATTCAATACAAGGAAACAGAATCAGGAATAGTCAACTTACTTGGCTAAGATCACAACTGGGTAGTGGCTGGGAATTCAGACCTGGGCTGTGCTTGTAAAAGCAATCACTTTTTTTTTTTTTCTGAAGATGAATGGACTCCTTTTTCTGCAAAAGAACAGAATCTGTCATTTGTTTCATGTCTATGAAAAAGAAATTTTCAGCAGTTTAAACATAATAGCTGACATTTATCAAGTGCTCCCTCTGTGTCAGGGAATTTTTAAGCACTTTGCCTGAAATATCTCATTACTGCTGGTACTAATCCTTTGATGTATTGTTAGCTCCATTTTAAAGACAAAGAAACTGAGGGTCAGAAGATAAATACCATGTCATTGATTAATGATCCATTACTGCATGGTACTAAAAACAAAAATCAAGGTGTTCTGGCAGAAAAGTTTAGCGGCGGGGAGACTAAACTTCTGACAGATACTGTGTTTTTCTCACTCATACAACCTGCATTATAGCACTAGCTCCCTGTCCCTTTTAGTGGCCTGGAATATGATAACCTTTGTTGTGAGGGTTTCTGAACTGAGATGCCTGATACATTCCACCTAGCAGAACTATTGCCTGCACAACAATTTTGACATCTGTACTCTTGCATAATTTACAAATTTACACATCCACAGAAAACCTGGGTGGGAATTGGATGGTGGTGGTGGTAGTGGCAGGTGTTATTCTACTAATCTAACACAATCCTGAAAGGTCAGAACAGTAATTCAACAGAAGACTCAAAAAAAACCAAAAAAAGGTGTGATTTATAGGTATTCTTATCTCATATCATTTCCTGTCAAAGAGAGTAATAGCTATTGGGTACAGTAAGAACACAAAATATATTTTGCTTCAAAGAATGATGAAAATGACTGGCAAACCTATTTCACATTCAAGTAAATCTGTGGATTGGAGTAGTTCTAATCTAACCAGATCCTCCTTTATATATAAAATCCAGAATAACGGCAAATATTTTCAAAATGCTAACCATAGGCCAATTTATTAATTTATTATTTCATATGTAGTAACTCATATAAACCTCATAACATACCATAAAGTAGCAAGTACTATGATACTGATATTCAATACAAGGAAACAGAATCAGGAATAGTCAACTTACTTGGCTAAGATCACAACTGGGTAGTGGCTGGGAATTCAGACCTGGGCTGTGCTTGTAAAAGCAATCACTTTTTTTTTTTTTCTGAAGATGAATGGACTCCTTTTTCTGCAAAAGAACAGAATCTGTCATTTGTTTCATGTCTATGAAAAAGAAATTTTCAGCAGTTTAAACATAATAGCTGACATTTATCAAGTGCTCCCTCTGTGTCAGGGAATTTTTAAGCACTTTGCCTGAAATATCTCATTACTGCTGGTACTAATCCTTTGATGTATTGTTAGCTCCATTTTAAAGACAAAGAAACTGAGGGTCAGAAGATAAATACCATGTCTAAATTAGAAAAAGTAAGAGAAATAAAGGATTCAGGTAATTAGACTACAGGGCCCATACCCTTTCCATTAATTTCCATGTTCAGTGGGTTAGACCATCCACATTTACTGAACATTCAACTCAAATGTTAAAAAATTTGCAGTGGGTCGATTCTCCTTTGAGCCGACCCACTGTTCTAGCAGCTCGTCTCCCACTTTAACAACGGTCCTTAAACCTGCCTGCTGTATCCGCAGCTACTTTCCCTTCCCCGACTCTAATAAACTTTACTTTCCTCTCAAAAAAAAAAAAAAATTGCAATGCAGAAGACCTGGGTTCGATCCCTGGGTTGGGAAGATTCCCTGGATGAGCATGTAACAACCCACTCAAGTATTATTGCCTGGAGAATTCCATGGACAGAGGAGCCTCGGAGGCTACAGTACACAGGGTCAAAAAGAGTCAGACACAACAGAGCGACTAACACATCAAGTTTAGAGTTAGACTGAAGGCTATATCCTCCTTGAGACGTTATTACTAGTCCCTTGGGATATAACATTGGTCTGTCATCATTAAGAGTGAAGTCCAGGGAGCCCCATTAAGCAGGACAATTTAAAGCCCAAGGAGCTTGACTATGAGATTCTTTGCCATGTATTCTGACTGGCTTCAAATTTAAACCCTGTGCTCTTTGCTGAAGCATTCTTGGACATGTTATTAGTGTTTGAGTAATTCTCTAAGGCATGTCAAGCTTTTATGAGTAACTATTCCTGTCTTGTGAATTGGTTGGGATATGATTTCTCTCAGTGATTACACTCTGAACAGTAAGATGGCATCAGTTTAACTACATAAGGTCAAATTTACTGTGAATTTTGTTCAACATGGTATTCTTGATGTATTCTTTTAGAAAGGGTGGCTGGGAATTCAGACCTGGGCTGTGCTTGTAAAGCAATCACTTTTTTTCTCTCTTTTCTGCAAAAGAACAGAATCTGTCATTTGTTTCATGTCTATGAAAAAGAAATTTTCAGCAGTTTAAACATAATAGCTGACATTTATCAAGTGCTCCCTCTGTGTCAGGGAATTTTTAAGCACTTTGCCTGAAATATCTCATTACTGCTGGTACTAATCCTTTGATGTATTGTTAGCTCCATTTTAAAGACAAAGAAACTGAGGGTCAGAAGATAAATACCATGTCTAAATTAGAAAAAGTAAGAGAAATAAAGGATTCAGGTAATTAGACTACAGGGCCCATACCCTTTCCATTAATTTCCATGTTCAGTGGGTTAGACCATCCACATTTACTGAACATTCAACTCAAATGTTAAAAAATTTGCAGTGGGTCGATTCTCCTTTGAGCCGACCCACTGTTCTAGCAGCGTCGTCTCCCACTTTAACAACGGTCCTTAAACCTGCCTGCTGTATCCGCAGCTACTTTCCCTTCCCCGACTCTAATAAACTTTACTTTCCTCTCAAAAAAAAAAAAAAATTGCAATGCAGAAGACCTGGGTTCGATCCCTGGGTTGGGAAGATTCCCTGGATGAGCATGTAACAACCCACTCAAGTATTATTGCCTGGAGAATTCCATGGACAGAGGAGCCTCGGAGGCTACAGTACACAGGGTCAAAAAGAGTCAGACACAACAGAGCGACTAACACATCAAGTTTAGAGTTAGACTGAAGGCTATATCCTCCTTGAGACGTTATTACTAGTCCCTTGGGATATAACATTGGTCTGTCATCATTAAGAGTGAAGTCCAGGGAGCCCCATTAAGCAGGACAATTTAAAGCCCAAGGAGCTTGACTATGAGATTCTTTGCCATGTATTCTGACTGGCTTCAAATTTAAACCCTGTGCTCTTTGCTGAAGCATTCTTGGACATGTTATTAGTGTTTGAGTAATTCTCTAAGGCATGTCAAGCTTTTATGAGTAACTATTCCTGTCTTGTGAATTGGTTGGGATATGATTTCTCTCAGTGATTACACTCTGAACAGTAAGATGGCATCAGTTTAACTACATAAGGTCAAATTTACTGTGAATTTTGTTCAACATGGTATTCTTGATGTATTCTTTTTAGAAAGGTGAGACACTAACAACAAGAATGAATTAACACTGATAACATGAACAAGACTAGGGTGTCCACTTTCACCACTACTATTCAACATAGTCCTGGAAGTTCTAGCAACAGCAAGAGGAGAAGAGAAAGAAATAAAAGGAATACAGATTGGAAAGAAAGAAGTCAAACCCTCTGTATTTGCAGACGACATGATATTATACATAGAAAACCCCAAAGACACTATTACAAAACTACTAGAGTTAATCAGTGAATTCAGCAAAGTCACAGGATATAAAATCAATATACAGAAGTCACTGGCATTCCTATACACAAACAATGAAAAGTCAGAAAATGAAATAAAAGAGGCAATCCCCTTCACCATCGCAACCAAAAGAATCAAATATCTAGGAATAAACCTACCCAAAGAAACAAAAGAACTGTACACAGAAAATTACAAGACACTCATGAGAGACATTAAAGAAGACTTAAACAGACAGAGAGATGTTCCTGGGTTTGAAGAATCAATATTGTGAAAATGACCATACTACCAAATGTCATCTATAGATTCAATGCGATCCCTATCAAACTACCAATGCCATTCTTCACAGAACTAGACCAAAGAATAACACAGTTCACATGGAAACACAGAAGACCTTGAATAGCCAAAGCAATCCTGAGGAAGAAGAATGGAACTGGAGGGCAGCCTCCTCAACTTCAGACTCTACCGCAAAGCAACAGTCACCAAGACAGTATGTTACTGGCACAAAAACAGAAATATCGACCAATGGAACAAGATCGAGAACCCAGAGATAAACCCACACACCTATGGGTACCTTATTTTTGACAAAGGAGGCAAAACTGTAAAATGGGACAAAGACAGACTCTTCAACAAATGGTGCTGGGAGAATTGGACAGCTACATGCAAAAAAATGAAGTTGGAACATTCCCTGATACCATGCACAAAGATCAACTCAAAATGGATTAAAGACCCGAATGTAAGACCAGAAACCATCAAACTCTTAGAGGAAAATATAGGCAAAACCCTCAAGGACATAAGTCAAAGCAAGATCTTCTCTGACTCACCTCCTAGAATAGCGGAACTAAAAAGGAAAATGAACACATGGGACCTAATGAAACTTAAAAGCTTTTGTACAGCAAAAGAAATTACAAAAAAGCTGAACAGACAGCCCACAGAATGGGAGAAAATCATAGCAAATGAAACAACAGACAAAGAATTAATCTCCAAAATCTACAAGCAACTCAGACAACTCAGCACCGGAAAAATGAACAACCCAATCAAAAAATGGGAACAGGACCTAAACAGACACCTCTCCAAAGAGGACATACAGATGGCCCCAACTTGAAATGATGCTCAACTTCACTTATAATTAGAGAAATGCAAATGAAAACTACAATGAGATATTACCTCACACCTGTCAGAATGGCCATCATCCACAAATCAAGAAATAAATATCTAGGAATAAACCTACCCAAAGAAACAAAAGAACTGTACACAGAAAATTACAAGACACTCATGAGAGACATTAAAGAAGACTTAAACAGACAGAGAGATGTTCCTGGGTTTGAAGAATCAATATTGTGAAAATGACCATACTACCAAATGTCATCTATAGATTCAATGCGATCCCTATCAAACTACCAATGCCATTCTTCACAGAACTAGACCAAAGAATAACACAGTTCACATGGAAACACAGAAGACCTTGAATAGCCAAAGCAATCCTGAGGAAGAAGAATGGAACTGGAGGGCAGCCTCCTCAACTTCAGACTCTACCGCAAAGCAACAGTCACCAAGACAGTATGTTACTGGCACAAAAACAGAAATATCGACCAATGGAACAAGATCGAGAACCCAGAGATAAACCCACACACCTATGGGTACCTTATTTTTGACAAAGGAGGCAAAACTGTAAAATGGGACAAAGACAGACTCTTCAACAAATGGTGCTGGGAGAATTGGACAGCTACATGCAAAAAAATGAAGTTGGAACATTCCCTGATACCATGCACAAAGATCAACTCAAAATGGATTAAAGACCCGAATGTAAGACCAGAAACCATCAAACTCTTAGAGGAAAATATAGGCAAAACCCTCAAGGACATAAGTCAAAGCAAGATCTTCTCTGACTCACCTCCTAGAATAGCGGAACTAAAAAGAAAAATGAACACATGGGACCTAATGAAACTTAAAAGCTTTTGTACAGCAAAAGAAATTACAAAAAAGCTGAACAGACAGCCCACAGAATGGGAGAAAATCATAGCAAATGAAACAACAGACAAAGAATTAATCTCCAAAATCTACAAGCAACTCAGACAACTCAGCACCGGAAAAATGAACAACCCAATCAAAAAATGGGAACAGGACCTAAACAGACACCTCTCCAAAGAGGACATACAGATGGCCCCAACTTGAAATGATGCTCAACTTCACTTATAATTAGAGAAATGCAAATGAAAACTACAATGAGATATTACCTCACACCTGTCAGAATGGCCATCATCCACAAATCAACAGACAATAAATGCTGGAGAGGGTGTGGAGAAAAGGGAACAGTCTTGCATTGCTGGTGGGAGTGTAAATTGATACAGCCTCTATGGAAGACAGTCTGGAGATTTCTTAAAAAACGAAAAATAGAAGCACCATATGACCCAGCAATCCCACTCTTTTGCTTATACCCTGATGAAATCAAAACTGAAAGAAACACCTGTACCCCAATGTTCATTGCAGTTCTCTATACAATAGCTAGAACATGGAAGCAACCTAGATAGCCCATCGATGAACGAATGGATACAAAAGCTCTGGTACATATATGCAATGGAGTACTACACATCTATAAAGAGAAATGCAGAAGAATCAGCCCTAATGAGGTGGCTGGATCTAGAACGTATCATAAAAAGTGAAGTCAGTCAGAAAGAGAAGGATGAATACAATATATTAACACATTTATATGGAATCTAGTAGGATGGTGATGATGGCACACGCAGTGAAGCTACAGAAACATAGACACGGACAGTGGACATACGGACATTGTGGGGAAGGAACAGAGGGTAGGAGGCGTAAAGGAAGTAGCATGAAGGCCTGTACTATCATAGGTGAAGAAAATAGCTATAGTCATTGCTCTGTGAGAAAAGGAGATCCTTCAGGGGTGCTGTGTGATGGTCGGGAGGGGTGGGAAGCGGAGGATATACATATGACTAATCTGGGAACATACATATCTGTAAACAACAAAACTCTGTAAAAGTTAAAAGTAAAATAAAAGTTAAAAAAAAAGAATGAATAACACTGATATCTTATAAAGACAGAATGATAGCTGATTGTCAGAGAGTTTACCAACAATAACCTACATGACCTTACATTTTTCTGTATAATGTAAAATCTACAACTGTAATATTTACAATGATGGGATTGGGGTTGATGATCTATAGAAGTGCCTTCTACTTCGGATATCTAAGTGCTTTATAAATAAGAAATATAATGTAAAGGATGATTTGGGAAATTCAGAAGGGAGGTGGTGATAGTTTGTGGATACAAACAAATAATGAAAAGGCAATTTATGAAGTGCACAAAGTCATTAGAATGGATTATATGAATAGTCTGGAGATGTCAAGCTGCCAAGTCCTAGTCACTAGCAGGTTATGTTTGATTAAGCACTAGCTAATCACAGTTAACATGTCAATTCATCTTTAGCAGGTTTCATCTATCAGGCCTGAACAGGGTTAAGTAAAGTCTGTTTATGGGGCAGCAGGGTCAAATCAAGATGGTTGTAATCAGTAATTGGTGTTACAACCAAGAGTTGAGAGACTGTGGGTCAAGTTGAAAAGGCAAGGCTAGCAGCTAAGTCTGAAGAAATGGACCAAGAAGCCCAGTTTGAATGGCTTAGGAAATCTCAGAAGCTGTATAAGTATTTGGTCACTGTGCCAGGCATTGTTCCTTTTAGGCCAAACAGGCATGTGCCACCAAGCCTGTGAGTAAGACTGGACAAAAGCACTCACTTTTTATCTGATTAAAAAAAAACCAAAACACATAACAATTAGGTGGCGGGTCAGTCATAAAAGTGAAGTCAGTCAGAAAGAGAAGGATGAATACAATATATTAACACATTTATATGGAATCTAGTAGGATGGTGATGATGGCACACGCAGTGAAGCTACAGAAACATAGACACGGACAGTGGACATACGGACATTGTGGGGAAGGAACAGAGGGTAGGAGGCGTAAAGGAAGTAGCATGAAGGCCTGTACTATCATAGGTGAAGAAAATAGCTATAGTCATTGCTCTGTGAGAAAAGGAGATCCTTCAGGGGTGCTGTGTGATGGTCGGGAGGGGTGGGAAGCGGAGGATATACATATGACTAATCTGGGAACATACATATCTGTAAACAACAAAACTCTGTAAAAGTTAAAAGTAAAATAAAAGTTAAAAAAAAAGAATGAATAACACTGATATCTTATAAAGACAGAATGATAGCTGATTGTCAGAGAGTTTACCAACAATAACCTACATGACCTTACATTTTTCTGTATAATGTAAAATCTACAACTGTAATATTTACAATGATGGGATTGGGGTTGATGATCTATAGAAGTGCCTTCTACTTCGGATATCTAAGTGCTTTATAAATAAGAAATATAATGTAAAGGATGATTTGGGAAATTCAGAAGGCAGGTGGGGATAGTTTGGGGATACAAACAAATAATGAAAAGGCAATTTATGAAGTGCACAAAGTCATTAGAATGGATTATATGAATAGTCTGGAGATGTCAAGCTGCCAAGTCCTAGTCACTAGCAGGTTATGTTTGATTAAGCACTAGCTAATCACAGTTAACATGTCAATTCATCTTTAGCAGGTTTCATCTATCAGGCCTGAACAGGGTTAAGTAAAGTCTGTTTATGGGGCAGCAGGGTCAAATCAAGATGGTTGTAATCAGTAATTGGTGTTACAACCAAGAGTTGAGAGACTGTGGGTCAAGTTGAAAAGGCAAGGCTAGCAGCTAAGTCTGAAGAAATGGACCAAGAAGCCCAGTTTGAATGGCTTAGGAAATCTCAGAAGCTGTATAAGTATTTGGTCACTGTGCCAGGCATTGTTCCTTTTAGGCCAAACAGGCATGTGCCACCAAGCCTGTGAGTAAGACTGGACAAAAGCACTCACTTATTGTTGAACCATAGAAAAAGCATCTGATTAAAACCAAAACACAACAAAAAACTTCAGATCCTGGCTCCAATATTACTGTCACAATAGAAAGGCTAATTATTATCTCTGAAAATCATTTTTTTTCTATTAGCACAATGAGGGTAACCTTCCTTACAGAAAGTTTAAGAATTAAATTAGATCTGTACATGAAACTGCCCCCAAACTAAAATATACCATACACAATGAATATCAGCTATGAATCCTACCTCACTTTAATGGACTACTCAGACAATAACTCCTTCAAGAGACAGAGTCTCTTGCCTTTTAGATTTACATAATGCCTAGACACTTGAACGTTAGCTAGAATCTTGAAAGGTCTATGAAAAATCCCTGTTATAGTAAAAGATCTTTCTCAAAACACTCCAACAATTGAAAACTTAGAAGAGTATGCTAAGGATCCAGTATGGGGCCCAGTGGAGGAAGATGCTCAGCTGTGAATAAAGAGACAGTACATACTAAAGTTCTAAACCACCAGATCTGTGCTGACTGTGTCCTCTAAAGACGGCAACAATTGCTTTCCGTAGTAGTAACCAGTGTGGAGACTCGGGGAGGGAAAGGCCATGGATCTGAAACAGCACTACTCATCACAGGGACAGAGGGGCAAAGGTCAAGAGTGCTGGACGTGGAGATAAATGACCCACTGACTGCTAATAGTGACTATGTTGCTTGTCTAATGTGACCTTGTGGACAAGTTCAGTCCCTTTACTACATTTGTAAAGTGAGGGGCTGGGACCAGGTGACCTCTAACATGTCTGCCAGTTTTAAGACTATGATTCTGAAAATTAGTTGTGCCCAGTATTTGTCCATCAGACATCACTGCTCAAAGCATGGTCATAACTATTAATCTCTGATTCTATGAGGCAGACATGGCATACCTTTACCCTTATTTTATGGGTGGTGAGGCAGACACTTGGGGGTTGTGGTTCCCATAAAGTTTCATTCTGGGGCCTCAGTCTAGATTTATAAACATTTAGTTCATTTTAAAAGTTATATCAGAGTTGGGTATGTTTCTCTTTAAGAATTCTTGGCAATTATAAATTATTTTGAACTATCAGGTGATATGGCAGCTGCTATGGAAACTGCATTAATACATGAAGTGTGCAAAGCTTGTCACCACATCAGATGTTGCTGCCCTTTGGCTATGCTAACTTACTCATCTGTCTTTTTGAAAAATAATTCTCTTTCTTCTTTTTTCCCCAAACACATGCACATTATGCTTATAATCCAAGAAATTTCATTTTAAGGTGACTCATTCTTATGAAATGTATTCAATGACTTGGAACAAAACATTCTGGTAAAAACACAACCTGGAAAAAATAATCTATTTAAAAACTATATACATAGTATTCATTCTGTATTTCTATGGCTCAACTAAAATGCTTAAGTTATGGAAGAAAAATTAATGAGCTGACATAAAGTTTGTTTATATTAATACGGAAAGGAAAAGCATGCATGAGCTTAAGTGTGATTTTTTCAAGTTAAATAATATATAAAGATACTTAGCATATTTGAGTTCTGACCAACGCTATGCATTTTTAAACTGCATACATTTGTGAAATACTGGCACTTACAGGCATCAGTGAATCTTAAAAGAGCAGCCATTAAATTATATATTACATATATCTATACACAGTTGTCACTGGCTACAGACTATTTATGTTACTCAGAATTCATGTATTAAAATATAACCCTCAGGGGCTTCCCTGGTGGTCCAGTGGCCCACTGACTGCTAATAGTGACTATGTTGCTTGTCTAATGTGACCTTGTGGACAAGTTCAGTCCCTTTACTACATTTGTAAAGTGAGGGGCTGGGACCAGGTGACCTCTAACATGTCTGCCAGTTTTAAGACTATGATTCTGAAAATTAGTTGTGCCCAGTATTTGTCCATCAGACATCACTGCTCAAAGCATGGTCATAACTATTAATCTCTGATTCTATGAGGCAGACATGGCATACCTTTACCCTTATTTTATGGGTGGTGAGGCAGACACTTGGGGGTTGTGGTTCCCATAAAGTTTCATTCTGGGGCCTCAGTCTAGATTTATAAACATTTAGTTCATTTTAAAAGTTATATCAGAGTTGGGTATGTTTCTCTTTAAGAATTCTTGGCAATTATAAATTATTTTGAACTATCAGGTGATATGGCAGCTGCTATGGAAACTGCATTAATACATGAAGTGTGCAAAGCTTGTCACCACATCAGATGTTGCTGCCCTTTGGCTATGCTAACTTACTCATCTGGCTTTTTTTGAAAAATAATTCTCTTTCTTCTTTTTTCCCCAAACACATGCACATTATGCTTATAATCCAAGAAATTTCATTTTAAGGTGACTCATTCTTATGAAATGTATTCAATGACTTGGAACAAAACATTCTGGTAAAAACACAACCTGGAAAAAATAATCTATTTAAAAACTATATACATAGTATTCATTCTGTATTTCTATGGCTCAACTAAAATGCTTAAGTTATGGAAGAAAAATTAATGAGCTGACATAAAGTTTGTTTATATTAATACGGAAAGGGAAAAGCATGCATGAGCTTAAGTGTGATTTTTTCAAGTTAAATAATATATAAAGATACTTAGCATATTTGAGTTCTGACCAACGCTATGCATTTTTAAACTGCATACATTTGTGAAATACTGGCACTTACAGGCATCAGTGAATCTTAAAAGAGCAGCCATTAAATTATATATTACATATATCTATACACAGTTGTCACTGGCTACAGACTATTTATGTTACTCAGAATTCATGTATTAAAATATAACCCTCAGGGGCTTCCCCTGGTGGTCCAGTGGGTAAGGACACCGCCTTGCAGTGCAAGGGGCACCGGTTCGAGCCCTGGCCTGGGAAGATCCCACGTGCCGCGGAGTAGCTGGACCGATGTGTCCAATTACCGAGCCGGAGCTCTGGAGCGCATGCGCCCAGAGACAGCACTCTGCGACGACAGATGCCACCGCGATGGGAGGCCCACAGGAGCCAAAGAACAAAGACGGATGAACACAGAGAAACGAAAGACCAATAGAAGTGGCCCGCCGGCTCCCCTCCCTCCCCAATCCGACCCCTGCCCAAAATAAATTAATTAATTAATTAAAAAAATATATATATATAACCCTCAGTGTGATGGTATTTGAAGGTGGGGCCTTTGGGAGTTAGTGAGGTCATGAAGTTGGAGCCTTCATAAATGGAATTAATGCCTTTTTAAAGAAGAAATCCCAGAGAGATCCCTTGCCCCTTCTACCGTATGAGGACAAGGAAAAAGGCTACAGTGTGTGAACAAGGAACCAGAACCTCAGTGGACACACAATCTGCTGGCACCTTGATCTTGAATGGTCCAGCCTCCCAAACTGTGAGAAATAAATCCCTATTATTTATAAGCCACTCAGTCTACAGTATTCTGTTATAGCAGCCTGAAAAAGTAAGACACCACATACATACACTCCAAAGTTTGATATTTGTGTTTTGAATGCTAGACTACTCTCTCTTAAGTAGGGCTCAATTGTATAGAAATTGCCCCTGTTCTAGCCCTCCAAATAGTGGAGATGTAGATCCACAAATTTATTTCTACAGTCACTGCTCTTTGGAAAACTTCCAATGATTTTTTTAAAACGGAAAGGAAAAGCATGCATGAGCTTAAGTGTGATTTTTCAAGTTAAATAATATATAAAGATACTTAGCATATTTGAGTTCTGACCAACGCTATGCATTTTAAACTGCATACATTTGTGAAATACTGGCACTTACAGGCATCAGTGAATCTTAAAAGAGCAGCCATTAAATTATATATTACATATATCTATACACAGTTGTCACTGGCTACAGACTATTTATGTTACTCAGAATTCATGTATTAAAATATAACCCTCAGGGGCTTCCCCTGGTGGTCCAGTGGGTAAGGACACCGCCTTGCAGTGCAAGGGGCACCGGTTCGAGCCCTGGCCTGGGAAGATCCCACGTGCCGCGGAGTAGCTGGACCGATGTGTCCAATTACCGAGCCGGAGCTCTGGAGCGCATGCGCCCAGAGACAGCACTCTGCGACGACAGATGCCACCGCGATGGGAGGCCCACAGGAGCCAAAGAACAAAGACGGATGAACACAGAGAAACGAAAGACCAATAGAAGTGGCCCGCCGGCTCCCCTCCCTCCCCAATCCGACCCCTGCCCAAAATAAATAAATTAATTAATTAAAAATATATATATATATAACCCTCAGTGTGATGGTATTTGAAGGTGGGGCCTTTGGGAGTTAGTGAGGTCATGAAGTTGGAGCCTTCATAAATGGAATTAATGCCTTTTTAAAGAAGAAATCCCAGAGAGATCCCTTGCCCCTTCTACCGTATGAGGACAAGGAAAAAGGCTACAGTGTGTGAACAAGGAACCAGAACCTCAGTGGACACACAATCTGCTGGCACCTTGATCTTGAATGGTCCAGCCTCCCAAACTGTGAGAAATAAATCCCTATTATTTATAAGCCACTCAGTCTACAGTATTCTGTTATAGCAGCCTGAAAAAATTAAGACACCACATACATACACTCCAAAGTTTGATATTTGTGTTTTGAATGCTAGACTACTCTCTCTTAAGTAGGGCTCAATTGTATAGAAATTGCCCCTGTTCTAGCCCTCCAAATAGTGGAGATGTAGATCAATAAATTATACGGACCAGAAATATTTACTTTTTTCTACAGTCACTGCTCTTTGGCAAACACTTTTAAGCCCATTTTTTGCCCATCTTACTTGCCACCTTGTGATGCCACCTTTGGTTGAAGTGGTAAACAGTCAGTACTATGCATTTCTCAGTGCCAATTTATAAGCTATTATAGAAAACTGTCAAATCTTTTATTTGTATTTCTCTGATTTATTATGGGCTGCATTTTTATATACCTATTTATGACAAAACTGTCATAAGTTTGGCCATTTTGCTTACTGATTTATGTTAATTATTTAGATATAAAAGGAAATAAGCATTTCAACAGAATGGAAGATGTTAACGTTTGACATACTAAAGGTTTAAATTTTTATGTAACAGGCCATCTTAAGTCACTACCACACTACATAATCTATTACATCTTTAAAATAAAATTTATAATCTGATAGCATTATTTCTTAACATGACTCATAATTCCCATTAAATTTTTCTAGATAAGTCTAATAAAGTCCTCAGCACCAAGCAATATTCCCAATGCTTTTTCTTTTCTGTTTCATTTCTTTTTACTTTATTTGTTCTGCTTTATTTCTAACATTTATCTTAAACTTGTAAAAAGCCATTATTTTGCCAGTAGTACACATAGAGCTCAGTTTAAAGAACTGTGTACAGAGCACCTTGGATGAATAAAAGTTAATATTGGGCAGGAATTCAGAAAGACATTGCAACAGCTGTTCTGAGTGCCTGCAACTTGAAAAGTGGCTATTAAATATAAGATTTTTTTTTTTTTAAAGCAAGGGTGGTAGCAGCAAGGAATATCTTATACAAGGAAGACAGAAAATGTTCAACTTGTAAGTTCAGATTTATTACTCAATTTGAGTACTCTTAGCCCCAAGAGCAAGAAATGTCTTTGCCTTCGGAAGTTTGTTTGCAATCACACTAACATGATATAGAAGATTTGCACTGAATAAAGCTACAAGTAAGACTCCTATCTCCAGCAGTTACGGCATTGTATGCTCTCATAGGAATTAAAAGATTAATGGAATTACGATTTGGGGGTTTTAATGGAGGAAAGAAGTCAATATATATATATATATTTTAAAAAGGTCACATATATGAAGCACTGAAATATCACAGATATGCTAAGATTTGAAACCAGATTCCTCTACGTACTCGTGGTTTGATGATGGACAGTTCTTGAACCAACCTGATTTTAGTTTCCTCATTCATAAAATATTTCATAAGGTATGGAAAAAAGATTAAAGGAAATAATAAAATGATTTCTAGGAGCACCTAAAACACAGAACTAATAAATGTTAGCAATCATGCACTGCAATTAATGAGCAACTTTTAAGCAAATATAAATTCCAACAAATCACTGCCATGAGCTATAAAAACACACCAAAAAAGCTGACAGATAATAAAAGGCAGATCAAATAGAATCAAGACAGAGACAAATCTAGCTGATTCTTTCTAAGGACTTAAATACATTCATAGAAAGATCAACATTAAAACATTTAGCTCTATGAAAGATAGTACTTCTTGTAAATGGTGCTTGACTCTCTAGAACTTTGTTTGAATTAAACTGTTTGAAACTGGAAATGTGACTGATAACATTTGTTTTCAACAAAGGCCCTAAAAATAACAGCAATGAAAAGATGTACATATGAAAGATCATCAACTGTGTGTTAGGGAGACAAAGAAAAGTATAGGAAAGTAAGTATTTTAGACATACAATCAAGAACATTAAGAGTCAAAGAAAAATTCAGAAAAGAAAGAGATTCATTGCCTACAGAAATACCTTCAATCTAAAAAAATGTATTTTCTGTATTGGGAATGTATAAGAGCTATATTAATAAATTATCCCCAAGATGTGTCACAAGTTTCATAACATTTGCAATGACATGTGCATTATGGACTGTAAAAAAAAAAAAAAAGTCAAGTTAATAATTGGATAATTAAATTATGGGAGAGAAATGGAAAAATTGAAACTTATTTTAAAACTGATGGCCTGATTACAAACCTGAAAAACAAAACACAACAGTGCTGTGACAATTTATCCCCAGCAATACAGAAGTAGTTGAAGTAATTTCTGAGCAGATTAATAGCAAAAGTCCACACAGAAGGTATAAAATATTCCATAGCTTTTTCAGATAAGTTATCAACACCAAGAAGGGAAATTCACAACTCTACTAAGAGAGTTAGAGAATTATCAGAGTAAGAAAACATCCTGAAAAAGATAAGAAATGGAAAATATTATTGAGTCTATGTGTCCCAGTTCTAAATATACTCAAAGACGGTAGCAATTTGTTGAAAAATGTCTGGACATGGAACTTCATTTTCTGTAGAACTGACAATTCTGTTCTTAAATATAAATTATAATACAAAAAAGCACTTAAAATTAAGGCAATTATAGACTGAAATTAAGAAAATGATGTTTCTAAAAATGTAAACAGTAAATTCTTGGACAGGACATCTCATCAGGTGATGATTCAAGAATAGGTAAACTCCTTTGATGTTGAAGGGAGTTACCCTGGACATTGCCATTCAAATACATTCCTTAGCAGAATAAGATACTGAGAAGCAGATTACAGTAAGGAGAAGAAGAGGGGGCAGTGAGGAGAAGAAAAAGAATTTAGTGTATTCACTAATTGTGATACTCATCAGATGACCCAAATTCCTTTCTCTGATATATTTGGTCTTCATTCTTGATTCCTGCCTCCCAGCACCATTCCAGTGTTCTTCGCTGGAAAATCCCATGGACAGAGGAGTCTGGTGGGCTACAATCCATGGGGTTGTAAAGAATCAACCATGACTGAGCACACACAAGCATGCAACTATATAATGTAGCTTCCATAAAATCCAGAAGGACAGCCCTTTGGCCCTCTTCTGAGAGTTTCCACATTGGGGAAGCAGAACATTTTCATATGCCACCGTGCTGAGCCCTAACCTCCACAAGGACAGAAGACCCTTTGTTCGGGACCTCACCCTATGTATCTCTCTATCAGACTGTTGCTTTGTATCCTTTATACCCTTTTATAATAAATTATCTCGTGAGTAAGCAGGTTTTTCTAAGTTTCTGAGTGAGCCATTCTAATCAATTGAACCGGCGGAGAGGGACGAGGAAACTGCTAACCTAGAGCCAGCAGCCCAGAAGTACAGGTAAAAATCTGGGTTTGCAACTCGTGTCTGAAGTGAAGAGTGATTTTTGGGAGATTGAGGCCTTTACCCATGGAGTCTGACTCCATCTCCAGCTAGGGAGCATCTGAATTGAGTTCTCTGACATCCTGCTGGCATCTAAAATTGCTTGTTGGTGTGTGGAGGTCTCCAAACACACATGCTGGAATGGGGCCCAGGAGCACTGTCATTTGTTCATTTATCACTTATTTAGTATAAGTTCACTTAGTGCCTCCTTAGATTCCAATCAGTGTTCTAGGTGCTGGTGATATAATAATGAATGAAGCTGTCAGCCACTTAGGTTTTATGATGGCAACAAAGGTGTATTTGTATTGTCAGTCGTGTCTGACTTTTTGCAAACCTACAGACTGTAGCCTGCCAGGCTTCTCTGTCCATGGGATTCTCCAGGCAAGAACACTGGAGTGGGTTGCCATTTCCTATTCCAGGGGACCTTCCTGACCCAAGGATCAAGCCTGCGTCTCTTGTGTTTCCTGCTTTGGGAGATGAATTCCCCCCAGGAAGATAGATACACCAGTAAGGAGAAGAAGAGGGGGCAGTGAGGAGAAGAAAAAGAATTTAGTGTATTCACTAATTGTGATACTCATCAGATGACCCAAATTCCTTTCTCTGATATATTTGGTCTTCATTCTTGATTCCTGCCTCCCAGCACCATTCCAGTGTTCTTCGCTGGAAAATCCCATGGACAGAGGAGTCTGGTGGGCTACAATCCATGGGGTTGTAAAGAATCAACCATGACTGAGCACACACAAGCATGCAACTATATAATGTAGCTTCCATAAAATCCAGAAGGACAGCCCTTTGGCCCTCTTCTGAGAGTTTCCACATTGGGGAAGCAGAACATTTTCATATGCCACCGTGCTGAGCCCTAACCTCCACAAGGACAGAAGACCCTTTGTTCGGGACCTCACCCTATGTATCTCTCTATCAGACTGTTGCTTTGTATCCTTTATACCCTTTTATAATAAATTATCTCGTGAGTAAGCAGGTTTTTCTAAGTTTCTGAGTGAGCCATTCTAATCAATTGAACCGGCGGAGAGGGACGAGGAAACTGCTAACCTAGAGCCAGCAGCCCAGAAGTACAGGTAAAAATCTGGGTTTGCAACTCGTGTCTGAAGTGAAGAGTGATTTTTGGGAGATTGAGGCCTTTACCCATGGAGTCTGACTCCATCTCCAGCTAGGGAGCATCTGAATTGAGTTCTCTGACATCCTGCTGGCATCTAAAATTGCTTGTTGGTGTGTGGAGGTCTCCAAACACACATGCTGGAATGGGGCCCAGGAGCACTGTCATTTGTTCATTTATCACTTATTTAGTATAAGTTCACTTAGTGCCTCCTTAGATTCCAATCAGTGTTCTAGGTGCTGGTGATATAATAATGAATGAAGCTGTCAGCCACTTAGGTTTTATGATGGCAACAAAGGTGTATTTGTATTGTCAGTCGTGTCTGACTTTTTGCAAACCTACAGACTGTAGCCTGCCAGGCTTCTCTGTCCATGGGATTCTCCAGGCAAGAACACTGGAGTGGGTTGCCATTTCCTATTCCAGGGGACCTTCCTGACCCAAGGATCAAGCCTGCGTCTCTTGTGTTTCCTGCATTGGGAGATGAATTCTTTATCACTACACCACCTGGGAAACCCACAAAGTTGCAGCAGCTTGTAAATTAATTTTTAATATTAGATAGTGGTAAGTGCTATAAAAAGTATATAGTAGTATCATCTACAATGCTAATGAAATTTCAGGAGGTACTGAGTAGGCCTGTTGTAAATAACCCAGAAAAATAGGCTGAACATAAATATCCCAAATGAATGTTGCCCAGCAGAATCACCCAAGAAAGTTAAAGAAACAAAGTTAGTTTCTCAGTGAGGCAAATTCTGGAGAGCTCTGCCCACGGCTGACTTACCCCTCTCCAAGCCAGTAGGAAAATGAAATTTCACCACCTCACAGTGTTTCTCACTCAACGTTATATGCCCTTAGGGCAGGTGGAATGAATGACTGATGAGAGAACACACAGGTTCAGCCTCTCCCATCAACTGAAGACAACCCTGAAGAGCCATCACAACTCCAAGTGGGACCAGCTGAAGCCTTGGCTGTAAACTCAAGATTGGTTAGCTCCTGTCTCTTGTTGCCTGGCTCTTAATTCCTTAGAGGTGTGCCTCCTGAAGGCCTTTCCCAGGAACTATTCTGTCTGAAAATCTCTGTCTTGGAATATATTTCCAGGGATCTAATCTAAGACAACAGATAAACTGAAGGGAGTCAAGTAATTCCCTATGAAGCTCGGTAAAAATGAAGTACAGTTGTTGTTTTTTCCTTCATGTGTTAACTGGCTATTTGTATATTTTTTTTGGAAAAATATCTATGAATTCTTTGCCCATTTTAAAATAGAGTTCTCTCTAATATTTTTGAATTGCAAGATTTCTTTATACATTTTGGATAAAAGCCCCCTTTGAAGTATATGATTGGAAGATATTTTATGTGGGTTTCTTTTCACTCTTTTTTAAATTTATTTTTAATTGGAGGATAATTGCTTTTCAATGTTGTGCTGGTTTCTGTCATACAACTGTGTGAATCAGCTGTAAGTACATATATATTTCCTCCCTCTAGAACCTCACCCCCACTCCATCCCACCCCTCTAGGTGGTCACAGAGCACCAGTTTGAGCTCTCTGTTATATAGCAACTTCCTAAGACCTATTTTACATATGGTAATATATATGCTTTGATGGCACTCAGTTCATTTACCCTCTCCTCCCCTTGCTGTGTCCACAGGTCTGTTCTCTATGTCTTTGTCTCTATTCCTGTCCTGCAAATAGGTTTGTCAGTACCATTTTTCCTAGATTGAATATATATACATTAATACATGATATTTTTTTCTCTGACTTATTTCACTAGGTATAACAAACTCTAGGTTCATTCACCTCACTAGAAATGACTCAAATTCATTCTTTTTTATGGTTACATGTTATATATTGCGGTATACTATATATATGAACCACATCTTCTTTATCCATTATTCTGTTGATGGACATCTAGGTTGCTTCATTGCCCTGGCTATTGCAAATAGTACTGTAGTGAACTCTGGGGTACATGCATCTTTTTTTTTTTTTTTAAAGATTTATTTATTTATTTGGGGGGGGGGGGGCGGGGAGGGGGGCAGGTGGGCCACTTCTATTGGTCTTTCATTTGTACATTTTCATCCATCTCTATTCTTGGCCCATGTCGGCCTCCCATCACGGCGGCCTCTGTTGTCGCAGAGCACCGGCTCTGGGCGCATGCACCCCAGAGCTCCGGCTCGGTAATTGGACACATTGGTCCAGCCACTCCACAGCACGTGGGATCTTCCCAGGCCAGGGCTTGAACCGGCGCCCCTTGCACCGCAAGGCGGTGTCCTTACCCACTGGACCACCAGGGAAGCCCGTATCTTTTTGAATTATGGTTTTCTTAGCATATATGCTTGGAAGTGGGATTGCTGGATTATATGGTAGTTTTATTCTGAGTTTTTAAGGGGTCTCTATAATGTTCTCTTCATAGTGGCTGTATCAATTTACATTTGCACCAACAGTGTAAGAAGGTTCCCTTTTCTCCACATCCTTTATACCATTTATTCTTTGTAGATGTTTTGATGATGGTCATTTTGACTGGTGTGAAGTGATACCTCTTATACTCATTTGATTCTTTGTTTAGATGTTTTCTTTAGGATGTAAGTAAATATATATTTCCTCCCTCTAGAACCTCACCCCCACTCCATCCCACCCCTCTAGGTGGTCACAGAGCACCAGTTTGAGCTCTCTGTTATATAGCAACTTCCTAAGACCTATTTTACATATGGTAATATATATGCTTTGATGGCACTCAGTTCATTTACCCTCTCCTCCCCTTGCTGTGTCCACAGGTCTGTTCTCTATGTCTTTGTCTCTATTCCTGTCCTGCAAATAGGTTTGTCAGTACCATTTTTCCTAGATTGAATATATATACATTAATACATGATATTTTTTTCTCTGACTTATTTCACTAGGTATAACAAACTCTAGGTTCATTCACCTCACTAGAAATGACTCAAATTCATTCTTTTTTATGGTTACATGTTATATATTGCGGTATACTATATATATGAACCACATCTTCTTTATCCATTATTCTGTTGATGGACATCTAGGTTGCTTCATTGCCCTGGCTATTGCAAATAGTACTGTAGTGAACTCTGGGGTACATGCATCTTTTTTTTTTTTTTTAAAGATTTATTTATTTATTTGAGGGGGGTGGGGCGGGGAGGGGAGCAGGTGGGCCACTTCTATTGGTCTTTCATTTGTACATTTTCATCCATCTCTATTCTTCGGCCCATGTGGGCCTCCCATCACGGCGGCCTCTGTTGTCGCAGAGCACCGGCTCTGGGCGCATGCACCCCAGAGCTCCGGCTCGGTAATTGGACACATTGGTCCAGCCACTCCACAGCACGTGGGATCTTCCCAGGCCAGGGCTTGAACCGGCGCCCCTTGCACCGCAAGGCGGTGTCCTTACCCACTGGACCACCAGGGAAGCCCGTATCTTTTTGAATTATGGTTTTCTTAGCATATATGCTTGGAAGTGGGATTGCTGGATTATATGGTAGTTTTATTCTGAGTTTTTAAGGGGTCTCTATAATGTTCTCTTCATAGTGGCTGTATCAATTTACATTTGCACCAACAGTGTAAGAAGGTTCCCTTTTCTCCACATCCTTTATACCATTTATTCTTTGTAGATGTTTTGATGATGGTCATTTTGACTGGTGTGAAGTGATACCTCATAGTTTTGATTTGAATTTCTCTAATAATGATGATGTTGAGCAGTTTTTCATGTGTTTATTGGCCATCTGTATGTCTTCTTTGGAGAAACGTCTGTTTAGGTCACCCACCTATTTTTTATTGGGTTGGTTCACTCTCTTTTAAAAAAACACTTATTTATGAATCTTTAAAAAGTTTTTAAATTCTATACAATTTTTAAGGTTACTTTCCACTTACAGTTTTCTCTTAAATATAGTTGTTATATGAAAGGAAATAAAGTACAAAATTCGGGGATAAATTTATATACTGAAGGAGTATTAAGCCTGAAAATAACATTCACTGAAAAGTTTAAATAAGAAACCTGAGCTTATGTCTGTTTAAAAAATACTTTAAATTTTTTTGCTTTAAGCTTGGAACGGTTGTACATAGCTCCTTGTCAAAACCTTTTAATGATGATCTTTTCAAATTCTTGACAGTTGCCATCAAGCAAAACCTTTGTTTATACAGATATATGATACCATTTAAATACATTTTAAAACTTAAAAAATCTCAACTACTGAAATTACGCTTAAATCTACCAGATAGTGAAGGCCAGGGAAGCCTGACATGCTGCAGTCCATGGGGTTGCAAAGAGTCAGACACAACTGAGAGAATGAACTGAACTGAAGGAAGCAGTGGTCTGAGACCTGAGAAACCTCCTGATTTAAAGCAGAGAATTGTCAAGAGTCAGGAACAGGTAACATCATATCCCTCTGTAAATAGGAGTGAAGGAAGAGAAGCTAAAATGACAGAAACTGGGGGAAACGACAAAGTAGTTGGGCCTTTAGTCTCTCTTTCCTATCCCACTGGACAGAAGACAAAGGATTCATTTCCTGGAAAAGATAAGACTGAGGATCTTCAGAATGAGCATCAAGTGGCATGAATGAAAATGATGGTATCACACAGAAAGCAGGGTATGCAGTGACTACATGCATGTGTAGGCTAGACTAAAGTCTCCAGCCTTCTTTTTCTATTGAACTCCCAGAATTCTCACAGTTAGACACTTACCCACCAAGCAGAAGATGGAAGACAACATTTTGGGGAATCTGACCAACTCGAAAGAAATGAAATAAAGATTCTAACACTTGTGGTTCATCCACCCAGTAATACTGCAAGGTTCAAAAATCCCACATATATGCTTGGTGTTTCCACTCAAGCTTTTAGATCATCTCCTTCCTTCATCTGTGGGTTCTCCATTCTCCTAATTTCCTCTGATCTGGTGACAACTCTCCAATGTAAAGTTTTTAATTCTTCATATACTGTCATTATTTGGCAGCACTGAGAACAAAAATTGCCCTCTTCCTGCCCTTTTACCTGAAACCTAGAACCTGAAGCTGAAGGACTTGATATAAACTTCAAATAAAGGGGCTTCCCTGGTGGTCCAGTGGGTAAAGAGTCTGCCTTGCAGTGTATGGGGCAATTGGTTCAATCCCTGGCAGGGGAAGATCCCAAGTGCTGCAGAGCAGAGCAGCGGAACCAGTGTGTCCAATTACTAGCCAGCACTCTGGAAGGCATGCACCCAGAGCTGATGCTCTTCAACGAGAGAGGCCACTGCAATGGGAGGCCCACACAGGCCAAAGAATAAAGATGGATGGAAAAAAAAAAAAAAGGTCCTGAATGCCACAACTAAGACATACAGCAGCTAAATAAATAAATAACTAAAAGAAAAAACAAACTTCAAATAAATCACAGCAGATCATATATGAACAACCGTCACACATGCTGCTCTGTGGGTAACTCCAAAAATTTAGCAGAACACCCAACACCATTACCTAAGACATTCAAACTGCAAACGAGGAGATCCAATGAATGCCCACTGCTGTCTTTGAGTCCACTATCTAGAAATCTCAATTAACTGTGCTTTGGACACATAAACTGGGCTTCCAATTATTAGTCTTTTTCTTCTACTTCCATAGAAACGGCCTTCATTAAATGCCTGACTGCTAGCATCACACAGCAAATATCCTCTACTACCAAATTCCAGCAGACAGGCTGAATAATATTTGACCAAAGGAAAATTTCTAAGTTCTAAAACTGGACACAGGAGATCCTTCATTGTGTAGGCTAGACTAAGTCTCCAGCCTTCTTTCTATTGAACTCCCAGAATTCTCACAGTTAGACACTTACCCACCAAGCAGAAGATGGAAGACAACATTTTGGGGAATCTGACCAACTCGAAAGAAATGAAATAAAGATTCTAACACTTGTGGTTCATCCACCCAGTAATACTGCAAGGTTCAAAAATCCCACATATATGCTTGGTGTTTCCACTCAAGCTTTTAGATCATCTCCTTCCTTCATCTGTGGGTTCTCCATTCTCCTAATTTCCTCTGATCTGGTGACAACTCTCCAATGTAAAGTTTTTAATTCTTCATATACTGTCATTATTTGGCAGCACTGAGAACAAAAATTGCCCTCTTCCTGCCCTTTTACCTGAAACCTAGAACCTGAAGCTGAAGGACTTGATATAAACTTCAAATAAAGGGGCTTCCCTGGTGGTCCAGTGGGTAAAGAGTCTGCCTTGCAGTGTATGGGGCAATTGGTTCAATCCCTGGCAGGGGAAGATCCCAAGTGCTGCAGAGCAGAGCAGCGGAACCAGTGTGTCCAATTACTAGCCAGCACTCTGGAAGGCATGCACCCAGAGCTGATGCTCTTCAACGAGAGAGGCCACTGCAATGGGAGGCCCACACAGGCCAAAGAATAAAGATGGATGGAAAAAAAAAAAAAAGGTCCTGAATGCCACAACTAAGACATACAGCAGCTAAATAAATAAATAACTAAAAGAAAAAACAAACTTCAAATAAATCACAGCAGATCATATATGAACAACCGTCACACATGCTGCTCTGTGGGTAACTCCAAAAATTTAGCAGAACACCCAACACCATTACCTAAGACATTCAAACTGCAAACGAGGAGATCCAATGAATGCCCACTGCTGTCTTTGAGTCCACTATCTAGAAATCTCAATTAACTGTGCTTTGGACACATAAACTGGGCTTCCAATTATTAGTCTTTTTCTTCTACTTCCATAGAAACGGCCTTCATTAAATGCCTGACTGCTAGCATCACACAGCAAATATCCTCTACTACCAAATTCCAGCAGATTCTTCAGTTGGTTCTTACTGAATAATATTTGACCAAAGGAAAAATGGGTTTCCCTAAATGTTTAGCAGGTAAAGAATCTGCCTGTGATATAGGAGACACAGGAGATGTGCATAAAGAAGATGCCCTGACAGAAGAAATGGGAACCCATTCCAGCATTCTTGCCAGAAAAATCCCATGGACAGAAGACCCTGGTAGTGGTAGTAGGAGCTACAGTCCAGAGGGTCAGACATGACTGAGTGACTAAGCACAAATGAGAGGTGGACTTACATTAGAAGAGACTTTCTTCTTTCCATGAAAAAGAAGAGAGACTGATAAGGATACTCTCCTTCACCAAAGTTTAGCCTGGTTCTTCTGAGTCAGACAAGGCCCCATTTTGGGGCATGTTGCTCAGCTGCTCAGTTTTAGCCAGAACCCCTGACGCTCAGTGTATGATCGCCCTTGATAGCTGACGTCTGATTACCTTGGCCTGCTGACTTCGGCAACAATCCAAGCAGGTGGGTTTAACCAGAATCCTTCTTTCCCCTCCTATTTCCTCCTAGTAAGTTTCCACCCACAATCCCATCCCTCCATTGGCTCTTTGGCTGGAAATTCCCACTTTTCCTTGTTGTATTCAGAATTGAGCCTAGCTCTTTTCTCCTATTAAAATAGTTCTGAAGTGTAATCTTTTTTTTTATTATTTTAACCACTATCAGACTCTGGTTTTTCTTTGACAAAGGGAACAATCTCTCTAGAAAAGCTTAGGAAAGAGATTCCACAGGACTCCTTGGAAGAAATTATTTTATTGTTGAAAAGTTAAGTGGGAGAGACTGTGGGATGCTCTAGCTTTCAGAAATAGTTTCTAACTTTTAGAAAGATAATTGCTATTACATATTCCATTGTCTTATTGGGACTACGTAAAACACCAATGCTGCTCTGTGGGTAACTCCAAAAATTTAGCAGAACACCCAACACCATTACCTAAGACATTCAAACTGCAAACGAGGAGATCCAATGAATGCCCACTGCTGTCTTTGAGTCCACTATCTAGAAATCTCAATTAACTGTGCTTTGGACACATAAACTGGGCTTCCAATTATTAGTCTTTTTCTTCTACTTCCATAGAAACGGCCTTCATTAAATGCCTGACTGCTAGCATCACACAGCAAATATCCTCTACTACCAAATTCCAGCAGATTCTTCAGTTGGTTCTTACTGAATAATATTTGACCAAAGGAAAAATGGGTTTCCCTAAATGTTTAGCAGGTAAAGAATCTGCCTGTGATATAGGAGACACAGGAGATGTGCATAAAGAAGATGCCCTGACAGAAGAAATGGGAACCCATTCCAGCATTCTTGCCAGAAAAATCCCATGGACAGAAGACCCTGGTAGTGGTAGTAGGAGCTACAGTCCAGAGGGTCAGACATGACTGAGTGACTAAGCACAAATGAGAGGTGGACTTACATTAGAAGAGACTTTCTTCTTTCCATGAAAAAGAAGAGAGACTGATAAGGATACTCTCCTTCACCAAAGTTTAGCCTGGTTCTTCTGAGTCAGACAAGGCCCCATTTTGGGGCATGTTGCTCAGCTGCTCAGTTTTAGCCAGAACCCCTGACGCTCAGTGTATGATCGCCCTTGATAGCTGACGTCTGATTACCTTGGCCTGCTGACTTCGGCAACAATCCAAGCAGGTGGGTTTAACCAGAATCCTTCTTTCCCCTCCTATTTCCTCCTAGTAAGTTTCCACCCACAATCCCATCCCTCCATTGGCTCTTTGGCTGGAAATTCCCACTTTTCCTTGTTGTATTCAGAATTGAGCCTAGCTCTTTTCTCCTATTAAAATAGTTCTGAAGTGTAATCTTTTTTTTTATTATTTTAACCACTATCAGACTCTGGTTTTTCTTTGACAAAGGGAACAATCTCTCTAGAAAAGCTTAGGAAAGAGATTCCACAGGACTCCTTGGAAGAAATTATTTTATTGTTGAAAAGTTAAGTGGGAGAGACTGTGGGATGCTCTAGTTTCTGTTTCAGAAAAATAGTTTCTAACTTTTAGAAAGATAATTGCTATTACATATTCCATTGTCTTATATTTGGTGGATCACTGGTTTCAGCTTCAAAAGAGATGCATCATGTAACTTTTTATTTCTGAAATTATGTTGCAAAATTAATTTGACTACTAAGTCTATGACGAACAGGATATAAAGAGATTAAGGGTTTTTGTTCTTGTTTGTTTCTGATTGTTGTTGTTTTCTTTTTTTCTTCTCAGAAGCCAAGAAGAGTCTTTAAGCTAAGAAAAGATTGTGTGATGCTAATGACATTGAAGGAGATCTTGGTGATAGTGTTCTGTGATTAATATAATTGTAACACAGAAACTAGTTTATGGACCGGTGGCAGAGGGACATGTAATTACCAAGAAAATCAAAGGCAGTTTACCAGTACCCAAAGTCTACAGATAAATGACAATGATCCCATGAAGGAAGTATGTAGAAAATGCTGAATTCATTTGAAAGTTTACAATGTCTCTGATATATGGGTTGGTGTAAGTGGAATTTGACTTAGCAGGAATCAAGACCAAGATCCTTGGAAATGATGCTTTAGGAAGATAAAAGCACAAACGTAAAGTCCAGAAAATTAGGTATTCTCATTTACCAGGGAGGCTTTAGAATCACTCGTAATTTTCTGAAAACAGGAAATCTACCCTTTGGAAGCTCAGATGGTAAAGAATCTGCCTGCAGTGCAGGAGACCTGGGTTTGATCCCTAGGTTGGGAAGATCCCCTGGAGGAGGGCATGGCAACTCAGCCCAGTATCTTGCCTGGAGAATCTCCAGGGACAGGGAAGCCTGGCAGACCAAGTCCATGGGGACACAAAGAGTCGGACACAACTGAGTGACTAAGCACAGCACCCTTCAGGGAGAACAATGCCCATGCTGTTTTTACACTGTATATCTTAGACTAGCAGCATTCATTTAGTAATGCAACTTTTTTCAGATTGTTACTCTTTTTTTTTTTTTTTTTATCAACTCATATAAAAGAAAGCAGAGAAGACTTAGATTCTATTTCCTAAATTTTACAACTTTCCTCCTGAAGCTTGGTACTGAGAAGTGCCATGACACAACTCCCTCCATCCCCATCATTAAAATCTAGCAATAACTAAGTTAAAAGTAAAGTGTCCTTTAATACGATTGTTCTAGCATCTTCAAGGAATTTTAGATTACTTAAGACAGTAGGTCATGAAAACTCTTGTTTGTGATCTTGTGGATTATTTGGACAAAGGATTGTTTTAAAACAAAATCTTCATCCAGTGAGGCATCTACCAGTTTTATCGGCATTGTTAATCCATACATTCTAATTTCCTTCAATTAGCTCTACATGTGTAACAGCTGGAAACTTCCTATACATACTGAAAACACAGCAAAATACAGAAGAATTTTGTTATTAATGCTGCTTATATTGCACAGATAATATATATATATATATGTATATATATGTTTGTGTGCCTGTGAAGTCACTTCAGTCATATCTGATTCTTTGTGACCCTACGGATTGTAGCCTGCCAGGCTTCTCTAAGCATGACATTTTCCAGGCAAGGAATACTGGGGTTGCCATTACCTCCTCCAGAGAATTTTCCCAACCCAGGGATTAAACCCATGTCTCTTATATCTCCTGCACTGGCAGGTGTGTTCTTTACCACTAGCAACATCTGGGATATAAATATAAATATATATAAACATATACTTTTAGAAAAAAAATAGAAAATTAAGAGGAAAAATCACCTATAATCAAAAACTCAGAAAAATAACTAATACCATTTAAATGTAAAGCCTTCATATTTCATTACAAAAAAATGTAATTTTCTTTGTGGATATTGAAATTAAATCTTCTTTCACTACCAACTACTAACTCAATGCTCTACCATGAACACCTTCCCATCCCCTGTTAATACATATTTATCTTCATTTGTATTGATACATAGAATTTCAATATACGTAGATTTACTGGTTTTTACTCAATATCTACTCATGGGCTTTTTTTTTTTTTTCCATTTTTGGCCACTTTTATTTGTCTTTCATTTATTCATTTTCATCCAACTTTGTTCTTTGGCCTGTGTGGGCCTCCCATCACAGCGGCCTCTCCTGTAGCAGAGCACTGGCTCTGGGCGCCAGTGCCCCAGAGCGCTAGCTCACATTTAGACACACAGGTCCAGCCACTCCACAGCAAGTGGGATCTTCCCATGCCAGGGATCAAACCGGTGTCCCTTGCAGTGCAAGGCGGACTCCTTACCCACTGGACCACCAGGGAAGCCCCTTACTGTGCATTTTTAGGCTTTTTCCTGATTTCTCACTAATAACATTACTGTGGTCATTCTTCTGAATATATGTATCTGCCAACATGTATAATTATGTCTTTATAATATAATACTAGAAGTAGAATTTCTTGATTAAATAATGTGAAAATGTTTGACCTTTTGTTTATGCTGCTAAATGCCTCATCAGAAAGTTTGTACACATTTTAAATCCAAAGAATGCTGGTAGAAAGGAAACAAGGCATTCTACAGCTCAACAGGAAAAAAGTCTAAAAGTATCAATTCTTGAAACATTGTTTATGTTGATGTGTACTGTTCAAACAAATTCTTTTTTTCTCAAACTCAAAAATCTTTTCAGTTATTGCAGAGAATCTGCCCTCTACTAGTTTACATTTATCATGGCAAGCACATTGTGCCAATACCTTTCACATTTAAGAAATAAGAAGAAAATCACAAAAACACTTTTCCGAAAATATTGCTTAGAAGAAGAAATCAAATTATAGAAGACAAATAATTTATGAGAATAAGGATACTTCAAATAAATACAAAATGTAATTAAAGCCATAATTAGCTTTAAAATACATAAAACATTCAACTTAAGGAGTTAAGAAAAAACAATAAAGAAAAGTTTCAATGGAATAGAGACATTTTGCTTATAACTTTAAACTCAAAGCCTAGTAGAGGGTAAGAATTTAATTGTTCAATAGCTATATAAATGAGACCTTATGAATGAGAATATAAAAATAAGGATTTAATAAAGATAAAATTAATGAAGTATGAAAAAAATGACCTAAAATCTGAAATATTCTTTATATATTCATATTTTTTAAAAAAGCTGTTGGATGGTTTTTTAGAGGGTTTTTTTTTTTTTTTTTCTGCTTGGTAAAAAGCAAAGATCTTCCTATGAGCTATGACCTTTAGTGTCAAGAACTGGAAAGGTCTGAAATTTTCTCTACTTGCAAGTTAAATTAGCCTGAGAAAAGCCCGTAAAAGACATCAGACTCCTGAGTCAGTGATGAAGGGCTGGCTCTATTATTTAGAGCCACAGGAAAAGTCGGAAGATAAGCATCTGCATTGCTTCTTTCAAACACAAATCCCACAGGACAATGAAAGAAGGGCTGGGTGATACCTGCACAGACACAGCGGAGTCAATTCAAGCAAGGAAATTCTGAGCTGAGAGCAGTTAATCCTATTTGGCCTTTACCCTGAAGAGAGGTACATGTGTGTGTGCATGAGTGCTCAGTCCCTCAGTTGTATCTGACTCTGCGCTGCAGCCCACAAGAATCCTCCATCCATGGAATTTTCCAGGAAGAATACCAGAATGGGTTACCATTTGCTTCTCCAGAGTATCTTCCTGACCCAGGGATTGAAACTATGTCTCCTGCGCCTCCTGCATTGGCAGGTGGATTCTCTACCACTGAACCACCTGGGAAAGCCCACATGCCACATAAACATCCCTAAAAAAATGGTCTGGAATACGGTCAGTGCCTTTATTTATAAGATGAACAGAGATGGTAGAAACTCATAGAGAATCATCTCCTGCCAGGAAGAGGGGAAGGAAGCACCATTCTTGAATGAGCAGCAGCAAAGGGGTTTAAAGGATTATAAAAGAACAGATGGAGATATTTTTTCCAGTATTTTCTGTTAGATCACCCACCTTAATACTAAAGGCAGCTGAGGAAATAAACAGTCGTTTCTTGCAATTCCTCACTTCATGATTTCTTAAATCTAGCAGTTCTTTGCTAACCTCCCCAATCCAGATTTGCAAATGTTTTCTGTCCAACTGCCTATATTAAATTCCTTCCTGCTTATAATACTTAATGTGCTTTCTGTTTTCCTGACCAAATCTCTATCTGATTCCATATAAAACTATGGATCCAGGATGCAGATTCTTATACATGGAATCTGGGATTTGTCTTTGGAAGATTATGTGACTTTGTCATTGGTGGAAAACAGAAAAATAGGTAGTCCATAGAAACGGCAAGTAGGAAATAAAGTGCCTGTTAGAGACAAGCTTATGGCATGATGAGAGATTTAGTGTCAAGAACTGGAAAGGTCTGAAATTTTCTCTACTTGCAAGTTAAATTAGCCTGAGAAAAGCCCGTAAAGACATCAGACGCCTGAGTCAGTGATGAAGGGCTGGCTCTATTATTTAGAGCCACAGGAAAAGTCGGAAGATAAGCATCTGCATTGCTTCTTTCAAACACAAATCCCACAGGACAATGAAAGAAGGGCTGGGTGATACCTGCACAGACACAGCGGAGTCAATTCAAGCAAGGAAATTCTGAGCTGAGAGCAGTTAATCCTATTTGGCCTTTACCCTGAAGAGAGGTACATGTGTGTGTGCATGAGTGCTCAGTCCCTCAGTTGTATCTGACTCTGCGCTGCAGCCCACAAGAATCCTCCATCCATGGAATTTTCCAGGAAGAATACCAGAATGGGTTACCATTTGCTTCTCCAGAGTATCTTCCTGACCCAGGGATTGAAACTATGTCTCCTGCGCCTCCTGCATTGGCAGGTGGATTCTCTACCACTGAACCACCTGGGAAAGCCCACATGCCACATAAACATCCCTAAAAAAATGGTCTGGAATACGGTCAGTGCCTTTATTTATAAGATGAACAGAGATGGTAGAAACTCATAGAGAATCATCTCCTGCCAGGAAGAGGGGAAGGAAGCACCATTCTTGAATGAGCAGCAGCAAAGGGGTTTAAAGGATTATAAAAGAACAGATGGAGATATTTTTTCCAGTATTTTCTGTTAGATCACCCACCTTAATACTAAAGGCAGCTGAGGAAATAAACAGTCGTTTCTTGCAATTCCTCACTTCATGATTTCTTAAATCTAGCAGTTCTTTGCTAACCTCCCCAATCCAGATTTGCAAATGTTTTCTGTCCAACTGCCTATATTAAATTCCTTCCTGCTTATAATACTTAATGTGCTTTCTGTTTTCCTGACCAAATCTCTATCTGATTCCATATAAAACTATGGATCCAGGATGCAGATTCTTATACATGGAATCTGGGATTTGTCTTTGGAAGATTATGTGACTTTGTCATTGGTGGAAAACAGAAAAATAGGTAGTCCATAGAAACGGCAAGTAGGAAATAAAGTGCCTGTTAGAGACAAGCTTATGGCATGATCAGAGATGCAACATCTGTATATGATTATTCTTAAAAAAGCATTGTTAAGTAACTTAGTATATACAGAGCTATAAATACAGAACCAGAAATAAGATTTGATCTTGTAAGTTGCAGACTTTAAGGGAGTGGAATTCTTAGTGATATCGGCCTCCTGTATAGAAGTTGGGATATTGGTTAAAAAGGAGTAGAACCAGAATAGGAATTTTCCAATGGATTGCAGTGAATCAGAGTTTACACAGTTTACTTCCTCAAATCCTTGGTTTCCATCAGAAGCAGTGTATCTTCCCTATCCAGGGATGTTAGCCTCACTTTGCCTGATGATTCTAAATTACCTCAATGAAACATCCCCTTGTAAGGCAATGCCAGTTCTCTTCAAGACTAACCCCCACTCTTCTCATTGCTACCAGACATGTAACGAGAGGCTGAGCACAGGATGCTGGGGATGATTACAAACTCAAATCCAGGAGGAGCTGGCATGACACACTGAAGCAAAAGCAATGATTTCCAAATTTACATTCACAGAAAACATGGAAGATTATTGGTAAAAATAATCCTAAGGGTTTTACAGCAGGACAAAGTAAACAAAGCAATAACAACTAAAAATTCATGTATAAGGCTAGTTTACTGAATAGTTATCAGACATTCCGGAATAACTGTGTTATCACAAATAACTAGGAGCGACTTCAACAGTTTACTCAGATTGTTGAGCTAAATCTGAATGCATCAGTGACCTAAATTAAATAAGTATGAGGTGCCAGTACTTTCTTAGTATAATGTTGACTAATATATCTGAAAGCTTAAGGAAATAAATTGAAAAAGTGCCAGATACTTTAACCCTTGATTATGTTTGAACTTTATTTGTTTTGCTTTCTGTTTTCCTGACCTCTCTATCTGATTCCATATAAAACTATGGATCCAGGATGCAGATTCTTATACATGGAATCTGGGATTTGTCTTTGGAAGATTATGTGACTTTGTCATTGGTGGAAAACAGAAAAATAGGTAGTCCATAGAAACGGCAAGTAGGAAATAAAGTGCCTGTTAGAGACAAGCTTATGGCATGATCAGAGATGCAACATCTGTATATGATTATTCTTAAAAAAGCATTGTTAAGTAACTTAGTATATACAGAGCTATAAATACAGAACCAGAAATAAGATTTGATCTTGTAAGTTGCAGACTTTAAGGGAGTGGAATTCTTAGTGATATCGGCCTCCTGTATAGAAGTTGGGATTTTGGGTTTAAAAAAGGAGTAGAACCAGAATAGGAATTTTCCAATGGATTGCAGTGAATCAGAGTTTACACAGTTTACTTCCTCAAATCCTTGGTTTCCATCAGAAGCAGTGTATCTTCCCTATCCAGGGATGTTAGCCTCACTTTGCCTGATGATTCTAAATTACCTCAATGAAACATCCCCTTGTAAGGCAATGCCAGTTCTCTTCAAGACTAACCCCCACTCTTCTCATTGCTACCAGACATGTAACGAGAGGCTGAGCACAGGATGCTGGGGATGATTACAAACTCAAATCCAGGAGGAGCTGGCATGACACACTGAAGCAAAAGCAATGATTTCCAAATTTACATTCACAGAAAACATGGAAGATTATTGGTAAAAATAATCCTAAGGGTTTTACAGCAGGACAAAGTAAACAAAGCAATAACAACTAAAAATTCATGTATAAGGCTAGTTTACTGAATAGTTATCAGACATTCCGGAATAACTGTGTTATCACAAATAACTAGGAGCGACTTCAACAGTTTACTCAGATTGTTGAGCTAAATCTGAATGCATCAGTGACCTAAATTAAATAAGTATGAGGTGCCAGTACTTTCTTAGTATAATGTTGACTAATATATCTGAAAGCTTAAGGAAATAAAAATTTCAGAGAATATTAATTATGGGAAACTTTCATATCTATTGCCTTCCTGCAGAGAATACTCCCTTCACCAAAGCTTTGATGAATGTCGAATCTTAGAAATAATAGTACTAGCTGTTTGTTGCAGGCTGGGGAAGACTGTGAGACAGTGCCACTGAAATGTACTTCCCAGTTTTAAAGAGTGAATGGCATAAGCCAGAGACAAGGAGGTGCCATTATTGCTGATGGCAGAGGGTAGAGCAAAGTAACTTGACTGTGAGAGTCTAAATTTTGGTAGTTGAGCAGTATACTAAAATTTTACTTGATTTTTATAATGTCTACTTGATCTGGTTTCATTAAAAACTCAATGTTGGACTTCCCTGGTGGTTCAGTGGTTAAGAATCCACCTGCCAATGTAGGGGACACAGGTTCGATCCCTGGTTCAGAAAGATTCCACACGTGGTGGAGCAACTAAAGCCTGTGCAGCACAACTACTGAAGCCCATGTGCCTAAAGTCTGTGCTCAGCAACAAAAGAAGGCACCATCATGAAAAGCCAGCAACCACAACAAAGAGTTGACCCTGCTCATGGAAACTAGAGAAAACCTGTAAGCAGAAGTGAAGACCCAGTTCAGCTGAAAATAAACAAATAAATAAAAAGTCAAGGTTTAGTAATCAGAGATCTGAAAGGAGTCACTACAATGAAGAGTCATAACTTATTGAAATCCCCAATTTGATCCAGTTCACAGATTTAGAAGCTTTCAAATAAAGAGGTGGCAGCTTCCCTTAAGGAAATTCCCAACAGAACTGCCACAGGTGTACACTGTGAACATTCCTTTCAGTCTTCCACAGAGTGATCTCAGGTCATTTGCCACAGTGATCATACACTGAGTAATGAAGATGCCCCAGATGTACCAAATGTTTTTGAATGCTGGGCCCAAACAGCCAATACTCAAGGTTACAAAATGCCTCAGTTAGACTTTGGTCTTAACTGTGCTCAGAAAATAGAGTTTTAGCCAATGTCCTTCTGACACCCTATAATTATTATTCCATAGTATTACTTTTATGAATGCATATTTAGAATAGGCACAGCTACAGGCAGAGTCCCCACATTGGTTTTCTGACCTAAAGAAGAGGATCACTATAGTGGATGGGAAATTAGAAGCTGAGGAACTGTTCTTCTTAACACAACAGAAAATGAAAATGCATGCCAAATCATGGGCAATTGCAGCACTTACTGCCATCACCAACTACTTGGAAGATGTATGATACACTTTTAAAATCACATTCTCATTTAACTCATCCATTTGTTTTATGTAGACGATATACAGATTTTGCAGACCATTGGTTGATTTTCATGAAATTAATCAGGCGGTATCTCTAATTTCAATTGCTCTTCCAGTTAGACTATCTTTCTTAGAGTAAATCAACTCAGTACCTAGCATTTAGTATACAGCTACTGAGAAAGTATACTAAAATTTTACTTTTTGATTTTTATAATGTCTACTTGATCTGGTTTCATTAAAAACTCAATGTTGGACTTCCCTGGTGGTTCAGTGGTTAAGAATCCACCTGCCAATGTAGGGGACACAGGTTCGATCCCTGGTTCAGAAAGATTCCACACGTGGTGGAGCAACTAAAGCCTGTGCAGCACAACTACTGAAGCCCATGTGCCTAAAGTCTGTGCTCAGCAACAAAAGAAGGCACCATCATGAAAAGCCAGCAACCACAACAAAGAGTCGACCCTGCTCATGGAAACTAGAGAAAACCTGTAAGCAGAAGTGAAGACCCAGTTCAGCTGAAAATAAACAAATAAATAAAAAGTCAAGGTTTAGTAATCAGAGATCTGAAAGGAGTCACTACAATGAAGAGTCATAACTTATTGAAATCCCCAATTTGATCCAGTTCACAGATTTAGAAGCTTTCAAATAAAGAGGTGGCAGCTTCCCTTAAGGAAATTCCCAACAGAACTGCCACAGGTGTACACTGTGAACATTCCTTTCAGTCTTCCACAGAGTGATCTCAGGTCATTTGCCACAGTGATCATACACTGAGTAATGAAGATGCCCCAGATGTACCAAATGTTTTTGAATGCTGGGCCCAAACAGCCAATACTCAAGGTTACAAAATGCCTCAGTTAGACTTTGGTCTTAACTGTGCTCAGAAAATAGAGTTTTAGCCAATGTCCTTCTGACACCCTATAATTATTATTCCATAGTATTACTTTTATGAATGCATATTTAGAATAGGCACAGCTACAGGCAGAGTCCCCACATTGGTTTTCTGACCTAAAGAAGAGGATCACTATAGTGGATGGGAAATTAGAAGCTGAGGAACTGTTCTTCTTAACACAACAGAAAATGAAAATGCATGCCAAATCATGGGCAATTGCAGCACTTACTGCCATCACCAACTACTTGGAAGATGTATGATACACTTTTAAAATCACATTCTCATTTAACTCATCCATTTGTTTTATGTAGACGATATACAGATTTTGCAGACCATTGGTTGATTTTCATGAAATTAATCAGGCGGTATCTCTAATTTCAATTGCTCTTCCAGTTAGACTATCTTTCTTAGAGTAAATCAACTCAGTACCTAGCATTTAGTATACAGCTACTGAGCAGTGTCTTGTCATCACACGGACTCTTTTGTTCTGTTGTCATACGTTCTTTAGGGAACCATTACATAGGATATTATTTTTGTCCACTACGTTAGTGACATCATGCCAGTTACCTTATTAAGATACATGTGTCCTAGAAGGTGCATAAAATTCTCACAGAACTTCAAGAACCTTGGTTGATATTACAGGGGATCCAATGGGCACAGCAAGATTATCTTGTGCTTTCTATTACCATCATAAGAGGAGTGATAGTTCTTGGTGAAAACTTTGATTCTGGAGGCAGCATATATCACATTTCAGATGTTCTAATCCACTTACCAAGTAACACCTAAGGCTGCCAACTTTTAACAGCACCCCAAAGAACAGAAAGTGTCCTTATTGCTCTCAATTGAAGTGCAGTTTCTTTGCAATTTGGAATTTATGAACCAGGAAATTCTCTGAGTGCCCATGATGTCTGTGGAAGACACGTTTGCTCTATATCATCTCTGGCAAGCACTGATAGGTATGTGATAGCATCTATTCCTGGGTTAGTAGCTAAGCTGTGTCCAACTCTTGTGACCCCATGGACTGTAGCCTACACAGCTCCTCTGTCCATGGGGTTTCCCAGGCAATTCCCAATCCAAGGATCAAACCTGCGTTTCCAGTACTGCAGGTGGATTCTTTACTGGTGAGCAACCAAGAAAGCCGAGTATATATTTTAAACGTTTTAAAACGTTTTATAGCACATAGCCAATTAACAAGTTGTGATAGTTTCAGGTGAATAGCAAAGGGACTCAGCAATACATAAACACGTATCCATTCTCCCCCAAACTTCCCTCTCATCCTGGTTACCACATGACACTGAGCAGAGTTCCATGTGCTATACAGTAGATTTTTTCTCCTTTTAAAAAGTCGAGCAATTTGTTTTCCAGCCCCGACAGTGACAGAATGACTCACTATAGGATATAAGTTGATCATGCTACCTAAGTTTCCCATCACAAACTGGATGTTATCTGAGCTCAAGATGAGCAAGTTCAGCATCACTCTATCATCAAGTGGTGGTAATATGCAAGAAATCATGTTCTAACAAGTCATGAAGACACAAGTATGTTGCGCATGTGACTCTGGCTGCTGGAATAAACATGTTTGCTTCATTATCAGTTTTCATTTGACTGTTAACACGTGGACTCATGGGTGATGCCTCCCTATGACCAGTCATCTGAAACAGGTAAATAAAATTTCAGGTTTCATTTAGCGATAGTTCTGGATAATAGGCTGCCATCAGTTCAAAATGAACTGCAACTTGTCATAGAAAGAGAGTGAGGAAAAAACGTCTTCTTAGTGGACAGAACTTTAAGACATGCTTTGTATTCTTTATTGTGAAACAATAGCTAGAGGTACAGTTCACGAACAAAGACTAACGGATAAGCTGGATAATCACAGACTTGAAGGTCTAAGATGGGGGTGCTTGATGGAAAAAGACCTAGGCAGAAACAGTGGGAGTACTCATGTGAGCATGCCAGAAAAGGCCTTCAGTAATATTTGGATACAATTCATGCTGTGGAGATCAGTTTCCATCTTAGTCACTCCAGTCAGTGCTTTGTCATTAGACTCAGGAACAAATTCACCATAAGGATTGAAGCTAAACCACACAAAATTCCCCATCCCTCACCCCCAGCCTCAAATGCATATGATAAACACCACAGCTGAACCAATTACCAACCAGCAGCACAAACCAAATCTCATCCCCCAATGTAGCATCGGCCAGATTCCCAATCCAAGGATCAAACCTGCGTTTCCAGTACTGCAGGTGGATTCTTTACTGGTGAGCAACCAAGAAAGCCGAGTATATATTTTAAACGTTTTAAAACGTTTTATAGCACATAGCCAATTAACAAGTTGTGATAGTTTCAGGTGAGTAGCAAAGGGACTCAGCAATACATAAACACGTATCCATTCTCCCCAAACTTCCCTCTCATCCTGGTTACCACATGACACTGAGCAGAGTTCCATGTGCTATACAGTAGATTTTTTCTCCTTTTAAAAAGTCGAGCAATTTGTTTTCCAGCCCGACAGTGACAGAATGACTCACTATAGGATATAAGTTGATCATGCTACCTAAGTTTCCCATCACAAACTGGATGTTATCTGAGCTCAAGATGAGCAAGTTCAGCATCACTCTATCATCAAGTGGTGGTAATATGCAAGAAATCATGTTCTAACAAGTCATGAAGACACAAGTATGTTGCGCATGTGACTCTGGCTGCTGGAATAAACATGTTTGCTTCATTATCAGTTTTCATTTGACTGTTAACACGTGGACTCATGGGTGATGCCTCCCTATGACCAGTCATCTGAAACAGGTAAATAAAATTTCAGGTTTCATTTAGCGATAGTTCTGGATAATAGGCTGCCATCAGTTCAAAATGAACTGCAACTTGTCATAGAAAGAGAGTGAGGAAAAAACGTCTTCTTAGTGGACAGAACTTTAAGACATGCTTTGTATTCTTTATTGTGAAACAATAGCTAGAGGTACAGTTCACGAACAAAGACTAACGGATAAGCTGGATAATCACAGACTTGAAGGTCTAAGATGGGGGTGCTTGATGGAAAAAGACCTAGGCAGAAACAGTGGGAGTACTCATGTGAGCATGCCAGAAAAGGCCTTCAGTAATATTTGGATACAATTCATGCTGTGGAGATCAGTTTCCATCTTAGTCACTCCAGTCAGTGCTTTGTCATTAGACTCAGGAACAAATTCACCATAAGGATTGAAGCTAAACCACACAAAATTCCCCATCCCTCACCCCCAGCCTCAAATGCATATGATAAACACCACAGCTGAACCAATTACCAACCAGCAGCACAAACCAAATCTCATCCCCCAATGTAGCATCATTTCCTAGTGCGACTAGGGAGCTGCTAATGGCAGAAGGGTTATATTGGACCCCTGCCATCCTGGAAGGAAAGAAATAATTTTTCTTCAAAAAATGCACTTACTTTGGCTATGAATTGCATTGCCTCCCCCACAAATCCTCTTGCCAGCATCACCACCTGTGTATTTATTGAATACCTTGTTCCCTATATTGGTATCCCACATTAATATGGCTTCTGACCAAAGAGCTCATTTTACCTTAAAAGCAGTGACTCATAATCATGAGACACTGGTCTTACTGTGTACTACATCGTCCAGAAGCTACGGTTTGGATAGAATGGTGCATGATCCACTGAAGAAACTGTCCAAATATAGAAATTAAAACTTGCAAGTCTAGGGACTTCCCTGGCCGTCCAGTGGTTAAGAATAGCCCTGCAATACCGGGCCTCAGATTCCACCCTTGGTTTGGAAACTACAACACTCCGCAGCAACAGAGCCTAAGGCTACAGTTTCTCCGGCCTGCTCAGCGTGGGGAAGCTCCTGCCTCAACGGAAGGAAACTCTGGCCTGACGCAAGAAAGACGCGTGTGAGTCAAGCAAACTCCCGCCAGAGGCAAGAAAATGACCCGTGTGACGCAAGGAAACTCCCGCGAGAGGCAAAAAAGCTCCCGCGAGACTCAAGGAATCTCCCGCGAGATGCAAGGACGCTCCCGCCTGACGCAAGGAATAACCCGAGGGGCCTATGTGTCGGAACTGCCCTCTCCCTCCTGCCCTGCCTCCTTTCCCTGCCTCTGCTTTCCTTCCTATCTTCCTTGTCCCCACCCAAACAGTTAATTTATTTGCCCACTGCTCTAGCTTTTTTTTTTTTTGGCCATGCCACTCGCGGCGTGCAGAATCTTGGTCCTCCAAGTAGGAATCAAACCTGTGCCCCCTGCAATGGTAGCATGGAGTTCTAACCAATGGACCACCAGGTAAGTCTTTAGCTAGCTTTGACCCACCGTGAGGCTCATTGCCTAACGTTTTCTGCACAGTGGTTTCCTTTTGTGTGAATAATGAAAAAACCTCCGTGGTTCAAAAGCAGAGCACTAGAGAAGTAGGGGCTGCAGGACAGAGTTCTCCAGCTCACCGGCTCCATCCTGCCCGGTTCTGCTCTTCTCTTGTGAACCGTCCTTCACTCTCTTTATGCAAGTGAAAATGTATTCTTACTTTCTCCCCATCTTTATGGAAGGGGGCGTGTCATATGAGTGTTCTGTACCACAAGGAAGATCCCCTGTGCTGCAACTATGCCCCGGTGCATCCAAATAAATAAATAAATGTTAAAAAAATGACTTGCAAGTCGGAGGTGTCATCTGACAAGATGCAGTGTATATTCTGATAACAACTGATGACCTACATTAATTCTATTTCTGTAACAGCCAGTACATAGACTTAAGTATCTGGGAGTGACCCATGTTGCCTCAGTGATCCATTCACAAAGAATTTGATTTCCCAGAACTTCTTGGTGGTCCAGGGGCTAAGACTCCGAACTTCCAATGCAGGGGGCCAGGGTTCTATCCCTCGTCAGGGAACTAACTATATCTCACATGTGAAAATAAAGATCCCCAGTGCTAGAACTGGTAATGAGACCCAGCAGAGTCAAATAAATAAATATTAAAAAAAGAATTTTGTCTGGATTAATCAGTTTTGGTCTCACAAAAATGGTTCTATCTGGGGCTTCCCTGGTGGTCCAATGGGTAAAGAGTCTGCCTTGTAATGCAACAGGCACTGGTTCGATCCCTGGCCTGGGAAGATCTCACGTGCGGTGGAGCGGCTGGACCTGTGTGTCTAATTACGGGCCGGTGTTCTGGAACGCATGCACCCAGAGCTGGTGCTCTGCAAGGAGAGAGGCCGCTGCGATGGGAGGCCCACATAGGCCAAAGAATAAAGATGACTGAAAATAAATAAAAAATAAATAAATGTTTTTTAAAAATGGTTCTATCCAAGTGGAAGCTGAGAACCAGTTTAAGCTCCTCATAACACCTCAAGGGCAAAGCAGGAGTTTAATGTCCGGATGATTGATCCTGATTGTCAAGGGGAGACAAGGTTGCTGTTATATACTCGGATATTGTCCCTTTATTATTGCTTTTGCTGTTACTACTAACAATTCAGAAGTCCTGCTTAAGTCACCCAAGCACGTAAAAGCAAAACCAGCCCAGAAATGCTGACTGAGAGACAAGGAACAAAAACTGGATAGTGGAAGACAGAAGTTACAAAACTCAACTGTAGCCTCATGACTTGTTGCTGTGTGTATTCTCATCTTTGCTCTTATGTACATGTATGTGTGTGCTAAACCGCTTCAGTCATATCCAACTCTTTGTGATGCTATGAACTGTAGCCCTCCAGGCTCCTCTGTCGATGGGATTCCCCAGGCACGATCTGGAGTAGGTAGCCATGCCCTCCTCCAGGGGATCTGCCTGACCCTTGATTTCCTATGTCTCCTACATTGGCAGACAGGTTGCGCAAGTGATCCTAAATGTTTGCCTCAAAGTAACGGCCAGTACATAGACTTAAGTATCTGGGAGTGACCCATGTTGCCTCAGTGATCCATTCACAAAGAATTTGATTTCCCAGAACTTCTTGGTGGTCCAGGGGCTAAGACTCCGAACTTCCAATGCAGGGGGCCAGGGTTCTATCCCTCGTCAGGGAACTAACTATATCTCACATGTGAAAATAAAGATCCCCAGTGCTAGAACTGGTAATGAGACCCAGCAGAGTCAAATAAATAAATATTAAAAAAAGAATTTTGTCTGGATTAATCAGTTTTGGTCTCACAAAAATGGTTCTATCTGGGGCTTCCCTGGTGGTCCAATGGGTAAAGAGTCTGCCTTGTAATGCAACAGGCACTGGTTCGATCCCTGGCCTGGGAAGATCTCACGTGCGGTGGAGCGGCTGGACCTGTGTGTCTAATTACGGGCCGGTGTTCTGGAACGCATGCACCCAGAGCTGGTGCTCTGCAAGGAGAGAGGCCGCTGCGATGGGAGGCCCACATAGGCCAAAGAATAAAGATGACTGAAAATAAATAAAAAATAAATAAATGTTTTTTAAAAATGGTTCTATCCAAGTGGAAGCTGAGAACCAGTTTAAGCTCCTCATAACACCTCAAGGGCAAAGCAGGAGTTTAATGTCCGGATGATTGATCCTGATTGTCAAGGGGAGACAAGGTTGCTGTTATATACTCGGATATTGTCCCTTTATTATTGCTTTTGCTGTTACTACTAACAATTCAGAAGTCCTGCTTAAGTCACCCAAGCACGTAAAAGCAAAACCAGCCCAGAAATGCTGACTGAGAGACAAGGAACAAAAACTGGATAGTGGAAGACAGAAGTTACAAAACTCAACTGTAGCCTCATGACTTGTTGCTGTGTGTATTCTCATCTTTGCTCTTATGTACATGTATGTGTGTGCTAAACCGCTTCAGTCATATCCAACTCTTTGTGATGCTATGAACTGTAGCCCTCCAGGCTCCTCTGTCGATGGGATTCCCCAGGCACGATCTGGAGTAGGTAGCCATGCCCTCCTCCAGGGGATCTGCCTGACCCTTGATTTCCTATGTCTCCTACATTGGCAGACAGGTTGTTTACCACTGGCACCACCTGAGAAACCTATTTACATGTGCAGATGATGGCAAATACTGACTGAAGCAAAAAGTTAACATTAAAAATAAGTAAATAAGTATAAAAAAACTAAATTGTCTTGAAATGGTAACTTAATTGTCTTGAAATGGTATTTAAGTGCATAGTACTTGTACTTCTCAAGTTAAGAAAACTTCAGTGAAGTTTTGAGGATAATCTATGTGTGTGTGCACACACACAGCCATGTATTGTATATATTAACTAAGTCATGTTTTCCCTCTTAGCCTATTCTACTACTTTAAATAGTGTGTGTTGTTGCTGGTTGTTACCCTTATAATTTAGTTATACAGTATCAAAGAGGGATTATTCCACAGCTATATGAGATATATCTATTTTTCCTTACTTTTTTATGTGCACATTTTTACCTACCAATTCATTTTTTTCCTCCTTTGTTTTCTCTTCCCTTACCAAGGGAAATTAAAGTTATATATATATATATTAAAACTGCCCCTGGAAGTCATTTCATTATTTCTCAAGATCTATAGGAACAAACATTAGCTACAGAGGAAGACACATTCTTCTTTTCACTTGAGGGAGCTATAATCTGTCTTCCTGTTGCATCCTGCATTCTTTTCCTAAATACTTTTCCCGGGTGTTCCAGAATCAGAACCCAGAATCTTGGTGACCTTGCTAAGAACAAATTGTTGCTAACCCAAAACCTACTAAGATGTTGTTCATTTTAATTTGACAAAGCATGCATCCCCAACCAAACCCTGTATTTCCTTACATAACATGGGACTCTGTAAATAATTCTTAGAAGGCTCAAGTGTAACTTCAGCTTCCCTTTGGCCAAAGGGTGAAAACTAGATTGAGCTTTCTGATGCATGTAGGCAAGGAACAAAATTTTCAAAAAAAGTAGCCTCATGACTTGTTGCTGTGTGTATTCTCATCTTTGCTCTTATGTACATGTATGTGTGTGCTAAACCGCTTCAGTCATATCCAACTCTTTGTGATGCTATGAACTGTAGCCCTCCAGGCTCCTCTGTCGATGGGATTCCCCAGGCACGATCTGGAGTAGGTAGCCATGCCCTCCTCCAGGGGATCTGCCTGACCCTTGATTTCCTATGTCTCCTACATTGGCAGACAGGTTGTTTACCACTGGCACCACCTGAGAAACCTATTTACATGTGCAGATGATGGCAAATACTGACTGAAGCAAAAAGTTAACATTAAAAATAAGTAAATAAGTATAAAAAAACTAAATTGTCTTGAAATGGTAACTTAATTGTCTTGAAATGGTATTTAAGTGCATAGTACTTGTACTTCTCAAGTTAAGAAAACTTCAGTGAAGTTTTGAGGATAATCTATGTGTGTGTGCACACACACAGCCATGTATTGTATATATTAACTAAGTCATGTTTTCCCTCTTAGCCTATTCTACTACTTTAAATAGTGTGTGTTGTTGCTGGTTGTTACCCTTATAATTTAGTTATACAGTATCAAAGAGGGATTATTCCACAGCTATATGAGATATATCTATTTTTCCTTACTTTTTTATGTGCACATTTTTACCTACCAATTCATTTTTTTCCTCCTTTGTTTTCTCTTCCCTTACCAAGGGAAATTAAAGTTATATATATATATATATATAAAAACTGCCCCTGGAAGTCATTTCATTATTTCTCAAGATCTATAGGAACAAACATTAGCTACAGAGGAAGACACATTCTTCTTTTCACTTGAGGGAGCTATAATCTGTCTTCCTGTTGCATCCTGCATTCTTTTCCTAAATACTTTTCCCGGGTGTTCCAGAATCAGAACCCAGAATCTTGGTGACCTTGCTAAGAACAAATTGTTGCTAACCCAAAACCTACTAAGATGTTGTTCATTTTAATTTGACAAAGCATGCATCCCCAACCAAACCCTGTATTTCCTTACATAACATGGGACTCTGTAAATAATTCTTAGAAGGCTCAAGTGTAACTTCAGCTTCCCTTTGGCCAAAGGGTGAAAACTAGATTGAGCTTTTGAAATATTCTTTTAAAATGTATTAATTGTATCAGGAAGAAAAGTGCTACCCGCCACCCCCACCCCCACTCCCCTGCCCCCTGCCTTTTCCAAATAGTTCAGTCACCACTTTTCTGTGTTAAAATTGTGTGGAAGATTTAACTTGCTATAGATTTCTGAGAAGTCACAGAGCTAGACATACCAGCTCAGTATCTGGTGTAAGGTTTTTCAAGGAAAGTCACTGCATAGATATGGTTGAGAAAAAAGCTTGTGAAAGGCATCAGACAGTGCAAACAACAGCTGCTGCTGCAAACTAGAAAGTACTCTGTATCTCAGTGCGACAGTCTGTTCTTCAGCCTTCTCAGGGAGGGCACACAAGTAGTGTAGATAAGACCAGAAAGAGGGGGCATTTAATCCTAACAATGTTTGCATTTATGCACATGAGTGAACAAAAAGAGGCAGGGGAACACATTGGAAATGCTGCCCTGTGACTAAGTTAGTCTTATCATCCAAGTCATAAACTGTATGAGCTGCACTTATCTGGGCTGGTCTCTGAGGCACCCCAGCAGCTCAACTGTCAGGGCTGGACCCCAGTGTCTTGAAGAATGGAGATTCTGTGTTCTCCAATGCCCACCGCCCTGGGGGACAAAAGTCAGGCATGTTGAATGACACTGTTGATTTCAGCCCTCCTCTGAGGCAGGGATGCAGGGTGTTTGGGTTTAATCAGGAGACTGTTGTCAAGAGGGGAGGTGACAAGAGGGGAAGAACAGTTCCACTCTGTGCTCTAGAGAAGAAACCACAGGCTATGTATTTTTTTATAACCACACCTGCTCCTACAGCCAGTGCCGTCAGGATTCGTCTCTGCATTCTATTGTCGTTTATCTAGTATTTACTTTGGAACATTCATGCTGAGCACTAAGTCTTGTCTGACTCTGTGAGCAGCCCACCAGGCTGCTCTGTCCATGGGGTCATCCTGCCAAGAGTACTGGAATGGTTTGCCATTTCCTCCTCCAGGAGATCTTCCTGATTCAGGGATCGAACCCGTATCTCTTGTGTCTCCTGCACTGGCAGGAGGATTCTTTACCACTAAGCCACCTGGGAAGCCCATTGTGTGTGTGTTTTAATGCTGATGTCTTGCTTTGACTGCATGGGGCCTTAGTTGTGGAGTGTGCTCTTAGTTGCCCTGCAAACATTTGGGATCCTGGTGCCCTGGAGAGGCTTCGAACCTGCATCTCTCATATTGCAAGGCAGATTCTTAACCACCGAACTACCAGGAAAACCCCTAGTGTGTGTGTGTGTTTTAAGCATAGCATACTACTTGATTTTCTCCTTTTCTAGTGTTCAATAGCATCTGTAATTTTGCTCTTAAAATATAAACTCTCTTTTATTAAGAGAACACTGAGAGTATTTCACAAGTATCTATGGTCTGTATCGTACATCAAAAAATATACAGCACCAGAATCTTTATATTCACTTGTAATGTGTAGAATTTTCTGAATTATCGTACGATCAAAACTTCAGCCTTCTCAGGAGGGCACACAAGTGGTGTAGATATGACCAGACAGCGGGGGCATTTAATCCTAACAATGTTTGCATTTATGCACATGAGTGAACAAAAAGAGGCAGGGGAACACATTGGAAATGCTGCCCTGTGACTAAGTTAGTCTTATCATCCAAGTCATAAACTGTATGAGCTGCACTTATCTGGGCTGGTCTCTGAGGCACCCCAGCAGCTCAACTGTCAGGGCTGGACCCCAGTGTCTTGAAGAATGGAGATTCTGTGTTCTCCAATGCCCACCGCCCTGGGGGACAAAAGTCAGGCATGTTGAATGACACTGTTGATTTCAGCCCTCCTCTGAGGCAGGGATGCAGGGTGTTTGGGTTTAATCAGGAGACTGTTGTCAAGAGGGGAGGTGACAAGAGGGGAAGAACAGTTCCACTCTGTGCTCTAGAGAAGAAACCACAGGCTATGTATTTTTTTATAACCACACCTGCTCCTACAGCCAGTGCCGTCAGGATTCGTCTCTGCATTCTATTGTCGTTTATCTAGTATTTACTTTGGAACATTCATGCTGAGCACTAAGTCTTGTCTGACTCTGTGAGCAGCCCACCAGGCTGCTCTGTCCATGGGGTCATCCTGCCAAGAGTACTGGAATGGTTTGCCATTTCCTCCTCCAGGAGATCTTCCTGATTCAGGGATCGAACCCGTATCTCTTGTGTCTCCTGCACTGGCAGGAGGATTCTTTACCACTAAGCCACCTGGGAAGCCCATTGTGTGTGTGTTTTAATGCTGATGTCTTGCTTTGACTGCATGGGGCCTTAGTTGTGGAGTGTGCTCTTAGTTGCCCTGCAAACATTTGGGATCCTGGTGCCCTGGAGAGGCTTCGAACCTGCATCTCTCATATTGCAAGGCAGATTCTTAACCACCGAACTACCAGGAAAACCCCTAGTGTGTGTGTGTGTTTTAAGCATAGCATACTACTTGATTTTCTCCTTTTCTAGTGTTCAATAGCATCTGTAATTTTGCTCTTAAAATATAAACTCTCTTTTATTAAGAGAACACTGAGAGTATTTCACAAGTATCTATGGTCTGTATCGTACATCAAAAAATATACAGCACCAGAATCTTTATATTCACTTGTAATGTGTAGAATTTTCTTATTATAATGTGTTACTCACATTTCAGAGGACATACTATGAGAATATGGTAAATCATACTGAAATATACTACATTTTAAAAATCTTATGTAAGATTACAAATTGAATGTATTCCAGTGTGTCAGGGTCTTTTTTGATCCAAAATATATTTTGTTTCCTCTGTCACCTTAGGAAGAATTATCAGCAGGATATATCTATGGTAATTATCACACCATAAATACATTTTCAAATTATGTCTTCATTCTCTTCAAAGGGCAAAGAACTTTCATATTTAAATTATTATGAAAACAATGTTGCCTTAGCTTTAAGTGAAATATTAATCACTAGGAGTGCAATGATTGTATGTAATACACTACTAAGAGCTTTCAATGAGAAGCAGAGGAGAATTTTGTCTTTCATAATTAGCAAAATGAGGAGTAGGAAAATGGAGACTTTTTGAAAAAGAAGACACCTTTTGCTCTTTGCAATTCAAGGTTTATTAGATATTTTTCTGCTTCTCTAATCTTGGAAATTAATCTCCTGTACTTAATGTCATAAAGTGGTTATATCATTGTGACCTCATTTTTGAAATTTGGGGAATGATAAGACATTTTCACTGGATGTGAATAGTGAAAAGGGCACTTAAAAATCAACAGACTTTATTTTGGGAGGAGCATTTTAGGTTTACAAAATATTGAGCAAAAAATTACAAAGAATTACCTTTACCCCTTTCTCTGCCAGTTTCCTTTTTTTTTTTTTTAATGAATTACATCAGTGTGGTATATTTGTTACCATTGATGAGTCAGCATTATTACATTAGGGTTCACTGGTATTGTTATACATGGAATTTGACAAATGTATAATGAAATGTATCCACTATTATTGTATCCTATAGTATAATGGTTTCACTGTTATGTTGTGTTTTTATTTCACATTTCAAAAACAATTTATTGAACAACTCTTAGGTTAGAAGCTTTCACTTTGTGGCCAGTATTTTCAAGTTGCTTCTTCAGATCATTCACTTCTCTTCATCCTGTTCTAGACCTTTACAGAGGGCATCACTGGGACTCCGTTCTGAATTTGGATTGTGTTTGGTCAGGGGAAGTTGTCAGCAGGTGGATGATCAGGGGGGTTAGCTATTTATTCCTGTTTTTTTCACATTTCAGAGGACATACTATGAGAATATGGTAAATCATACTGAAATATACTACATTTTAAAAATCTTATGTAAGATTACAAATTGAATGTATTCCAGTGTGTCAGGGTCTTTTTTGATCCAAAATATATTTTGTTTCCTCTGTCACCTTAGGAAGAATTATCAGCAGGATATATCTATGGTAATTATCACACCATAAATACATTTTCAAATTATGTCTTCATTCTCTTCAAAGGGCAAAGAACTTTCATATTTAAATTATTATGAAAACAATGTTGCCTTAGCTTTAAGTGAAATATTAATCACTAGGAGTGCAATGATTGTATGTAATACACTACTAAGAGCTTTCAATGAGAAGCAGAGGAGAATTTTGTCTTTCATAATTAGCAAAATGAGGAGTAGGAAAATGGAGACTTTTTGAAAAAGAAGACACCTTTTGCTCTTTGCAATTCAAGGTTTATTAGATATTTTTCTGCTTCTCTAATCTTGGAAATTAATCTCCTGTACTTAATGTCATAAAGTGGTTATATCATTGTGACCTCATTTTTGAAATTTGGGGAATGATAAGACATTTTCACTGGATGTGAATAGTGAAAAGGGCACTTAAAAATCAACAGACTTTATTTTGGGAGGAGCATTTTAGGTTTACAAAATATTGAGCAAAAAATTACAAAGAATTACCTTTACCCCTTTCTCTGCCAGTTTCCTTTTTTTTTTTTTTTAATGAATTACATCAGTGTGGTATATTTGTTACCATTGATGAGTCAGCATTATTACATTAGGGTTCACTGGTATTGTTATACATGGAATTTGACAAATGTATAATGAAATGTATCCACTATTATTGTATCCTATAGTATAATGGTTTCACTGTTATGTTGTGTTTTTATTTCACATTTCAAAAACAATTTATTGAACAACTCTTAGGTTAGAAGCTTTCACTTTGTGGCCAGTATTTTCAAGTTGCTTCTTCAGATCATTCACTTCTCTTCATCCTGTTCTAGACCTTTACAGAGGGCATCACTGGGACTCCGTTCTGAATTTGGATTGTGTTTGGTCAGGGGAAGTTGTCAGCAGGTGGATGATCAGAAAAGGGGAGGGGACATTTAGCTATTTATTCCCTGCTTCCCCCCTGTCAAGTTATGGTATGACAATGGCTGTATTCCTCCAACTGTCGCTCAACTGGTCTCTCTTCCCCAGACAGACCTGTCACTGGGTTCTCCAAACAGCTCTCCTCCACCCCAGCCCCTGTTCGCCCAGGGCTAGAGGGAATAACTCCTTCCTAATTTTAGTTCTTGGTTGCTTTTCCATCTCTGGTTGGTTTATTTCTGCTCCACGCACCTTGTAAACAGACCATTTTTAAATTTCTTTTCAATTTCACCTTTGATTGTACCTGTCTCCTGCAAGAATCACCCATGCTTTCCTCACTGATGTTTTTCAATTAATTAATTAATTTTTGGTTGCATTGGGTCTTCGTTGCTGCACATGAGCTTTCTCTAGTTGCAGCCGAGCAAGGGCTACTCTCCAGTTCAGAAGCAAGGCTTCTGAATACAGTGGCTTTTCTTGTTGCAAAGTACAGGCTTTAGGTTGAAGAAGGCCCATCAGGTGAGGAACATGGGCTTAGTAGTTCCATGGCGTGTGGAATCTTCTCAGACCAGGGACAGAATCTGTGTCTCCTGCAACAGCCGGTGAATTCTTAACCACTGGTCCACCAGGGGATCCTCCCATTGATGTTTTACAACATTCTTAGGAGTTCTAGCCTATAGTCCTGTCCTCATTTTATATAGTGTTTAAAAATCCGAGGCATTGGTGGTCCAGTGGTTAAAAATCCACCTGCCGATGCGGGGGACATGGGTTTTGACCCTGTCTGAGAAGATTCCACGTGCCGTGGAGCAACTAAGCCCTTTCACTGCAACTGCTGAGCCCACGTGGCACAGCTAGAGAGTCTGTGCACTGCAACAAAAAAAACCTGCATAAGGCAACAAAGATCCTGCATGCTATGTGGTTAGATCCAGTACAGTCAAATAAATAAATAAATATTAAAACAAAACAAAATAAAACTGAGGCCTGGGAAATGGAAAGCACTGCCTAAGGCCAAAGACTTTGTTGAACCAGGGCTCAAATTTAGTGGTCCTGACTCTTTCTGTAGTGGTCTCTCTATGCACAGGAAGGTTTAGAAAAATGCTTTGCCATTCTGTGATATGTTCATTATTATCCAAGAAAAAATTAGTATGAGAAGTAAGTCTACTGGTTTTGAAAATACTGAGTTTGTCAGTGAACTGAATCATATAAAATGTGATGTGAATGTTTGGGACCTTTCGTGCCCACTGTCATCTTCAGGGACATTTGGCTGCAGAGAGAATGAGTAGAACAAGTAGTAACACACATTTGCATATGTATGAAAGAACCTGCTTTACACACAAAACAACTTGACTTTAAGGCTTCGTTCCAGAACTCATTTAATATCTGGGATGAGCTATAGTATATCTGTAAGTAGTATTTAGTAGATGTCCACATAGTTTTTGCATTGAAAGAAAAAATACTTAATTTCAATGTATGTTTTGCTAAATGGTGCAAAATCTCATGTAATTTAGGATTAGCATGTGTAATTTTGAAAGAATCTAGCAGAGTAACAAGATAGTGATCAAATGAGGTCTTGGCTTTCAACAAAGCACTTGACAGTACCTTGCATAAGGAATCGGTGGCTAAGGAGGAGAAATACAGTTTGGGTGAGGACAAATGGAAGGTCTGGTTAAGTGTCAGCAAGGTATGAAGGATGAACTCAGTAAATGGATTGCTGTTAGGAAGAACAGTTAGCTGAAACCCTACTGCAGGGATTTTCAACCTTGGCTACATGGTGTCATTGCCTGGGTGGCTTTAAAAATGTTGCTACATGATCCCTACCCTGACTTAATTGATGTGGCCTTGGCAGTGAGATCTTTGAAACATTCTTGGTGATTCAAGAAATATAAGATAGATCTTGGTATTGGCGACATTTACCTTGTGTCCCAAAGAAGTGTGTGTGTATGTGTGCACAGTGCATTCTAGACATGAGCGACAGTGTAAGGAAAGGCATGGACACTGTACATCATGATGCATGCAGTCCCCATAGACTGAATGTTATTTTGTGAAAGTAAATGTGTGGTAGTGACACAACCCATCCCAGTATTCTTGCCTGGAGAATCCCATGGACAGAGGAGCCTGGCAGGCTACACTTCATGAGACTGAGAAGAGTCAGTTGCGACTGAGTGACTAATGCTCATGTGGCAGTGAGTGGCTGATAAGGAGGCTTTAAGGCTAAGCCTTATGTTTGGGTGCTTGGATTTTATACTGAGGCCAATTGGCAGTTGCTGGAATCTTATCTGATATGCATTCTAAAGGGACTGAAGTGCTGTAGTTCAGAGGGTGATTTGGAAGTAGACCTGATGTCATGCAAGGAAGCCACTAGCGGGGGTGTTTCACTTCAGATGTGTTGGTGGCCTGGACTAAGAAGGTGGTAACAAAAAGAAGTAAGTGAATTCATAGATACTTCAAAAGATTTGGTGACTAGTGCTTAAGTGTGTGAAAAAAATAGAAGGAGTTAAGAACAGGAAGCAGTTTGCTCTGAATATCAAGCTTCTCTTACAGTTCAGCATTTCCTTTGAAGGAGATCTGGGGGATTCTTCATCTTATAGCATCTTCAGCCAAAAATCAGAGAACTCTGATTGTTGCAGATGAACTGCTCTCTTGGTGCTTAAACTCTGCTTGTTGGTTAGAAAGACAAAATTTTGAGTTATGATTGTTACAAGATGCATCCTATTGAAATGAGTGAAGAATTTCATTTCCAAAAAGCACTTGACAGTACCTTGCATAAGGAATCGGTGGCTAAGGAGGAGAAATACAGTTTGGGTGAGGACAAATGGAAGGTCTGGTTAAGTGTCAGCAAGGTATGAAGGATGAACTCAGTAAATGGATTGCTGTTAGGAAGAACAGTTAGCTGAAACCCTACTGCAGGGATTTTCAACCTTGGCTACATGGTGTCATTGCCTGGGTGGCTTTAAAAATGTTGCTACATGATCCCTACCCTGACTTAATTGATGTGGCCTTGGCAGTGAGATCTTTGAAACATTCTTGGTGATTCAAGAAATATAAGATAGATCTTGGTATTGGCGACATTTACCTTGTGTCCCAAAGAAGTGTGTGTGTATGTGTGCACAGTGCATTCTAGACATGAGCGACAGTGTAAGGAAAGGCATGGACACTGTACATCATGATGCATGCAGTCCCCATAGACTGAATGTTATTTTGTGAAAGTAAATGTGTGGTAGTGACACAACCCATCCCAGTATTCTTGCCTGGAGAATCCCATGGACAGAGGAGCCTGGCAGGCTACACTTCATGAGACTGAGAAGAGTCAGTTGCGACTGAGTGACTAATGCTCATGTGGCAGTGAGTGGCTGATAAGGAGGCTTTAAGGCTAAGCCTTATGTTTGGGTGCTTGGATTTTATACTGAGGCCAATTGGCAGTTGCTGGAATCTTATCTGATATGCATTCTAAAGGGACTGAAGTGCTGTAGTTCAGAGGGTGATTTGGAAGTAGACCTGATGTCATGCAAGGAAGCCACTAGCGGGGGTGTTTCACTTCAGATGTGTTGGTGGCCTGGACTAAGAAGGTGGTAACAAAAAGAAGTAAGTGAATTCATAGATACTTCAAAAGATTTGGTGACTAGTGCTTAAGTGTGTGAAAAAAATAGAAGGAGTTAAGAACAGGAAGCAGTTTGCTCTGAATATCAAGCTTCTCTTACAGTTCAGCATTTCCTTTGAAGGAGATCTGGGGGATTCTTCATCTTATAGCATCTTCAGCCAAAAATCAGAGAACTCTGATTGTTGCAGATGAACTGCTCTCTTGGTGCTTAAACTCTGCTTGTTGGTTAGAAAGACAAAATTTTGAGTTATGATTGTTACAAATGACTCTTATGCATCCTATTGAAATGAGTGAAGAATTTCATTTCCAAAAAAATTTATCATGGGTACACAAATAACTATACATTTAAAATCTAACTCAATTAATTACTTGAGTAAAAGTAATTTGATGTGCTTTTTCAAATTTTAAAATGCAGTTAATGTGTGTGTTTCATTTTGCTCTCCAAATGTCAGTTTCAACTCTCTTTCACTGGTGTGAAAACACAGCACTTCAATCTCCACTAAGAACTACTTTGTAGAAATGGCAAGTTTAAGAGCAGAATGGTTGACAAGATTCTGAAAATCCTAGGAGCAATTTCCAAATATATCATGAGAGTGCGAAATGAATCACAGAGATGGGTGTTGTTATAGATTTTAACTGCAGTTCAGTTCCATCAGTAGATTTTTATGTGCATTCTCTAAGAAAAAAATAATATATCTTTATGATTAGAAAATGAAAACAGTACATTTCATTCTCCTTGTTCTGCATGTAGCCAAGGTGGCGTGGGTACTTCCTGCCTCACTGAATCATCAGCTCAGTTGGGCTACATCATTCATTACAACAGGTATTTATAGCAGTGAGACTAATTTGCATATAAATATATAATTTATATAAAATATAGGTTATAGACTATGGTCTCTCTACATTATCTGTATTTTTATATATCCTTTTAGATTTGATTTCAGTTCAACTGGATGAGTATGACACTTGGCAATTGTAGGAAAGCATATTAAACTCATTTTCCCAGTAAGCCCTTCTCTACATTGATCTAGATATTCTATTATGCAACTGAAGTGCTGTAGTTCAGAGGGTGATTTGGAAGTAGACCTGATGTCATGCAAGGAAGCCACTAGCGGGGGTGTTTCACTTCAGATGTGTTGGTGGCCTGGACTAAGAAGGTGGTAACAAAAAGAAGTAAGTGAATTCATAGATACTTCAAAAGATTTGGTGACTAGTGCTTAAGTGTGTGAAAAAAATAGAAGGAGTTAAGAACAGGAAGCAGTTTGCTCTGAATATCAAGCTTCTCTTACAGTTCAGCATTTCCTTTGAAGGAGATCTGGGGGATTCTTCATCTTATAGCATCTTCAGCCAAAAATCAGAGAACTCTGATTGTTGCAGATGAACTGCTCTCTTGGTGCTTAAACTCTGCTTGTTGGTTAGAAAGACAAAATTTTGAGTTATGATTGTTACAAATGACTCTTATGCATCCTATTGAAATGAGTGAAGAATTTCATTTCCAAAAAAATTTATCATGGGTACACAAATAACTATACATTTAAAATCTAACTCAATTAATTACTTGAGTAAAAGTAATTTGATGTGCTTTTTCAAATTTTAAAATGCAGTTAATGTGTGTGTTTCATTTTGCTCTCCAAATGTCAGTTTCAACTCTCTTTCACTGGTGTGAAAACACAGCACTTCAATCTCCACTAAGAACTACTTTGTAGAAATGGCAAGTTTAAGAGCAGAATGGTTGACAAGATTCTGAAAATCCTAGGAGCAATTTCCAAATATATCATGAGAGTGCGAAATGAATCACAGAGATGGGTGTTGTTATAGATTTTAACTGCAGTTCAGTTCCATCAGTAGATTTTTATGTGCATTCTCTAAGAAAAAAATAATATATCTTTATGATTAGAAAATGAAAACAGTACATTTCATTCTCCTTGTTCTGCATGTAGCCAAGGTGGCGTGGGTACTTCCTGCCTCACTGAATCATCAGCTCAGTTGGGCTACATCATTCATTACAACAGGTATTTATAGCAGTGAGACTAATTTGCATATAAATATATAATTTATATAAAATATAGGTTATAGACTATGGTCTCTCTACATTATCTGTATTTTTATATATCCTTTTAGATTTGATTTCAGTTCAACTGGATGAGTATGACACTTGGCAATTGTAGGAAAGCATATTAAACTCATTTTCCCAGTAAGCCCTTTCAGTTATATACTTTATCACTTCTGATGCCAAGATATGGCCATTCAGTGGTTTGCCATGAACATATTATGGTAGGTAAGAGACAAAGCTATTGATTTTTTGAAAAAAAGTATTTATGTGCCAAGTCTTAGTGGTGGCACACGAGATCTTTAGTTGCGGCATGAGGGAATCTAATTCCCTGACCAGAGATTGAGCCCAGGCTCTCTATATTGACAGTGTGGAGTCTTAGCTGCTGGACCACCAAAGAATCTCACTATTCATTCTTAGATCAGTTTATCTGGTAATGCTCTCCCTTCCTTTGGAAATGTGTTTTACTATAGCTTCATTGTGTGTGTGTGTGTGTGTGTGCATAATGTGAATTTGCTAAAAATAATTTCTCTCAAAACTACAAAGAGGATTCTTAGACAATTTAAAATGTATCAACTAGAGCTTTTATATAGAGCTTTATAATGTGGAGAACACACAAGAGTTCCCACTACTGAAATCCCCTGAAATCTATTAAGAGAAAATTGATCCTAGGGTAAATTGCTAAAACATGAACTAAGTAGTTGCTTCTGCACACCAGTGTGTTGATCAATGGTCAGTGCTTTTGGTGGGAGATTTAAATAAATACAATTTGTGAGTAGGTTATATTAAACTCAGTGTATTTCTTGTTCCTCTAGAGAGTGATGATTTGGCTTATATTTTTTAATTTCTCCCTTCAACAAAGTGCCATGTGTGTTAACTATAAAGTCTTCATCTGTATGAAATTTAAGTACTTTGAGCCATGACTTTGTATTACGACAGTAAGAGACCACAGAAGTGAGCTATGGAATAATGTTGAGAAAACAAACCAACTTAACATAAAGTGTCTAGTGTAGACATTGCTAGCTTGTTGATAGCAGAGCCTGGTTAACCAAATCACATGTAGCATATGTGTAGAATAAGAAAAGCTTAGAATGAATTTCTTATAGTGAGAGGAATACCAGACTCTCTGCAAAAACTTTAGCAAGTGAACATGCTAAGTTGCTACTGTTGTGCCCGACTCTTTGCAACCCTATGGACTGTAGCCCTCCAGGCTCCTATGTCCATGGGATTCTCCAGGCAAGAATACTGTAGTGGGTTGCCAGACCCTCCTCCAGGGGATCTTCCTGACCCAGGGATCAAATTCACATTTTTTTATGCCTCCTGCATTGGGAGGTGGGTTCTTTACCACTAATAGTGGGTGCTTGAATCGTTAAGACTACACCTGACAAGCCCTTTGGATGTCAGTAAATACAATGAAGCACAAATACGATGAAGAGGAAAGGAGGCTCTAGCAATTGAAGCTTCCAGACAAAACAGAGAAAAGCAGGAACTGCAGGCATCCTTTTGACACTAAAGGAATAATGAGGTGGGCGTTCCTGAATTGCACTAACATATTATGTTTAATGAGTCAGGAGACTTCCTTGTTATGGAGATGGGAGCAGCCTTATTTTGCTGTGTGCACAATGTTGGCATTTCTATCATCAACTCTAAGTTGTTTTTCAGCGCTTGTTACATTCTTGTTACACTCTTCACAGGTCCCGGAATGTGGAAGTGTGTGTGCAGATAGGCTTGCTTCAGTGTTTTCTAAAAAGTCTCTAAAGTTCGTCTCCTGGAGAGTGATACTTTGGAAATACATGCTGTCTTTTTTATTTTTTCTTTAATCTATCGAGTTTCACAGTCTTACTTTATCTTCTTTTCTATAAGCATATGCCTTTCTTTTATAAAAATAAAATAACTAAATTAATGGAAAAGATAGTTTTTTTTAATGGTTTTTTTTTTTGAATTCTTATTTTACTTTTACAGAGTTTTGTTGTTTACAGATATGTATGATCCCAGATTAGTCCTATGTATATGCCCCCATCGCACCCCTCCAGGCGGTCGCACAGCCCCCTCTGCAGGATCCCCTTTTCTCACAGGGCAATGACAATAGTTATTTTTTTCACATATGATAGTATAGGTTTTTATGCTACTTCCTTTATGCCTCCCACCCACTGTTCATTCCCCATAGTTTTATTTTTTAACAAAAAGGTTTGTTATTTTCTTTCACAGAACAGATTTAAGGGTATAACCATTCTCTGTCTTCTAGTTTGTGTTAACTCGGAGCTTTTACATTGTATTATATGTTCTCAGACGTCATCCAACTATTTGGGCAGAAAGTCTGAGGGATGTATATGAATTAGTGAAAAACTATGTTTTTAATAGTCAGGAATATTAGATTTTGTATCTCAGGTTTGTCACATTATCTGTGTGGTCATGAGCAAGTTATAAATCACTTGAAGATTTTTTTTCTTTTATAAAATAATATTTTAGAGAATTAAAATGGTCAATAATTGCTCATTGTTGTAGTCTTTATCCATTATTTATTATTTAAAAAATTCTCCTTTGCCACTTTGCCACAGTGAAAATATGGCTAGGAAAAACTCAAAATAAGCAAAATGTGTGCAAGTAAATATTACAATCCTTAATTGTGATGTTTAATATTCCTAAAATGCTGTCAATATAAAGACAAAAGTGCTATCAAAATTTAGGTTCAGTTTCTGCCGGTTCTTCTTGTCTTTTCTCATGTTGGAAATAAATAGGTAGTTAACTCAGGCAAAATGAGCATAGAATCCTCGAAAACATATGTTATATAGAATTAAAGAATTAAAAGTTGCCTATGTACAATCTTTCATGCTAATTTACCTTTTGTTTCTCAATAATATTACTTAACCCAGAAGGATTCCTAGCAAATGAAAGAAAACTATTAGGAGAGAATTTTACACACAAGCAAGATTTTGGAAGGTTTTGCTCATGAGTTGATATTTTGCCATATATATAATGGATTACTTCTGCTGAAACAATTAGTGGAAAGTTCATGAAAATGGTCTTGATTTTTTTTTAAAGTTAAAGATTATTTCGCCAAGTGGTGTTGTGGAGAGTTGAGTCCTTTCTGTTGACCGGTGCCGGCCATAGGCACTGCAGTTTTCAGTGCATCTCAGTGATTTGCTGAGCATACTTCTCAGCTGTGATGGTTTCGCTGGTATTCAGAAAGCTGCAGTGGATCCCCAAGCAATGACAATGACGATTTTTTTTGGTGCAAGTTTGGTTTTGCAAAGTGCTTTGAAGCTTCTTCTCAGTCCAGCCACTGAGCTGGTCATTGCCAGTTGTCATATAAAATATACTTTTCATTGCACATCACAATCTGATCAAGAAATGGTTTGTTGCCTGGAGGGGTGGGATGGGGGAAATACACATATGACTAATCTGGGATCATACATATCTGTAAACAACAAAACTCTGTAAAAGTAAAAAGTAAAATAAAAATTAGAAAAAAAAGATTATTTCAGTTATATATTAATCACTGATATGCAATAAATACATTTTGAAAATAGAGCTTTCATATGAAATTTTTAAAATAATGACACAAACTAGTAGGTCCCATAATAGACAAATGATGTCTTTGATTTCAAGCACTTTTCCTCTTTAAAATTTGAGATTACCTTTTTTATAACATTGTTGTTATAGTTGGGTGATTAGAAGATACTTGTTATTATTTGCATCAGTTTTTTTTTTGAATGGCAAAGGGTACTATTTTGCATGCAGTATGATATATATTATTTGGTTTTAAGTGTGATAGATATCATATGTGAATTTTAAAAATTGTTTATTAAATTGTAATATTTTAGACTTAGAATTTATATAGGCTTAGAAATTATCTAGAATTTATATATTTTTTATTTATATAGGAAATTAAATTATTTCCCTTTATCAATGTGTGTGACTTGGGGAAGGAAAGATTGATTTTCCCAAAGACCAAAAGCTGGTCTCCTTTATTTTAAATCTGAGTGAAGAATAGTCTTTTGGTTCTTAATATAGTCATGAGCTCCAAAAATACAGACAGTTATGTCATCTTTGCAACTTCAAACCCTCTGCTTACTCATGGATCTATTTTTAGGAGTCTATGGTTATTATTTCTCTATTTGGGAAGATGATGATGATGATGGTAAAAATGAGAAGGCAGTAAAGGCTGATAATATGAGAACCCAACTTTACTGATTTCAATCAATGTTTAATAACCACCAATACTGCTACGACTGGAAGTGTGATCTGCACTGACATGACCTAGGAGCTTGTTAGCAGGCAGAATTTCAGGCCTATTGTGGACCTACTGACCCCTCATCTGCACTTTCACAGGTCTCCAGGTCACTGGCACATCCATGAATGCTGCTCTAGAGCATCTTTGATGAGCCTCATGTACCTCTCTGATGAGAAGCTGGACTCATCAGTGGGGAATCTCTGAGTACAGTGTTTAGGTTGCAAATTTTCCTGTGCTGTTTTTTTTTGCTGGGGGATGGGTAGACACAGACCAACATTTCCAGATGCTTTCTGTGGCAAATCTAAAATGTAATTGCCGAAAAGTGAAGAAGGTTATAGTTTCACACAAGAATTTGGGGGCAGTGGTATTAATGACCATTTTTTGTCTGTATAGTGTACTTTACAGTTAGAAAGGAGAGTGTGCACTTAGTAGAAGTGACTTGGAACTGAATAGCTGTTAAAACTCCCAGCACATGCTACCAACTAAATTATAAGGGTGAATTTAAGGGTACACTTTATAAATAGTCACAAAAGTCCTCTGCAGCTGATTATGGTGGGGGTATAGTTTGGAGAAAGGTTTGTTGTAGGCATGAAATTATAGTACTGCTACTGGAACACAGCTGAGACTAGCCATTGCCGTAGCTAGATCACTACCACCTGGTAGTGTATACACTTCTTTAGAGTTGAGTCAGAGGAATGGTGAAGGGCAATGAATCATCACATCTTCATCTCAGATACTTAAATCTAGCAAATTATTTTCAAACGCACCTTGGTTGAACATGGCCCTTGCTTATGGGCTGACCTGAAGTCCTAGAGAAAAAGGTTTTCTGCCACAGAAACACATCACCAAATGCAGTTTTTGTTCAGAGTCAGTCCTGGAATTTGTCTGCATCTCTGGCGTCTTGGGCATCCTCATACATGAAGATAGAAGAATCTCTGACTCTTCTTCTTAGATGCTGATTTGATTTTGCAGTTAAGTGTTTTCTAGTACTAAAAGTTGAGCAGTTATTAGTCTCAAATTCCTTTTGATTCAGAGCCAAGAGATGCATCTTCATTGCTGTTATTTAGCAACATGGTGCTTATCACTGAGGTCTGCTGGGGCTTGAGGACAGTTACCCAACAAGCAGTACGCCCTTTCTAAAGCTTGCTTTCCTATTAATAAGTCTTCCTCTCTCTTGTCTGAATCAAACCAGGAGTTCTGAAAGTGTATCTTTGTGTGTGGTATGCATTGTGTGTGTGAGAGAGAAATTTGTGTGTGCCTCCTATAGCAAGAGTAATAGCTACGTTTATAGTGAGTTTAAGACACTGCTTTTAGCATTTTATATATTTTGTCTGATTTAATCCTTTCTGTATTTCTGTGATTATTTGTTTTACAGATAAAGAAACTGAGGCACAGAGCTAAGTTCCTTGATTAAGATCATAAAGCTAAAATGATTTGGAACCCAGATAATAGAGATGCTAATATAAACTGTAATAGTGAATTAGCGGACATGGCACCTGCCTTTGGTGGAGGGAAAGGAGATAGGGTTGGCAGAAAACTGGAGAAAAGGGGCCTCTAGAGCCTGGGAAGGAGAGGTTCTCCAGCTTTCACAAGGAGCTAATGGTGAGATAGGGCTTGGCAGAAAACTGGAGAAGGGTCAAAGCTGCTTGATTTAGGTCACAAAAGTCCTCTGCAGCTGATTATGGTGGGTATAGTTTGGAGAAAGGTTTGTTGTAGGCATGAAATTATAGTACTGCTACTGGAACACAGCTGAGACTAGCCATTGCCGTAGCTAGATCACTACCACCTGGTAGTGTATACACTTCTTTAGAGTTGAGTCAGAGGAATGGTGAAGGGCAATGAATCATCACATCTTCATCTCAGATACTTAAATCTAGCAAATTATTTTCAAACGCACCTTGGTTGAACATGGCCCTTGCTTATGGGCTGACCTGAAGTCCTAGAGAAAAAGGTTTTCTGCCACAGAAACACATCACCAAATGCAGTTTTTGTTCAGAGTCAGTCCTGGAATTTGTCTGCATCTCTGGCGTCTTGGGCATCCTCATACATGAAGATAGAAGAATCTCTGACTCTTCTTCTTAGATGCTGATTTGATTTTGCAGTTAAGTGTTTTCTAGTACTAAAAGTTGAGCAGTTATTAGTCTCAAATTCCTTTTGATTCAGAGCCAAGAGATGCATCTTCATTGCTGTTATTTAGCAACATGGTGCTTATCACTGAGGTCTGCTGGGGCTTGAGGACAGTTACCCAACAAGCAGTACGCCCTTTCTAAAGCTTGCTTTCCTATTAATAAGTCTTCCTCTCTCTTGTCTGAATCAAACCAGGAGTTCTGAAAGTGTATCTTTGTGTGTGGTATGCATTGTGTGTGTGAGAGAGAAATTTGTGTGTGCCTCCTATAGCAAGAGTAATAGCTACGTTTATAGTGAGTTTAAGACACTGCTTTTAGCATTTTATATATTTGGTCTGATTTAATCCTTTCTGTATTTCTGTGATTATTTGTTTTACAGATAAAGAAACTGAGGCACAGAGCTAAGTTCCTTGATTAAGATCATAAAGCTAAAATGATTTGGAACCCAGATAATAGAGATGCTAATATAAACTGTAATAGTGAATTAGCGGACATGGCACCTGCCTTTGGTGGAGGGAAAGGAGATAGGGTTGGCAGAAAACTGGAGAAAAGGGGCCTCTAGAGCCTGGGAAGGAGAGGTTCTCCAGCTTTCACAAGGAGCTAATGGTGATCTGGCAGTGAAGCAAAGAGGGACAGGGAGCCCCTCGTGGCTTCTCTGGCTGGTGAGCAGAAAAGCAGGGAGGGACATGGGGAGAGGCAGAATAAGGAACAAGTCGTGAATTCTCCATTCTGAGAACAGATGTCAGCTCTTAGGCAGACTTAGGGTCTCAGGCAGGCAGCAAAGAACCAGGCTGACCTTGGGGCGAATAGCCAGGCTGCCAGAAGTTAAATGGAAGCATGTAGGCTGATGGAAGGAGATCTGAGGAATTCTGTTTAAGATGTCTATGCCCAGATAGAGGAGGAGGTACTTGTGGGCGGAACAGTGTGTGACTGGGTCAGTTATAATGTCTTGGGGGCTGGAGAGAACATAGCCCAGCCAGTCCCACTCTCTCTCTACTGTGTGCAAAATATTCCTAACTGTGTTCATTAGATTATATAATTTGGAGTATTGAGGTACACAGAATTTCATAGGTTCGGCAATGTATTGTACAAATAGTTCTTCATTAAAAGTAACTTGGTATACCTTTAGAGATGGGAGTCACTACCAAAAGCAAATATGCTACTGTAAGAGAAAATGTTTTTAATTAATATTGAAATAGTAAGGACTGCTAGCATTGAGAACACTTAATATTAAAGTAAAATGTTATTGCCTGCCACATACTTTTCTCTTTAGACCATTAGCATAGGATTAAAAATTTTCAAATGCATAGTAAGCAGCTGTCTTCTATTACAAAAGACAATACACTCATACATATGTATTATGCACTTAATTAAAACTGTTGGATTTTTATTTTAAAAAGTTCTGATGGTGTCCTGCATTTTTATAATGGTTTAGGTCTCTGATTTAATCCTTTCTGTATTTCTGTGATTATTTGTTTTACAGATAAAGAAACTGAGGCACAGAGCTAAGTTCCTTGATTAAGATCATAAAGCTAAAATGATTTGGAACCCAGATAATAGAGATGCTAATATAAACTGTAATAGTGAATTAGCGGACATGGCACCTGCCTTTGGTGGAGGGAAAGGAGATAGGGTTGGCAGAAAACTGGAGAAAAGGGGCCTCTAGAGCCTGGGAAGGAGAGGTTCTCCAGCTTTCACAAGGAGCTAATGGTGATCTGGCAGTGAAGCAAAGAGGGACAGGGAGCCTCGTGGCTTCTCTGGCTGGTGAGCAGAAAAGCAGGGAGGGACATGGGGAGAGGCAGAATAAGGAACAAGTCGTGAATTCTCCATTCTGAGAACAGATGTCAGCTCTTAGGCAGACTTAGGGTCTCAGGCAGGCAGCAAAGAACCAGGCTGACCTTGGGGCGAATAGCCAGGCTGCCAGAAGTTAAATGGAAGCATGTAGGCTGATGGAAGGAGATCTGAGGAATTCTGTTTAAGATGTCTATGCCCAGATAGAGGAGGAGGTACTTGTGGGCGGAACAGTGTGTGACTGGGTCAGTTATAATGTCTTGGGGGCTGGAGAGAACATAGCCCAGCCAGTCCCACTCTCTCTCTACTGTGTGCAAAATATTCCTAACTGTGTTCATTAGATTATATAATTTGGAGTATTGAGGTACACAGAATTTCATAGGTTCGGCAATGTATTGTACAAATAGTTCTTCATTAAAAGTAACTTGGTATACCTTTAGAGATGGGAGTCACTACCAAAAGCAAATATGCTACTGTAAGAGAAAATGTTTTTAATTAATATTGAAATAGTAAGGACTGCTAGCATTGAGAACACTTAATATTAAAGTAAAATGTTATTGCCTGCCACATACTTTTCTCTTTAGACCATTAGCATAGGATTAAAAATTTTCAAATGCATAGTAAGCAGCTGTCTTCTATTACAAAAGACAATACACTCATACATATGTATTATGCACTTAATTAAAACTGTTGGATTTTTATTTTAAAAAGTTCTGATGGTGTCCTGCATTTTTATAATGGTTTAGGTCTCTGAACGGCCACCACTCTGCATAGTTTAAGTGGGAAAAGAAGATTTGGGTGGAATAAGCATTCCAAAGTTCACTGGCCTAAGATTCTACTATTAGGTACTCATTCATTTTACTTAAAAGGGAGTATTTTTTTCCTCCAAATAGTTTTTTTTTTTTAGCTATGCAAGTGTATGTATGTATTATAGCAATTTTAGAATGATAGAAAAATGAAAATAGAAATTATCTATAACCCTGTTCCTTTGAGATAGACATATTAATTCTATTGTATATTTTGTTTCTATAATTTTATTATATAGTCTATATATAATTTAAGTTAAACCATATCAATAAATATGTCTTTTTTAGTTTTCACTTAATTTTAATTTTTAAAAATTTTTTGTTTTACTTGTACAGAGTTTTGTTGTTTACAGATATGTATGATCCCAGATTAGTCATATGTATATCGCCCCCCCGCCTTCCCACCCCTCCTGGCCGTTGCACAGCACCTCTGCAGGATCCCCTTTTCTCACAGCGCAATGACAATAGCTATTTTTTTCACATATGATAGTATAGGTTTTCATGCTATGAGTGTCAGCAGGGGCCTTGGCAACCAGGTGTAGTGCATTCAGGGATAGCATGAAGCCATGGAAGAGGAGACTGTGCAGGGCTGAAGGGGACGAGCCCTTATTCTCTCTGTGTAACCGTCTTGCTTTAGGCTAATCTCGCCAAGAAGTCTTCATCAAGTGGGATATAGGATCCCAAGAGCAAAGATCACTGGAGGTGGCAAAAGAACAGTTCCTCCAAATGTTAGCATTATGGAAGGAAATGGTTTTCTCAGCAACATGTCAATTCAACACTGACATGTAAAATCCCTTCATTATAAACTGTAGGGTGCCCAAGCCATTTTACTGCAGTGTTATTTTGTTAAAAATACATAGCTTAAGAAATCTCATTTCCGAACTGAAATATTTGGAAAGAAAAAAGAAATTTTCTGGTTTTCCAGTAGCCAACTGTGAGTTAAAATAAAGAAGCATCTAAAACCCAATGGGAAATGGGAGTTGTCATGCTTTATATCATCTTCATCTATCCCCCTCTCCTTTTTCTATTCTAAATGGAGTTTTACTGTTGTTTACTTTGATATGTTTGGAAATTAAAATGTTCTGTGTTCTTAGCCACTCAGTCATGTCTGACTGTAACCCTATGGACTGTAGCCCACCTGGCTCCTCTTTTCATGGGATTCTCCAGGCAAGAATGCTGGACTGAGCTGCCATTCCCTTCTACAGGGAATTTTCCCAACCCAGGGGTTGAACCCAGGTCTCCCACATTGTGGGCAGATTCTTTACCATCTGAGACACCAAGTTTAGATAAGAAACTAGAGAATTTGAGGAAGGCAACTGATTATTTTACTGATTTTATTAATTAATATTTTGAGGTGAATACAATGCCAGGGAACATGTAAGTTGCTGGTTTACAGTGGTTGATAAAACACATTCTCTGCCCTCAGGAAACCGGCCCTTGGTGGGCACACATAGTAAGCAATTCAGTCATGGTCGTAGGAGAACTCAGTGAATAGGTCAGCCTAGCTGAGGTTTTGCTTCCTATATATGTTACAAAATATTAAAATAGAACCATTTTTACAGAAGAAGTAAAGGAAGAACATGTAAAAAAAGAGAAAAAGTTGAAACTATTTTCCTTTTTTAAGAATTTATTTGAATTCAATAAATACATTGTCAAGTCACTAACCAAATTTATTTTAAAAGGAAAATTGAGAACAGAGATGGCGAATTACCCTTCTGTTTCAGCTGAACTTTTTCAGTAGAGATTTCTCGTCACTCTTTTCCTCCTCCAGGTGAACAGGATTTCTCCACATCTATCTTGGTTTTCTCTACTTCTCTCACTTTCCTGTCACTTTCTCTCCTTTTTCATTCTCCTGTTTATTCCTCTTTTTCTTCTCTCCCTTCCTTACCGTTCCATAACCAGCAGCCCTTAGACAATCTTAAAATTATTAGCAGCCAAATCCAGCTTTAGAAGAAATAGACACTGAAAATAAGACAGGTTAGTTATTACTGTCTTACTGGTATTTTATTGGGATATTTGTATTGACGTTTCTGTTAGGACTCTTAAGATGAATTTTCCCTGTCCTGTGGTAGGAAATATAGTTACCCCAAAGTTGTTTATGTCCTATGTTCAGATCTCATCACTTTTCAACTACATAGCAAAGGGGAATTAAGTTTACAGCTGATCAGCTGACCTTTAGGATTATCCAGGTGGGCCCAATCTAATCATCAGCACTTTTATAAATTGAAGGGTGTGGGGAGGGAGCGCAGAGAGAATCAGAGAGATGGCGACTTGAGGGGGATTCAGCCATTGTTGCTGGCTTTAAAGAAGGACAAACACAGTCATGAGCCAAGGTATGTGGGCCTTTAGAAGCTGAAAAGAATCTACCTGCAGTGCAGGACACCCAGGTTCGACCTCTGGGTCAGGTAGCTCCCTAGGAGAAGGCAATGGCAAGCCACTCTAGTAGTCTTGCCTGGAGAATCTCCTGGACAAAGAAGCTTGGTGGGCTACAGTCCAGGGGTTGCAAAGATCAGACACGACAGCAACTAAGCACACAGAGAAGCTGAACAAGGTGTGGAGGTGGGTTCTCCCCTGGAATCTCAAGAAAGGAACCTAGTGTTACAGACACCTTGATCTAAGGTGTCTTAAGGTGTCTTCCAGCAAAGCAAGTGGTATTTCTGGCCTCCAGAACTAATGATAAAGAGTTCACTGAGCACAGGTATTTGTAATTTAAAGCAAAAGTACCTTCTAGGAGGGAACAGATATTGCAGACGGGACCAACAGGTATAACCAGAGAATTAGGGTACTGAAGATTGGTAGTGGTTTAGTCGCTAAGTCATGCCTCTTTGTAACCCAGTGGACTTTAGCCTGCTAGGCGCCTCTGTCCATGGGATTTCCTAGGCAAGAGTATTGGAGTGGTTGCCGTTTTCTTCTGGGAATCTTCTGGGCCCAGGGATTGAACCTGTGTATACTGCTTGGCAGGAGGGCTCTTAGCCACCAGGAAGCCTAGCCTGAGAAGCCTTTGTGATAGAGCTCAAAATTATTAGCAGCCAAATCCAGCTTTAGAAGAAATAGACACTGAAAATAAGACAGGTTAGTTATTACTGTCTTACTGGTATTTTATTGGGATATTTGTATTGACGTTTCTGTTAGGACTCTTAAGATGAATTTTCCCTGTCCTGTGGTAGGAAATATAGTTACCCCAAAGTTGTTTATGTCCTATGTTCAGATCTCATCACTTTTCAACTACATAGCAAAGGGGAATTAAGTTTACAGCTGATCAGCTGACCTTTAGGATTATCCAGGTGGGCCCAATCTAATCATCAGCACTTTTATAAATTGAAGGGTGTGGGGAGGGAGCGCAGAGAGAATCAGAGAGATGGCGACTTGAGGGGGATTCAGCCATTGTTGCTGGCTTTAAAGAAGGACAAACACAGTCATGAGCCTAGGTATGTGGGCCTTTAGAAGCTGAAAAGAATCTACCTGCAGTGCAGGACACCCAGGTTCGACCTCTGGGTCAGGTAGCTCCCTAGGAGAAGGCAATGGCAAGCCACTCTAGTAGTCTTGCCTGGAGAATCTCCTGGACAAAGAAGCTTGGTGGGCTACAGTCCAGGGGTTGCAAAGATCAGACACGACAGCAACTAAGCACACAGAGAAGCTGAACAAGGTGTGGAGGTGGGTTCTCCCCTGGAATCTCAAGAAAGGAACCTAGTGTTACAGACACCTTGATCTAAGGTGTCTTAAGGTGTCTTCCAGCAAAGCAAGTGGTATTTCTGGCCTCCAGAACTAATGATAAAGAGTTCACTGAGCACAGGTATTTGTAATTTAAAGCAAAAGTACCTTCTAGGAGGGAACAGATATTGCAGACGGGACCAACAGGTATAACCAGAGAATTAGGGTACTGAAGATTGGTAGTGGTTTAGTCGCTAAGTCATGCCTCTTTGTAACCCAGTGGACTTTAGCCTGCTAGGCGCCTCTGTCCATGGGATTTCCTAGGCAAGAGTATTGGAGTGGTTGCCGTTTTCTTCTGGGAATCTTCTGGGCCCAGGGATTGAACCTGTGTATACTGCTTGGCAGGAGGGCTCTTAGCCACCAGGAAGCCTAGCCTGAGAGAAAAGCCAGGTATTTTGGAGATACATACAGTATTAGTTTCCTCTCCTGTGATGAGTTAGTCTTTGTTGTTGGTGGAACTCACAGGGAGGGAATCTGACAATTGAGCTACTTTTAGAGAATCTATCTTTAGGTGGAAGACGGAAGTTCAGAGACGGCCTCTCCATGAATTTACTCAAAGTAATCATATGCCAAAACTGGCCTGTTGGGTATGGCATGTCCTTAGTCTATGCATGCATGTGTATTTCAAATATATGTTGTTGCTGTTGGAATCAGTAAAATGAAAGTTCTGTTAATAGCATTACTAGTATCTTTCCTCCTCACTAACAAGTAAATTCTAGTATTTCAATTAAAATCCTATTGGGGCATTTGAGATTTTTTTAAAAATGCCATGTAAATATATTGAGCTTTCAAAAGTTTAGAAATCTCGAATTCCTTTATTTTCGAAATTGTGAAACTGAGTACAAGAAGCATGTAAATAAATTTACCTAAATCAGAGCAGTTCATAGTGGCAGAGAAAGGATGAGAACTCTGTGTCTTGGTGCCAGAGATTTTCTTTTCAAAATGCTGCATTGGATTCAGCATGTAAAGTTGCAGAGAAACTCTGCCCACTTTCCCCTCTTAAAACTATGCCCCTGGAATTCTAAACAGGATTGTAATATAATGACCTCAAGATGGGGTGGCCATACAATGACTCTAAAGTTTTTTTTTTTCTATTGAAGTCTATTTGATTTGTTATGTTTCTGGCCTCCAGAACTAATGATAAAGAGTTCACTGAGCACAGGTATTTGTAATTTAAAGCAAAAGTACCTTCTAGGAGGAACAGATATTGCAGACGGGACCAACAGGTATAACCAGAGAATTAGGGTACTGAAGATTGGTAGTGGTTTAGTCGCTAAGTCATGCCTCTTTGTAACCCAGTGGACTTTAGCCTGCTAGGCGCCTCTGTCCATGGGATTTCCTAGGCAAGAGTATTGGAGTGGTTGCCGTTTTCTTCTGGGAATCTTCTGGGCCCAGGGATTGAACCTGTGTATACTGCTTGGCAGGAGGGCTCTTAGCCACCAGGGAAGCCTAGCCTGAGAGAAAAGCCAGGTATTTTGGAGATACATACAGTATTAGTTTCCTCTCCTGTGATGAGTTAGTCTTTGTTGTTGGTGGAACTCACAGGGAGGGAATCTGACAATTGAGCTACTTTTAGAGAATCTATCTTTAGGTGGAAGACGGAAGTTCAGAGACGGCCTCTCCATGAATTTACTCAAAGTAATCATATGCCAAAACTGGCCTGTTGGGTATGGCATGTCCTTAGTCTATGCATGCATGTGTATTTCAAATATATGTTGTTGCTGTTGGAATCAGTAAAATGAAAGTTCTGTTAATAGCATTACTAGTATCTTTCCTCCTCACTAACAAGTAAATTCTAGTATTTCAATTAAAATCCTATTGGGGCATTTGAGATTTTTTAAAAAATGCCATGTAAATATATTGAGCTTTCAAAAGTTTAGAAATCTCGAATTCCTTTATTTTCGAAATTGTGAAACTGAGTACAAGAAGCATGTAAATAAATTTACCTAAATCAGAGCAGTTCATAGTGGCAGAGAAAGGATGAGAACTCTGTGTCTTGGTGCCAGAGATTTTCTTTTCAAAATGCTGCATTGGATTCAGCATGTAAAGTTGCAGAGAAACTCTGCCCACTTTCCCCTCTTAAAACTATGCCCCTGGAATTCTAAACAGGATTGTAATATAATGACCTCAAGATGGGGTGGCCATACAATGACTCTAAAGTTTTTTTTTTTCTATTGAAGTCTATTTGATTTATTATGTTTTGCTAATTTCTGCTGTACAGCAAAATGACTCAGTTATATATACATTCTTTTTCATTATGGTTTATCAAAGGATATGGAATATAGTTCCTTGTGCTATACAGTAGGACCTTTTTATCCATTCTCCATATAATAGTTTGCATCTGCTGAGCCTCCTCCCAACCCTTCCCTCCCAGCTTCCCCACCCCTCTTTGGCAACCACAAGTTTGCTCTCTGTGTCTATGGATGTTTCTGTTGGTGATGACTTTTTTGCTGTTGTTCCTTTATTTTAAATGGGCATGTCTTTAGGATGTTACCCCTTAACTTTTCCATAGTTCCATTTGAGGACCACAAAGAATTACTTTGCAAACATATTTGTAAACCATTGGCAAGAATATGGAATATATAACCACTCTCAGATATGTTTTCATATTGATGTTCTCTTTGGTTGAATATCTGTAAGATTTGGATAATGTTAATGTTTGTATTTTTTCCCTTCCATGCATACATTTCAAGAGGGGTCTATCTAGTCTCAAACTCAGGTATTTTCTTTTAAGGAGTCAAGTTGGGTGTTAGCATTCCAGGACAGTAACAGAAGCAATACTTGTTCAGGCCTGAATCAGCCAAAACTGTGAATAACACAGCTCTTGAATCAGCTGGGTATTTGAGCTTTTCTTAGACACTTGGATAAGAATAATAGCAGGGGAAGTAGATGTATCTTACTGTTCTTAATGTCTTTTGAATGCTTGATGAGCCTGAATTTGGAGTAGATTTCGGGAGGAAGGGCAGAGATAAGATGAAACAAAAAGTACTACCTCGGTTGTAGAAAACACTTTATACCATGAAAACTGAACAGAGTAGGCATGGAACTCAAAATGTATCTACAGTGATACAACTATGCAACGTGTAAAAGCATGCTGGCATTGACTATAAAATTAAAGAGCACACAGGTCCTAAATTGTTGCTCACTTGTATCAGCTATCTACAAAAATGAAATTTATTTCAGTTCCTCTTGTGTATTTCCATAAGGCTGTAGAAATTTGTAATAGCTTCAGAGTCTTTAAATACAACAGGTTAGAAAGTTATAAACCACCCTCACTGCTGTTTCAATTTGTTCATGCTGTTTTGTAGGGTTTCTTGTGGTGTTGGAACTCCGAGATCATACAAGCTCAACTCACTGAATTTGGACAGCGAATTTGGACTTACTTGAGGAGCAAGTATTAAGGTACCATTTTCTGTCTGATTCTAAAACTTTTTCATGATCTCGTCAGTACACCTATTCATTCAACAAGTGTTAGCTGACCCCTCACCATGTAAAGCAGTATTCTATGATAGCAGCTGGGTATGTAGTGATGAATAAAACACAAACTCATCTCTGTTCTCAGCATAATTTGGTCACTGATGATAAACAAGGTAAGTAGGACATTTCACTGTCTGATATATTCTATGGAAAAAAAAAAAAACAGGAAAGGCACGGAAGTTTTGATAGGATTGTCAAAGAGGGAATTTTTGAGCTAGGAAGAAAGCAATGTCTGAAAGATATGTTTTCATATTGATGTTCTCTTTGGTTGAATATCTGTAAGATTTGGATAATGTTAATGTTTGTATTTTTTCCCTTCCATGCATACATTTCAAGAGGGGTCTATCTAGTCTCAAACTCAGGTATTTTCTTTTAAGGAGTCAAGTTGGGTGTTAGCATTCCAGGACAGTAACAGAAGCAATACTTGTTCAGGCCTGAATCAGCCAAAACTGTGAATAACACAGCTCTTGAATCAGCTGGGTATTTGAGCTTTTCTTAGACACTTGGATAAGAATAATAGCAGGGGAAGTAGATGTATCTTACTGTTCTTAATGTCTTTTGAATGCTTGATGAGCCTGAATTTGGAGTAGATTTCGGGAGGAAGGGCAGAGATAAGATGAAACAAAAAGTACTACCTCGGTTGTAGAAAAACACTTTATACCATGAAAACTGAACAGAGTAGGCATGGAACTCAAAATGTATCTACAGTGATACAACTATGCAACGTGTAAAAGCATGCTGGCATTGACTATAAAATTAAAGAGCACACAGGTCCTAAATTGTTGCTCACTTGTATCAGCTATCTACAAAAATGAAATTTATTTCAGTTCCTCTTGTGTATTTCCATAAGGCTGTAGAAATTTGTAATAGCTTCAGAGTCTTTAAATACAACAGGTTAGAAAGTTATAAACCACCCTCACTGCTGTTTCAATTTGTTCATGCTGTTTTGTAGGGTTTCTTGTGGTGTTGGAACTCCGAGATCATACAAGCTCAACTCACTGAATTTGGACAGCGAATTTGGACTTACTTGAGGAGCAAGTATTAAGGTACCATTTTCTGTCTGATTCTAAAACTTTTTCATGATCTCGTCAGTACACCTATTCATTCAACAAGTGTTAGCTGACCCCTCACCATGTAAAGCAGTATTCTATGATAGCAGCTGGGTATGTAGTGATGAATAAAACACAAACTCATCTCTGTTCTCAGCATAATTTGGTCACTGATGATAAACAAGGTAAGTAGGACATTTCACTGTCTGATATATTCTATGGAAAAAAAAAAAAACAGGAAAGGCATGGAATTTTTGATAGGATTGTCAAAGAGGGTTTTATATTTTATAGAAACTATCACCTGAATAAAGAGCTAAAGGAATCAAGGGAAGGAACCATAGCAATGTCTGAAAGAAGACTTTTTGAGTAAAGGAGCAGCTATTGGAAGACCTGGGCATGAGTGTGCCAGCCAGAAGGCCAATATGGTTGCAGTGGAGAAAGCACGAGTGGAATCAGAGTGGAATTTTTGATGCAAGGCTGTATTGTGTAGATCCTCGGAAGTTGTTGTAAAGACTTTCTGAGATGAGATGCTGTTGGAGAGTTTATTAGCCTACACAATTTGCAACATAATTTTGAAAACCTGAGCTGTGTAATAAAGCAGCCTCTCGCCACATGTGGTGATTTAAGTGGAAATTAATTAAAAATAAATAAAATCCACCACTAATCACATCTGAATTCCTAATAGATGCACCTGGCTATTGACTATCATATTAGGCAGCACAGAATAGAACATTTCCATTATTACAGTAAGTTCTTGGAAAATGCTATTCTCAATGAATCATACCGCTGATTCATTAACTCTAAAAAGTGTAAGTCCTCTAGAGAATTTTCTGCAAATATTTTGCTAGGCTTTAGAGATAAAAATCTGAGAAAAGAGATTTTCCGTGCAGATCTTCTAGTCTCTTAAGGAGAGCAAGGAACGTAAATACCGTCACAGAACTAGTACTAAAGCACGGTCAAGGCATATATTTCAAAGGAGAAAGTGGGCTGTCGTCCTCGGGGAAAGAAGTCTCCATCCAGAGGACTTTGGAAAATGAATTGTAAGTCATACAGTGGGTCACAGTGTTTCAGATGAATAGATTATCTGAATAGAAATAATCATACTTAATAACTGCCATGGTAAACCTGTATTTGATACCTCATTTAATTTTTGCAACATTGGTGTTCCATCTTCTGTGTATAGGACATAGAAATCCAGAAGTTGAATAAGTTGCCAGGATGACAAAGCAACTTGTTATATGAGAAAATAATCATATTAACTGTGGGCAGAGAAAAGCAGTTATACTCTTGTAAAAGTAGGCTTTTATATTTTATAGAAACTATCACCTGAATAAAGAGCTAAAGGAATCAAGGGAAGGAACCATAGCAATGTCTGAAAGAAGACTTTTTGAGTAAAGGAGCAGCTATTGGAAGACCTGGGCATGAGTGTGCCAGCCAGAAGGCCAATATGGTTGCAGTGGAGAAAGCACGAGTGGAATCAGAGTGGAATTTTTGATGCAAGGCTGTATTGTGTAGATCCTCGGAAGTTGTTGTAAAGACTTTCTGAGATGAGATGCTGTTGGAGAGTTTATTAGCCTACACAATTTGCAACATAATTTTGAAAACCTGAGCTGTGTAATAAAGCAGCCTCTCGCCACATGTGGTGATTTAAGTGGAAATTAATTAAAAATAAATAAAATCCACCACTAATCACATCTGAATTCCTAATAGATGCACCTGGCTATTGACTATCATATTAGGCAGCACAGAATAGAACATTTCCATTATTACAGTAAGTTCTTGGAAAATGCTATTCTCAATGAATCATACCGCTGATTCATTAACTCTAAAAAGTGTAAGTCCTCTAGAGAATTTTCTGCAAATATTTTGCTAGGCTTTAGAGATAAAAATCTGAGAAAAGAGATTTTCCGTGCAGATCTTCTAGTCTCTTAAGGAGAGCAAGGAACGTAAATACCGTCACAGAACTAGTACTAAAGCACGGTCAAGGCATATATTTCAAAGGAGAAAGTGGGCTGTCGTCCTCGGGGAAAGAAGTCTCCATCCAGAGGACTTTGGAAAATGAATTGTAAGTCATACAGTGGGTCACAGTGTTTCAGATGAATAGATTATCTGAATAGAAATAATCATACTTAATAACTGCCATGGTAAACCTGTATTTGATACCTCATTTAATTTTTGCAACATTGGTGTTCCATCTTCTGTGTATAGGACATAGAAATCCAGAAGTTGAATAAGTTGCCAGGATGACAAAGCAACTTGTTATATGAGAAAATAATCATATTAACTGTGGGCAGAGAAAAGCAGTTATACTCTTGTAAAAGTAGGCTAATTGAAAGTTGAGTATAGAACCAGGATTTGACTATGGTGCTTGGCTTTAAAGGTCATGCTTTTATTTACTGTTTAATATTCCACCCTGCTCTCAGAAAAGGTGCTAACAAGAAAAAAATGAACCAGGATATATAAACACTATGAACATACATGCATTCAACAAACTATATAAAGCAACTGACAATTGCCAAAACATAAGTATTAACAATTAAGGTTTATCTTTCAACTTCTCAGAAAGGGATAGATAAAATAGAATATTAAGTGGAAATGCTCGGAATCTTTGCAATTGAAAGCCTCCGTTGCTAAAAAATTATTTAACTTAATATCTAAGCCACTATTTGTCAAAATTTGAGAGACAGAGCTGAAACAGTGCTCAGAAGGAACTATTTAGTTTTAAACATGTTTTTCTGTAAACAAGTAAACCAAGACTTCAATATGAGAAACTGGAAAAATTTCACTAGACTTTAGAAGAAAGGACATAATAAAAATAATGATAAGTAATGTAATAAAAATAGAGGTACAATATAGAGACCTAACCAAAAACAGAGAAGTGAAACAAAACTAATCTTTGTAAAGGTTTATAAAGTAATGTTGGGAAGTTGGGGAAAAATAGAACAGTACTATCTGCTAGTTCTACGTTCCTACCACTTGCTCATGTTATCTTCTGTACCTGTGTTTCTGAGCTATGAGAAATTCCTAGGAATTTCACATTTCTGAAAATGCTCTTAGCAAAGTGAGATGGCAGAGCCCTTGTCATTTATTTAACCCATAATATTGCACTATTTTGTCTCCCTTTTTCCCTCTCTCTGCTTTTTTTTTTTTTGAAGCCTGTATTTGTGTTTTAATTTTCTGGGATTTGTGGTAGGCAATTTTCTCATTGCAATGGCACATAATATTTCTTGAGTTATTTGCTGTATAGAAGTAAGACCTAGAGGAAAAAGTAAAATGCATTTTTATTTTCTCAACATTTTGGGCAGAATCAGATTAAACATGATTTTGACAAGGGGGGGAGGAATAACTTTCTTAAGCTTCACTGCCTTCATTAACAGTTATGCATTTTTGTAAGTCAGGTTTGACTATTTTGTGATGCAGCTTGGAGTTGGATATAATTTGCAAGCAAGTTTCTAACTTTTTTTGAAGCTGGCTTTGTATGTGATAGTGCCTCCTAACTGTGGATCATTTTCAATACTCACACAACTAATATTCTCTCTTAAAGACAAAAATTGGACCCTTGTAAGATAAATAATCCTTGTCACTTCTTGAGACTAGAAAAAAACCAAAATCTAAAAACTGGAAATAAATGTAGGCTGAAACATTAACTATGTGTGTTTTGAGTAATATAAATTTTCAACCATTTCCTCTGTTAATATGAATAAAAAGACAGACTACACTTCCTTGGGCTGACTGGGTCATTGTGGAGCCCTTGTCGTGGGCAGAAGTTGGAGAATTTCTGGGGATATATTTGGCATCAGGATATAGGGAATTTAGTGAAGAAGAGAGTGATTCAGATGAGCCTCAATCCCTAGATAAAATACCAAGACTTTTAGTCTGCCCACTACAGAGTGATGTTAGCTCTGATGAGGCTGAGAAATGGGTGCAAATGATGTTGCCTAAAGAGAGTGTGTACGTTAACATAACCCTAAGGGGAAAATGTTTGTTTCTAAGAGAAGCCCAGGTCCAGTGAGTCAGAACCAGCAATGAGGAATTTATGACTCACTGCCAGGCGTCCCGGCAGGTTGCCGCTTGTAAACTTTGTATCAGTAAACTCTCCAAGCAGAAAGCCGCTACTCGCAAGCAAAGCCTGAAAGCTGCAGGCAGATCAAAAAAAAACCATAATGGCAACATTCCAATCTTACCTACTTGCTCTTCTAAGAATAAGTTAGTTTAACTCCTAGCTCACGTTGTAGGTTTGCATGTCATAGAAGCCTGAAGCAGCTTTGTTCCTTAGGTAGTAGATTTGAGTAAGATTAAGAGATAGTTTGCCTTTTTTAATAAATACGATTTTAGAATATGAATAGAAGCAGAAGTAGAATTGTATACAATTATAATTAGCTTTATCATTCCGTCCTGTTAAACTTCAAATACTTGCAATGATTTATGAGACAGTGTAATAAATTGTACTCTTGAAAGAAGATAAGAGGATGGCAGGGCACACAGCAGCTCTCCATGCGAGAATTTACTGGGCCACAGCCTTTTTGCCACGTAGAAAAGTAGTGTGGGGACAAATGACAATAGGATTTTCCTATAAAAGGGGGAAGAATAGATTGTATAGCAGCACACTCACTGAACTCAGCTGCGTCTAGGGTGAGATTGCTGCTCTCCAGCTCTGGGGTAAGATTTTTCTGTCATTTTATTGATTGAGTTATGAACTTTGACTTTGATGTAACGTACTAATGTTAATTACTAAGATTTACTACTACTGACTTGATATTCTTTATGTTAATAAATCTGATCTTGGCTTGGAACTCCACGCCTTTTTACTGTTGAAGTTCTATTCTCTTAAATTAGATGGAGCTACATTGTGTAGGTTGAAGTTCTCTGAAAATAGTATAGAGGCAATTAAGTGTTTCCTCGCTTCTGTTAATCAGAGATAAGTAACTACACATTGCCTGTGACACCCTAGCCTGTGATTTCTCAAGGTTACTGTGTAACTCAACTACTTCCAGAACACAAATAATTTTATTTTCCTGTGGAAAGGATGTGCTCTTACTTCCCAGGTATGACAGACTTGTTGGAAGGGCTTCTTTGTCATTAATGAACTTCTGAAAGCCTCTAGAATACTGATGAGAAGGGGTAATGCTGGGAAAATTGGCAAAAATCTACTTCTTGAGCAAAGGCATCTCCTTGCTCATCTGCCTCTGCCCTCAGCAATTCCTCACAACTGATTTAGTCATTCTTTCCCCCTACTCTAAAACCCAGCTCACTCTGACAGCTTGGAGGCCGCAGCCTGTCCCTCAGACTCATGACCAATAAAGCAAGTGTGTCAAAGCAAGTAGCTCTGGCTCCACCACCTATCTGGGAATTGGAATGGGGTCATGATTCCATGGTTCAACAACTACTACAAGGCTCACTTTCAGACTTGATTCCCTTTATTGCTCTGAAATTAGCTCATGTAGAGGTTAGTGATACCTGGCCAGGCTTGTCCAGCTCTCCTTCCCTGAACTGGATCAAGTTCACGCATCTCTCATTTATTTACTAATTCAATGTGTGTGTGTGTATGTATATATATATATATACATATACACGCATATAGTTCAATATTATATTCAGCATATTATAAATATACACACATACATATATGATACTTTTACTTTTTAAACCACCTTTTATACCTCTAGAAGGCAGTAGATGCAATAATTTTCCTGCTCATATAGGTCTTAGTGAAGAAGAAAGAAATAAACAGATAAAACACAAACTCTGGTGGAGATAAATGCTGTGGAAAAAAAAAAATAAAATCAGGGTAAAGATTTAGAGTGACTGGAAGCTGGAGTAGGGATGGAAGTTATTTTAAATGATGTGGTCAGAGAAAGCCTCTCCTAAAATCTCAAACTCCATCTCTGAGGAAAGTCTTTCTGAATCACCAACAGGATCCAGATTCTGAGATGGGAATAAATGTGCATGCAGAGAGAGCAGATTGAGATGCCGCATGGTGGAAGCAGGCAAGAATCATACTATGGAGGATCCTTTTAGACTATCTAATAAAGTGTTCATATTTCACTGTAATTGTGATGGGAAGTTACTGCATGACTTTAAGCCTTTCCCTATCCTCGTATCCTCATCAGAGATAAAATTTTAACATAGAGTGGACACGTGTCTTCTGTAGAAGTCACCAGAAACAAAAGAATGAAAACCAGTGCTCGATTCTATATTTTGCCCCAGTAGTTAATATTTCATGGTCTGGTCTTCATTAATGGCATGGCTTAGAGATCGCAGATGGCTCTCTCTGGACATGTAAGAGAATTAACTTGAGGTGTTCAGGAAAGGAAACCACAGCTTGAAGATCTGGTTATTCTGGCATCATTCCATTCAGTTATCCATTTTGGATTGGTTTTTTTTCACACTTCTTCATAACTTCTGAGTATTCGTGGTAAATTCATCTGTCTCTAACCTGAGTTCTTTTAAGGCGCACCTGTGTCAACTGTTCAACCTCTTTAACTTCTGCCTATAAATGTACTCCAATTTTTCCTAGTGGCAAATAGTTATACGTGGGCTTTTTTTTTTTTTTTTGGCCGCTTCTATTGGTCTTTCATCTATTCCTTTTCATCCATCTTTGTTCTTTGGCATCACAGTGGCCCCTCTTGCTGCAGAGCACCGGCCCTGGGTGTATGCACTTCAGAGCTCTGGCTCGGTAGTTGGACACATCGGTCCAGCCACTCCACGATATGTGGGATCTTCCCAGGCCAGGGATCAAACTGGCACCCCTGGCAGTGCGAGGAAGACTCTTTACCCACTGGACCACCAGGGCAGCCCTATACTTGGGTTTTTTGATTACTCTCTTAACTATCAAGCTTGCAGCCTCTTTGACTGCTAAATAACAATTGGCCAACATTTTTCACTTGTTGAAGGAGTCTCATCTGAATCTCTGCTAAACCAACATTCTCTAAGTTCCAGAGGTTTCAGTGAAACCTGTGAATATCATGAAAATCACTCTTAAAGTTAGACCTGTGTAAATGCTGTAAAAGAATTACTAAATATAAAAAGGTAAAACTAAGTTACTGCATTTATTTGATTCTATTAAGAAACCAAATGAAAATTTAGGAACTAAAGAATATGAGGATGAAACTAAGAAAGCAGTGCATGGGTTTAACAGCAGTAACCCAACTAAAGAGAAAATATGCTGAAAGATGACTCAGTCATATCTCTGAGCTCAAACTTGCTTGTAAGGACACAGAGTTCATGTAATAAACATTATAATTAGAACAATATTCAAATTTGGATCTGTACACAAACAAATCGACAAGGATTTACTTAACCTTTTCTTTTAGGAAATTGGTTTCTCAGCCCTTTGGTAATTACTTGGGTAAAAGGAAATAATGATTTCATTTGATTTCCTTTCATATAGATACTTTTGTCCATATAAAATTGTAGCAATACTATTTCTAACATAATGGCGTCAACTGTTATCTTTAATTGCCAGTGCCAATTTAGTTCTTAGGATTTCTTATGTTAATCACTGCTAAAAAAATCCTCTTTTCCTTCCCTTTATTCTTGCCTCAGTTCAAATGATTCTTCACATAGCTGCCAAAACTATCTTCCTAAACTGAAGGTTGGATTGTGGTAACCCTCTGCTTAACACACTTTGGCAGATCCTGTCCACTTTCTCCATAATCTCCTTCATCTTACCTTTTCTTCCCCCTTTCTCACTGTTAGTACCATCATTAACTCTTCAAATTCTCTAGCCCCAGCCATGCTTTTCTGGTTACTTATCACTCTACTTCCAGTCGTTGGCTTGGTTAAGGCATACAAATGTATTGGTTAGATACAGTTGGTGAATGGAAGCCTACTAACAATGTTTGAGAAACCAGAATGAGTTCAGAAATTATTGAGGTAAAGTGGGCAGGAATGGAACCCTCAGTACTGCAGCTCTTGGTCCATGGAGTACGTGCAGAAATTAAAACATTAAAAACGTGGCCAAAAAGAGAGAGAAGGCTACTGGAAAGAGAAGAAAAATCTTGATGAAGTAATTGAAATTTGAGTTCAAATTTTATTATATCTGTGTGTGAGTTGAAGTATTTCATTCAGTTTAGTCAGTCAATCGTGTCTGACTGAACCCAGATGAAAATAATTTTTTAAAAAATATTTTTTTATCTTTGGGGAGGGGGAGGGTGGGAGACGGCCGGACCACTTCTATTGGTCTTTCATTTCTCTATTTTCATCCATCTTTGTTCTTTGGCTCCTGTGGGCCTCCCATCACGGCGGTATCTGTCGTCGCAGAGCGCCGCATGAGCCCCAGAGCTCCGGCTTGGTAATTGGACACATTGGTCCATCCGCTCCACTGGCATGGGATCTTCCTGCACCAGGGATCGAACGGGCGCCCCTTGCACTGCAAGGCGGTGTCCTTACCCACTGGACCACCAAGGAAGCCCCTTTCCCGTAACATCGTACAGAAAAACTGGAACAAAGTTTCTGACCTACCCAATATTTCCACCTATGTTCCTGATGCCCAAAACTCTAAAGTTGCTTTTTGCTTTCTGACCAATAACTATAAGCCAATAATTAGGTCACTAGCCTACTGTGTTATTCTTATGAAGGACAGATTATGTCCAGAAATTATGTAACTTTTCAAAACTGTTTTCCTGATGTTTTTAAAAAGTACCCTGTTCCCTTATTGGTGGAGTGGTCAGAGTAGATGCATTCCACATACTTTGGTAACAGATGTTACTGCACACTGTGAAAATTCCTTGCATTAGTCAAAGTAAACATGATGTCCAGGAGCGTAAAATGTTTCAGCCAAACTTGCATCTAAGAGCCAGCTGTTTATGCAGTTAGAAAAAGATGCCATTCAGAGTCTCTTCTTTTGGTGCAGGACTCTGTAGCAGAAAATATTTACTTTTCTTTTTTGCCCAGCTTTTCTGGTTACTTATCACTCTACTTCCAGTCGTTGGCTTGGTTAAGGCATACAAATGTATTGGTTAGATACAGTTGGTGAATGGAAGCCTACTAACAATGTTTGAGAAACCAGAATGAGTTCAGAAATTATTGAGGTAAAGTGGGCAGGAATGGAACCCTCAGTACTGCAGCTCTTGGTCCATGGAGTACGTGCAGAAATTAAAACATTAAAAACGTGGCCAAAAAGAGAGAGAAGGCTACTGGAAAGAGAAGAAAAATCTTGATGAAGTAATTGAAATTTGAGTTCAAATTTTATTATATCTGTGTGTGAGTTGAAGTATTTCATTCAGTTTAGTCAGTCAATCGTGTCTGACTGAACCCAGATGAAAATAATTTTTTAAAAAATATTTTTTTATCTTTGGGGAGGGGGAGGGTGGGAGACGGCCGGACCACTTCTATTGGTCTTTCATTTCTCTATTTTCATCCATCTTTGTTCTTTGGCTCCTGTGGGCCTCCCATCACGGCGGTATCTGTCGTCGCAGAGCGCCGCATGAGCCCCAGAGCTCCGGCTTGGTAATTGGACACATTGGTCCATCCGCTCCACTGGCATGGGATCTTCCTGCACCAGGGATCGAAAGGGCGCCCCTTGCACTGCAAGGCGGTGTCCTTACCCACTGGACCACCAAGGAAGCCCCTTTCCCGTAACATCGTACAGAAAAACTGGAACAAAGTTTCTGACCTACCCAATATTTCCACCTATGTTCCTGATGCCCAAAACTCTAAAGTTGCTTTTTGCTTTCTGACCAATAACTATAAGCCAATAATTAGGTCACTAGCCTACTGTGTTATTCTTATGAAGGACAGATTATGTCCAGAAATTATGTAACTTTTCAAAACTGTTTTCCTGATGTTTTTAAAAAGTACCCTGTTCCCTTATTGGTGGAGTGGTCAGAGTAGATGCATTCCACATACTTTGGTAACAGATGTTACTGCACACTGTGAAAATTCCTTGCATTAGTCAAAGTAAACATGATGTCCAGGAGCGTAAAATGTTTCAGCCAAACTTGCATCTAAGAGCCAGCTGTTTATGCAGTTAGAAAAAAAGATGCCATTCAGAGTCTCTTCTTTTGGTGCAGGACTCTGTAGCAGAAAATATTTACTTTTCTTTCAGAGCAGCAAACAGATTGCACACAAATTTGCTAAGTACTTTTGTGTTTCTCTCTGCATTAATTTGATAAAGAGTGTTATTTGAATTGGAATAGAGTAAATCTTAGTAGGCTTTTAGGCTTTGGAGAACTGTTAAGTCATTGGGAAGAAAGAAGTCATTTTCAGAAATTCTTGAATTTAGTTGTTTGGATTTTTTCTGAAAGCTTTCTAATTGAACCCATCTAAAATCTTCCCTTTTATTCTGATTTTGCAGTTCACTTCACTTCTACCTGCTCAGGGTAAGTGAATAGAACATATGAGTTGATTATATGTCATTTTCCCTTGAAATGAAGGTTCTGTTATTCTAAAATATATTTGAATTTTTTTTTAAAGCAAACTGAAGGGAACAGAAATAGAATAATACAAGACCAACTGACAGCAATCTGTTAAATTTCACCAACTGCTGGTAATATTGGTTTCTTGTGTGACTCTGACTCAAAAGAACATTTTAAAATTTAACATAACTATTATAAATGTCTTAAAATACGTCATTTGGCCACATGACTTAGGAAAGAATGACTTTGCAGGATATATGCCAAGCGTAAATATTAGTCTTGTGAGCATAGGAAGGCGAGAAAAAAGGGATTCTGACAGACAAAGCCTGCAATTAAACATTTTTATAAATATTAAAAGAGTTGCCTCAGTATGGTTTTAATTATGTTAAAGCTAGTTTAGATTGACTAAGGGAATACTTCACAAAAAAAGTAAATTTTAATTATGGTAAACTTAGTATTTGTACAAAAATACTTTGGGACTATACCAAATTAAAATCTTACTCTAGCTCACCCAAAAGTCTTCAGGGAGATCTAGACCTTCCATTAAGTGCTTGTATTATTATTTAATGATTAATGTTATTTAACTGTCCGTTCGACCTTGATTTAGCTTTGGTTGTATCATAAACTAGCACAGAAAAGTTTTAGGGAGGTGTACCTCCTGGGAACTCCGATCCAGGTCCTACTTTGTTAGAACTTCACGTGCAAAACATTTGCCTGTATGCAGTTCTTTTGCGTCATATGAAAGGAATGCTATTTGACCTTTTACCTATAAAACAGTAACTTAATATGGTCCGGAAGGCCCCGAAATCTATACATCTGAAATACTATAAATGCATTAATTTGATAAAGAGTGTTATTTGAATTGGAATAGAGTAAATCTTAGTAGGCTTTTAGGCTTTGGAGAACTGTTAAGTCATTGGGAAGAAAGAAGTCATTTTCAGAAATTCTTGAATTTAGTTGTTTGGATTTTTTCTGAAAGCTTTCTAATTGAACCCATCTAAAATCTTCCCTTTTATTCTGATTTTGCAGTTCACTTCACTTCTACCTGCTCAGGGTAAGTGAATAGAACATATGAGTTGATTATATGTCATTTTCCCTTGAAATGAAGGTTCTGTTATTCTAAAATATATTTGAATTTTTTTTTAAAGCAAACTGAAGGGAACAGAAATAGAATAATACAAGACCAACTGACAGCAATCTGTTAAATTTCACCAACTGCTGGTAATATTGGTTTCTTGTGTGACTCTGACTCAAAAGAACATTTTAAAATTTAACATAACTATTATAAATGTCTTAAAATACGTCATTTGGCCACATGACTTAGGAAAGAATGACTTTGCAGGATATATGCCAAGCGTAAATATTAGTCTTGTGAGCATAGGAAGGCGAGAAAAAAGGGATTCTGACAGACAAAGCCTGCAATTAAACATTTTATAAATATTAAAAGAGTTGCCTCAGTATGGTTTTAATTATGTTAAAGCTAGTTTAGATTGACTAAGGGAATACTTCACAAAAAAAGTAAATTTTAATTATGGTAAACTTAGTATTTGTACAAAAATACTTTGGGACTATACCAAATTAAAATCTTACTCTAGCTCACCCAAAAGTCTTCAGGGAGATCTAGACCTTCCATTAAGTGCTTGTATTATTATTTAATGATTAATGTTATTTAACTGTCCGTTCGACCTTGATTTAGCTTTGGTTGTATCATAAACTAGCACAGAAAAGTTTTAGGGAGGTGTACCTCCTGGGAACTCCGATCCAGGTCCTACTTTGTTAGAACTTCACGTGCAAAACATTTGCCTGTATGCAGTTCTTTTGCGTCATATGAAAGGAATGCTATTTGACCTTTTTACCTATAAAACAGTAACTTAATATGGTCCGGAAGGCCCCAGTAAATTCTCATCATTCTGAAATACTATAAGAAGTCTGTGGAGATTTCTTTCTCTAATAGCTTGTTTGCTCTGCTGTTTGTATCAATTTGTGTGAGTAGTTGGTATAAACAACTTCTAGCGGGACCAGACAGTGGCAGTTTACATATGAATTTCTTCTGCATTTTGAGCATTACTATCTGTCCTTGGTCTTATAAATCTTACAACTTCATAGAAGAGGACATGTTGTTAAGGAAAAAATATCAAAAGGCTACGGGAATATGAGTTTGTGGTTTCCACTGGCCTTTGTCTTAGAACCAGTTTATTTTCATCTCAAGTCATAAGGTAGGATGATTCCAGTGTTCTGGGAAAAAGAAACCACAAGGATAAACAAAACAAAACAAAAAATCCAAGAAAACCTATTCCTCACATTGGCCATCTACCCAGGAGAGATGTAAAGAATGTTCTTAAAAGTGATTTTATTACTTTGGGCAGACCTATCTAAATGGAGCTTTCTCCATGTTTACAGTTGATCTCACTTCCACCCATGGCCTCCATGTAATGCTTTATGATACAATAGTTCTGATCTTTGTCTCTGTCTGTCTGTTTCTGTCCCTCCTATAATTCCTTTTTCAAATCTTCTCCTTGCTGGATGTATCTGCTAGACTAGTGAATGTTGAACTCTGGTTGTTTTAGTTAGAATTTTAGTGTTCACCATTACCTGGCAGACAGCTAGACTAAAATTCCTAGCTTCCTTGCTTCTAGGTAAGGTTACTTTGCCTAACTCACCCCGATAAATTGAATAAAAGATATATGTCTCATTTCCTGAGCAAGGTTCTTAAAGAATATAGGACATTTTCCATGATCTTGTTTTCTGTGCATCTTCTGAGTATCCTAAAGGAAAATGGACCTATAAGATGGAAACTGCCTTCACCCTTGATTTCTTTTGCATCATATGAAAGGAATGGTATTTGACCTTTTTACCTATGAAACAGCAGTTTAATATGGTCCAGAAGGCCCCAGAAAATTCTCTTAATTCTGAAATGCCATAGGCCATCATGTTCCTTACATGCCCCAGAAAAATATTGTGACATAAACACAGACAGCTGGGATTGGCATGTGTGTTTACCATAAGAGTTGACCTTTCCAATACAATATTTTTAATGAATTATAGTTGATTAATAACATTATATATTATTTCAAGTAAACATAGTGATTAAAATTTTTATAGACTGTTCTCCATTTATAATTATGATAAAATATTATCTATATTCCCTGTGCTGTATGATATATCCTTATAGCTTGTTTTATACATAGTAGTTTGTATCTCTTAAGCTCTCACCCCTATATTGTCCCTCATCCTGTCCCTCTACCCTCTGGTCACCATCAGTTTGTCCTCTGTATCTGTGAGGCTATTGCTTTTTTGGTATAATCAAGTAGTTTTATTTTTTTAGATTCCACATATAAGTGCTAAAATAGAGGATTTCTCTTTCTCTAATTTACTTTACTAAATTTAATCCTTTTCAGTTTCATCTTTGTTGCAGATGGCAAAATTACATTATTTTTATGGCCAAGTATTATCCACATATATACTGCAACTTTTTGTCCATTTCTTTTTAACTTTCTTTTATAATTTTTAAAATTTTGTTTTATTTATTTTTGACTGTCCTGGATCCTCATTGCTTTGCACAGGCTCTCTCTAGTTGCAGTAGGTGAAGTCTATTCTTGATGGCAGTGCATAGGCTTCTCATTGTGGTGGCTTCTCTTGTTGTAGAGCACAGGCTCTAGGCTTGCAAGCTTCAAGCTTGCAAGTTGCAGCACACAGGCTCAGTAGTTGCTGCTTGCAGGCAACTGCAAGAGCCTGCAGGTTTAGTAGTTGTGACACACAGCTTAATTACTCTGCAACATGTGGAATATTCTTGGACTAGGAGTCGAACCTGTGTCTTCTGTATTGTGAGGCAGATTACCATCCACTGCACCTGCAGGGAAATCCTATTCATCTGTTGATGGACACTTAGGGTGTTTGCTTACTTTGGCAACTGGAAATAATGCTTCTGTAAATGCTGAATGCATGTATTTTTTCATATTAGTGATTTTCTTTTATTCAGATACATATCCAGGAGTGAAATTTCTGAGTCATATGGTAATTCTATTTTTAGGTTTTTGAGGAAAATCACACTATTTTCCACAGTGGCTACACTGATATATATTCCCACCAACAGTATATAAGGATTTCCTTTGCTCCATATCCTCACTAACATTTGTTATTTGTGTTCTTTTTGATGATACACATTCTGACAAGTGTGAGATGATATCTCATTGTAGTTTTCTGATGAGTGATGTTGAGCATCTTTTAATATGTCTATTGGCTATGTATGTACGCTTTGAAAAAATATTCAGGTCATCTACCCATTTCTTAATCTCATTGTTTGTTTTTGATGCTAAATTGTATGAGCTCTCTATGTTTTGGACATTAACCCCTTATTAGTCATATCATTTGTAAACATCATCTCCTGTTCAGTTGGCTATCTTGTCATTTTGTCAGTGATTTCCTTTACTGTGCAAAAGCTTTTTCAGTTTAACTATGTCCCATTTATTTAGTTTCGTTCCCCCCCCCCCCGCATTTGCCTTAGGAGGCAGCATAAAAAACATTATGATTTACATCAGTGTTCTGCATTTGTTGTCTTCTAGGAGTTCTATGGTTTCTGATCTTGCATTTAGGTCTTTAATTCATTTTGAGTATATTTTTGTGCATGGAGTGAGGAAACATACTAAATTCACTCTTTTACATGTAGCTGTCCAGTTTTACCAAAACCACTCATGAAGAGATTATCTTTTCTCCACTGTGTATTCTTGCCTTCTTTGTTGTAGACTAATTGACCTTAACTGCATGGGTTTATCTCTGAGCAGTCTGTTCTGTTCCTTTGATCTATGTGTCTGTTGTCTGATTTTTTTTTTTTGTTGTTTTTTTTTTTGTACCAGTACAATACTGTTTTGATTACTGTAGTTTTATCATTGATTGCAACATGTGGAATATTCTTGGACTAGAGTCGAACCTGTGTCTTCTGTATTGTGAGGCAGATTACCATCCACTGCACCTGCAGGGAAATCCTATTCATCTGTTGATGGACACTTAGGGTGTTTGCTTACTTTGGCAACTGGAAATAATGCTTCTGTAAATGCTGAATGCATGTATTTTTTCATATTAGTGATTTTCTTTTATTCAGATACATATCCAGGAGTGAAATTTCTGAGTCATATGGTAATTCTATTTTTAGGTTTTTGAGGAAAATCACACTATTTTCCACAGTGGCTACACTGATATATATTCCCACCAACAGTATATAAGGATTTCCTTTGCTCCATATCCTCACTAACATTTGTTATTTGTGTTCTTTTTGATGATACACATTCTGACAAGTGTGAGATGATATCTCATTGTAGTTTTCTGATGAGTGATGTTGAGCATCTTTTAATATGTCTATTGGCTATGTATGTACGCTTTGAAAAAATATTCAGGTCATCTACCCATTTCTTAATCTCATTGTTTGTTTTTGATGCTAAATTGTATGAGCTCTCTATGTTTTGGACATTAACCCCTTATTAGTCATATCATTTGTAAACATCATCTCCTGTTCAGTTGGCTATCTTGTCATTTTGTCAGTGATTTCCTTTACTGTGCAAAAGCTTTTTCAGTTTAACTATGTCCCATTTATTTAGTTTCGTTCCCCCCCCCGCCGCATTTGCCTTAGGAGGCAGCATAAAAAACATTATGATTTACATCAGTGTTCTGCATTTGTTGTCTTCTAGGAGTTCTATGGTTTCTGATCTTGCATTTAGGTCTTTAATTCATTTTGAGTATATTTTTGTGCATGGAGTGAGGAAACATACTAAATTCACTCTTTTACATGTAGCTGTCCAGTTTTACCAAAACCACTCATGAAGAGATTATCTTTTCTCCACTGTGTATTCTTGCCTTCTTTGTTGTAGACTAATTGACCTTAACTGCATGGGTTTATCTCTGAGCAGTCTGTTCTGTTCCTTTGATCTATGTGTCTGTTGTCTGATTTTTTTTTGTTGTTGTTTTTTTTTTTGTACCAGTACAATACTGTTTTGATTACTGTAGTTTTATCATATAGACTGTGGTCAGGGAGTGCAATACCTCTAGATTTCAAGATTATCTTGGCTATTTGCAGTCTTTTGTATTTCCATATAAATTTTAAAATTATTTGTTCCAGTTCTGTGAAAAATGCCATTGATATTTTGCTTAAGGATTGTATTGCATATGTAGATTGTGTTGGATAGTATGGTCACTATAATGTATTAACTTCTCCAATTCATGAAGACAATGCATTTCCATCTGTTTGTTTTGTATGCAATTTCTTTCATCAACATCTTCTACTTTTCTGAGTATAGATTTTTTTACCACTTTAGGAAGGTTTCTTCCTATGTACTTTATTCTTTTTGAAACAATTATAAATGGAGTTTCTTCCTTAACTTCTCTTTGTGATAGTTTATTGTTAGTGTATAGAAGTCCAGCGTATTTCTCTGTATTAATTTTGTACCTTGCAGGTTGAGTGAATTCATTCACCTAGTAGTTTTCTGGTTGCATTTTCAGGATTTCATATGTGTAATATATGTCATCTGTCAATAGTTACAGTTTTACTTCTTCCTTTCCAACTTGAATTCCATTTTCTTGTCTGAATCCTGTGGCTAGGACTTTGAATACTATGTTGATTAAAAACAAGTGGACCTTGTCTTATTTTTGATCCTAGAGAAAATACTTTCAGGTTTTTACTGTTGAGTATGTTGTTAGTTGCGGGGTTATATTTATATGGCCTTTATTATGTTGCAGTATGTTCACTCTGTACCCACTTTATGGAGAGCTTTTGTCATAAATGAATCTTGAATTTTGTCAAAAGCTTTTTCTCCATCTATTAAAATGGTCATGTGGTTTTTATTCAATTTGTCAATGTGATATATCATGTTCATTAATTTTTGTGGATGCTAAACCATACTTGCATTCCTGGAGTAATTCCTACTTGATCATTGATATATGACTTATTTTTTAACATGTTGCTTGGTTTGAGTTGATAATATTTTCCTGAGGATTTTTGCAACTGTGTTTACCAGTGATATTGGCCTGTAGTTTTCGTTTCTTCCGTTTGTCTGATTTTAGTGTCAGGGTGATGGATGTCATTATGGAATGAGTTTGAAAACATTTCTCCCTCTAAAACTTTTTGGGATAGTTTGAGAAGATAGGTGTTAACTCCTCTAAATGTTTGATAGAATTTACCTCTGAAGCCATCTGGTCTTGGAGTTTTGTTAGTTTTTTTTTTTTTTTTTTTACTCATTCAGTTTCATTATTGATCTCTTCATATTTTTATTCCTTCCTGGTTCAGTCTTAGGAAATTGTACATTGTTTGGAGTTTGTCCATTCCTTATAGGTTGATGTTATTGTGTGTAGTTTGTACTAATGCCTTTTGATCCTCAGTATTTCTGTGATCAGTTGTAATGTCCTCTTTTTCACTTTTATTTTATTGATTGGTCCCTCTTTTTCTTGCTGAGATTAGCTAAATGTGTTTAAACTGAGTTTTTTCTGGGAATGGTATCTGCTTACTTGTGGGTGAGGCTGGTTCTGAGGCTAGAGCAAGTCACTTGTGGGTAGACCCAGAGATTCTGATGCTGAGACCCATGGTCTCTGACTGAAGAGCCCTGGGGTCCCAGATTGAGTGCCTGTGCACTGGCATTAAGGCCTGGTCCTGAGCACTTGAGTGGATGGGGCCATGTCCAGGGTAAGCTGTTAGTTTGAGGGTTTTAGGGCAGCATGTCTACTAATAGGTAAAGATATATCTCTATCCCATTTTTTTTTGCTTGGCCTGAAGCATCCTAGTACCGATGCGTACAGGCTGGTGGGCATGAGTGGGGCTGGCTCCTGAGGCCTATTAATAATCTAGAGGGAGGATTCCAAAATGGTGATTGCCAGCACTGGTGTTCACGTGGTAGAACAAGTTTGTACAATGGCTGCTGCCAGTGTCTTTGTCCCCAAGGGTGAGCTCCAGTTGTCTCCTGCCTCTCCAGTAGACTCTCCATGATTAGCAGGTAGGTCTGACCTGGGCTTCTTTCAAATTACTATTCCTGCCTTGGGTTCTGGAGCATGTGAGATTTTGTGTGTGCCCTTAAAGGGTAGAGTATCTCCCACAGAACCTCTGGACTTCCTGAAAGTAAGCTCTGATGTCTTTCAAAGCAAATATTCTAGGGACTCATCTTTGCTTGCAGGACCCCTGGTCTGGAAAATTTCATGTTGGCCTCAGACCGCTGCTCTTTAAGGAGAATCTCTGAAGTTGTCATTATTATCCTGTTTGTAGGTTGATCACCCACAGGCTATATACTCCATGGGCGTGCAGAGAACTGGACATAACTGAGCAACGAAGCACACATGGTACCCTTAAGTATAAGTCTTGACTGTACTGCCATTCTGTCCCTTATACTGCTCTCATTGTGGTTCCTTCTGTATATATTTAGTTGTAGAAGATGTTTTCTGGCAGATTCCGGGCTTTTTTAAACCTATAGGTGTTCTAGAAATAGTTGCAATTTTGGTGTGTCCATGACAGGAGATAAATTCAGGGCTTTTTCTACTCTACCATCTTTCCCAGTCTTACCTAATACAGTAAAAAATTCTGTATCCTTTGGACAGCAACTTCTCTTGATGTAGTCTTACCTCATCAACAATTTCTTCTTGGTCTTTTTTTTTTTAAATTTTGGCCTCTTTTATTGGTTTTTATTTATTTATTTACATCCATCTTTATTCTTCGGCCTGTGTGGGCCTCTCATTGCAGTGGCCTCTCTTGCTGCAGAGCACAGACTCGGTGCATGCTCTCCAGAGCACTGGCTCGTAATTGGACACACCGATCCAGCTGCTCCGTGGCACGTGGGATCCTCCAGGGTCAGGGATGGAACTAGTGCCCCTTGCCCAGTGGACCACCAGGGAAGCCCCTCTTCTTGGTCTTTATGGATTGCATTTTCTTGAAGAGACCTCTGGTCTTTCCCATTCTGTTTTATACTGGTCATGCCTAGAGATTATCTTCATTATCTTCTGACTCTACGTAGTCTTTTGAGTGATTATATCACTCTGAAGATTAAACCTTACTCATATAATCTGAAATTTCTGATCTTATCTTTGCCCTTTGCTGTGATATTCAGACTGATACATGGAAATTGTTACTGGAAGCTTCCAAAAAACCCCTTAATCCTCAAGGATAATAAAGCTGAAATCAAACTTAACATCTTCCTCTTTAAATTCTTTTTCCCCTCCTCCACCTTGGTGGACATTATCACTGCCTACCAAATAGATGAAAGCAGAAGTAAGGTATTGATTTCAAACTTCTCACCACACCACACTTTCACCCAAAGAAATAAAAATTTCTGCCTACTTCAATATATATTTCAATAAAAGCATTTCTTTCCATTCCAACTCTGCCCTATAAGATCCTCCTAATCTCTCATTTGGCTATTAACTCTGACTAGTCTCCCTTTCTTGCAGGACCCTGGTCTGGAAAATTTCATGTTGGCCTCAGACCGCTGCTCTTTAGGAATCTCTGAAGTTGTCATTATTATCCTGTTTGTAGGTTGATCACCCACAGGCTATATACTCCATGGGCGTGCAGAGAACTGGACATAACTGAGCAACGAAGCACACATGGTACCCTTAAGTATAAGTCTTGACTGTACTGCCATTCTGTCCCTTATACTGCTCTCATTGTGGTTCCTTCTGTATATATTTAGTTGTAGAAGATGTTTTCTGGCAGATTCCGGGCTTTTTTAAACCTATAGGTGTTCTAGAAATAGTTGCAATTTTGGTGTGTCCATGACAGGAGATAAATTCAGGGCTTTTTCTACTCTACCATCTTTCCCAGTCTTACCTAATACAGTAAAAAATTCTGTATCCTTTGGACAGCAACTTCTCTTGATGTAGTCTTACCTCATCAACAATTTCTTCTTGGTCTTTTTTTTTTTTAATTTTGGCCTCTTTTATTGGTTTTTATTTATTTATTTACATCCATCTTTATTCTTCGGCCTGTGTGGGCCTCTCATTGCAGTGGCCTCTCTTGCTGCAGAGCACAGACTCGGTGCATGCTCTCCAGAGCACTGGCTCGTAATTGGACACACCGATCCAGCTGCTCCGTGGCACGTGGGATCCTCCAGGGTCAGGGATGGAACTAGTGCCCCTTGCCCAGTGGACCACCAGGGAAGCCCCTCTTCTTGGTCTTTATGGATTGCATTTTCTCTTTCTGTTTTATACTGGTCATGCCTAGAGATTATCTTCATTATCTTCTGACTCTACGTAGTCTTTTGAGTGATTATATCACTCTGAAGATTAAACCTTACTCATATAATCTGAAATTTCTGATCTTATCTTTGCCCTTTGCTGTGATATTCAGACTGATACATGGAAATTGTTACTGGAAGCTTCCAAAAAACCCCTTAATCCTCAAGGATAATAAAGCTGAAATCAAACTTAACATCTTCCTCTTTAAATTCTTTTTCCCCTCCTCCACCTTGGTGGACATTATCACTGCCTACCAAATAGATGAAAGCAGAAGTAAGGTATTGATTTCAAACTTCTCACCACACCACACTTTCACCCAAAGAAATAAAAATTTCTGCCTACTTCAATATATATTTTTCAATAAAAGCATTTCTTTCCATTCCAACTCTGCCCTATATAAGATCCTCCTAATCTCTCATTTGGCTATTAACTCTGACTAGTCTCCCTTTCTGTATGATGCTAAACAGATACTATACTTAGATGAGGAAAATAACTAAAATGGACCTATCCAGATTTTGAGGGACAACTGTGAATATTCTAGCTTTAATTTATTTCTTTCCCTTCCTCTTAAGAAGAAAGTCAGCATTCAAACCAGTGAGAATGTTACTATCTAGATAACTCTAATAAATTTGGGGGTGAATTTTTTAATCATAGAAGTGAATTTATAGACAAAACTCTCCAATTTTAAGGATTAAATTCCATCAGTTATGATAAAGATATATAGACATTTAACTACTGTCACCATTAGGATATAAAGCTTTTTTTGTCACTCCAAAATGTCCCCTTGAGTTCCTTTGCCTTTAATCAACCCTTTCTGATCCCTGGCAAATACTGATTTTTTTTTTTCCTGGTGCTCATAATAGGCTTGTCTTTCCTAATCATAAAATGGATCCATAGCAGGTGTATTTCCATGTGTATGACACCTTTCATTTGACACAATGCATTAGAGATTCACTGGTGTTATGCATATTGGTATTTAATTCTTTCATTTAGCTAATTGTCCACTGTAGTATCTTATTGTTACATTTCAGCCTCAGCTATTGAAGCTTATTCTTTAAAACATGTGTTTGTTGCTGACTATCTTTATCAGTTTGTTTTCTGCCTGGAGGATCTGGAAGTCCAATCACCTACATTGGTTTTATATTTGTCTTTCCATTCTTTTCAGAACCTCTAGGCCCAGAGGGTCCATGAGCCACAGAGGATTATTCAGAGACCTTGAAACCTAGTAGAGTTCATCCACTTGAACTTTGAGGAAACTGAGATTCAGAGAGGGATTCATTGAGATTCATTGAGATTCATTGCTTTATGTGTGGGAATACAAATATATCTCATTTTAAAGCCAAACCTTTTTTCCTTTCATCATCGTAATTTTTGGGTTTTTTTTGATATGATGGGTTACATGGTGTGTTCTTTGATGAAAGGGAACTTTAATTCATCAGGAGAATAAGATCTTTATATAGGTGGTTAAGAAGATGAATGTAATTGTTGCTTTTGGGTTAAAGAAGTTGGTGCAAAACAGAAACAGGAAATCCAAAAGGGTAGACATATAATGTTCGTTTAAAAATGACCAAGAAATTTGATGACGGATACCTAAAATTATACCTGATTATCTTGCAATGGCAATAGTAATAACAGCTTCTATTTTCAATGTTTTGGCATAGCTCTTCAGGTACTGGTGTTGTGTGTGTATATTGGAGTGGGGCAGGTAGTCTTCGGCTGGTTTTATTGTTTTTTCCTGCTTCATTTCATTAGTTCACTACAGTTTTCATCATTTGCCAGTGCTACATTTTAACTCAAACTGTACACCTTATCCTCGGGGAGGAAATGGCAACCCACCTTTTTCCCGTATTTTTGCCTGGGCAGATCCCATGGATGGAGTAGGCTTGTCTTTCCTAATCATAAAATGGATCCATAGCAGGTGTATTTCCATGTGTATGACACCTTTCATTTGACACAATGCATTAGAGATTCACTGGTGTTATGCATATTGGTATTTAATTCTTTCATTTAGCTAATTGTCCACTGTAGTATCTTATTGTTACATTTCAGCCTCAGCTATTGAAGCTTATTCTTTAAAACATGTGTTTGTTGCTGACTATCTTTATCAGTTTGTTTTCTGCCTGGAGGATCTGGAAGTCCAATCACCTACATTGGTTTTATATTTGTCTTTCCATTCTTTTCAGAACCTCTAGGCCCAGAGGGTCCATGAGCCACAGAGGATTATTCAGAGACCTTGAAACCTAGTAGAGTTCATCCACTTGAACTTTGAGGAAACTGAGATTCAGAGAGGGATTCATTGAGATTCATTGAGATTCATTGCTTTATGTGTGGGAATACAAATATATCTCATTTTAAAGCCAAACCTTTTTTCCTTTCATCATCGTAATTTTTGGGTTTTTTGATATGATGGGTTACATGGTGTGTTCTTTGATGAAAGGGAACTTTAATTCATCAGGAGAATAAGATCTTTATATAGGTGGTTAAGAAGATGAATGTAATTGTTGCTTTTGGGTTAAAGAAGTTGGTGCAAAACAGAAACAGGAAATCCAAAAGGGTAGACATATAATGTTCGTTTAAAAATGACCAAGAAATTTGATGACGGATACCTAAAATTATACCTGATTATCTTGCAATGGCAATAGTAATAACAGCTTCTATTTTCAATGTTTTGGCATAGCTCTTCAGGTACTGGTGTTGTGTGTGTATATTGGAGTGGGGCAGGTAGTCTTCGGCTGGTTTTATTGTTTTTTCCTGCTTCATTTCATTAGTTCACTACAGTTTTCATCATTTGCCAGTGCTACATTTTAACTCAAACTGTACACCTTATCCTCGGGGAGGAAATGGCAACCCACTCCAGTATTTTTGCCTGGCAGATCCCATGGATGGAGTAGGCTGGCAGGCTATAGTCCTTGAGGTCACAGAGAGTCAGACAGGACTCAGCACATGGCACACACACCATATACTTTAAAACATGAATGATCAGTTTTTTATTTTCAAGTGCTTAACTTGTCTCTCTTGTGTCAGTTCTCTTTAGAGTTATTTAAGAAATTGTCATTTTACAAAGGTTGCTTTGTAATAATACAACTTTTATTTGAATGAAAGACATAGGTAAAATTACCATTGAAAATAACATGTTGTTAGCTTGCTTAAATAACCTGTACAGAGAGCAATGTTTAAAACTGGCAGATATTTATTTCTGTATTGGTCAAATTTGTGATCTATCGTTTATTCTTAGAAACCAGTTCTCATTATTGACACTTAAGTTTCTTAAATAATCAGATGAGATGGTATTAATGCTGGCTCTTGGCTGTCCTTTTATTGCCATCAATTTACCAAAGATTGTTCTTTGTGGATTCTTAGAAAAAAAAATTTGTCTTGGGCTTCCCTGGTGGTGCAGTGGGTAAGGACACCGCCTTGCAGAGCAAGCAGCTCCTGTTTGATCCCTGGCCTAGGAAGATCCCACAAGCTGCAGAGTGGCTGGACCAATGTGTCCAACTACTGAGCGGGAGCTCTGGACGCATGCGCCCAGAGCTGGTGCTCTGTGACGAGAGAGGCCAGTGCGATGGGAGGCCCACACAGGCCAAAAGAACCAAAGATAAATAAAAAAAAGATAAATAGAAGTGGCCAAAAAAAAAAAAAAGTCTAAAAAAAGAAAAATTTGTCTTTATAACTCTAAAAACTGCCTTCTGATGATCAGCCCATGTCTATTGTACTAATGATAACAGCAGCAATAATGATGATACATAAATAGAATCTAAATTTTAGACTGTAATACCACTATTTCTACTAATTAGGTGTTAAATTCTAATATAGCTTATGAAATGAATGATTACAAAAAAAATTCGACAACAGTTGACTCTATATTGCATGGCATTAATCAGCTTCTATTTTCAATGTTTTGGCATAGCTCTTCAGGTACTGGTGTTGTGTGTGTATATTGGAGTGGGGCAGGTAGTCTTCGGCTGGTTTTATTGTTTTTTCCTGCTTCATTTCATTAGTTCACTACAGTTTTCATCATTTGCCAGTGTTACATTTTAACTCAAACTGTACACCTTATCCTCGGGGAGGAAATGGCAACCCACTCCAGTATTTTTGCCTGGCAGATCCCATGGATGGAGTAGGCTGGCAGGCTATAGTCCTTGAGGTCACAGAGAGTCAGACAGGACTCAGCACATGGCACACACACCATATACTTTAAAACATGAATGATCAGTTTTTTATTTTCAAGTGCTTAACTTGTCTCTCTTGTGTCAGTTCTCTTTAGAGTTATTTAAGAAATTGTCATTTTACAAAGGTTGCTTTGTAATAATACAACTTTTTATTTGAATGAAAGACATAGGTAAAATTACCATTGAAAATAACATGTTGTTAGCTTGCTTAAATAACCTGTACAGAGAGCAATGTTTAAAACTGGCAGATATTTATTTCTGTATTGGTCAAATTTGTGATCTATCGTTTATTCTTAGAAACCAGTTCTCATTATTGACACTTAAGTTTCTTAAATAATCAGATGAGATGGTATTAATGCTGGCTCTTGGCTGTCCTTTTATTGCCATCAATTTACCAAAGATTGTTCTTTGTGGATTCTTAGAAAAAAAAATTTGTCTTGGGCTTCCCTGGTGGTGCAGTGGGTAAGGACACCGCCTTGCAGAGCAAGCAGCTCCTGTTTGATCCCTGGCCTAGGAAGATCCCACAAGCTGCAGAGTGGCTGGACCAATGTGTCCAACTACTGAGCGGGAGCTCTGGACGCATGCGCCCAGAGCTGGTGCTCTGTGACGAGAGAGGCCAGTGCGATGGGAGGCCCACACAGGCCAAAAGAACCAAAGATAAATAAAAAAAAGATAAATAGAAGTGGCCAAAAAAAAAAAAAGTCTAAAAAAAGAAAAATTTGTCTTTATAACTCTAAAAACTGCCTTCTGATGATCAGCCCATGTCTATTGTACTAATGATAACAGCAGCAATAATGATGATACATAAATAGAATCTAAATTTTAGACTGTAATACCACTATTTCTACTAATTAGGTGTTAAATTCTAATATAGCTTATGAAATGAATGATTACCTTGATTGTTAAAGATTAGGAAAATGAGACTTCAAAAAGTTAGACAACAGAGTTGCATCTCTACTAAGAGAGAGAAGAAAGACTGAAGCTTTTGTTAGACTTCAGAGCTGACAGCCTTTACCATTAAAAATCCTGCCACGGGCTTCCCTGGTGGTCCAGTGGGTAAGACACCGCCTTGCAGTGCAAGGGGCGCCGGTTCGATCCCTGGCCTGGGAAGATCCCACGTGCCGCAGAGCGGCTGGACCAATGTGTCCAATTACTGAGCCGGAGCACTGGAGCGCATGCGCCCAGAGCCGGTGCTCTGCGACAACAGAGGCCACCGGGATGGGAGGCCCACAGGCGCCAAAGAACAAAGATGGATGAAAATAGACAAATGAAAGACCAATAGAAGTGGGCCGCCTGCTCCTCTCCCTCCCCGCCCCCCAAATAAATAAATAAATAAATCTTAAAAAATCTGCCACTCCTACATGGCTGTGAAGATTTAAGTAAACTCTCCATTGAACCAACAGATATTTATTTTATGCTAATTATGTGTCAGTCATTGGGAAGGACACTAGGAAACAATGGTCCCTGATTTTGGAATGTTCTATTTGAGTACAGTTATGGAATGCCTCAATAAAAATGTTTTGAGTAAAATGCTGGTTTAAAACATCAGCAATTATATTTTTGAGATTTGTTTATATTTATTTTTTTTTCTATATTTAAATACTGGGAAGAAGAAAAAATGGAAAAAAAACCCCAAACTGGCAGACCTGTTTATTAGAAAGTTTACTTTATTTTATTTTTTCTCTTTAGAAAACTCAGTTATAGAGAACAGGGGAAATGATACTTTTTACCAACTCTTCCACTCTCTAAATACAACACTGCAGCTATCTATTGGATTGTGAGAGATACTTTCCATTTTAAAGGTGAAGAAATGGATTCTCAAGCCCCTAGAAAATTAGTGAGTTGAAATTGTGGATTATTTTCAGTGTTGTAGCTTCAATGGAAAAACCTTGACAATAATTTGCTGTTTTTAATCTTTAAACAGGCCAGAGTTTTAATAATACCTAAGTATCCTAAGTGTTTCTTGAAAGCAGAACATGAGCTAGTGACTGTGAGTGATTTTTTTGGAATGTTACCTCAGGTCTACAGGAGTGAAGAAAAAGCAATAAAGAGCTAAAGAAAATGGCTGAGCAAGGAAGATATCGCTCCTGGAGCCTTACTGCACTGTGATTGCAGGGAGACTCTCAGGAGCACAAATGGCAGCAGAGTTAGTCCATCCTTGAAGCCAGGAGGCAGCCTTTTGTCCCCAGGGCCAGTCCATCTTTGGTGGAGGGCAGTTTTCGAAGTGGCAGCTGTGAGGCCCCTACAGCCAACTGTTCTCAGAGCAGCTGAGATGGTGTGCCAGCAGGCAAACAGGTTCTGGCCAGGGCTCCTCCACCATCCCATGTTGATTTGTATTTTAGAGCACGTATGGTTCATAATGCTGTACTGAGTTTCTTCGAATTCACATTTGTGCATTCCCCAAGGCCATTCTGAGCATGTAGTGATTGCTAATGTTTTTCGCTACAAGTGAGCCAGAAAAGTAAACTCTCCATTGAACCAACAGATATTTATTTTATGCTAATTATGTGTCAGTCATTGGGAAGGACACTAGGAAACAATGGTCCCTGATTTTGGAATGTTCTATTTGAGTACAGTTATGGAATGCCTCAATAAAAATGTTTTGAGTAAAATGCTGGTTTAAAACATCAGCAATTATATTTTTGAGATTTGTTTATATTTATTTTTTCTATATTTAAATACTGGGAAGAAGAAAAAATGGAAAAAAAACCCCAAACTGGCAGACCTGTTTATTAGAAAGTTTACTTTATTTTATTTTTTCTCTTTAGAAAACTCAGTTATAGAGAACAGGGGAAATGATACTTTTTACCAACTCTTCCACTCTCTAAATACAACACTGCAGCTATCTATTGGATTGTGAGAGATACTTTCCATTTTAAAGGTGAAGAAATGGATTCTCAAGCCCCTAGAAAATTAGTGAGTTGAAATTGTGGATTATTTTCAGTGTTGTAGCTTCAATGGAAAAACCTTGACAATAATTTGCTGTTTTTAATCTTTAAACAGGCCAGAGTTTTAATAATACCTAAGTATCCTAAGTGTTTCTTGAAAGCAGAACATGAGCTAGTGACTGTGAGTGATTTTTTTGGAATGTTACCTCAGGTCTACAGGAGTGAAGAAAAAGCAATAAAGAGCTAAAGAAAATGGCTGAGCAAGGAAGATATCGCTCCTGGAGCCTTACTGCACTGTGATTGCAGGGAGACTCTCAGGAGCACAAATGGCAGCAGAGTTAGTCCATCCTTGAAGCCAGGAGGCAGCCTTTTGTCCCCAGGGCCAGTCCATCTTTGGTGGAGGGCAGTTTTCGAAGTGGCAGCTGTGAGGCCCCTACAGCCAACTGTTCTCAGAGCAGCTGAGATGGTGTGCCAGCAGGCAAACAGGTTCTGGCCAGGGCTCCTCCACCATCCCATGTTGATTTGTATTTTAGAGCACGTATGGTTCATAATGCTGTACTGAGTTTCTTCGAATTCACATTTATGCATTCCCCAAGGCCATTCTGAGCATGTAGTGATTGCTAATGACTCAATATAAAATTACCTACAGGCTCAATAGCAAGTGAGCCAGAAAAGCATAGTTAGTAGAAAGATAAACGTTGATTTTTGACTGACTGGTCAATGGCTTATTTGGAATTATACCAAGCACCTTCATGTTTAGTCCTTTTGTACACAGTTATTATGAAAACACTACATATGTAATAGGAATGATGAAGTCTATGGAAGCAGTATTATTTTTAGGACTGTTTACTCCTAATTATCATGTAGTTTGCCATCATGGTGTTATCAGGAAATGTGGGCAATCATCTAGGAATTTTTCCATCTGAAAAATGTTACTTTTACCTTGTGGTGTGTTAGATTCTTTGGCCGTTTTCTTTTGTTCTCTTTCATTGGAGAAATAATGAGGCCTAGTATACAGCACACTTTATTATAATCCTTTACACAAACCTCTTATCTGAAGAAAACATTCAGTGACTGTGAATTGAATCAGACCTAATGGGTTGGAATAAAAAAGGGCTAAATTTTACAGCATGATTCCGTTGGATGAAATATATGTCATGCATTCTTGATACATTGATGCATTTCATAAGCATAGCACCCCCCACCCCCGCCAAGGCATTTTTGCTAAAGGGAACGTAAAAGCAGAAGTTTTTGTTTTTCTCCTCCTGATTTGCTTCTCTCTGACTGTGTTTACACTGACATCTGAAATAACAGAGTCCAAAACTGAGATGCCTGGTTGAATGTTAAATGCAGTGTGTCTCTACCACCCTGGTCTATATGAAGGGATATCAGTATTTTATTTGAAACCCTACATCAGTTTGGGTTTTATCCTGTGATTATCTAAATTAGGGTCTATGTTTAGGGAGACAATGACAGTCATAACAACCCACAGCTGAGTAAAGCCAAGGATAACTTTGAAAGAAAACTCACAGATGAAAGAGATGACTCTTCCCTCTTATGTATCGTCTTACATGCTTTTGTTTGCCAGCTGAATTTTAGAGGAAAATGAGAGTATTTCATCCAGAATAGAATATGCGATTATAATTCAGCAGAGAAATATGGAATGAAAATAAAAGTAAGAAAGGCAACTAAAAATTTTAGTATAAAATACATTATCACAAGATATTATTTGAAAACTAAATCAGTAAATAGTTATATTCCATTCCTAGCAAACATAACCTTTAATTAAGAAATAAGATAACTAATAATGGTTTTATTTTATGGACCTTTTTCAGAAACCATAGCTTATTTATAGACATTGGGAGGCAGTAATTGTATCAATTTAACCATAGGCACCACGTCTTTAAGGCATTACCTTTCTTTGAGTTTTAGCAGATGTTGAAGACAGTTTCAGTGTATTTCTTAAAAAACTTAAGAATACTTTGAAAATATACTTATAAAACATATATAGTATCATTTGGCAACTAAGTAACTGAAAGAATTGTAAAGAAGGTTGTCGTGAAGGATAATAGGAATATACCACACATTTACAACAAGCAAAAAGGTAAGAATAAGTTTTATGACTTTATTATTTGGAAGTAATTGAAAAGAACTTATTTCTGTAATCCATTGATTTCTTTTTTCTTTAAAACTTGAATGTAGCAAGTGTATTTGAGAAAAGACATATTCAAAAGAATATGTCATATAAACATTTTTAGAGTTTGCATATTTTACTTCATCTGTACTGATTTACTAAAATGAACATGGTATCATGTATCCAGACTCACTAGACTATGAGTCATTTGGAAAACAAATAGTTTTTATTTAGTATTATTTTATCCTCCTGATTTGCTTCTCTCTGACTGTGTTTACACTGACATCTGAAATAACAGAGTCCAAAACTGAGATGCCTGGTTGAATGTTAAATGCAGTGTGTCTCTACCACCCTGGTCTATATGAAGGGATATCAGTATTTTATTTGAAACCCTACATCAGTTTGGGTTTTATCCTGTGATTATCTAAATTAGGGTCTATGTTTAGGGAGACAATGACAGTCATAACAACCCACAGCTGAGTAAAGCCAAGGATAACTTTGAAAGAAAACTCACAGATGAAAGAGATGACTCTTCCCTCTTATGTATCGTCTTACATGCTTTTGTTTGCCAGCTGAATTTTAGAGGAAAATGAGAGTATTTCATCCAGAATAGAATATGCGATTATAATTCAGCAGAGAAATATGGAATGAAAATAAAAGTAAGAAAGGCAACTAAAAATTTTAGTATAAAATACATTATCACAAGATATTATTTGAAAACTAAATCAGTAAATAGTTATATTCCATTCCTAGCAAACATAACCTTTAATTAAGAAATAAGATAACTAATAATGGTTTTATTTTATGGACCTTTTTCAGAAACCATAGCTTATTTATAGACATTGGGAGGCAGTAATTGTATCAATTTAACCATAGGCACCACGTCTTTAAGGCATTACCTTTCTTTGAGTTTTAGCAGATGTTGAAGACAGTTTCAGTGTATTTCTTAAAAAACTTAAGAATACTTTGAAAATATACTTATAAAACATATATAGTATCATTTGGCAACTAAGTAACTGAAAGAATTGTAAAGAAGGTTGTCGTGAAGGATAATAGGAATATACCACACATTTACAACAAGCAAAAAGGTAAGAATAAGTTTTATGACTTTATTATTTGGAAGTAATTGAAAAGAACTTATTTCTGTAATCCATTGATTTCTTTTTTCTTTAAAACTTGAATGTAGCAAGTGTATTTGAGAAAAGACATATTCAAAAGAATATGTCATATAAACATTTTTAGAGTTTGCATATTTTACTTCATCTGTACTGATTTACTAAAATGAACATGGTATCATGTATCCAGACTCACTAGACTATGAGTCATTTGGAAAACAAATAGTTTTTATTTAGCTGAAGATGTATCCTTTTATACACTACAGTGATTTGTATCCGGTTTTAACTGTCTTCAGTGAGATATTTTTTTCCAAAATATTTTGCGTGTGCATGTTCATAAGAGTAAAAAGTATGATGAAGATGATTCAGGCACTAGGCATCATATTAAAGCCCATGGGCTTTGGCACTTACTGGCATTAGAATTTTAGCTCTATCACCTAGCATCTTTCTTTTCTTTTTTGAAAGTTGCTTAAATTTTGAAAACTTTTAAAATTGAGATATAAGGATAATATTACATATTTCCTGATATTTTCTGAAAATTAAGTTTGAGTTTTTACAAGGATTCTAGCACTCATTCATTCCTTGGATAGTTCAGGATCATTATAGCAAGCATCAGTCAAGAGATTAGGATTATTTGACTGCATAGTACTTAAGACTGAGGATATTTTGAGTTCCTTTTTATGATTTTACTTTTTTTCATTCTTAGTCATCTCTCCTCCAATTTGTTTCCTTTAATCTCTTGGGATCCTGGAGGAATCTATTCTTTTTCCTTGTTGGAAAAAAACCCCATAACACACAAAAAGACAGTTTAAAAATAATTTAATCCCCATACTAATAGCCATTATTATGTATAAGTAGTTACTATCCAATAAGTAGCCACTATCTATATTTAACTTTAATTAAAATTAAGAATCCAGTTTTTTAGTTTCATATGTCAAGTGCTTGATAGCCACAGTAGCAAGTGGCTAACTCTTTTGGTACGGAAAACAAATACTCCTGTCATCACAGAATGTTCTGTTGGGCTGTGCTGATTTACATTGTTTAAAACTTTGTGCTGTGAAATTCTGAAGATGACTGGAATGTGTCTCTTCCTTCATGTAATTTAAGTGTAGTGAAAAAAAAAATAGATACTTTGAGATGTGTTTGGAGAAATGTAAAAAAAAAAAAAATCAGTGAGACTGATGAGTAATCTAAAAAACACTAGAGACAACAATTCAGGATTAAAGGAAGAAACGACTGAGCTGAGACGCAAAGAGTAATTAATATATGTGATCTTCTCAATGCAGGAATCATGATAGAATGTAGCAACATGCACCTACTTGTTGGAAGAGAAATGGAGGAAGGGTGATTTTATGTGCATAAGAACTCTTGCAATACTTCCTTTTAAAATGTTTGATGTCTTGCAATGAATATGTATTATTTTACTAAACCAAGTTATGATTTTATTCTAAAAGAATCGTGACCTTTGTAATATTTGAAACCTTCTGTTTCTCTCATCTGCAAATGAATTTGTTTTGATTTGTTTCTATTCTCATCTTTTCACTGAAAAATCTCTATTGTCCAAGAGTAAGGTATTCTTTGCAGTTTAAATGCTCTTCCTTCCTACTTCATCTTAGATGCTATTTCATATTCACTCTTTTTCTGTGTTCTCCACTATTTCCCTTCAGCCTATTAATGCATGTAAGAGTTATTTCAACTCCTGTTGGATTACATCTTTCTGTCACTTTTCTGAATTTTCTAAAAGAATGCCCTCTTAAAGTTCAGTATTTCCTCTCACTTGGTTATATCTTTTACCAAGGTCTCCAATTACGATTGTCGACAATTACCATTGTCAATTCTAGCAGACTCTTTATAGTCCATCTTTTTCTTGGTTAAATAGGTAAATGTAGTGAACAGCCTATGCTGATCATTCCCAAAACTGTTTGCATCCTAGCTCTCTCAGGTAGATGCCACATATGCAACTGACTACGTATGTCATTGCCCATTAAATGTTTCCTTCGGGATGTGCTATGAACATTTCAAACTTAGCTTTAATACAAACTTAGCATCTCACCAAAACCCCTTCCTTCTGCTCCTTCAGCATTTTTTTCCCCTGTCAGTTGCACCACCGTGTATTTATTTCCCCAGATGAGAAGCTTAGAAAACTCTTTTCTGTGGTCTAAATACGCTTGAGCTAGCAGTGACTGTTACATCCTTGAGATTCCACCAGTCCATGTTTCCACCCCTACCATCATTGGTTTAGTGAAAGAGTAAGTTTCATCACAGTCTCTGTCCTTCAATTTTCACTCTTCTCCAAGTCACTCTTCACAGTGCCTCCATAGTAATGTTTGTGAAATTCACATCAGCTATATTATGCTGTTTCCTTTTGTACTTATTTTGTTAACTTTTCTGGTAAAGCTCTTCGGTAAAATAACCATTGATTAAGTAATTATGTTTCTTGTAAATCAGCACACAGAATCTCCAAGGTCTTGGTATGGCACTGAGGATCTCTGGGAAAGTGCCAGGGTCTGATGCTTCTCCTATAGTTTCACTCTCGGCAGAGTGTCTCAGAGTCACTACTGCTATCAGAGGCTTCTGTCAAGTCGTGGTCTCAGACACAGTTCAGTCTCTGCTATACAATATTCAAAGGGTGTTTAAGTCTAAATAAAATTATAGCTGAATGTTATCACGTATATTTATTAAAACTTTATGGAGAAAAAAAGTCAGCAAGGAAAATAACACTAGGTGAAGATCGACTGTTCCATTATTTCAAATCTTGCTGTTTGCTGCCTTCTTTGTTTTTTCAACAAGCTTTAAATCTGGACCTTTTAGGCCAACATTTTACATGAAAGAAAAGTAGACTTCTCATAAAGCGTTAACCCTGCTCTGCTGCTCTGTGAATAAACAAGTCAGCAGTGAGGTAGTGCTGCTGTTTCCATTGGCCTCTGTCTGTGCGTGTGCTGATGCTGGCCTCTGGCAGCACTTGAACATGGACTACCATCATTACAGGTGTCTGATCCACATCTAAAAATTGAGAAGAATCAAGGATGGATGGCACTGTCCTGGCAGAATAATCTGATGATGTACAAGTTATATTGAAACTTCCTTGTAAAGTGTACAGGCATACCTCATTTTATCTTTTCAGTTTATTGCACCTTGCAGATACTATTTATATATATATATATAGAGAGAGAGAGAGAGAGAGATACAAATTGATTTCTAGCAAACCCATGTCAGGCAAGCCTTTTGGGGCCATCTCTACAATAACATTGCTTATTTTGTGCCTCTCTGTCACATTTGGTAACTCTGGCAGTGTTTCAGACTTTTTTCATTATATTTGTTATTTTGACCTGTGATACCAGTGATCTTTATTAGTGCTACAATTCACTGAAGGCTCAGGTGATAATTAACATTGTTTAGGAATAAAGTATTGTGAGGTATGTTTCTTGATTTTTTAAAGGCACAATGTTATTGAACATTTAATGAACTACAGCGTAGCATAAACAAAACTTTTATACAGACCAGAAGATCAGAATATTCGTCTGACTTGCTTTATTGTAATATTTGCTTTATTGCGATATTCATTTTATTGCAGTGGTCTGAGACAAAACCTGAAATAACTCCAAGGTGTGCCTGTGTGGAAATAATATGACGCTGCATTTATAAGAACTCAATGACTGTGCCCTCACCATTGTGAACAGGACCCATTTTCAATAGACCATTGGCTGGGTGGCCTAAGTATCACCAATTTCATCAATAAGAAAGACTTCTTAGTTATTTTCAAATTACTTTCTTAGTTTCCATGTCAAATCTCTATATGGAAAATTTGTTAGTTTAAAAAATGTGAAGTTTTATAGCAAATTCATGGCAGGAGGGTAGAGTAGGCTGGGATGGGTTCAGGGCATGACAGAGTCACCTCGATTACAAACTAGATAGCTATTGAGAATTTCACATTTTAGAAAATTGTATAGAAATACATACATCTAAATGTTGTCTTTACAAACTGAGACTGATTCCATAAGAACTAATAAAATGTTTTTCTTTCTTTAGTTCACATGTGGATTGTCTTTTAAAAAACTGATCTATTAATTGGCCTGATGTGTGTACCTACAGTATATAATACTAATAACCTGGAGTTACCTAAGAGAACTGGATATTCCTAGATTTTCAAAGCATTCTCTTCAGCATATCTTCAGTTAATTTATTTGCAATCAAAATCTTCTACAATTCTAATACCAGTGAACTCTGAGCTGAAACTTCTATCAGCAAGTCTGTATGTGTTGAATCAAAATCAGAAAGAAACTTTGAAATCATGTAGCTTATCAGTCTACAGATTTGTCTCACCTGGGGAAATAATTCAAAAGAATGCAGATCTCTAGGCCTTATCACAAACTGATACAAGCCTGAGGCTCAAGGTTTTTAGGGAGTGTTTTAGTTATTCCTGGTGCTGATAGAAGCCAGTTGGGAGAGAATAAATTTCTTCCTTCCAGTTTATAGAAAACAGAAGCAGATCAAGAGAGAAAAAGTGACTTCACCAAATAGTGGTGTAGAAAGAACTCCGCAGATCATTTAAAAAAATGGGAACTTTATGACTTTCTGTGATTTCAGTGTGACAGGTGTTGACTAGTAATAAACTTTTCTGCTTCTTAAATGTTGTTAGAGAAAATTCTGAGTAAATTGTTTGCTTGAGATTGCTATCATAGCTTGAGGTGACACTAATAAATGTATTACTTGTGACAAGAGCAAGGCATAATACTCAATGTCAATAATAACATTCATTTTATAATTTATTTTCCATATTCCTCTGAGAAGCTCAACGTGATATTTTCCTTGAACATTCAGCTTTGTGGTTTTATAAGCTGGATTTTCAAGTGACATTGAAATGAAGCATCATGTTCTAAAAATATGCTTACTTGTTCCATAATACACTCCGAAGACATGAGCAATCACTTCTTAGGCTGCTGCAAACTCATAATGATGCTAAATTCTTGCCAAGTCAATAGGCTCAACTAGAGTAACCATTACATGAACCATAAATCATGACAGAGGACCCTCTTAGTACCTTACATTTGTTTTGAAATCCAGAGAACCATGTATTAACATCAAATGTTCATGCTAAAATCTTTAATGATTGTTAACAGTTTCTGCATGTTGATACCCCTCTCTTTTTTTACCCAATACCTCACTGATGATAATAAGCACTGTCGAACATTTATATGATGCAACATTCAGCTCTCAGTGCTCTTAGTAGAACAGCATTGTAAGTCTTTAAAGAATGATACATTTATAATAGTAATTATTTACTCTCATGTTGAATTGAAATGGCAATTTTCTTTTTGGAAAACCATAGCTATTCCATTATTTACTGGTCCTAGCAAGTACCATTAAGCTTTTATACAGCAGGCAATCCTTTTGTTTTTGCCATTGTTAAGATACCTTGTAAGATACACTGATCAGTATAGTGCCTTCTATCAAAGGCAGGGTAATCTGTCTTTGGTCAGTATCATAGTGTACTTTGAAGGTTTACCATAAGGTCTACTCATGGTCTTAGGTATGAAATAATGTAGCAGTCTTTGACAGTACCATCTCTGTTCCTAAAAACATATTCAGATTCAGTGTGACCACTGCAAAGTGAGAGACAGACATAGAACATCTCTAAGGAGTTTTGGTCTGTATTTGTTTCTACATGAGAGGTTGGGCCACATCTGTACTGGCCTTTGTTGATCATTTTAAATTTCTAGTGCCAAGCACTTCTGCTATTTTTAGAGTTCTTTTAAAAGCAAAGAGGAGTTTCTAATTAATAGTGGTTTAATCTTAATTAGCTAGTAGGAAAAATAATCAGAACAGCAATTCGTTGAGCACTACAGTTGATCAAGTGATACGGATGAGTACTGTCTGTGACAACAAACCTTTTCAGAAATGTCTGCTAAAACTCTTCCTTATTTTACATTGCTTCTCTTACCTACCTGAGTTCCCTAGTCTTGCCTACCATCATAAGGTTCAGAAATATAGCAGAAAAAAATCGTATTTTCAACAGTTGGACATTAATATTTTTTTTCTTATACTCCCATCATGCTGTCAGAAAAAATGGCAAACATATGGAGACAATCTAGTCTATTCAAGCTTACTCTGAGATCACAAGCAGGCATCAAGATTGCCAGGAGAAATATCAATAACCGCAGGTATGCAGATGGTGCTACCCTAATGGCAGACAGTGAAGGAGAACTAAAGAACCTCTTGTTCAGGGTGAAAAAGGAGAATGAAAAGCTGATTTGTCCCATGACACCCAGTCCCAACGCTTCATTGCAAATTGAAGGGAAAAAGTGGAAGCAGTGATAGTTTTTATTTTCTTGGGCTCCAAAATGATGGCAATGTCTGCAGTCATGAAGTTAAAAGACATTTGCTCCTCGGAAGAAAAGCTGTGACAAACCTGGATAGTGTATGAAAAAGCAGAGACATCACTTTGCCAACAAAGGTCTGTATAGTCAAACCTATAGTTTTTCCAGTAGTGATGTATGGATGTAAGAGTTGGACCATAAAGAAGGCTGAGTGCCAAAGAATTGATGCTTTTGAGCTGTGGTGCTGGAGAAGACTCTTGAGAGTCCCTTGGACAGCGAGATGAAACCAATCAGTCCTAAAGGAACTCAACCCTGAGTATTCATTGGAAGGACTGATGCTTAAGGTGAAGACGGGATGCTGCAGGGGACAAAAGGGGCATACCACTGCAAAGTGAGAGACAGACATAGAACATCTCTAAGGAGTTTTGGTCTGTATTTGTTTCTACATGAGAGGTTGGGCCACATCTGTACTGGCCTTTGTTGATCATTTTAAATTTCTAGTGCCAAGCACTTCTGCTATTTTAGAGTTCTTTAAAAGCAAAGAGGAGTTTCTAATTAATAGTGGTTTAATCTTAATTAGCTAGTAGGAAAAATAATCAGAACAGCAATTCGTTGAGCACTACAGTTGATCAAGTGATACGGATGAGTACTGTCTGTGACAACAAACCTTTTCAGAAATGTCTGCTAAAACTCTTCCTTATTTTACATTGCTTCTCTTACCTACCTGAGTTCCCTAGTCTTGCCTACCATCATAAGGTTCAGAAATATAGCAGAAAAAAATCGTATTTTCAACAGTTGGACATTAATATTTTTTTTCTTATACTCCCATCATGCTGTCAGAAAAAATGGCAAACCTATGGAGACAATCTAGTCTATTCAAGCTTACTCTGAGATCACAAGCAGGCATCAAGATTGCCAGGAGAAATATCAATAACCGCAGGTATGCAGATGGTGCTACCCTAATGGCAGACAGTGAAGGAGAACTAAAGAACCTCTTGTTCAGGGTGAAAAAGGAGAATGAAAAGCTGATTTGTCCCATGACACCCAGTCCCAACGCTTCATTGCAAATTGAAGGGAAAAAGTGGAAGCAGTGATAGTTTTTATTTTCTTGGGCTCCAAAATGATGGCAATGTCTGCAGTCATGAAGTTAAAAGACATTTGCTCCTCGGAAGAAAAGCTGTGACAAACCTGGATAGTGTATGAAAAAGCAGAGACATCACTTTGCCAACAAAGGTCTGTATAGTCAAACCTATAGTTTTTCCAGTAGTGATGTATGGATGTAAGAGTTGGACCATAAAGAAGGCTGAGTGCCAAAGAATTGATGCTTTTGAGCTGTGGTGCTGGAGAAGACTCTTGAGAGTCCCTTGGACAGCGAGATGAAACCAATCAGTCCTAAAGGAACTCAACCCTGAGTATTCATTGGAAGGACTGATGCTTAAGGTGAAGACGGGATGCTGCAGTACATGGGGTCACAAAGAGTGGGACATGAGTTAGCAACTGAACAACTACAACCGAGATGTTTTATAGTTATTACAGGGAAAAGACATTCCCTTTTCTCTCTGCTCAGATGAAATTAAATGATACATTTTGTGCTTTTTGGTTTGCCTTTCGACTTTTGCTGCGTATCTTTATATGCCAAAGCAGTAAATTACATTTAATGTTTTTATGGTTCTAAATAGGAATTATATTGTACAAAATTGTCTTTATGATTTGTCTTTAAATTTTATTATACATTATGTTCCAGAAATTATTCTTACTGTTGTTTACGGATGCCATGCATTCAGTCTTACTGTTGTCTCAATGCAGTATGATGTCACAATTTATTGATTGATTCCTTTGCTAATATACATTTAGATTGTTCTCATAAATAGTCTTACTATGAGTACTCTTGTCTTAAGTATATCTGTGCTAGAGTTCTTTAAGGTATATTGTCACGTGTTGATTTACTGGTTGCAGGTTTATCTTTGCGAGAGAATATCACTTTGTTTTCCAAAATGCTTGAAGCTATTGACACTCACATCATGATTTTATAAATGTTTCATTCGTTTCAAATCTTACCAATACTTGACATGATCAGTCTTTTTTATTTGACTATTTCTGTGGTATGAAAACTTGTTTCTTGATTTTAATTTTTATTTCCCTGATTAATTTTGAGGTTGAGTATAACTTTATTTGCTGCTTATGAACCTTCTGTAACATGCTTTTATGTGGCTTTTTAAACCATTTTTTCCATTGAGTTGTGTCCTTTTTTCACAGACTTGAAGGATCTCTTTGTATATTTTGTGTACTGACCCATCTTCTCCCAGTTTCTGGGTTGTATATTTGATATCATACAACTTTATTAATCATTTCTTTTTGCATATGTAACTTAAGGTAAATTTCTGTAATTGACAACGAGAACCTTCTATATGATCTGTTAAACATTTTATAGATTATATTTGACCTTTAAATTTTAACAGCTAATTGATTTGCATAGAATGTGAGGGAGGAGTTCATTGCCACAATTTCACAATATTAAACAGCAGTCTCGGTACCCTAATTTTTCTCCACTGATGTATTATAAATTTAATTCTATATTCAGTATAACTCTATATAAATCAAATTTAATTCTGTATAAATCAAATTCCCAAGTGTGTGTGGTATTTTTGTTTGGGGCCAGCTAGGGGAATGAAAATTCTGCTCAGCTGATTTATTCTTTAAGTCATACCAGATTCTTTAAGTAATAGCAGATTAATTTGATTGCCATAAGTTTCTAATATTTATTGCCATTTGGTCACGTAATTTTTCCCAAATCTTTATCTATCTCAAGAGTGTTTTACCTGTTCTTGGGTTTTTGTACTTCCATTTGCATTATTCATTTAGCTTTTCAAACTCCAAAAATACAATAATTTGAAATGTTAACTGATATTGATCAATGATCAGTCTGGGAAGAATTGATATGTATATAATATTGAGACTCTTAATTCACTGTTCTTGGTATACTTTCTGTTCTTAGGTCTTCCCGTAGATGATATATCTATAAAGGGCTCATAATCTTTGTTAAATTTTTACTGTGAACTTCATGTTTTCAATATTATAAGTAACATCTTTGAAAAATTACATTTTTAAATTAATAGACTGTATTCTAGGAGTCTAAAACTATTGTAAAACTAATCATTACAAAGTATTCAGTAGACTTGCCTGTGCTATGCGGCAGGTTCGTATTTGTTGTCTGTTTTATGTATAGTAGTGTATATATGTCAATCCATCCCAACTTCCCAATTTATCCTTTCTCAGCCTTATCCCATGGTAAACATGTTTGTTTTCTACATTCATGACCCTACTTCTGTTTTATAAATAAGTTCATTTGTATCCATTTTTAGATTCCACATATAAGTTATATGATATCTGTCATCTTGTGTCTGGCTTACTGTACTTCACTCACTACGAGAATCTCTAGGTCTATCCATGTTGATACAAATGGTATTATTTTTGTTCTTTTTAATGCCCAAGTAATATTCTGTTGTATACTATCACATTTTCTTTATTCATTCCTCAATTGATAGACATTTAGGTTACTTCCATGTCCTAACTGCTGTAAATAGTGCTGCAGTGCACGTTGGGGTGCATGCGTCACTTTTGAATTCGGTTTTCTCTGTGTATATGTCCAGGAGTGGGATTGCTGGGTCATACGGTAGTTGTATTTTTAGTTTTTTAAAGGATCCTCCATACTGTCCTTCATAGTGGCTGTGCCAACTTACATTCCCCCCAAAAGTGCAGGAGGATTCCCTTTTCTCTGCATTGTCTCTAGCATTTATTGTTTGTAGCTTTTTGATGATGACTGTTCTGACTGGTTTGAGGTGATACCTCATTGTTGTGTGTGTTTTATATATTTTGGCCTCTTTTATTCTTTATTGATTTATTTATCTTCATCTATCTTTATTCTTTGGCCTGTGTGGTCCTCCCATTGTAGAGGCCTCTCTCAGTGCAGAGCACCGGCTCTGGGCACATGCACTCCAGGGCGTTAGCTCATAATTGGGCACACCGGTCCAGCCGCTCCATGGCATGTGGGATCTTCCCGGGCCAGGGATGGAACCGGTGCCCCTTGAACTGCAAAGCAGACTCTTTACCCACTGGACCACCAGGGAAACTCTCACTGTAGTTTTGATTTGCATTTCACTAATAATTAGTGGTGCTACACATCTTTTCCTATGCTTTTTGGCCACCCGTATGTCTTCTTGAATTTTTTATTTTGATAACTTTGACTATTATGACAGTTACTTACTGTTCAGGTATTTTGTACAGCATTCATCAATTGAGATATGACTTTTATTTTCCCTCAAGATTAGACTGGTGTTGTGAATTTTAGGGAGAAAGACCACAGAGGTAAGATAGTAGTTTTAACACATCATATAAAAGACATCTTATTTTATGTCAATCCATCCCAACTTCCCAATTTATCCTTTCTCAGCCTTATCCCATGGTAAACATGTTTGTTTTCTACATTCATGACCCTACTTCTGTTTTATAAATAAGTTCATTTGTATCCATTTTTAGATTCCACATATAAGTTATATGATATCTGTCATCTTGTGTCTGGCTTACTGTACTTCACTCACTACGAGAATCTCTAGGTCTATCCATGTTGATACAAATGGTATTATTTTTGTTCTTTTTAATGCCCAAGTAATATTCTGTTGTATACTATCACATTTTCTTTATTCATTCCTCAATTGATAGACATTTAGGTTACTTCCATGTCCTAACTGCTGTAAATAGTGCTGCAGTGCACGTTGGGGTGCATGCGTCACTTTTGAATTCGGTTTTCTCTGTGTATATGTCCAGGAGTGGGATTGCTGGGTCATACGGTAGTTGTATTTTTAGTTTTTTAAAGGATCCTCCATACTGTCCTTCATAGTGGCTGTGCCAACTTACATTCCCACCAAAAGTGCAGGAGGATTCCCTTTTCTCTGCATTGTCTCTAGCATTTATTGTTTGTAGCTTTTTGATGATGACTGTTCTGACTGGTTTGAGGTGATACCTCATTGTTGTGTGTGTGTTTTTTTTTTTTAATTTTGGCCTCTTTTATTCTTTATTGATTTATTTATCTTCATCTATCTTTATTCTTTGGCCTGTGTGGTCCTCCCATTGTAGAGGCCTCTCTCAGTGCAGAGCACCGGCTCTGGGCACATGCACTCCAGGGCGTTAGCTCATAATTGGGCACACCGGTCCAGCCGCTCCATGGCATGTGGGATCTTCCCGGGCCAGGGATGGAACCGGTGCCCCTTGAACTGCAAAGCAGACTCTTTACCCACTGGACCACCAGGGAAACTCTCACTGTAGTTTTGATTTGCATTTCACTAATAATTAGTGGTGCTACACATCTTTTCCTATGCTTTTTGGCCACCCGTATGTCTTCTTGAATTTTTTATTTTGATAACTTTGACTATTATGACAGTTACTTACTGTTCAGGTATTTTGTACAGCATTCATCAATTGAGATATGACTTTTTATTTTTTCCCTCAAGATTAGACTGGTGTTGTGAATTTTAGGGAGAAAGACCACAGAGGTAAGATAGTAGTTTTAACACATCATATAAAAGACACTTACTTGCTACATGATTTAAGACCATTTATTTTTCACTTTGATAACTTGAAGTAATATTTGTTCCACCACTGTAAAGTTATTCTTTTTTTTCTTTTACTTTTTTTTTTGGCCACTTCTATTGGTCTTTCATTTATCTATTTTCAGCTATCTTTGTTCTTGGCCTGTGTGGGCCTCCCATCACAGTGACCTCTGTCTCTGTAGAGCACTGGCTCTGGGTGCGTGCACTCCAGAGCTCCCACATGGTAGTTGGACACATCAGTCCAGCCGCTCCGTGGCACGTGGGATCTTCCCAGGCTAGGGATCAAACCAGCACCCCTTGCACTACAAGGCGGTGTCCTTACCCATTCAACCACCAGGGAAGCCCAAAGTTACTCTTTTTAATTTGCTCCATTTCCATTCCATACTTTCAGAAGTAAATGATTATGTACAACCCACAGTTCAGTACTAGGGAGGTAAGTTTTCCTTCAAAATTATGTTTTCTAACTCTGATTCTTGGTAAAGAGGAATTCATATTCTTATAACAAGCAAATTGCTGAACTGTTTCATTGCTAATATTTGTCTATTTTTAGCTCTTTTAAAAATGTACACAATAACATCATCTGTAAATAATATCAGATTTTGTTCTTGCATTCTGATACTTATTTCTTTTTATTACCATTCTATATTGGCTAGATGCCTGAGGAGAATACTTAATAGAACTGTAGATATTGAATATCCTTATCTTTTTCTTTGATCTAGCTGCATCTAATTTATAGTGAACCCTGGTTAATTTTGCCCAAGAATCTTACAAAAGCAAGTATGGAAAAACACATTTTCAAATTAAATACAGTAGATTGTAGTCTGTTGCAACAATTAAACAAGATTTTTTTAAAACAAATTCAGCTTTGTTTTCAACATGTTCTTGCTGAGTGACTGAAAATACATGAATTTCTCGACTGGAGGTAACATCTCTGTGGGGCATTACCTCCTTTTTTGTCTCCTGTGTGTTACCTGGTTCTCCTCCCTTTGTGCCTGTGAAAGTTCTTTCTCTCCCTTCTTCCCAAGTGCTCATTCTCCTGTGTCTTACATAGAGAATCTGCTCTTGGCCTCCTCCTCTACACTTTCTCCTCTAGGTATTCCCAGTATCCTCTCATTTCAGCCCCGGCTGCTATGTTTATTTTTATCAGTGGAGTCTTGCTTTGAAGCTGTATTTCCACATTCTGCTGCCTGTGAGATACGTAAGCATTGTACGGTTAGATTGATGCAAGATCCAGCCTACTTTCTCTCCTCCTTCCTAACATTCACACATATACGTGAACCCCATTATCCCTTTCCCAGACACCAGGCTTAACACCTTGAGGTCATTTTTGACTTCTGACTTTCAAATCTGGAAAAAAGAGTCGGTATGTATACAAAAGTCCAGGTCTAGACACTGAATACGCAAGGCTGAGTGTGACATGTGCTCTGCACGGATGGACAGATGGCTCACAGGCAGCCATACCATCCCCTTCAGATAAGAAGTCCAAAGACACACAGTACCTTCCTGTCTGTTTCTCCTTTTCTATCCCGTATATCTCTGCTGAGATACAAATGTAGTTTTTATTTTTGTTCATGCACAGACAACCTCACACATAATTACATACTGTAACATCAGCCTTTTGTCAATATTACAGTTCTGGTAACATTTCTATCTTGTTAAAACATCTTCAGCTAGGTGCCTTCAAGTTCTGACCCTGACATCTTAAGCCCTCCTCAAAATGATGGTGTTTATTTTTTTCTATGTATTATCATTGCCCTATTAAACTTCCCAGAAAGCTGTTGGTCGAAATCAGTCAGTATGACTTGACAGTAAAGTGGAATTTTAAATGAACTTTTACCTGCCTCAAGAATAATTTTTTCCAAAAAAAAAAAAAAGAGTTGACCACTTGCCTTTTAGGTTTTCTACAGTAATGCTCCCATCTGCTCACAATGTTTAATTCACTAACTCAAGTAAGGGAAATCAGAACTGTTTTTTTAACCTGCTCCTGACCTATTGTACTCTCATGAGAAAGTCTGCTTTCTGTTATTTGCTTGCCTATAAAGCAGTAATCAAAATGTTTAATTCCTGAATATCAACAGATGAATTGTATTCATTGTAGATAACCTTGATTCCAAGTACTCTTTGGCGTAATTACACAGAGTAGTAGAAACTGTCGTTAGCTGAAAGGTAAATACTGACTCCTCTCGGCTTTCACTCTTCTCCAAGCAATTTACTGCCCTGCAAGAACACTTTTAGATAAAAAAAATTATAATATTTTCACATTCCTGGAAATTTCTGAACAGTTATTTCTTAGCTACTTTAGGACTGATAAAATTTTATTAATCTGAGGAGGCAAGACCAGTTATCTGTAGCTTAGAGCGAGGAGCAAAGATGACAGGAATAGAGAAGGAAACATTAATGTTTTCTCATCTTCTGTATGTCTTTTTTTTAAAAATAGAAATGCTGTGCTTATGATGTGCCTGTCAAATAAGAGGTATTTCACTAAGATCAGTTATGACTTTAGTTTGAATTGGGATTATGATTTCTATGTGTCTGCGACCTTTGGGTATTCTCTCTTAGCTTCTGTCAAGTGTAAAATGAGCATTAAATATGATTGCACTTAAAACATACATCAAACATGTAGATAAAGACTTGTAGTAGGCAAAACACTAATAATGTAAATTGTGGTTTATAACTACAGCATGTTAGAAATGTCAAATCTTGGGTCCTGCTCCAGATATTCTGAATTGGGAGCCCTGTGGATAGGGCTTAGATGTCTATGTGTGTTAACCGGACCTTCAGGCCATCCATATGCCACTGCATTCAGAGAACCATTTTAGTCAAAGTATGAATCAATGAAAAACCTCAGGCTAAAATTATGGGAGGAAACAGAGAATGATTATTATATCTTCTATGGTTGGGGAAAATTTGAGATATTTTTGAGCTGGTATCATTAATATGAGAGGTGATCCAGGTAGATAAATAAGCTCAGATTGGAAAAATAGGAATGTTTTGCCCTGGAGAACAAGTTGAGGGTGGGACTTTGGTCACCATGTCACCCTTAGGGAGCTAGAAGTTTGTTAGAATGCGCAGAAGAGAAGACAAGAGAGACAGGGAATTTCTTCAGTTGAAAATATTTCTGTAAGTTTCCAAATTACAACAATTATTTTTTTCAATATAAAGAAGTCAGATTTTATTTCACCATAAAATTCCCAGCAGCTGATGGTTTAGTACTGGAACCACATCACAAAGAGAAAATTGTCAGGTTGGTTTATTTCTCTCTGAAGTTCTTACCTCACTATAACAAAGATTTGGAACAACAGACTAATTATAGCTCAGGCAGGATTTCTCAGTTCTTGTCTTCTCATAGCAAGGATTTGAAACAACTGGGTAGTTTCAGACCAGTTACAGCTCAAGCAGACAGATAACTTATTTACACTATGGAGGCATGGGAACAGTTAGAACCCCAAAGGAGTGGGCACAGTCGCTCTTGGAGTCCCTTTTTATACTTCCCATCTCCTCCTCTTGGTCCTGCTCTGTGCAATATAAGGCTTGTATCATCAGTTAGGAAAGGGAATGCAATCAGGGTAGGGGGTGTGTCTACGCCCATACAAAGTAGGACTGTTATATATTCATCTAGGGCAGGACTGAGAGTTTTGATTGACAGCTGCAAATTACATAATGACAGACTCTATTGCACATGTCTTTCCCATAATTCAGACTGCTAATACCTGTCTAACTGTATAGAATATTGATGAACTCTTCATGGGCTCTTGGCTGCCTAAGATTACTTGAGGACACGGCTGTGGATCATGAGTACATGTGCAGGAGATGGAGAAGCCCCTGTGGTTTGTATCTACTCTGTGCCTAGGGCACACGTACAAGGGTTGGAAAAGTTTCTATGGTATTTTGTGCTAGCATGTCTGTGAGCATCTCTGGGTGTCTCTGGGGTGGAATTTAGAGATCAACTTGCATCCTTTTCACCTAGACCATTCCTTGTTTCTCATGCCTAACTTCCTACCTAACAGAATAATTAAAACCTTAGAATGAGGTGAGGGAATTTCTGTTCTCAAGGCAGTAGGATTCGTAAATCTCTAAACAAAGTGAGATCAAGGAAAAGATGAAGTTGAAAGTCCGTCACTTATGATACATGTAAATTCTTTAAAAATGTAATGTTTCTCTTAGTCACTTAAAACATTTGTAAATGTTAAATATTTATAAGTGTTCCAAACTGTGTGGATTGGAGTTGACCTACTTTTGAGGTATTCCCTTCTTGAATGAAATATTGGAAGGTCAGAGGAAGAAGAAAAAAAGAAAATACCAACGACGAACGAGTGTTTTTCAGTGGAGTGCTCCGCTTGACTTCACCCGGCAAATTCATGATTGCCCAAAGGCAAAGCATTGCCACTCAGCTCTGTGTTCTGCCTTACTTGCTATGAGGTTTTCTTTTTTTTTTTTTTGGTCGGGAAAACGTGATCCTATAAATGTTTGCATGCATTATTCTGACTTTGAGACATGAATTTTGTTAGTTAAATTGTCAACTTGTATGTGTGTGTTAGGATGGAATGGTTCAGGAACTGTGTTCTAAGTTGTTCAGCAGCCTTCTGGGATGTTCTGTTACCAAAAGCACTGTCTAAGGTAAGAAATCCAGACAGTGTGTGTATTTAATAATTTTCTCTTTCTTTTGTCCTTAGTAAGTATCTGTTAATAACTTACAAATCATGTATAGGGAAGTCACTAGACTTTGGACTTTATGTCTCAGAGGTCAGTTTCAAATTCAGCTCCTGAACTGTAACAACAGTGATTGTTTTTCCTCCCATCAAGCATTCATTTACCTAAAAATCCCTTGTCTGCTAACTTCTATTAGTTTACTGTTGTAACTATTCTTTATCCTCATTAAGATAATTATATTGTGTGTGTGTGTGTGTGTGTGTGTGTGTGTGTGTGCACTCAGTTGCTCTGACCCTTTGTGTGTGACCCTTTGTGACCCTATGGACTCTAGCCCATTGGGCTTTTCTGTCCATGAGAGTTCCCAACCAAGAATATTGAAGTGGGTTGCCATTTCCATCTCCAGGGGTTATATTACATATCTTTTATATATATCTTGTGTGAGCCTTCCAGATTTTTCTTTCAACTTCCCTACATCCTCAGGTACTTTACACCTCCGCACGTTAAGCACAGCTCCTCTTCCTCTTGATCACACCAGCTCCTCAGATGCACAGCTTGTGGAGAACACTCTGCCCACATTCCATGTGCCACAGAGTCTCAAAGCAAAGGTGGTATCTCCCACATCTTTAAGATGGCTTCCAAACCACTGTTTCATTTCTCTTCAAAAAATACTTTAAATTTAATTCATATCTTTATTGAAGTGATACGTGGATATAGTTTAAAAATGTAAAACTTTTCTGCAGAGCTTACGTAGAGAAATCTAGCCTCCAAAGCACCAAGCCACATCTCCTGGCCCTGGAGGCAACCCTTTCAATTCTTAGCGACTTCATTTCGAATTTGCCTCTAGATTATTAAATAACTTTTGTATGTGTGCGTGTATGTGTATTTCGACTCTTCAGTTTTAGGTACTTGCTATTAACTTCTTACAGAGGAAGACATATTTAGTTCTCACTTATGTCTGTCTCCCTACCCTCCAATGAATAGAGGGATCGTTATGTAATAATTTAATCTTTAGGTCAGATTTAGTATTTATATGACTGACTATTAGTCACAGCTGAGTAATATGATATATTAAACTTGTGTTTATTTTATGGTATGTCATCACTCTGGAGTTAATGATTTATTTTCTATTTTCCTCACCCTCTTAGTTTTTCTCTGTATCTATCATTACTTCATCCATAAACTCCCTGTCAGAAGTGGGCATTATTTTACTTGTCTCTGGTCAGTTAAGTTTTTTATTCTCTAACTATCGTTAAAACGTCTTGGTGTTGCCTGAAGTTGTCTCCCTGCATGGTTACAAAAGCTTCCTAGGTGGTGCAGTGGGTAAAGAATCCAGGAGATGTAAGAGGTGCCAGTTTGATCCCTGGATCAGGAAGTTCCCCTGGAGTAGGAAAGGCAACCCACTCCAGTATTCTTGCCTGGAAAATCTTGCGGACAGAGGAACGTGGCGGGCTTCAGTCCATGAGGGTGTCGAAAGAGTCAGACACAACTGAACACTGTCCTGATGGTTATAACTGTCTCTTTCTAGAGGTGACTTGTGACTTCCCACATTACCGTACATAGAAAATCAAGGTGATCGGCTAAGGAACAAATAGAACCTGTTATTACTCTCACAATCCATGGGGTCGCAACAGTTGGACACGACTGAGTCTAAACTACTGCCACGACCACCCTCACCACGTTCTCTCTGGTTCTGGTAGACAAGCTTGCTCACGTCTGGTTCATCATAATGTTGCCTTCTGTGTACCAGTGTGCATTCTTCACATTAATTAACTGCATATCAAAGTAGCCTCCAGCTCATTTTTCACTCTTCATTTCATTTGCAACTGTCCTCATCGCTCTGTGCTTCGCTGTCTCTATAGTCTGCTATGTGGTCTGTTTATCTCCTGCCTCGTGTCACTCCAGTCCGTCCTCACTCCATCACCATGATGATTGCCTAGGACACCTTTTGGTCTGTGATTCCCTTATTTAAAATCCTTTGAAGCTCCCCCATGTGTATATGATCAGATGCACACCCTTTAGGATGTTCTGCAGAACCAGCTGTACTAAGGCTTCTCCCTGACACCTAAACACATTTTGTTAAAGCTTGCAACAAACTTTTAAAAGTTGAGATATTTGCATATAGGGAAATGCACAGTCATTAAGTACCATTCAGTGGGTTCTGATTAAATATGTATGCCCATAGTACACAATTTTAAAACTTAAACTCTTAGAATAATGAACTACTGATGTGTGTAACTTCAGTACTTCTGCACGTGTGTATGCTTTTTCTCCTTTATCTTAAAATGCTTCCCCTTCCTGTCACCTGTCAGAAGACACTGGACAAAGTACTTTATGGGAAGTGTATCTACTCTTTTTTGTTGTTGTTCTTATACCTTATGCACAACTGTCATGACTCCCTTTAAGTGTTACTGTCCTTAATGATCATATGCCTTAGTTCCCTACCAGATTATATGTCTTCCACGATGGGGTCCATTTTGAATCTTTTCCATGAATATTCAATCCTTGGTACCAAAAAGGCATTCTGTAAATATCTGAATAAAGATACAGAGAAACACTGAATTTTTTGATAGAGTAGTTCAGTGAATGGAGCAGTGGTTAAGGGCAAAAACTGGAGAAGAGATTACCTGGGTATATAGAGACTTAATTACATATTTCTTATGGGATTTGGGGTTTTCCTGGTGGCTCAGTGGTAAAGAATTTGGCCTGCCGATGCAGGAGGCATGGGTTTGATCCATGGTCCAGGAAGATCCTTTGGAGAAGGAAATGGAAACATACTCCCGTATTCTTTCCTGTAGAATCCTATGATAGAGGACCCTGGTGGGTGACAGTTCATGGGGTCACAAAGAGTTGGACATGACTTGATGGCTGAATAACAACAATAACAACAGTAACATATTTTAAATATGCCTCAACCTCTTAAAATGTAAAATGGGTCATCCATTGTGTTTTTTTCACAGATTGGTATAAAACATAGATTTTTGAATCCTTTAAAATGCTTAGAAAACTTTCTAGCATCCAGGAAACACTTCACATAATTGCTGCTATTCATTTATGTTAATATAATGTTACATTGAAGATATTTAAAATTTTAGCTAAGTAACAAAGATCAAAATATCAGCGCTCATAGCAGCCATAATCTGATCCACTCAGAATCCCTTTCCTTGTATCTATCTCTTATAGAAGATAATAGAAATATTGAAATAGTAAAACTCACACCACTGAAATGAGAATTCTAGACTCTTAGAATCGAAGCTTATATATGTTACACCAACATTTCCTCTTTAGTATTTTTACAGTTATTTGTTGTCATTGTTTAGTCACTAAGTTTTGTCCTCCTCTTTCCAACCCTATGGCACTGTATCCTGCCAGGCTCTCCTATCCATGGGATTCCCCAGGCAAGAATACTGGAGTGGGTTGTCATTTCCTTTTCCATTTATGGTTATTACAGCTACCTAATACATAAAAATTAGTGCAACAAATCAAAAAATCTATATTGTCAGTATTGGAAGTCACAAGAAAACACTAGCATATATGATAGAAGGACATAGCAAATCCAGCTGTCCATTTTGAATCTTTTCCATGAATATTCAATCCTTGGTACCAAAAAGGCATTCTGTAAATATCTGAATAAAGATACAGAGAAACACTGAATTTTTTGATAGAGTAGTTCAGTGAATGGAGCAGTGGTTAAGGGCAAAAACTGGAGAAGAGATTACCTGGGTATATAGAGACTTAATTACATATTTCTTATGGGATTTGGGGTTTTCCTGGTGGCTCAGTGGAAAAGAATTTGGCCTGCCGATGCAGGAGGCATGGGTTTGATCCATGGTCCAGGAAGATCCTTTGGAGAAGGAAATGGAAACATACTCCCGTATTCTTTCCTGTAGAATCCTATGATAGAGGACCCTGGTGGGTGACAGTTCATGGGGTCACAAAGAGTTGGACATGACTTGATGGCTGAATAACAACAATAACAACAGTAACATATTTTAAATATGCCTCAACCTCTTAAAATGTAAAATGGGTCATCCATTGTGTTTTTTTCACAGATTGGTATAAAACATAGATTTTTGAATCCTTTAAAATGCTTAGAAAACTTTCTAGCATCCAGGAAACACTTCACATAATTGCTGCTATTCATTTATGTTAATATAATGTTACATTGAAGATATTTAAAATTTTAGCTAAGTAACAAAGATCAAAATATCAGCGCTCATAGCAGCCATAATCTGATCCACTCAGAATCCCTTTCCTTGTATCTATCTCTTATAGAAGATAATAGAAATATTGAAATAGTAAAACTCACACCACTGAAATGAGAATTCTAGACTCTTAGAATCGAAGCTTATATATGTTACACCAACATTTCCTCTTTAGTATTTTTACAGTTATTTGTTGTCATTGTTTAGTCACTAAGTTTTGTCCTCCTCTTTCCAACCCTATGGCACTGTATCCTGCCAGGCTCTCCTATCCATGGGATTCCCCAGGCAAGAATACTGGAGTGGGTTGTCATTTCCTTTTCCATTTATGGTTATTACAGCTACCTAATACATAAAAATTAGTGCAACAAATCAAAAAATCTATATTGTCAGTATTGGAAGTCACAAGAAAACACTAGCATATATGATAGAAGGACATAGCAAATCCAGCTGTCCAGAGCATGTCAGATCCATAGACAACTCATCAGTTTTGGAAAACTGAGAAGGGTAAGTGGTTTAGAAATTGGAGCAAGAAGAGTCTATGTTTGGAAACAGGTGAGATTGATTTAGAATGGTTTCAAGAAGGAGATGCTTATGGAGTGGGTAACTTTGTTATAGTCTGGTTCTGGTTGTAGCTTGTCTTTAAAAATGATTCTTTTAAAAGCCTCTATAATCTAAGAAAAAAAATGTAATTAGTTAGCAGCTGATTCACATAGAAATCTGTTAATCAAAATTTTTTTCTGCTTCACACACAGCAGAATTTTTGCACCAACGTGTCTTATGTCTGTTCAGCTGAAAAAAATCAAGATGGATACTGCTGTTACAGTTTTCTGGATATAATCTGTATCTTAAGATTCTTAAGTTCTGTAGCTTTATGTCTGCCATCTAGTGGTTGAAAATGTTGACATTCTTGTAGCCTATGCGGCTGTATTAATTCTTTGTACATACACATGAATATACATTGCCTCCCACGGAGTAATTCACAGTAACTGAAACTGGCATACATTTCAGTGTACTGCACATGGAAAAATGGAATATATTTTTGTTTTCTGAATTCTTCAAAATTTATGATGACGTATTAAATTTAAACACAAATGTCTTACTGTGTTGAATCCTATAAATGGCATTGTTTTGGGATGAAGCTTATTCTTTCAGCATGCTCTAAATTATTTTTCACATCTTTGTTGAACTCAGTACAATTTTAGAATGTCAAAAGATGCTTATGTGGGTATAGAATATATTAATTTTGGTTACTGTCTGCAAGAATGGACGAGGAAGACTGAATGCAGATTGTAAAAGCAGTGCATAGTTATCTGTGAAGTTGAAGATGAATAATCATTAGATGGCAGAAATAAAGGATAAAATGCTCACAAACCAAAATCGCATTTATTGTATGCCTTCCTAATTATGGGGCTTTCCAGATGGCACTAGTGGTAAAGAACCTGTCTGCCAATGCAGGATACAAAAGAGACACAAGCTTGATCGCTGTGTCAGGAAGATCTCCTTGGAAGGGAGGGCCTGGCAACCCACTCCAGTATTCTTGTCTGGAGAATCCCATGGACAGAGGAGCTTGGTGGGCTACAGCCCAGTGTCGCAAAGAACCAGACATGACTGAAGCGATTTAGCACACCTAATTGTGCAAAGAATGTAATGTAGCAGGAACTGAGTGTAGCAGATGAATGCGGTTGAAAGATCTGACATTGATGTTGTTACAGAGGAAATGAATATATGATATCCCAGGCTATGTAGTTAAACAAAAAGTCTCCTAGTTCTCCCTAGGTGACCTTGACTCTGGGTTCAGGACTACTCTTATAACATGACTAGTTATCTGGAACCACTATTGTCTTGGGCCTACCAAAGAGGACCTTCAACACTGGGAAGTTTTTTCTCTTAGAATGGAGTTCACCCTATGTGGCTTCTTTGTTTAAGCCTTTGCAGCTGTGTGCTTCAGAGGCCTGGCTCAGCATAGATAAGAATGTTTTCAGTATTAACTGAAGTTTTATTTGCTGTTCTTTTTGAAGTCTGAGTTTTTAAAATATATTTTATTGGAATAAGGACATAGAATTACAAAATAAGCTATTGAATTCCATGACTAGTTCTGTTAGTTGATTTCACTGAATGATTTTAGTGATTGAGTAGATTCACCTGAAAATTAGAATGATGACAACACATACCTCACTTTCACCAGAACTTTTTTTGGTGATCAGTAATTAATTAAAATTATTTAAATTATTTATTAATTCTGTTAATTTAAGAACTCATAAAAAATATAATACTATAAAACTGTAACATATACATTACATTTTCCCCATTCTATTTGTTTTGCTTCCTTCTATCCCTGGTTCTAGCTAGCTCAAAAAAAAAAAAAAAAAGAAGGAAGTAATATTTAACAGAAAGAGAACATTGCTTGATAGAGAGCAGTTTTTTTAAAAAAATTTTTACAGAGTCCATTCATGGTGTACTTTAAATATTTTGAGAGCCATAGAATGTGATTTCAGATAAGAATGAGGCCCTCTCAAGGTGTTACCACCATCTAATACTGCCAGACTTGAGGTTAAATTTTTCAATTAAAGATGCATTTCTTTTAGATCTTGATGACACCTCTTTCCCTAAAGTCCCTACCAAAGAGAACACAATTAACAAGGGTTCAGCATTAGTAGTCATCAGAAGAATCATGCCAGAAATGGAGGAGAAATGCCCTGGCAAGCGGCCAAGCAATATCTATGTGTAGAATGAGGAGGGACACCCCCTATTCCACGTTCACCTTCACTTTTAGCTTCCTAGGAACTTTTGCATGATTTGTTTTTTAAAAGTATGTAGTTTCACTGAGGTATAATCAAAAGAAATATTCACCAAGGATATAAATATTCATGTTTGTTTTCCTTGTATTTTTTAGGTTTCCTCTAATTTTGCATTTGTTTTAGAAACGTCTTTTTGAATTTGTACTGTGTGTAGTTATTACTCTGGTAACTTTACAAATAAAAATGTCTGTAGCACATACAATACATCTAAAAACATTTCTGTGGTTAACCTTGATATGTTGGTGATAGCAGAGGGAATTTTCCATTCCCATTTAAGAAATCAGGATGGTTTTGTTCTTTCTAAAATTACTCTTCACCAGATATATTTTCTTCACAACCATAAAAATGATGTTTAGAATGGTGACAGATTGTGATCACAATTTTTTCTGTGCCAGGGATGAGTTTATAAAAATACCATTCTTGCAAGATTGCCAATCATAATTTTACATTCCTTTCTTATCTTTGAGAACTAGGTCTATAAAATAGAAAAGAAGAAAATGCCTGCATCTTAAATAATCCTCTATGTAGTAACATCTTCCTTTACAACTTTAAATGAAAAGGGTAAAAAAACATTTAAAATATACTCTTTAATTAAATGCCTAGAGAACATGTATTAATTTGTTCATCCATTTTTAGCACCTAGCACAAGTACTAGGTTGGTGCTCAGTATACAAAGATGATAGTGCTAAGTCCTTGGATGATATAGATGATTATTAAAAATGAATCCTACCTTTAGCTTAAATATTACCTTTAGCTCAAATATTGCCAGGGGGTATGAAAGAACAGAGTTTATATAGCGTGAAAAGAACAATATGACAGATATTGGAAATGCAAGGTGCAATCAGAGAATGACAAATTCTTCTTGGGAGTAAGAATGAAGAAAAGCTGTACAGAATAGGATCAAAAAAGGAGCTGAATCTTGAATGTGACAATATATCTTTTACTAATTAGATAATGGTTGGTAGAGATGTGGGTAAGAAATAGCATTCTGGATAAAAAGGTTGACATACATAGGAACTATATATGATATAAACAAATACTAAAATAATAGACTACAAAAGAATAAATATAGCATGACATGATATGCCTAATGACACACTTAGATTTCTTTCTTACCTTACTGGAATAATAGCTAAGAAAAGGAATAGCTAGTATGAAAAGGAATCATTAAACATTTTGCCTATGTAGCTGGAATCCAATATTTTAAAGCAGCAGTAAATAATAAATGGGATGTCATATGCAAGAATGTGACTGAATGCTAAGGAAACATGGGAAACTGAATCTTCTCTCTTCAGGCTATGTCATTATCAGTTCAGTTGCTCAGTTGTGTCTGACTCTTTGCAACCCCATGGCCTACAGCATGCCAGGCTTCCCTGGCCTTCACTATCTTCTGGAGCTTGCTTAGCTTGCTTGGCTTACTGATGCCATCCAACCATTTCGTCTTCTGTTGTTATCTTATCCTTTTGCCTTCTATTTTTCTCACCATCAGGGTCTATTCCAGTGAGTCATCCCTTTGCATCAGGTGGCCAAAGTATTGGAGCTTCAGCTTCAGCATTATTCCTTCCAATGAATATTCAGGGTTGATTTCTTTTAGGATTGGCTGGTTTGATCTCTTAGCAGTCCAAGCGACTCACAAGAGTCATCTTCAACACCACAGTTGTAGTAACATCTTCCTTTACAACTTTAAATGAAAAGGGTAAAAAAACATTTAAAATATACTCTTTAATTAAATGCCTAGAGAACATGTATTAATTTGTTCATCCATTTTTAGCACCTAGCACAAGTACTAGGTTGGTGCTCAGTATACAAAGATGATAGTGCTAAGTCCTTGGATGATATAGATGATTATTAAAAATGAATCCTACCTTTAGCTTAAATATTACCTTTAGCTCAAATATTGCCAGGGGGTATGAAAGAACAGAGTTTATATAGCGTGAAAAGAACAATATGACAGATATTGGAAATGCAAGGTGCAATCAGAGAATGACAAATTCTTCTTGGGAGTAAGAATGAAGAAAAGCTGTACAGAATAGGATCAAAAAAGGAGCTGAATCTTGAATGTGACAATATATCTTTTACTAATTAGATAATGGTTGGTAGAGATGTGGGTAAGAAATAGCATTCTGGATAAAAAGGTTGACATACATAGGAACTATATATGATATAAACAAATACTAAAATAATAGACTACAAAAGAATAAATATAGCATGACATGATATGCCTAATGACACACTTAGATTTCTTTCTTACCTTACTGGAATAATAGCTAAGAAAAGGAATAGCTAGTATGAAAAGGAATCATTAAACATTTTGCCTATGTAGCTGGAATCCAATATTTTAAAGCAGCAGTAAATAATAAATGGGATGTCATATGCAAGAATGTGACTGAATGCTAAGGAAACATGGGAAACTGAATCTTCTCTCTTCAGGCTATGTCATTATCAGTTCAGTTGCTCAGTTGTGTCTGACTCTTTGCAACCCCATGGCCTACAGCATGCCAGGCTTCCCTGGCCTTCACTATCTTCTGGAGCTTGCTTAGCTTGCTTGGCTTACTGATGCCATCCAACCATTTCGTCTTCTGTTGTTATCTTATCCTTTTGCCTTCTATTTTTCTCACCATCAGGGTCTATTCCAGTGAGTCATCCCTTTGCATCAGGTGGCCAAAGTATTGGAGCTTCAGCTTCAGCATTATTCCTTCCAATGAATATTCAGGGTTGATTTCTTTTAGGATTGGCTGGTTTGATCTCTTAGCAGTCCAAGCGACTCACAAGAGTCATCTTCAACACCACAGTTCAAAGGCATCAATTCTTTGGTGCTCAGCCTTCTTTATGGTCCAGTTCTCACATCCATACATGACTACTGGGAAAACCATAGGTTTGACTATATGGACCTTTATCAGCAAAGTGACGTCTCTGCTTTTAAATACGCTATCTGGGTTTGTCTTAGCTTTTCTTCTAAGGAGCAAGTGTCTTTTTTAATTTCATGACTGCAGTCAACATCTACAATGATTTTGGAGTCCAAGAAAATAATGTCTGTCATTGTTTCCATTGTTTTTCCATGTATTTGCCGTGAAGTAATGGGACCAGATGCCGTGATCTTCATTTTTTGAATGTTGAGTTTTTTTTTTTTTTAAATGATCTTTGTATGATTCATGTTTTCCTTTCTAGGTTAGGTTTTTTTTGTTGTTGTTGTTGGTTTTTTTATTTATTTATTTTGGTGGGGGTGGGGTGGCGAGAGAGGGGAGCAGGTGGGCCGCTTCTATTGGTCTTTCATTTGTCCATTTTCATCCATTTTTATTCTTTGGCCCGTGTGGGCCTCCCATCGCGGCGGCCTCTGTTGTTGCAGAGCACCGGCTCTGGGCGCATGCGCTCCAGAGCTCGGGCTCGGTAATTGGACACATCGGTCCAGCAGCTCCGCGGCACGTGGGATCTTCCCAGGCCAGGGATCGAACCGGCGCCCCTTGCACTGCAAGGCGGTGTCCTTACCCACTCGACCACCAGGGAAGCCCGAGTGTTGAGTTTTAGGCCAGCTTTTTCACCTTCATCAAGAGGCTCTTTAGTTCCTCTTCACTTTCTGTCATAAGGGTGGTGTCATCTGCATACCTGAGATTATTGATATTTATATCACTATAAAGTTTGATATTTCTTATATAAGAATATGTGTTGAGTATTTCAAAATTTTGAGGATATTTTTGCCTGTTGTTATCTTTTTATCCTTTTGCCTTCTATTTTTCTCACCATCAGGGTCTATTCCAGTGAGTCATCCCTTTGCATCAGGTGGCCAAAGTATTGGAGCTTCAGCTTCAGCATTATTCCTTCCAATGAATATTCAGGGTTGATTTCTTTTAGGATTGGCTGGTTTGATCTCTTAGCAGTCCAAGCGACTCACAAGAGTCATCTTCAACACCACAGTTCAAAGGCATCAATTCTTTGGTGCTCAGCCTTCTTTATGGTCCAGTTCTCACATCCATACATGACTACTGGGAAAACCATAGGTTTGACTATATGGACCTTTATCAGCAAAGTGACGTCTCTGCTTTTAAATACGCTATCTGGGTTTGTCTTAGCTTTTCTTCTAAGGAGCAAGTGTCTTTTTTAATTTCATGACTGCAGTCAACATCTACAATGATTTTGGAGTCCAAGAAAATAATGTCTGTCATTGTTTCCATTGTTTTTCCATGTATTTGCCGTGAAGTAATGGGACCAGATGCCGTGATCTTCATTTTTTGAATGTTGAGTTTTTTTTTTTTTTAAATGATCTTTGTATGATTCATGTTTTCCTTTCTAGGTTAGGTTTTTTTTGTTGTTGTTGTTGGTTTTTTTATTTATTTATTTTGGTGGGGGTGGGGTGGCGAGAGAGGGGAGCAGGTGGGCCGCTTCTATTGGTCTTTCATTTGTCCATTTTCATCCATTTTTATTCTTTGGCCCGTGTGGGCCTCCCATCGCGGCGGCCTCTGTTGTTGCAGAGCACCGGCTCTGGGCGCATGCGCTCCAGAGCTCGGGCTCGGTAATTGGACACATCGGTCCAGCAGCTCCGCGGCACGTGGGATCTTCCCAGGCCAGGGATCGAACCGGCGCCCCTTGCACTGCAAGGCGGTGTCCTTACCCACTCGACCACCAGGGAAGCCCGAGTGTTGAGTTTTAGGCCAGCTTTTTCACCTTCATCAAGAGGCTCTTTAGTTCCTCTTCACTTTCTGTCATAAGGGTGGTGTCATCTGCATACCTGAGATTATTGATATTTATATCACTATAAAGTTTGATATTTCTTATATAAGAATATGTAAATGTTGTAGTATTTCAAAATTTTGAGGAGTATTTTTTTTTAGAATTTTATTGAGATGATTTTTGTTTATATAAACACGGAGAATTTGATCAATAAAGATCCAGGTTATATTGAGTTTCATATAGTCATACATATATTTCATAAAGAAGAATAAAAAAGAATGTGCTCAGACTGAAGCAAGTTTATTTTATTAATGAAAGAATTACTTATAGTAAAATGCTAAGTGCAATGATCATTTGCTCAGTCGTGCTTAACTATTTGCATTCCCATGGCCTGTAGCCTGCCAGGCTCCTCTGTTTATGGAATGTTCTAGGCAAGAATACTAGAATAGGTTGCCATATCCCCCTTCAGGGAATATTCCTGACCTAGGGGTTAAATCTGTGTCTCTTGTTTCCTGGATTGGCAGGTGGATTCTTTACCACTGATCCACCTTGGGCTCAATATATTTAGTAGAAGCATTTTAAAACTATTCAGTCTGGAGGTCAGGGTGCTTCTACATTTTGTACCTGTATAACAAAAACCGAATAGTACTCTACTTTGGATCAGAAGTTGTAGAGATATGCTGTGTAGTCTTCAAAGTTAACTTGTCCACTTTAAAGATTTGGCTAAAATAAAAGCCCAGGGCCAGATGGCTTCACAGGTGAATTCTGCCAAATATTTAAAAAAGAGCTAATGCCTGTCCTTCTAAAACTCTTCCAAAAAATTGCACAGGAAGGAACACTTCCAAACACACTCTACGAGGCCACCATCACCCTGATACCAAAACCAGGCAAAGACAACACAAAAAAAGGAAATTATAGACCAATTTCAGTAATGAACTTAGATGCCAAAATCCTCAACAAAATCCTAGCAAACAGAATTCAACAGCACATCAAAAAACTCATACATCATGATTAAGCTGGGTTCATCCCAGGCAAGCAAGGATTCTTTAATATCTGCAAATAAATCAATGTGATATGCCATATCAACAAATTGAGAGAGAAAAATCACATGATCATCTCAATAGATGCAGAAAAAGCCTTCGACAAAGTACAACATCCATTTATGATCAAATTCTTCAGAAAATGGGCATAGAATGAACCTATCTCAACATAGTAAAAGCCATATATGAGAAGCCCACAGCAAACATTATCCTCAATGGTGAAAAACTGAAAGCATTCCCTCTAAGATCAGGAACAAGACAGGGGTGTCCACTTTCACCACTATTATTCAACATAGTCCTGGAAGTTCTAGCAACAGCAATAAGAGAAGAGAAAGAAATTAAAGGAATCCAGATTGAAAAGGAAGAAGTCAAGCTCTCTCTTTTTGCAGACGACATGATATTATACATAGAAAACCCCAAAGACACTATTACAAAGCTACTAGAGCTAATCAACGAATTCAGCAAAGTTGCAGGATACAAAATCAATATACAGAAATCACTGGCATTCCGATATACAAACAATGAAAAATCAGAAAACGAAATCAAAGAGGCAATTCCCTTCACCACTGCAACCAAGAGAATAAAGTATCTAGGTATAAACCTACCCAAAGAAACAAAAGAAAATTACAACAAATTATACTCATGAAAGAAATTAAAGAAGTCTTACACAGATGAGAGATATTCCATGTTCCTGGGTTAGAAGAATCATTTTGTGAAAATGACCATACTACCAAAAATCATGTACAGATTGAATGTGATCCTTGTCAAACTACCATTGACATTCTTCACAGAACTAGACCAAAGAATAACAGTTCATATGGAAACACAAAAGATGTCGAATAGCCAAAGCAATCCTGAGAAAGAAAAATGGAGCTGGAGGAATCAGCCTCCTCAACTTCAGACTCTATTACAAAGCAACAGTCATCAAGACAGTATGGTACGGGCACAAAAACAGAACTACAGACCAATGGAACAAGATCAAGAACCCAGAGATAAACCCACGCACCTATGGGTACCTTATTTTTGACAAAGGAGGTGAAACTATAAAATGGGACCAAGACAGCCTCTTCAACAAATGGTGCTGGGAAAATTGGACAGCTACATGCAAAAAAATGAAGTTGGAACATTCCCTGACACCATACACAAAGATCAACTCAAATGGATTAAAGACCTAAATGTAAGACCAGAAACCCTCAAACTCTTAGAGGAGAAAATAGGCAAAACACTCAAGGACTTAAAGCAAGATTTTCTCTGATCCACCTACTAGAATACTGAGACTAAAGAGACAAATGAACATGTGGGACCTCATGAAACTTAAACGTTTTTGTACAGCAAAAGAAATTACAAAAAAAGCTGAACAGACACCCCACATAGTGGGAGAAAATCATAGCAGATGAAACAACAAAGAATTAATCTCCAAAATCTACAAGCAACTCAGGCAACTCAGCATCAGAAAAATGAACAACTCAATCAAAAAAGGTCGAAATAGACATCTCACCAAAGAGGACATACAGATGGCCAAAAAGCACATGAAACGGTGCTCAACCTTGCTTATTATTAGAGAAATGCAAATCAAAACTACAATGAGATATCACCTCACACCTGTCAGAATGGCCATCATCCACAAATCGACAGACAATAAATGCTGGAGAGGGTGTGGAGAAAAGGGAACCCTCTTGCATTGTTGGTGGGAATGTAAATGGATACAGCTGCTATGGAAGACAGTATGGAGATTCCTTAAAAAGCTAAAAATAGAAGCACCCTATGACCCAGCAATCCCATTCTTAGGCTTATACCTTGATGAAATCAAAACTGAGAGAAGCACCTGTACCCCAATATTCATTGCAGCTCTCTATAAAATAGCCAGAACATGGAAGCAACCTAGATGCCCATTGATGAACAAATGGATACAAAAGCTCTAGTACATATATGCAATGGAATACTACCCAGCTGTAAAAAGAAATGCAGAAGAATCCGTCCTAATGAGGGGGCTCAATCTAGAACATATCATAAAAAGTGAAGTAAGTCAAAAAGAGAAAGACAAGTACAGTATACTAACATATATATATGGAATCTCGTAAAAGGGTAATGATAACACAGGCGATGAACCCATGGAAAAACAGAGAATAAACATATGGGCATTGTGGGGAATGGACAGAAAGGAATAAACATGATGGGACCAAGACAGCCTCTTCAACAAATGGTGCTGGAAAAGACCAGAAAAATGAAGTTGGAACATTCCTGACACCATACACAAAGATCAACTCAAATGGATTAAAGACCTAAATGTAAGACCAGAAACCATCAAACTCTTAGAGGAGAAAATAGGCAAAACACTCAAGGACTTAAAGCAAGATTTTCTCTGATCCACCTACTAGAATACTGAGACTAAAGAGACAAATGAACATGTGGGACCTCATGAAACTTAAACGTTTTTGTACAGCAAAAGAAATTACAAAAAAAGCTGAACAGACACCCCACATAGTGGGAGAAAATCATAGCAGATGAAACAACAAAGAATTAATCTCCAAAATCTACAAGCAACTCAGGCAACTCAGCATCAGAAAAATGAACAACTCAATCAAAAAAGGTCGAAATAGACATCTCACCAAAGAGGACATACAGATGGCCAAAAAGCACATGAAACGGTGCTCAACCTTGCTTATTATTAGAGAAATGCAAATCAAAACTACAATGAGATATCACCTCACACCTGTCAGAATGGCCATCATCCACAAATCGACAGACAATAAATGCTGGAGAGGGTGTGGAGAAAAGGGAACCCTCTTGCATTGTTGGTGGGAATGTAAATGGATACAGCTGCTATGGAAGACAGTATGGAGATTCCTTAAAAAGCTAAAAATAGAAGCACCCTATGACCCAGCAATCCCATTCTTAGGCTTATACCTTGATGAAATCAAAACTGAGAGAAGCACCTGTACCCCAATATTCATTGCAGCTCTCTATAAAATAGCCAGAACATGGAAGCAACCTAGATGCCCATTGATGAACAAATGGATACAAAAGCTCTAGTACATATATGCAATGGAATACTACCCAGCTGTAAAAAGAAATGCAGAAGAATCCGTCCTAATGAGGGGGCTCAATCTAGAACATATCATAAAAAGTGAAGTAAGTCAAAAAGAGAAAGACAAGTACAGTATACTAACATATATATATGGAATCTCGTAAAAGGGTAATGATAACACAGGCGATGAACCCATGGAAAAACAGAGAATAAACATATGGGCATTGTGGGGAATGGACAGTGGGTGGGAGGTGTAGAGGGAGTAACATGGAAATCTATACTATCATCTGTGAAAAAGATAGCTATTGTCATTTCGCTGTGGGAATAGGAGTTCCTACAAGAGCTCGGTGCGACAGTCTGGAGGGGTGGGATGGGGAGGCCTGGGAGAGGGGAGGGGACAGGGATATGCATATGACTGATCTGGGAACATGCATGTCTGTGAACAGCAAAACTCTGTAAAAACTTGAAAAAAAAAATAAAAATTTTTAAAAAAAGATTTGGCTAAATTATCTAATAGGTAAAATTCTGTAATTCTGTGTTTAGAAAATTATTGGAATATAATTCATTCTGTCTGAGGCTCTGAAAATACAAAATGCACAGTAAGATCATTACTATAAGACATTGACATTTTCTTCTTTATCTCATAGTAATTTTGAAGTATTCAATGGTATTTTGTGGGAAATCGTCTGTGCAGTTTCTGGCATAGATCAAGAGGTTCTTTATTGAAACTAGAAGGACAAATATTTGAACAGAAACTCACATGGGATGTAAGGAAGTATTTTCTCCCTACCACTGACCTGGTTTGCTTCTGAACAACCATCCCTTAGCAGTGCACAAACTCACCCAGGATGGAGGGTCCTGATTGTGGAAGCTTATGCTTGTAGAAGTTGGCAAGCTATGATTATCAAGTCAAAAAAGATTTTCAGTGAAATTGGAAAGTCCCTACACTGTTCTGTGATGTCATTTCATATAATAATCACAACAAACCCAGGATAAAGGTTTTTTTCCTTAATTTACACATGAGAAAAACAATTTTCTGAGAGATAATATAACTTGTTACAAGTCACATAATTAGTCAAAGATGAGGAGCAAGTACTGAGCTTAAACTGATAACAGTGGCTTATTTTCTTCCATCATGTTAAACGTTTTAATAGGATAGAAGAAAAGTGCAATTTTAAGTGTGAAAGTAAACAAAGCAAAGATGTGCTAATCTCAGAATTTAAAGAACATGCTCACAAAATGTCCAAACAAGGAATATAATGATTAAACTCTAGATTATAGTCATTACATAAGAAAGATTAAGGGAAGAGTATTTGATGCCATTTAATAATGAGTTGGAAAACAGGAGAAGTATATTCTTGTCCTGTTCAAAAGTGTGGGTGTGACTTGACTTTAAATATATAGATGCTGAGTTTTGGGAAATAGATTTTTCTTGGAAGCCCAGAATACTAAAGCCAACCTAAATACCTTGTAGTGGAACTGTTAAGAGCTGGGAAAGGCCTGGGAGAGGGAGGGACAGGGATATGCATATGACTGATCTGGGAACATGCATGTCTGTGAACAGCAAAACTCTGTAAAAACTTGAAAAAAAAAATAAAAATTTTTAAAAAAAGATTTGGCTAAATTATCTAATAGGTAAAATTCTGTAATTCTGTGTTTAGAAAATTAATTCATTCTGTCTGAGGCTCTGAAAATACAAAATGCACAGTAAGATCATTACTATAAGACATTGACATTTTCTTCTTTATCTCATAGTAATTTTGAAGTATTCAATGGTATTTTGTGGGAAATCGTCTGTGCAGTTTCTGGCATAGATCAAGAGGTTCTTTATTGAAACTAGAAGGACAAATATTTGAACAGAAACTCACATGGGATGTAAGGAAGTATTTTCTCCCTACCACTGACCTGGTTTGCTTCTGAACAACCATCCCTTAGCAGTGCACAAACTCACCCAGGATGGAGGGTCCTGATTGTGGAAGCTTATGCTTGTAGAAGTTGGCAAGCTATGATTATCAAGTCAAAAAAGATTTTCAGTGAAATTGGAAAGTCCCTACACTGTTCTGTGATGTCATTTCATATAATAATCACAACAAACCCAGGATAAAGGTTTTTTTCCTTAATTTACACATGAGAAAAACAATTTTCTGAGAGATAATATAACTTGTTACAAGTCACATAATTAGTCAAAGATGAGGAGCAAGTACTGAGCTTAAACTGATAACAGTGGCTTATTTTCTTCCATCATGTTAAACGTTTTAATAGGATAGAAGAAAAGTGCAATTTTAAGTGTGAAAGTAAACAAAGCAAAGATGTGCTAATCTCAGAATTTAAAGAACATGCTCACAAAATGTCCAAACAAGGAATATAATGATTAAACTCTAGATTATAGTCATTACATAAGAAAGATTAAGGGAAGAGTATTTGATGCCATTTAATAATGAGTTGGAAAACAGGAGAAGTATATTCTTGTCCTGTTCAAAAGTGTGGGTGTGACTTGACTTTAAATATATAGATGCTGAGTTTTGGGAAATAGATTTTTCTTGGAAGCCCAGAATACTAAAGCCAACCTAAATACCTTGTAGTGGAACTGTTAAATTAATTAAGGTATGTTTATTAGTTGCAAATACTATGCAGTATATTAATGTTTAAACATCTTAATGGAGACATTGAATGGAGAATGTGTTTCATAATCCATGAAAATAAATTAACAAATATTATGTAGGATAGACATTTATGGTTTTTGCAGAATATATTTTTCTTAAAGACTCCATAATACTTTTATAATCTATCCTAAATTTAAAATATTATTAAATGACTGATTTTAATAGTTCTGGGGAAATTTTTCAGCATTAAACATAAAAATATAATTATGAAGTCATTTTGAAACTTTTAAATTATATGTATAAATATATAAATATTACAGATACTAAATCACAGAAGAAAGAGCCTGAAATAGTGGTTTTTTACAGCTGGGATTTAGCAGACAACTTGGTTTTAGGGAGATACTCATAGCCATTACCCAGGTTTCCCAGGTGGCACTAGTGGTAAAGAACCCTCCTGCCAACATAGGCGACATAGAAATGTGAATTTGATCCTCTGGACGAGGATGTGGCAACCCACCCCAGTATTCTTGCTTGGAGAATCTCCTCGACAGAGAAGCCGGACAGGCCACAGTCCACAGTTCCACAAAGAGTTGGATGGGACTGAAATGACTTAACATGCACACACCACCCAATACCACTTCTTTAGTAAGTCATTAAAATATTAATGGTTATAATCTCTTGATATGCAGTTATCTTAACTTTTCTTCTTGCTTTATATATTGACTGAGAAGTTTTATAGTTAATGTGTACTTTTTTTCAATTAATTTTTGAAATAAAAATATGCCCCAATTCTGAAATTGAATTTAAAGAACATGCTCACAAAATGTCCAAACAAGGAATATAATGATTAAACTCTAGATTATAGTCATTACATAAGAAAGATTAAGGGAAGAGTATTTGATGCCATTTAATAATGAGTTGGAAAACAGGAGAAGTATATTCTTGTCCTGTTCAAAAGTGTGGGTGTGACTTGACTTTAAATATATAGATGCTGAGTTTTGGGAAATAGATTTTTCTTGGAAGCCCAGAATACTAAAGCCAACCTAAATACCTTGTAGTGGAACTGTTAAATTAATTAAGGTATGTTTATTAGTTGCAAATACTATGCAGTATATTAATGTTTAAACATCTTAATGGAGACATTGAATGGAGAATGTGTTTCATAATCCATGAAAATAAATTAACAAATATTATGTAGGATAGACATTTATGGTTTTTGCAGAATATATTTTTCTTAAAGACTCCATAATACTTTTATAATCTATCCTAAATTTAAAATATTATTAAATGACTGATTTTAATAGTTCTGGGGAAATTTTTCAGCATTAAACATAAAAATATAATTATGAAGTCATTTTGAAACTTTTAAATTATATGTATAAATATATAAATATTACAGATACTAAATCACAGAAGAAAGAGCCTGAAATAGTGGTTTTTTACAGCTGGGATTTAGCAGACAACTTGGTTTTAGGGAGATACTCATAGCCATTACCCAGGTTTCCCAGGTGGCACTAGTGGTAAAGAACCCTCCTGCCAACATAGGCGACATAGAAATGTGAATTTGATCCTCTGGACGAGGATGTGGCAACCCACCCCAGTATTCTTGCTTGGAGAATCTCCTCGACAGAGAAGCCGGACAGGCCACAGTCCACAGTTCCACAAAGAGTTGGATGGGACTGAAATGACTTAACATGCACACACCACCCAATACCACTTCTTTAGTAAGTCATTAAAATATTAATGGTTATAATCTCTTGATATGCAGTTATCTTAACTTTTCTTCTTGCTTTATATATTGACTGAGAAGTTTTTATAGTTAATGTGTACTATCATAATTTTTTGATTAAAAATATGGCAAATGGTTCTGAATTTATCAGCTGGAATAATTGAAATTTTCTGTCTTAGATCAGTTATTCTTGGAATTAGCATTAATAACTACTATTCAAATGCCAAAGAAAGGAGGAAAAGCAGCATCTCATTCTGCTAAAAAATGTAACCATTTTATTTCCCTTAGTTGCCTAGTGAATGACATAGTTTGTACTTTGAGTATACATTTTTTAAAAGAAGACATGCCCACTACTCTTGGCAATACTGTCAAGAGTGGAATAGTTTTCTATAAAGGAGGACTTAGTAACCAAAGTGATTAAATTTGAATTTGGCTACAGAGTTAAATGAAGTATCATCAAGCAAAGATTGAGAATGACATTTGATAAAACATCAAATGTCAATTGTAATTGAGAGATAATCTAAATAACCTTCAAAAGTCTGTTTTACAGATAAGTAAATGAAAACTCTAAGGCTTACATGAAACAACTTTTCCAGCAATCGCAAAGTTAAGACTAGATTACATTCATATTTAATTACTTCCATGTCAGTATTCTTTCTACTTTGTAACATTGCCTCCAGTCATGCTACATTTTTCACATTTGCTTGAAAATATTTTATTAATAATTTATTTTCAGTCTTCTAATGAAGACACTAAGAAAGTAAATGCCAGTGCATTCATTGAATTAAAAAGGAATCCTAATGCAACCTGATCTACTTTGAATCACTTTGTTTTAACCATCTCTACTGTAAATATGCTGAATGAATTACAAATTTCCTCTGATATAAACATAAGTGATTTAACAAGCTCATGTGATTGTATATTTAAAACTATGTTCATAATTCTTTAGACATTAATTTATGTCCGTTAACCAGAGATGTTGAATGGAGAATATGTTTCAGGAAATTAGATTTACAAATGTAAACTTGGTAGGTATTATAATAGAGTAGACATTTGTGGAGTTTTTTTAAATCATATTTCTTGGTTATCCAAGTAATCTATGATAATTTTATAGTTCGTCCTGCTTCATTTGTAAATTTTTAAATTATATTTTCTTAAATAAAAAAACATATAATCAGTATAAAATCGAGATATTTTATACTTTTTTCTTTTTACTTAAAAAATTTTGTATATAATAATGTATAAATTTAAAGTATATGATATACACCTTGTTACGTTTTTCGGTTTGAAATATATTTTGTTTGTGGCTGTACTTTCTTATGGTATTATTATGGTTTCTATTTGGAATATCATCTTCCATCCTTTCACTTTGAGTCTATATGTTTCTTTAGAGATGGAATGAGTCTCCTGTAGGTAGCATATGGTTGGAATTTTTGTTGTTGTTCATCCAGCCACTCTGTAACTTCTGATTAATGAGTTCAGTACGTTTGTACTTACGATGGTTATTGATATGTAAGGATTTACTGCTGCTGTTTTATATTCTGCCTTTTGATTATTTTTTCTCTCCATTGTTTTTTTTTTTCTCCTCTTTCTGTCTACCTTTGTAAGTTGGTGATTTTCCATGGTGATTTCCTCAACCTACTTTTCTTTGTTTGTTGTCTCTGTTTTAGTTTTTTTGCTTTTTGGTTGCCATGAGGTTTACATAAAACATTTCATAGATAAAATAGTCCTTTCTGTGCTGATAGAAACTCATCTTCACTCACCTATAAAGTTTTTACTCTTCTCTTTTTATTAATGTAGTCAATTATCTTTCTATGCTGTGATTGCATTACTAAGTTGTAGTAGCTATAGTTATTTTTAGTGCTTGTTTCCTTTCATCTTTATGCTATAATTAAGGGCTTAATGTGCTATTCTAAAAAGAGTCAGTTTTCTAATACATTTTATATCATTAGAATTTTGTTTATTTTTGTCATTTCATTTCGGCGTGAAGAGTTTCTCTCAACATTTCTTGTGAGGCAAGTGAACTCTCTGTTTTTGTTTCTTTAGAAAAGCCTTTATTTTCCCTTTGTATCAGAAGGATACCTTTGCTGAATAGTCTTTTTGACTTTACATTTTTCTCTCTCAATATTTTGAATGCCATTGTACTCTTTAGACCTAGAGAGTTTTTAAACATATTTCTTGGTTATCCAAGTAATCTATGATAATTTTATAGTTCGTCCTGCTTCATTTGTAAATTTTTAAATTATATTTTCTTAAATAAAAAAACATATAATCAGTATAAAATCGAGATATTTTATACTTTTTTCTTTTTACTTAAAAAATTTTGTATATAATAATGTATAAATTTAAAGTATATGATATACACCTTGTTACGTTTTTCGGTTTGAAATATATTTTGTTTGTGGCTGTACTTTCTTATGGTATTATTATGGTTTCTATTTGGAATATCATCTTCCATCCTTTCACTTTGAGTCTATATGTTTCTTTAGAGATGGAATGAGTCTCCTGTAGGTAGCATATGGTTGGAATTTTTGTTGTTGTTCATCCAGCCACTCTGTAACTTCTGATTAATGAGTTCAGTACGTTTGTACTTACGATGGTTATTGATATGTAAGGATTTACTGCTGCTGTTTTATATTCTGCCTTTTGATTATTTTTTCTCTCCATTGTTTTTTTTTTTCTCCTCTTTCTGTCTACCTTTGTAAGTTGGTGATTTTCCATGGTGATTTCCTCAACCTACTTTTCTTTGTTTGTTGTCTCTGTTTTAGTTTTTTTGCTTTTTGGTTGCCATGAGGTTTACATAAAACATTTCATAGATAAAATAGTCCTTTCTGTGCTGATAGAAACTCATCTTCACTCACCTATAAAGTTTTTACTCTTCTCTTTTTATTAATGTAGTCAATTATCTTTCTATGCTGTGATTGCATTACTAAGTTGTAGTAGCTATAGTTATTTTTAGTGCTTGTTTCCTTTCATCTTTATGCTATAATTAAGGGCTTAATGTGCTATTCTAAAAAGAGTCAGTTTTCTAATACATTTTATATCATTAGAATTTTGTTTATTTTTGTCATTTCATTTCGGCGTGAAGAGTTTCTCTCAACATTTCTTGTGAGGCAAGTGAACTCTCTGTTTTTGTTTCTTTAGAAAAGCCTTTATTTTCCCTTTGTATCAGAAGGATACCTTTGCTGAATAGTCTTTTTGACTTTACATTTTTATCTTTCAATATTTTGAATGCCATTGTACTCTTTAGACCTAGAGAGTTTCTGTTGAAAAATCTCTTACCTCGATGGGGTTAGGATACTGTCATTTTTTCCCAGGTGCCTTTATATTTGTTAGTAAGTCTTTTTTCTTTTTTGGCAACTTCTATTGCTCTTTCATTTATTTACCTTTGTTTTTTGGCCTGTGTGGGCCTCCCATCGCAGGGGCCTCTCTCGTCACAGAGCACTAGATCTGGGCGCATGCGCTCCAGAGCTCTGACTTGGTAGTTGGACACATCGGTCTAGTTGTTCAGTAGTACATGGAATATTCCCAGGCCAGGGATCGAACTGGCGCCCCTTTCTATACAAGGCGTGTCCTTACCCACTGGACCACCAGAGAAGTCCCTATATTTCTTTATATTTGACTTTTGACACATTTAATATAATGTGTATTGAAACAGTTCTTTTTCTGTTAAGATAGTAAGGTGCTCGGGCTTCCCTGGTGGTCCAGTGGGTAAGGACACCGCCTTGCAGTGCAAGAGGCGCCGGTTTGATCCCTGGCCTGGGAAGAGCCCACGTGCCGCAGAGCGGCTGGACCAGTGTGTCCAATTACTGAGCCGGAGCTCTGGAGCGCATGCGCCCAGATCCACGCTCTTGGACAACAGACGCCGCCGCGATGGGAGGCCCACAGGAGCCAAAGAACAAAGACGGATGAAAATAGAGAAATGAAAGACCAATAGAAGTGGCCCGCCCGGCCCCTCCCTCCGCTCCATCCCTAAAAAAGATAAATAAATTAAAAAAAAAAAAAAGATAGTAAGGTGCTCTATTAGTTTCATGGACTTGTGTATCTAGTTCTTGACCAGTCTTGGGAAATTCTCAACTGTGTTTCTTTAAATGCATTTTCTGCCCTCTTCTTTTGTTACACCCATTAATCTTTTCTTTCCTAGTGGAGCCTGGTGGTTCTTATAGGATCTCTTCACTTGGAAAAAATCTTCGTTCTCTCTCTTCTTCCACTTGAATCATTTGTATATTCCTGTCTTTGGGCATACTTATTCTCTCTGATCTGATCATTCTGCAGTGTTTCTGAATGCAGTCTTCATCTCATTGTGTTCATCAGCTCCAGAATCTGTCTAGTTCTGTTTTCAGGATTTAAATATCTGTGGTAGAGCACTCCTTCTATAATTTTATTCCTAAATGATAGTATTGCCTGTCTGAGTTTCCTTGTAACTCATTAAATTTCTTGCTAACAAGTTATTTTGAATTCTTTATCAGGTGGCTTGCAGTATTCCGTGTCTTTGGGTTCTGCTGGTGAAAAACTATAATTTTCCTTTTGTGGTACTATATTACAGTGATTTTTCATAGTATTTGATGGAAAGCTATATTGGCACTTTTGAAGTAGCAAACACCTTACCTAAGGCTTTGTTCAAACAATCCAACAGGTTGGTAATTAGGAGCCATTCTCTTTTTTCCCAGAAGGTGGCACCATAGCACAAGTTTTTCTTTCTTTTAGCAGAGCTGACTGGCTGCTAAGCTGGAGAACTTGCCCATTTAAATAAACAAAGCAAAACTTGGGGCAGGAGAGGGGAAAAAAAAAGAAGAAAAGCATAGCAGCAGATTGGTGAAGGAGAGGTGTACTTATCCTTGAACTAGGGGGTGAGAGGTCTTTGGATGGTTCTTTTGACAGAATTCCAGGGTAGACAGCGGGAAATGCCTTCCTTCAGATCTTTGTTTGCTTTCTGCGCTTTGCTTTCCTTACGCCAGTCACTTCCACTCTCTCCACACCAAAAAAGTCTTTCCAGCTGTAGCACCAGCACCGGGTGTGACCCACTTAACTCCTTCACTTCAGCCAGAAGTGCTGTGCAGCTCCTGCTGTACCCACAGCCACTCCCCTCCCTGTCCAGTGGCTCTGAGGTCCAGTGCCCCCACGTTCAGGTGCACCTGGATGGATCGCTCAGGTGTCCTGGGGTATGCACAGAGGTGCTTTTCTTCTTTTTTTTCTTCCCAATTATGGATACCTAGTTAGTTGTAAATCAAAGGAATGAAGAAAAAAAGAACAACTCAAACCACCATGACTCTGACCTCACTCTGTCCCTATTCTTAAAATTATTTATTTCTCATTTTCAACATTGTTTTAAATAGATACTGTGATGAGAACATTGGAATCATTTCTTGCATGATCTCTCAATATAGAACAACTGATTATACCAAAAATGATTTCCTAAAAGTAACTTTGGGAAGAGGGTCAGTAATAAGCAATTCAGGAACCAATCAGCATCCTTCATGGTCGGACATAATCTGAGGATACATTTTGAGTTATTTCTTTTTCAGGTGGTACTATATTATTCCAGTGATTGCCTGTCTGAGTTTCCTTGTAACTCATTAAATTTCTTGCTAACAAGTTATTTTGAATTCTTTATCAGGTGGCTTGCAGTATTCCGTGTCTTTGGGTTCTGCTGGTGAAAACTATAATTTTCCTTTTGTGGTACTATATTACAGTGATTTTTCATAGTATTTGATGGAAAGCTATATTGGCACTTTTGAAGTAGCAAACACCTTACCTAAGGCTTTGTTCAAACAATCCAACAGGTTGGTAATTAGGAGCCATTCTCTTTTTTCCCAGAAGGTGGCACCATAGCACAAGTTTTTCTTTCTTTTAGCAGAGCTGACTGGCTGCTAAGCTGGAGAACTTGCCCATTTAAATAAACAAAGCAAAACTTGGGGCAGGAGAGGGGAAAAAAAAAGAAGAAAAGCATAGCAGCAGATTGGTGAAGGAGAGGTGTACTTATCCTTGAACTAGGGGGTGAGAGGTCTTTGGATGGTTCTTTTGACAGAATTCCAGGGTAGACAGCGGGAAATGCCTTCCTTCAGATCTTTGTTTGCTTTCTGCGCTTTGCTTTCCTTACGCCAGTCACTTCCACTCTCTCCACACCAAAAAAGTCTTTCCAGCTGTAGCACCAGCACCGGGTGTGACCCACTTAACTCCTTCACTTCAGCCAGAAGTGCTGTGCAGCTCCTGCTGTACCCACAGCCACTCCCCTCCCTGTCCAGTGGCTCTGAGGTCCAGTGCCCCCACGTTCAGGTGCACCTGGATGGATCGCTCAGGTGTCCTGGGGTATGCACAGAGGTGCTTTTCTTCTTTTTTTTCTTCCCAATTATGGATACCTAGTTAGTTGTAAATCAAAGGAATGAAGAAAAAAAGAACAACTCAAACCACCATGACTCTGACCTCACTCTGTCCCTATTCTTAAAATTATTTATTTCTCATTTTCAACATTGTTTTAAATAGATACTGTGATGAGAACATTGGAATCATTTCTTGCATGATCTCTCAATATAGAACAACTGATTATACCAAAAATGATTTCCTAAAAGTAACTTTGGGAAGAGGGTCAGTAATAAGCAATTCAGGAACCAATCAGCATCCTTTATGGTCGGACATAATCTGAGGATACATTTTTGAGCATCTATAGAAATACCCTTGGGAGATAGTCTATAAATACTGTTTTGCTCAACTGAGCAAATATTTAATATTGAAAAAATATTAAACACTGGTATATTTTATTATTTTATTCCTGTCTAGTACTTAGGGTGCTGCCACTTTTCTAGCTGCCAGGTAAGAGCAGTTATAAGTTGCAGCAAACAATTTTGTAGAATTGACTTCTTAGAGAAATTAAATCTCTAACAAGGATGAGTTTCTGTAGAGCAGTTGACTCCATCTGTGCTAAAACAGGAGCAAAGTGGAAAAGAAAGATGGAAATAGAGAATTGAGAACAAGTGATTCACAGGTACTAGGAGGGCCAACTTTGATGCAGTTATTCAAGGAAAACATGGAAAGGACCCAGAATGTAGTACTTAGAAGAAGCCAGAAGTTATTTGGGCAGCATGAGCACCATAATGAATAGCTCCTTGGTAGTCATGATTGAAAAGTATTTCAAGGATAGATTGGCCTAAAACCTAAAATATCATAGGAATAAATAGAAGTTTAACTATTATTTAAGTGACTGGGATGTCATATGGACCTTGTCACTGGCAGACAGGGACAGATTGCCATGAAGTTAATACGACCCCTAGCATTCAGAGAAGTTCAAGAGAAAGAAGATTGTTTGATGGGGAACTGGGGTAGATTTAGATAAAAGCAGAAAATATTTTTTTGTCTCAAAAAAAGAATTGTTTTCAAGTATCTTCTCCCAAAGACAGAGAAGATACTTGGAACAAGTCCTGGGGAGGTGGAAGATGAATCAAGATCACAAATGAAACAGCTAATCTTGGGAGATAGAAGACATCTCTCCCATTAACATCTGAAGGTGGGGAAAAAAAGGACACCTGGATATTAAAAGTATGAGATCTGAGGGAAAGTTTATTTTGAAGGATTATCTTACCAAATTAACTTTTAGATGAGAGTATTTGGAGTAAGGATAAAAGATTTACAGATTGTACTCAAAATGTTGAATAACTGCTTTCAGAAAAAAAAGGGTTTTGAGTGAGTTAGAGTTAAGAAAAAATAGAATTCTGAACAGATTATCGGTTGATACAAAAAAGAAGTATTTCTTTGTAATGATGCCTAGTTGCATGTGGTTCTTCCTAGGCAGCTTAAGATTTTGAGCGGTGAAAGGAGATGGGTATGATCAAGATAGTTGTGATGAAAAAAACAAAGAGACTGAAGAATTATTATTGAACTGGAGAAAGAAGTCCTTGGGACAGTTTGAAGCCACAAGTACTGGGGCTTCAAAGTAAAATACTCATTCAGGCAATGTTCCAGTACAGGTTAACCTTTGTTAAATTTTGCATCAGTTCTTAAGTCATATGATTTGATCTTAAAGACTTCAGCTCTAAATATTTGTTTTCTATAAACAGAGACCAAAGGGAAGAGAAGTATATCAAGCTCAAAATGTATCAGTAATTCATAACTTTTGCTAGTTTATATAAATAAATGATGTGTTGACTCAGAAGGAATTGCATCACATACATATTCACAACAGGGATATAATGCGTAATGAAATTAAAATGAAACTTTGTTTAAAAAGTACAGGGTCTAAATCCCAATTCCCCCCACCCTAAATACAAAAGCTAAAGTAAGTCTTGGTTCAAAATGCAAGATAGTACTTGTGTTTTATTTTTCCATGGTAGATAATTCTTTTAGAGAGAGAGAGAAGTGTGAGGTAAGACTACCTTTAAAATATTTGACTTGTTTCAGTCTTGAATGTAGTCAAAATCCAGCTGGAAATACTATTTTCTGGTTGTACCCACTCTTTTATGTTCTATTCAATGCCATTTATAAATAAATTCCCCTATGTAGATTCCTATTATCTATTTTTGTTGAATGAGGGAAAAATCCATTACTTCTTTATTATTTCACATTATTATGAAATGTCTTATGCTATGATCATAAATTATAAATAGAAAAAGAGTATCCATTTTTCTCCTTCAAAAACTAACACTTAAGGGTTTTGATTTGTGACCTCTGGTACTGTTGTGAAGACCAGTGTTCACTCTTGACTGAGGGCAGAATAAGCATCGGGTTTTAAAATACTCGTCTATATTAATTTAGTCCAAAATATGCACATGAAGTCTTCTTGATCAAAGATAGGTTATAATGATTCACATTAAAATAATGATGTCAAAAAAAATAATGATGTCTATGACCATACCACTCTGAACATGCCTGTTCTCAAAAGCTGAGCAGGATCAGGCCTGTTTAGTACATGAATTGAAAAATAGTGATTGTATAATTCTTCACAGTTTTGTTCATGGGCAATGAGAGAAAAGTTAGATATAATGCCTTATAAATAGAGATTGCAAAATTTGTGTCGTAGAGGAACAGAGAAAAATGATGTTTTTTTACTTCTTGGAGATGGATGAAAAGGATTCTGTGTTCTCACTGTAGTCTTTTGGAATGTAAATACATCTCTCCAAAGGCCGGATAAGATCCAGTGGCCCTGGATTTTATGACTGAAGATGTCTCCAAGGTTCTAGGCCTCATTTTCCCTTGAAATGTAGGTATGTACCCAAAAGAGACTATTATTTCTGGAGTTCTCTGTCAACTTCCATACAGTTGTCAGCCAACTTTCCAAGTCTCACTCTTAACTACCATCCCAAGTTTTAGCAAAATTCACTCAAAAGGCTCCAGATATCTAAATATGTGAAAATATTTTCTCTTGCCACACAATAGATAACCTGTCTTAGAAAAAGTCATAGAAAGAGATCAGGAATGATCAGTGGAGCAAAGAGGAAAGTTCACTAATGGGGAAGATATAGATGGCACCTTCAGTTAGGTGCAGTGGAGGCAGGAGTGACCACCTGACATGTGATATGCTTGGGGCCTCACATCAGTGGAGTCAGGGACAAACTGTAGGCTGAAGTCCTGATGTGAAAGTGGTCACAATCTGTCATATAATCTCATAAACTGACTCATGGTACAGAAGCTGTTTTTAAGAAAACGTACAAAGTTGAAATACTACCAACAAAACAAGGCAGATGGAGGCAGGAGTGGTTTTTTCCTTAGACCTTTTTATATTGAAGACCTCTGGTACTGTTGTGAAGACCAGTGTTCACTCTTGACTGAGGGCAGAATAAGCATCGGGTTTTAAAATACTCGTCTATATTAATTTAGTCCAAAATATGCACATGAAGTCTTCTTGATCAAAGATAGGTTATAATGATTCACATTAAAATAATGATGTCAAAAAAAATAATGATGTCTATGACCATACCACTCTGAACATGCCTGTTCTCAAAAGCTGAGCAGGATCAGGCCTGTTTAGTACATGAATTGAAAAATAGTGATTGTATAATTCTTCACAGTTTTGTTCATGGGCAATGAGAGAAAAGTTAGATATAATGCCTTATAAATAGAGATTGCAAAATTTGTGTCGTAGAGGAACAGAGAAAAATGATGTTTTTTTTTTCCTTCTTGGAGATGGATGAAAAGGATTCTGTGTTCTCACTGTAGTCTTTTGGAATGTAAATACATCTCTCCAAAGGCCGGATAAGATCCAGTGGCCCTGGATTTTATGACTGAAGATGTCTCCAAGGTTCTAGGCCTCATTTTCCCTTGAAATGTAGGTATGTACCCAAAAGAGACTATTATTTCTGGAGTTCTCTGTCAACTTCCATACAGTTGTCAGCCAACTTTCCAAGTCTCACTCTTAACTACCATCCCAAGTTTTAGCAAAATTCACTCAAAAGGCTCCAGATATCTAAATATGTGAAAATATTTTCTCTTGCCACACAATAGATAACCTGTCTTAGAAAAAGTCATAGAAAGAGATCAGGAATGATCAGTGGAGCAAAGAGGAAAGTTCACTAATGGGGAAGATATAGATGGCACCTTCAGTTAGGTGCAGTGGAGGCAGGAGTGACCACCTGACATGTGATATGCTTGGGGCCTCACATCAGTGGAGTCAGGGACAAACTGTAGGCTGAAGTCCTGATGTGAAAGTGGTCACAATCTGTCATATAATCTCATAAACTGACTCATGGTACAGAAGCTGTTTTTAAGAAAACGTACAAAGTTGAAATACTACCAACAAAACAAGGCAGAGATGGGATAAAGAGTTTGTTCCTTTATGTTATAAAATTTCTAACTTAGATAACTAGATGTGGGTCATTATTTAGTCACTTATCACTTGTAGACCTTTTTATATTGAAGACCCGTGACTCTCTTCAATACTTGAATAAAAATTTTTCTTGAATTCTTTAGTAACTTCTTTCCTTTCATATTTGCCAGTCCCACTTTTTAAATTTTCACTAACTTGTTACTGGTTTTGTTGCATTGGTCTCTTGCTCCTTCTCCTGCTGTATTTTTTCTCTTTGTCCTTTTCTATTCTTTGTTCTGAAAGATTTTCTTTATTATTTTTCCTGTCATTAAAAAAAGTTTACAAATATACATTTGAGTTATGAAATCTCATAATTATTCTATTTATTACAGGTTTGTATTTATATTTCATGAATATAATATATTCACACATATATGAGTGTATTATCAGAATATTTAAAATATTTTTAGTATTTTTGAATAATTTTATGTTTTCCTTCAAAAGAAATATTTTCTGCTTTTCCTATTTGATACCAAAGCATCGTTTTTTTTAATGTCATATAACCCTTGACAGTTTGCAATATTTGACAATGAGAAATGTGATTGGGAGCTCTAGAAAGCAGTTGAGGATTACTAAAAACTATAGTTGGGAGTGAATGGTATAGAGCCAAAAGTTCTGATGGTATATCGCTAAATGCCAAAGGAGGCGTTCCAACCCTGTAGTGCTAACCTCTACCAGGTTTCCTTGGTTCTTCCCAGCACAAAACGTTCTATGAGCTTGAAAGAGGAAATTTTGCACGTAGGAGGCAGAGTCAGTGGAGCAAAGAGGAAAGTTCACTAATGGGAAGATATAGATGGCACCTTCAGTTAGGTGCAGTGGAGGCAGGAGTGACCACCTGACATGTGATATGCTTGGGGCCTCACATCAGTGGAGTCAGGGACAAACTGTAGGCTGAAGTCCTGATGTGAAAGTGGTCACAATCTGTCATATAATCTCATAAACTGACTCATGGTACAGAAGCTGTTTTTAAGAAAACGTACAAAGTTGAAATACTACCAACAAAACAAGGCAGAGATGGGATAAAGAGTTTGTTCCTTTATGTTATAAAATTTCTAACTTAGATAACTAGATGTGGGTCATTATTTAGTCACTTATCACTTGTAGACCTTTTTATATTGAAGACCCGTGACTCTCTTCAATACTTGAATAAAAATTTTTCTTGAATTCTTTAGTAACTTCTTTCCTTTCATATTTGCCAGTCCCACTTTTTAAATTTTCACTAACTTGTTACTGGTTTTGTTGCATTGGTCTCTTGCTCCTTCTCCTGCTGTATTTTTTCTCTTTGTCCTTTTCTATTCTTTGTTCTGAAAGATTTTCTTTATTATTTTTCCTGTCATTAAAAAAAGTTTACAAATATACATTTGAGTTATGAAATCTCATAATTATTCTATTTATTACAGGTTTGTATTTATATTTCATGAATATAATATATTCACACATATATGAGTGTATTATCAGAATATTTAAAATATTTTTAGTATTTTTGAATAATTTTATGTTTTCCTTCAAAAGAAATATTTTCTGCTTTTCCTATTTGATACCAAAGCATCGTTTTTTTTAATGTCATATAACCCTTGACAGTTTGCAATATTTGACAATGAGAAATGTGATTGGGAGCTCTAGAAAGCAGTTGAGGATTACTAAAAACTATAGTTGGGAGTGAATGGTATAGAGCCAAAAGTTCTGATGGTATATCGCTAAATGCCAAAAGGAGGGCGTTCCAACCCTGTAGTGCTAACCTCTACCAGGTTTCCTTGGTTCTTCCCAGACACTTCTTACTTAAAGAGAGATTGCTGATGATTTGAACGTGTGACTATAGGTAATGTACGGAATGTTGTTGGAGGAAAAGTGAAAGTCATGTCCGACTCTCTGTGACCCCCAGAGACTCTCTGTCACCCAACAGGCTCCTCATCCATGAAATTTTCCAGGCAAGAAAAGTGACATGGTAGCCATTCTATTCTCCAGAGGATCTTTTCCAACCCAGGGATTGAACTTAAGTCTCTTGCATTGCAGGCAGACTCTTTACCACTTGAGCCACCAGGGAAGCCCCATTACTGGAGCCCATTATGGGGCTTCCTATAGACTCCAGTTAGTTGAGTTTTTAGTGCTTTAGCCCTCACTCTGGTTCTTGTTCAACTTCTGCTGTTTGGGTTCCACGTTTCACTCTCCAGTTGCAGCTCCCACTTAAAGTGTTGTAGGTGGAGTTTTTATTTTCTGCTTTATCAGCTAACACCTTTTCCTCTGCATCTTTATGTAAGCTCTCATCTGCTGAGTCCCCCTTTTCTGTTGTTCATGTTATTGTGTTTGTGTACCATTTTTATTTCTTTTCTTTCATATTGTGTATTGGCTAAAAGTTCTGGATGTAAACACATGCACTTGGTTTCAAGTTAGGTACTAGACACAATGTCTAGCCTCTCTAGCTAAACAGATGGATTCTATAAGGTTTATTTTGGTGAGAGAATTCAGTAAGGAGGAAGCTGAAATAAGAAAAAAGGCAGATGGATGTTATCTTGCGGGAAACCACATTTTGTCAGTCTTGAAGACATGAGCAGCAATAACAATGGCAAAACCAAACAGGTAGTAAATGCAATGAACCCAAATATAAAATTACTGATTTTAGTTAACAATGTAATATGATTGTTTAACAACTAAATACAAGTGAGATGTGAAGTAAATAATCTATAGAATCTTACAAATCATCTCTGTCCTCTGGAAAGCAGTGACTTTGACTTGAGAAGTTGGGTTTCTGTAGTTAGCCAGTTTACTTGCTTCTTGCTGTACTGGCAGTTCTCTGGATATCTAAGCTACAGGAGTTTTCCTTGATAGTTTTATCAGATCAGGAGGAATGAAGCACAGTAATCGGGATTAGGATTGTTCCACGTTTTAAAGGATATACTTCTAAGTGTCTGTAAGAAATTACTGGATTAGGATGGTGCTCTTATATGGCCTCAGGAAAAAAATCTGATCATTACTGGTTTAAATGCATAGTAGGTGATACATTGAGGCATTCTGAGTGCCAACAGCTAATGGCTTGGTTGTGTACATGGTAAATCAGTATGTACCTTGATATATGATTGTAACTACAAAATAATAAAACTTGAAGTAGAACTAAATTCTCCTAATTCATAACTAAATTTCAAGCTCATTGAAATGATATAATTAGCACAGAGTAGAAATTTTCTAACTGCTTATACTAAATAAAATGAGGTACTTGGCAAAATCAGTAGTTTTTTGGACTCCAAACAAAAGGTTTTTATATAAAAAAATCAATTTTAAAATCATGATTATTATTAAAAAAAACAATTATAATGAGAAAGTTTAATGAATGTTAGAATAGCAAGTATGCATTTAATTTTAAAATTCACAATATATACTCAAAAGCTTATCATGAATAATAGCCCTGCCTTGGTCCCCACCATCCAGTATAATTTTCCTGAGGCAACTAATAAAATGATAGAGGTCAAGATAAAAGGTTTAATCTTAAAGCACATATTCTTAGGATATAATCCACGTACACAGAATTCGCCAATTTAAAGTGTATTTTTTAGGAGTTTTAGTTTATTCACAAGTCTATCACAAAATGGAACTATCACAATTACATGATTTGAAGACATTTTTGTCACTCCCCTAATCCCATGCCCATTAAGCCATTGCTTCTCTCTTCTACCAACCCGTGGCAGCTACTAATCTGCTTTCTGTCTCTGGGTTAACCTAGAATAGATCTTTCATATAAATGGAATCATGCAATAGGTAACCCCCCTTTTGAGACTGGCTCCTTTAGCTTAGAATGTTTTCAAGATTCATCCATGTAGAAACCTGTATCAATAGTTGATTTTTGTTTTAGAGCTATATAACATTCCACAGTGTGAATATACCATGCTTTGTTTCTTTGTTCAGTAGTTGATGGAATTTGGATTGTTTCGGCTTTTTGGTTGCTTGTGTGTGGGGATATATTTTCAGTTCTTGGGAATGGCATAACTGGATCATAGGGAAATATATGTCTTACTTTTTAAAGAATCACGAAACTGCTTTTCACGATGACTGTGAGCAGTGCACACAGTGCATTTCTCCACATCATTGCTAATGCATGGCTTTTTCTGTTGTGATTTTAGTCATACTGGTGGATATAAAGTAAAATCTTGTCATTTTGATTTGTGTTTCTACAGTGGCAATGAACATTTTTTGTGTGTGTTCTTATTGGCTATTTCTAGATGTTCTTTGAAGAAATATCTATTCAGTTTATTTGCTTATTTCAAAAAATTATTTGTCTTGTTGTTTGGTTATAAGAAGAATTTTATATATACTAAGAATCTAAGCCCATGTTTTGTGTATGATGTATAGGTATTTTCTTTCATTTTGTGCTTTGTATTTTTACTTTATAGTTTCTTTTGATGTATAAAAGTTTTCAATTTTGATGATATTCATTGTTCATGGTTGTTTGTGCTATAGCTGTCATTTTAAGAAACCATTACCTAAGCCAAGTTCACAAAGATTTTATACCTGTGCCTTCTTCTAAGAGTTTAGAATATGTAAAAGGGGTCCTTATATTTAGATATATGATCCTTTTTATTTTTTTTTGCATATAATATAAGAAAGTGTACCAATTTATTCTTTTGGTTGTGGCTATTTCATTGTCCTCACACCATTTGTTAAAAAAAATGTTTTTTCTCATTTAGTTTTTTTGGCCTCTTTGTTAGAAATTGAGTCTAGAGTAATTAGGAAGAATCGATAAAGTGTTCTAGATTCTAGTGCAAAGCCTCAGAAATACCACACCACTTTTACATTCTTTCATATTTGGTTATTTTTCCCCTTCCAGAAACTTCTGAAATATATATTAGTATTTAATATTTTTGTTTTAGAGCTATATAACATTCCACAGTGTGAATATACCATGTTTTAGTTCTATGTGGGAGAGCTATTTTTTTTTGGGGAATATACCATGCTTTGTTTCGTCAGTAGTTGATGGAATTTGGTTGCTTTTGGTTGTGTGGGGGATATATTTTCAGTTCTTGGGAATGGCATAACTGGATCATAGGGAAATATATGTCTTACTTTTTAAAGAATCACGAAACTGCTTTTCACGATGACTGTGAGCAGTGCACACAGTGCATTTCTCCACATCATTGCTAATGCATGGCTTTTTCTGTTGTGATTTTAGTCATACTGGTGGATATAAAGTAAAATCTTGTCATTTTGATTTGTGTTTCTACAGTGGCAATGAACATTTTTTGTGTGTGTTCTTATTGGCTATTTCTAGATGTTCTTTGAAGAAATATCTATTCAGTTTATTTGCTTATTTCAAAAAATTATTTGTCTTGTTGTTTGGTTATAAGAAGAATTTTATATATACTAAGAATCTAAGCCCATGTTTTGTGTATGATGTATAGGTATTTTCTTTCATTTTGTGCTTTGTATTTTTACTTTATAGTTTCTTTTGATGTATAAAAGTTTTCAATTTTGATGATATTCATTGTTCATGGTTGTTTGTGCTATAGCTGTCATTTTAAGAAACCATTACCTAAGCCAAGTTCACAAAGATTTTATACCTGTGCCTTCTTCTAAGAGTTTAGAATATGTAAAAGGGGTCCTTATATTTAGATATATGATCCTTTTTATTTTTTTTTGCATATAATATAAGAAAGTGTACCAATTTATTCTTTTGGTTGTGGCTATTTCATTGTCCTCACACCATTTGTTAAAAAAAATGTTTTTTCTCATTTAGTTTTTTTGGCCTCTTTGTTAGAAATTGAGTCTAGAGTAATTAGGAAGAATCGATAAAGTGTTCTAGATTCTAGTGCAAAGCCTCAGAAATACCACACCACTTTTACATTCTTTCATATTTGGTTATTTTTCCCCTTCCAGAAACTTCTGAAATATATATTAGTATTTAATATTTTTGATATTTTACTGTCAATGCTTTGGTGTAAGAAACTTTATACTCCAATAAGCCTTTGTTTTCACATTCAAGCATCTGGTACTTTTATCTGCAAATCTTTGACTTGACTCTGGGAAAAAGATGAGGTCTGTGTCTGACCTGCTTGAGTCTGGGCTAGACTTAGTCACTTGGTTATAACCAATGAATGGATTAAAAATGATGTTGTGTGACCTTCTGAGGCTGTGTCACAAAAGATGATGCATCTTTCTACTGCCTGCTGAAGCACTCAGACTCAGGTTTGAGCCACTGTGTGAGAAATTTTAGTGCCTGTAATTTCCATTCTGTGTAGGAAGCCAGACCATATGGAGAGGTCAGATGTAGTTCGTATGGACTCAGCTGAGGTCCAGCTCTAAGCCAGAACCAGTCACCAGATATATTGATGAAAATGGCTCTTCTTTACACTTCTCACATTTTTGTTGCATTTTTAAAATATCTGCTATTATGTTATTAATTTGCAATAGGTTTCATTACTGTTCTCTTCTAACTTTTTACTATATACTATTTCTTTGTATTCATATAATATTTTAAGTTCCTGTTCTGAGAATATTACTTACGGAGTTTAAAAATTCTCTCTGGCTTTTTCAGTTCCTTTTCGTTGGTTGTTTAGTTTGGTATTTTTTTTTCCATGTTGGAAGTAGTCTTTAAATTTCTGGTAATTTTTGGCTGTTTATATTTGATGAATCTGAATCTATATTTGATTAATGTTTGCTGACTTCTTGTTGGGGTTCATAGGTGACACTAGAAGTAAAAAACGCTTCTGCCAGTGGAGAAGATGTAATAGATATGGCCTTGATCCCTGGTTCAGGATGATTCCTTGGCAGAGGGCATGGCAACCCACTCCAGTACTCTTGCCTGGAGAATCCCATGGATAGGGGAGCCTGGCGGGCTATAGTCCATGACATTGCAGAGTCGGACATGACTGAAACAACTTAGGATGCACACATGGACTTCTTGCTAGATAATGTTATTATTCAGGTACCATCTACTCCTAATACTCATATCATGTTTTGTGGGGCCACCCTGTTTTGCTAGAGAAGAAGCTATCATCTCTTGCCTGTAGAAGGGGTTCAGGTAGTATCTACTTTGCTAGAGCCTATACTAGACATGGTATACGAATGAAACCATAAAAATTTCACCTTTCCGTTCTCCTAGTTTTAACCTTTAATCCCTGCTACTCTCCTATTTCTCCTACATTAGTATAGAAACTCTGGCTCTCGTTCTCTAAATAATGAAACCTTAGGCTCTTCTGGGGTTATTGGAGGCAGGTAGTCATTTGAGGATCTGATCTGGAGACTGACTAATGTGAATTTTCAATAAATCCCTTTGTATCTACTCCATATCTCATATTAACTTTTTCAATATTGTGCACTCCTAAATTCTGTGAAAAAAATAACACTTTTCATGAGGACATTCTTCTAAACGTGCCCAAGGTTTTTAAAGGGCTATATTGATGAAAATGGCTCTTCTTTACACTTCTCACATTTTTGTTGCATTTTTAAAATATCTGCTATTATGTTATTAATTTGCAATAGGTTTCATTACTGTTCTCTTCTAACTTTTTACTATATACTATTTCTTTGTATTCATATAATATTTTAAGTTCCTGTTCTGAGAATATTACTTACGGAGTTTAAAAATTCTCTCTGGCTTTTTCAGTTCCTTTTCGTTGGTTGTTTAGTTTGGTATTTTTTTTTCCATGTTGGAAGTAGTCTTTAAATTTCTGGTAATTTTTGGCTGTTTATATTTGATGAATCTGAATCTATATTTGATTAATGTTTGCTGACTTCTTGTTGGGGTTCATAGGTGACACTAGAAGTAAAAAACGCTTCTGCCAGTGGAGAAGATGTAATAGATATGGCCTTGATCCCTGGTTCAGGATGATTCCTTGGCAGAGGGCATGGCAACCCACTCCAGTACTCTTGCCTGGAGAATCCCATGGATAGGGGAGCCTGGCGGGCTATAGTCCATGACATTGCAGAGTCGGACATGACTGAAACAACTTAGGATGCACACATGGACTTCTTGCTAGATAATGTTATTATTCAGGTACCATCTACTCCTAATACTCATATCATGTTTTGTGGGGCCACCCTGTTTTGCTAGAGAAGAAGCTATCATCTCTTGCCTGTAGAAGGGGTTCAGGTAGTATCTACTTTGCTAGAGCCTATACTAGACATGGTATACGAATGAAACCATAAAAATTTCACCTTTCCGTTCTCCTAGTTTTAACCTTTAATCCCTGCTACTCTCCTATTTCTCCTACATTAGTATAGAAACTCTGGCTCTCGTTCTCTAAATAATGAAACCTTAGGCTCTTCTGGGGTTATTGGAGGCAGGTAGTCATTTGAGGATCTGATCTGGAGACTGACTAATGTGAATTTTCAATAAATCCCTTTGTATCTACTCCATATCTCATATTAACTTTTTCAATATTGTGCACTCCTAAATTCTGTGAAAAAAATAACACTTTTCATGAGGACATTCTTCTAAACGTGCCCAAGGTTTAGCTTTCTCTGCTCTAAGATGTGTTTTTGACTCATGTGCATGCTTCCAATCTTCCAAAGTATGTTGAAGTTTCTCATCTGTATAACTTGTTTTTCTGTCCTTTTTGTGATTGCTCTGTGGATGTCTGTATATATAGATGTGTGTGTGTGTGTGTGTGTGTGTGTGTGTGTATGATATTTTTACACTCATGTTAAAGCTTGGGAAGAGATAGTTTTAGCCATGGTATGTTGTTGTTCAGTCACTAAGTTGTGTCTGACTCTTTGTGATTCCCATAGACTGCAGTATGCCAGACTTCCCTGTCCTTCACTATCTGCTGGAGCTTGCTCAAATTCATGTCCATTTAGTCAGTGATGCTATCTAACTACCTCATTCTCATATTTTTGCCTTCAGTTTTTCCCAGCTTCAGGGTCTTTTCCAATGAGTCGGTTCTTGTCATCAGGTGGCCAAAGTATTGGAGCTTCAACTTAACACCAGTCCTTCCAATGAATACTCAGGGTTGACAATATACAATCTTGATGTACTCCTTTCCCAATTTTGAACCGATTTGTTGTTCCATGTAAAGTTCTAAGTGTTGTTTCATGACCCACATACAGGTCTCTCAGAACACAGATAAATGGTGGGCTGTTATTCCCATCTCTTTAAGCATTTTCAATAGTTTATTGTGATCCACACAGTCAAAGACTTCAACGTAGTAAATGAAACAGAAGTAGATGTTTTTCTAGAGTTCCCTTTCTTTCTCTATGGTCCACTGAATGTTGGCAGTTTGATGTCTGGTTCCTCTGCCTTGTGTAAACCCAGTTTGTACATCTGGAAGTTCTTGGTTCACGTACTGTTGAAGCCTAGTTTGAAGGATTTTGAGCATAACCTTACTAGCACACAAAGTGAGCACAACTGTACAGACTTTGAACATTTTTTGGCATTGGAATGAAACGGGACTGACTAATGTGAATTTTCAATAAATCCCTTTGTATCTACTCCATATCTCATATTAACTTTTTCAATATTGTGCACTCCTAAATTCTGTGAAAAAAATAACACTTTTCATGAGGACATTCTTCTAAACGTGCCCAAGGTTTAGCTTTCTCTGCTCTAAGATGTGTTTTTGACTCATGTGCATGCTTCCAATCTTCCAAAGTATGTTGAAGTTTCTCATCTGTATAACTTGTTTTTCTGTCCTTTTTGTGATTGCTCTGTGGATGTCTGTATATATAGATGTGTGTGTGTGTGTGTGTGTGTGTGTGTGTGTATGATATTTTTACACTCATGTTAAAGCTTGGGAAGAGATAGTTTTAGCCATGGTATGTTGTTGTTCAGTCACTAAGTTGTGTCTGACTCTTTGTGATTCCCATAGACTGCAGTATGCCAGACTTCCCTGTCCTTCACTATCTGCTGGAGCTTGCCCAAATTCATGTCCATTTAGTCAGTGATGCTATCTAACTACCTCATTCTCATATTTTTGCCTTCAGTTTTTCCCAGCTTCAGGGTCTTTTCCAATGAGTCGGTTCTTGTCATCAGGTGGCCAAAGTATTGGAGCTTCAACTTAACACCAGTCCTTCCAATGAATACTCAGGGTTGACAATATACAATCTTGATGTACTCCTTTCCCAATTTTGAACCGATTTGTTGTTCCATGTAAAGTTCTAAGTGTTGTTTCATGACCCACATACAGGTCTCTCAGAACATAGATAAATGGTGGGCTGTTATTCCCATCTCTTTAAGCATTTTCAATAGTTTATTGTGATCCACACAGTCAAAGACTTCAACGTAGTAAATGAAACAGAAGTAGATGTTTTTCTAGAGTTCCCTTTCTTTCTCTATGGTCCACTGAATGTTGGCAGTTTGATGTCTGGTTCCTCTGCCTTGTGTAAACCCAGTTTGTACATCTGGAAGTTCTTGGTTCACGTACTGTTGAAGCCTAGTTTGAAGGATTTTGAGCATAACCTTACTAGCACACAAAGTGAGCACAACTGTACAGACTTTGAACATTTTTTGGCATTGGAATGAAACGGCTTTGGGACTGAAATGAAAATTGACCTTTTCCATTCCTGTTCATTTTATTTCACTGATTCCTGAGACATTGTCTTTCACTCTTGCTATCTCTTGCTTGATCACGTCCAATTTATGTTCACTCATGGACCTAACATTCTGGGTTCCTATGCAGTATTGTTCTTTATAGCATTGGACTTTACTTCCATTACCAGATATATCCAAAACTGAGTATCATTTCCATGGTGACCCAGGCACTTCATTCTTGCTGTAGGTATTAATAATTGTCCTGCACTCTTTCCTAGTAGCATATTGGACACTTTCCAACCTGGGGGCTCATTTTCCAGTGTCATGTCTTTTGCCTTTTCATTTTTGTTCATGGGGTTCTTGCAAGAATACTGGAGTGATTTGCCATTCCTTCCTCCGGTGGGCCATATTTTGTCAGATTTCTTTACTGTGACCCTTCTGTCCTGTGTGGCCCTACATGGCATGGTTCATAGCTTCACTGAATTTTGCGAACCCATTTGCCACGACAAGGTTGTAATCCATGAAGGGGTTAGTCATACAATTTAAAATCATACAATTAAAAAAAAATAAGTGATTTAGTTTCTAGAACACAAGGCATGTATTTTATGATATAGCAGTAGTAATAATTATTTATAGTAATATAAATATGCTATATTTAACATAGTGGAACTTCTCTGACATCTAAAACTGTCCTGTAGTAAATACGAATGACTTGGAAAAGTAGAGTATCGTGTTGTTTCATGACCCACATACAGGTCTCTCAGAACACAGATAAATGGGCTGTTATTCCCATCTCTTTAAGCATTTTCAATAGTTTATTGTGATCCACACAGTCAAAGACTTCAACGTAGTAAATGAAACAGAAGTAGATGTTTTCTAGAGTTCCCTTTCTTTCTCTATGGTCCACTGAATGTTGGCAGTTTGATGTCTGGTTCCTCTGCCTTGTGTAAACCCAGTTTGTACATCTGGAAGTTCTTGGTTCACGTACTGTTGAAGCCTAGTTTGAAGGATTTTGAGCATAACCTTACTAGCACACAAAGTGAGCACAACTGTACAGACTTTGAACATTTTTTGGCATTGGAATGAAACGGCTTTGGGACTGAAATGAAAATTGACCTTTTCCATTCCTGTTCATTTTATTTCACTGATTCCTGAGACATTGTCTTTCACTCTTGCTATCTCTTGCTTGATCACGTCCAATTTATGTTCACTCATGGACCTAACATTCTGGGTTCCTATGCAGTATTGTTCTTTATAGCATTGGACTTTACTTCCATTACCAGATATATCCAAAACTGAGTATCATTTCCATGGTGACCCAGGCACTTCATTCTTGCTGTAGGTATTAATAATTGTCCTGCACTCTTTCCTAGTAGCATATTGGACACTTTCCAACCTGGGGGCTCATTTTCCAGTGTCATGTCTTTTTGCCTTTTCATTTTTGTTCATGGGGTTCTTGCAAGAATACTGGAGTGATTTGCCATTCCTTCCTCCGGTGGGCCATATTTTGTCAGATTTCTTTACTGTGACCCTTCTGTCCTGTGTGGCCCTACATGGCATGGTTCATAGCTTCACTGAATTTTGCGAACCCATTTGCCACGACAAGGTTGTAATCCATGAAGGGGTTAGTCATACAATTTAAAATCATACAATTAAAAAAAAATAAGTGATTTAGTTTCTAGAACACAAGGCATGTATTTTATGATATAGCAGTAGTAATAATTATTTATAGTAATATAAATATGCTATATTTAACATAGTGGAACTTCTCTGACATCTAAAACTGTCCTGTAGTAAATACGAATGCTTTTATTTTCTTTGGAAAAGTAGAGATATACGTACATTATATATAACATTTCATGCTTTAAAACATATCTCTATTTCAGATGTGTGAAAGTAGGTTTTATGTTTTTTTTCTTAGAGAGGTTGTAATCTAGGAGTTGGTAAAGGAAGAACTGGGTAATTCTTTCAGTTGCCATGCTTTGGGCCTGGCTAGTAAATTAATTACAATATTTTATGTCTATAACACACTTGGGGAATTTATTTAGATCTACTCTCAGAGCTGACTTCCCAAGAGGATGCAAGTCAATTATGGTTCCAGCTCTTCCTGTCTCATTAGCTATTTGAATAATAATGGATTTGAATGATGGCCCAGGAGACTAGAAGTAGGAACTGCTTGTCTCAGTCCCAAATGATCTGCTTAGTCAGATAATCCTAAGTGTCCATTATTAGTTCAAGCTATGTCATATGACTGATTCTGGGGTGTACTACGCACTTCCAGAAAAGCTGGTGGGGTGTATAGCTTTATTGGCTTTTTACTATGTGAAGATCCAATTGTGTTAGACATCTGTAGCTGGGCAAATTATTTTTTCAAGTCACCAGAATTGTTTCTAAATCAAGAAGATCCAAGTATTGGATTTAATTTTGCTTATTTTCCACTTATAAAAAAAAAAGTATTCTAAAAAAAAAAAAGTATTCTAAAACATTTGAGTTTTTAAGATTTTTTAAAGTGACTGTTTCATTGTAACCAAAATTAACAACTGATGCAAAATTACTGTTTTAACTTCACGGTCAGTCATTCTTTACATAGAATGGAGATAAGATGCAGACCAATCTATACAATTCCACACATGATTGTAACTTTGGTAATTATTGAAGTAAGTTGTTTAGGAGAAATTATTTTATGAACTGTTTTCCAGATGTTTACAAAATAACAGCAAAGTATTACACAGTATGATTGAATTAAGAATATGTAAAGGAAAAATTTAAACCATGCAGTATAGCAATGGACAATAGTCCCAGAGAAAAAGATTGTTCCTTTATAAGCTTTATTTTTAATTGTCTGTGTATGTGACACTAATAAAATCAGTTGGCCTTTAAGCTAATGTTTAATAACACCCTAGAGACAGTCAGATAAAAGGTCAAACCCAGCACTGTTTCTCAGACCTGAAGGAGAAGGTATTTGCAATGTGATTAGTGCTTCATTTTGATAATATATTAAGGTGATCTGATGTGTCATTCCTCACTTGCAGTTACAGCACATCTGTCATTCTGTGAAATACACATCCTCATTATTTGGAACATTAACCTTTTTCTTAGAAACCTCTGAATTTCCAAGTAAAATGAACTGATGTTTCTAAATCTATCTAAATTCCATATTATCATTGAATTTTTTTGGAATTTATTTAGATCCCAAAGAGGATGCAAGTCAATTATGGTTCCAGCTCTTCCTGTCTCATTAGCTATTTGAATAATAATGGATTTGAATGATGGCCCAGGAGACTAGAAGTAGGAACTGCTTGTCTCAGTCCCAAATGATCTGCTTAGTCAGATAATCCTAAGTGTCCATTATTAGTTCAAGCTATGTCATATGACTGATTCTGGGGTGTACTACGCACTTCCAGAAAAGCTGGTGGGGTGTATAGCTTTATTGGCTTTTTACTATGTGAAGATCCAATTGTGTTAGACATCTGTAGCTGGGCAAATTATTTTTTCAAGTCACCAGAATTGTTTCTAAATCAAGAAGATCCAAGTATTGGATTTAATTTTGCTTATTTTCCACTTATAAAAAAAAAAGTATTCTAAAAAAAAAAAAGTATTCTAAAACATTTGAGTTTTTAAGATTTTTTAAAGTGACTGTTTCATTGTAACCAAAATTAACAACTGATGCAAAATTACTGTTTTAACTTCACGGTCAGTCATTCTTTACATAGAATGGAGATAAGATGCAGACCAATCTATACAATTCCACACATGATTGTAACTTTGGTAATTATTGAAGTAAGTTGTTTAGGAGAAATTATTTTATGAACTGTTTTCCAGATGTTTACAAAATAACAGCAAAGTATTACACAGTATGATTGAATTAAGAATATGTAAAGGAAAAATTTAAACCATGCAGTATAGCAATGGACAATAGTCCCAGAGAAAAAGATTGTTCCTTTATAAGCTTTATTTTTAATTGTCTGTGTATGTGACACTAATAAAATCAGTTGGCCTTTAAGCTAATGTTTAATAACACCCTAGAGACAGTCAGATAAAAGGTCAAACCCAGCACTGTTTCTCAGACCTGAAGGAGAAGGTATTTGCAATGTGATTAGTGCTTCATTTTGATAATATATTAAGGTGATCTGATGTGTCATTCCTCACTTGCAGTTACAGCACATCTGTCATTCTGTGAAATACACATCCTCATTATTTGGAACATTAACCTTTTTCTTAGAAACCTCTGAATTTACAGGTAAAATGAACATGATAGTTTGCTAAATCTATCTAAATTCCATATTATCATTAAATCTTCGTAATGTGTATTAATACAAAAATTTCTTTTACATAGACAATAATATTAGAAAGACCTGGATTTCTTACAAGGATTTCTGCTTACTTTTTATCCAGAGTTCATGCATATTTTACATGTTAGATATATTTGCTTATTCAGTATCTCGTATTGACTCCATATTAGGTTTTATGACTTGATAAATTACTCCATGAATTTGAAATGACTACATTATAGGTGAGGCAACTGTTTATATTGGCTTCTGTGTTGATAGGTGAGGAATATGATATAAGCAGGTGCCTGTGGTGACCAACGTTGATCAGCAAAGGAACAAGGAATTTAACTTGTGTTTTTGCATATTCAGTGAGACCTTCAGTTAACACATCTTATTTTAGGCATAAAGATCCTAAGTAAAATGAAGATAAGATTGCTTTACAAAGGATTAGCATCATCATTCTATGATAAAGTACGTTTAACTCCCCTTCCTGTTTGCCTGTCCTTGAGGATAGTGTTGGGTTGTCCAGAAAGTTCACCTGGTTTTTTCTGTAACATCTTTTGAAAAAACCTGAATGAATGTTTTGGCCAACTTAATATTTGTCAGCAAAATGGAACTACCACAATAATTATTTAAAAAAATGAAGAAACTTCCCTTATAAGCAGGTCCGTAATAGTAAACATCCCAGCAAAACAGACAGACCTCTTCCTCCAGTCTGTTTCTCTTCCATGTTAAATAGATTTTGGAAAACCCAGAGAAAAGAAAATTGTTCCTTTATAAGCTTTATTTTTAATTGTCTGTGTATGTGACACTAATAAAATCAGTTGGCCTTTAAGCTAATGTTTAATAACACCCTAGAGACAGTCAGATAAAAGGTCAAACCCAGCACTGTTTCTCAGACCTGAAGGAGAAGGTATTTGCAATGTGATTAGTGCTTCATTTTGATAATATATTAAGGTGATCTGATGTGTCATTCCTCACTTGCAGTTACAGCACATCTGTCATTCTGTGAAATACACATCCTCATTATTTGGAACATTAACCTTTTTCTTAGAAACCTCTGAATTTACAGGTAAAATGAACATGATAGTTTGCTAAATCTATCTAAATTCCATATTATCATTAAATCTTCGTAATGTGTATTAATACAAAAATTTCTTTTACATAGACAATAATATTAGAAAGACCTGGATTTCTTACAAGGATTTCTGCTTACTTTTTATCCAGAGTTCATGCATATTTTACATGTTAGATATATTTGCTTATTCAGTATCTCGTATTGACTCCATATTAGGTTTTATGACTTGATAAATTACTCCATGAATTTGAAATGACTACATTATAGGTGAGGCAACTGTTTATATTGGCTTCTGTGTTGATAGGTGAGGAATATGATATAAGCAGGTGCCTGTGGTGACCAACGTTGATCAGCAAAGGAACAAGGAATTTAACTTGTGTTTTTGCATATTCAGTGAGACCTTCAGTTAACACATCTTATTTTAGGCATAAAGATCCTAAGTAAAATGAAGATAAGATTGCTTTACAAAGGATTAGCATCATCATTCTATGATAAAGTACGTTTAACTCCCCTTCCTGTTTGCCTGTCCTTGAGGATAGTGTTGGGTTGTCCAGAAAGTTCACCTGGTTTTTTCTGTAACATCTTTTGAAAAAACCTGAATGAATGTTTTGGCCAACTTAATATTTGTCAGCAAAATGGAACTACCACAATAATTATTTAAAAAAATGAAGAAACTTCCCTTATAAGCAGGTCCGTAATAGTAAACATCCCAGCAAAACAGACAGACCTCTTCCTCCAGTCTGTTTCTTTTCATAGTTTGAAAATAAAGATCTCGATCTATGGAATGTTTTCTCATGTTAATTTAAGGATCTGACTATTTTCATAAAGAAAAAAATTACTGTATCTATTATGCCTAGACTTCTGTTCACTTGAGCACTCTGAAAGTGTGATACATATTCTTCAAAATAGGATAACAGTTCTTTTCAATTGGACTGAACAGTTGCTATGAACTGTCCCTGAAAAATTCATATGTTAAAACCCTAACACTTAGTACTACACTGTTAAAGATTCAGTCATTAGGATGTAATTAAGGTTAAAGGAGGTCATAAGAGAGCCTTCCTCAGTGGCTCAGTGGTAAAGGAACTGCTTGCAATGCTGGAGAACCAGGATCAATCCCTGGGTGGGAAAGATCTCCTAGTGGAGGACTTGACAACCCACTCGAGTATTATTGCTTGGAGAATCCCATAAACAGAGGAGCTTGTCAGGCTACAGTCCATAGGACTGCAAAGAGTTAGGTATGAGTGAAGCAACTGAACACATGTACAAGAGGTCATGAGTTGGGGGACTGATCTGATAGGACTGTGACCTCAGAAGGCAGCTATCTGCAAGCCAGAAAGACAACTCTTATCAGAAGCTGACCACCTTTCAGACCTTGATCTTGAGCTTTCCAGTCTCTCTGTGTGAAAATGAATGTATTTTGTTTAGGTAGCTGAAGCTGACTAATGCAACAGTTTATAATTAGTGTACTTTGGTAGAAAGTCTCCTGGCATATTGAACAAATTGCACTGCAGATTTTAAAACAACCTGATTACTTATGAATATACGTAATTGGAGAATAGTCCAATTAAAATTATAGGACAATAGAATTATAGGACAAAAAATTATTTTATAATATCATGGCTCTATTTAACAAAGGCTCTAAAATACTTCACTTCCTATATGTATATCTACAGGAATCTCATAATACTTGCAACAGCAAAGACAATTCCTTACTCTTGATAATATATAGTATAAAAGATACCTTCTATTTATTGAGCATTTATTATGTTGTAGGAGATGTAGTTATCTTACATCATTTAAGTATAAGGTAGTATAAGGTAGACACTGTTACTTTCCCCATTTCACAGATGATGAAGTTGACCACAAGCATGTAAATAATGACAGCACATGAGTTTCATTGGATGGTGTTAATGCTTCATTAAGCCATGGTACCCAGTGCTACACTTTCATTTTATATATAGATATAAATAACACCTCTATTTATTTACCTATCTGTATATGTCTATTGGATAAGGCACCCCTGAAAAATTCTGGCTATATCATGCCAATTTTCCTTCTGTTTTCTCTTTTTTGTAGATGCTTTTTAGAAAATTTTCCTGCCATGATATACTTCTTATTTTGGAGAAAAAATGTTTACTGAGATAAGAGCTTTTTCATATATAATCACTTTTCAGTCTTATATCCTTGAGCTTACTCAGAATTAGTTTGATTGAGCTTTTAAGTCATTTCTTGGCTAAACTTATTTTTTTCGTTTTTCTTTCTAACTTACTCTCTGAGAGTAACCATAATTTCAGCTTTGAAAATACCTTATTCTTATCCATACCTATAGAGAAAAAGCAAAAAGAAAAAATAATGAACCCACAGAAAACAACACCAACTACCTCCTCCTACCTGGCAAATACAGGGAGAGATTCATTTGTTTCTCCTTACTTCAGTAAATTTTATGCAGAATGAATCAAATATTTTTTCCCTTTAGATTCTATCTTTCTACATTGATCCAGACCCACAGAAAGTTTCTGAAAATTTATGGAAGACACCAAATAGGTACACCAATTAGGTATAGAAATGTTTATCAGGAAAGCTTCCTATTATCCAGATTCCCATACATAATCAAAAGGAAAGGAGGGAAGTGACTCATATAATAAGAAAATTTCCCCATGGGCCTGAGAAAAAAGAAAGGAGAGTCAACTTGCTAAGAATATATTAACAAGAAATAAAGTGTGAAATGGTGGCACTTCCCTGTTCTTTGTGCCATGGACATCTACCAGGAGGACCAGTACCACCTAATCTCTGAGCCAGATGTCAGTTTTATTAGTTTCTTCACCAAAACAGGCTGCTATCACATTTCTCCAGGCCTAATACTTATATATGCCACAGAACAAGCATTAAACAGACAAAAATAAAAGCTCATCATGAAACAAAATAGACATATGATATCCAGTAATTAAATAATCTACATCAATAGAATACTTTTTTCTATGAGAAATAACCTGTTACTGTTAAGGGCTGGTTATCAGAAGGACTTGGGAAAGTGTTCCTTGAGAGGATAGGATACCCATTTAAAGATACTCAGCTGAGTCAGAGGAGGCGTCTCAGTTCCCTGACTTATGGCATGAACTTTATCCATATGCCTAATCCATGGCCATAATCATTGTGACTATTGTAAAACAACTTACTAAAAAAACTTGAAGAGAAATTTAATAGGAAAATTGGACTAAATTAACAAATGCAAAGCAGATAGTAAAAAGTGGTTAAAACTGAGAAATAGGTAGAAATAACAAAAGTATTTAAAGAAATAATGTGTGATATAAAAATGAAAATTGAAATCAGTAATATAAAAATATATTTGCAAAAATAGAGATAAATTAATACAATATACATCATGTTGGAAGATAGAAACTTTATCATGTATAAAAACATAATATGAAACATCTCATAAAATGTTAAAACATACAAATAGTTGGGATTGTTGAAGGAAAGTAAAAATTAAGACCTGAAAATATTGAGTGTAGGTTACAATACAGAAATTAGTATAATGAACAGTCAAGAAAAAAACTGAAAGAAAAAAGTTAATGATCAGACAACTAGATAACATGTAAAAGTTGTGCAGAAAGCAAATGTCATAAATCAAGACAACAACTATAAGCATATCAAGATACTAATTTAAATTCCAGCAAAACATAAGGCCTTTCCAGTGTTCTGATATGGATAAGTAAGCACAATGGCATGAGTCTACTGTGACAATCAAAAAATTTTTCACAGCAAAATTTAATAAGCCTGTGGAAAAAGAAAGCAGTCTGCACCTACTGCAGTACATTTACCTGGCTGTATTTTAGAGATTAGCATTTGGGGCTACACAGCAAAAACTTGAGCTGTTTCTGCTAGGTGGAAGGGGAAAACATTTCTGTTTTAGTAAGAGCTGAAGTTCATACCTATCCATGTCAAGATAGGTTGTTAGGGTGGGCATGTTTCTTTGCGAATCTATTTTGGAATTCAAGGGTAATCTTTAAGAAACAGAATAATGAACTCTATGAGTCAGACAACTCAGCAATTTTATTAAGAGATGGCCTTTTAAAGTCTATTTGGTGTTGAAACTAGTGAGATACTCTTTTCTAGATAAAGAATAAATTTACCCGCTTGGTCATTTTTGAGTACCACATTTAGCCTTCCTTTTGTTTGTAGTTCACTAGTGAAGGGTAGTGTAGCAAACAGCCCTGAGACGGTTGGATAATGAGACTGTTAGACCTAGTGATGCCTACATGACGTTGTCCATGCAAAAGAGAGTTGAAGCCAGAGAGACAGCAAGGGGAACAGTGGGTTGAGTCACACCGGAAGCAGCTCTGGGCTCCTGTGGAGGGCAGAGGGTGAGAAGACGCCTGAAAGATGAGATATACGTCTGTGGACTGTCACTAGGAAGCTTTAATATTGTCCCGTAGATGCCTGAAAGATGAAGGTTGTAGATTAAGTTACATGTTTTACACCTTACTTGTCTCCTCAAAGACAAGTCCCTTAGGCATCAGTGAGTACAGAGCTTGACTTTGGCATCACCCCTCTTCTCCCTGTCTCCGGCTAGCTGCAGGGGAACACTCTCTCCTCTTTTCTTGGCTCAGCGTTCTTGTACTATCCAACACTTCAAATGCACCTGGAATCCGCACATGACCACCTTCTTAGCTCTCTTGAAGCTTTAGGCGTTCTAAACTGAATTTTTGAGCTTCATTCAGATTGTCAATCTTATATTGAATCTGATGGCAGCTGTATCTGAAAAGAAAACAATTAGATTATACTAATTGATACCTAAAGTATGAATAGCTGATAACCCACACCCACTTCCAAATCCTCTGAGAAAAAATTTGCATTTTAAAGTAAGACACTTTAACCTTAATAAATATTTAGTTTGTGATAATTCAGTCACTATGAGAAAGTGAAAAAAAGAAGGAAATAAAAGGGAACTGTGAGAAACTTGAGGGGAGGAGAAGCATATCTAATGACTTCTGTAAGGCTCGTAATATAATTTGGAATTTGGACATAAAGTACATGACCATTCTTGAAACACTGGTATTTGCTAGTTAGTGCCCTGATCACGTTTCCTGTGATTGTGCTCACATTTGCATATATTAATTCATGTAATGTTTTAGGCACAAGATTTGTCTTGTTTATTTCGTTGATGAAATTTCTGGTGTTTGTTGGCAGCACAAATTTATAAGCAAAGTCCTTGTCATGCTCCAGTTTCTTTCCAGGCCAGGATAATTGAATTTCTATTCACTAGAGTAGTGAATTTTTTATTTTTGGTAGAACATGTTCTATTTGGTTGAAAGGATAGCTATTACTAGGTGAAGTGACCTCTGCAGGTAAAGCAACAACAAGAAATCAACACAACTATCAGCAGAATCAGAAACAGGTCTGCTTATGTATCTTTTATTAACCAAAGATCATGGTGTACAGATATTAAACAAACTTATTTATCATTTGACTTTTCCATAACCTTCAACATCTCCCATTAAATTATGAGGAAACTGTGTAGGTAACAGAACTGTGATATAGAGCTTTGCATGTTTTTCACTGGTATTTCTGGTTTTCCAAGTTTCTCTTGTGTCTTAAAGGCACAGTATGGAGTGTCAAGTGCAAGGAAAAGGGCAAAAAATTAGAGAAGTTGCCAATTTCTGAATTTGAAATGCTTCCAGAAAAGAAAGGCCTGCAGAGTAAAAACGAGATTGGCAAACAGATGCTGTAGGGTAGTCTAAAGAAAGTCCTAGCAGCAGAGAGCTCTAGTTTCAAGGTGAACAGTGCACATTTCCCACATTGTCCCTTCTTGTATCTATGAGTGCTTCATAGAAAATAAAGACTAATCCCTGACTCCTACAGACCTGGGCCTACATTCTAATTCTGGTTAGAATGTGAATTTGGATGAATATTATCTAACTCTCTGTGCCTTGATTTCCAAGTGTGTGAAATTAGAGTAAATTAGAGTAAATAGGTTTACTCTGTTGATTTTACACAGTCTTTGAAAGAATGAAATAGCATAGTAGATGTAAAGTTTTTTTATGCTATTGACTTGTTTAAGACCAAGGATGTCATTCCTTCATAGAATTTCTTTCATGAGATAAATATTTATAGCAATAATACTTAAATTGATAAACATACTTGACAATATTGTTTTCTATAGTAATAGTGACTGCAAACACAAGCACAAATAATATATGAAAGAATATTCACTTTAGTAATAATTCAATAAGAATGATTTACTGAATCCCATTTCATAGGTTAGTATAGAGCTATTCTGTTAATGAAATAGTGTGCTTATACTAACAAGGAGTTTTGTACAAATATAGTTTGTAAAAATAGGTTGCATAAAAGTATACGTTGTTGTTGTAGACTGAATGTTTGTGTCCCCCTGCCTGCAAATTCATATGTTGAAGACCTAACCCCGAATGTGGTGGTATTTGGAGATGGGGCCTTTGGCAGGTAATCAGGGGGAGATGAGGTTATGAGGGTGAGGTCCTTATGGTGGAATTAGTGTCCTTATAAGAGGAGATACCAGAGAACTTGTTCTTTCTCTTCCTCTGTGTGCCCAGAGTAGACGTCTTGAGGAGCCCACAGGGAGCTGGTGACTGCCCGTAAGCCGAGACAAAAGGACTCAGAACAAACCTGATGTGCAGGCATCTTGATCTTAGACTTCCCATCTTCCAGACTCATGGGAAATAAATTTGTATAGTTTAAGCCACCTAGTCTGTGGTATTTTGTTATGGCAGCCTGAGTTAAAATAGTTAAATAAACTTGCTTTGTTAAAAATCCTAACATATGCATAAGGGAAAAAAATGGAAAAAGAGGCAGCAAATACTTCACAGTAGCAAGTGCTGGAATTTAAAATTCGGGGCTTCCCACTTTTCACTGTATAAATACATATGTTATATGACAATTTTCTTATATTCTTTTCTTATCCCTCTGATATAAAAAATGACATACTTTTACTTAAAAAGTAAATCAGAATTAAGATTTTAGGAAGAACACTTGAGTTTAGGATCAAAAGGACTGATACTATTAAGAACATAAATAGGCAAGTTTTCTGCTTACTCAAGCTCTCTAAACCTCAGTCCTTTCATTTGTAAATTCTGTTTAGCAATATTTGCCTCTGGAAATTTTGTAAAGTGTAAACTGAGATAAAGCATAGGAAAACTTTTAGAAACCATAAAGGGACTTATTATAGCAAACTTTATCAGTTATGATATATACAGTATATAATAACTAATTTTGTCATTAAATACATTTAAAAAACTTTCTGAATAAGAAGTAAAGAGAAAATACTTAGACATGGAACATTGAAAGACAGTTTAAAATATTTCAGTCATTTGAATAGGGGTGAAAATTGAAACTATTTTCATCACCAACCACATTGTGAGAGCAAAGAACACTTTGCTACTCTGGGATGTCACATGTCTCCAGTGATATGGTTCTTATCTTTTTTTATGGTATTATTCAGTTATTCTCTGTTTGCTAAGCTTATCTTTTTCCTTTCAAATTTTTCTGCTTTTAAGTTTTTCAATGTATATTTCAGAAAATACAGTTAACATTCTTAGTTCTGATCAGATGAGATTACTCAAGGTCAGTGGCTCTTCATCAGGTTCGGTAGGATCTACTGACAGAAGACAATACTCTGGATTTTCCTATGAAGAATAATATGTGCCCTAGAAAGCCAAAAACTCCAAACCTGTTCTCTATATCTTAAATGGTGCTGAATTAATTTTAGCGGTGTGTATAGTAAGAAATTAAGAGCAAACTAAGTTTGATGTTAAGCAGTTTCACTGTGGGTTTGACAGATAATTCTCTATGAAAAAAAGTGGTCATGTTTTCCTCTCATTTATCGTCAATTTGTTGTATAAAGTTCCATTTTGGTATTTTGTTATGGCAGCCTGAGTTAAAATAGTTAAATAAACTTGCTTTGTTAAAAATCCTAACATATGCATAAGGAAAAAAAATGGAAAAAGAGGCAGCAAATACTTCACAGTAGCAAGTGCTGGAATTTAAAATTAGGGGCTTCCGACGTTTAACTGTATAAATACATAGGTTATATGACAATTTTCTTATATTCTTTTCTTATCCCTCTGATATAAAAAATGACATACTTTTACTTAAAAAGTAAATCAGAATTAAGATTTTAGGAAGAACACTTGAGTTTAGGATCAAAAGGACTGATACTATTAAGAACATAAATAGGCAAGTTTTCTGCTTACTCAAGCTCTCTAAACCTCAGTCCTTTCATTTGTAAATTCTGTTTAGCAATATTTGCCTCTGGAAATTTTGTAAAGTGTAAACTGAGATAAAGCATAGGAAAACTTTTAGAAACCATAAAGGGACTTATTATAGCAAACTTTATCAGTTATGATATATACAGTATATAATAACTAATTTTGTCATTAAATACATTTAAAAAACTTTCTGAATAAGAAGTAAAGAGAAAATACTTAGACATGGAACATTGAAAGACAGTTTAAAATATTTCAGTCATTTGAATAGGGGTGAAAATTGAAACTATTTTCATCACCAACCACATTGTGAGAGCAAAGAACACTTTGCTACTCTGGGATGTCACATGTCTCCAGTGATATGGTTCTTATCTTTTTTTATGGTATTATTCAGTTATTCTCTGTTTGCTAAGCTTATCTTTTTCCTTTCAAATTTTTCTGCTTTTAAGTTTTTCAATGTATATTTCAGAAAATACAGTTAACATTCTTAGTTCTGATCAGATGAGATTACTCAAGGTCAGTGGCTCTTCATCAGGTTCGGTAGGATCTACTGACAGAAGACAATACTCTGGATTTTCCTATGAAGAATAATATGTGCCCTAAAAAGCCAAAAAACTCCAAACCTGTTCTCTATATCTTAAATGGTGCTGAATTAATTTTAGCAGTGTGTATAGTAAGATATTAAGAACAAACTAAGTTTGATGTTGAGCAGTTTCACTGTGTGTTTGACAGATAATTCACTCTGAAAAAAAGTGGTCATGTTTTCCTCTCATTTATCTTCAATTTGTTGTAGGAGTAAGAAGGTTGGTGAAACAAAGGTCATATATGGCATAAAGTTGAAAAAAAAAAAACCCAACCCTGATACTGCTTCCCTAGAGGACAAGTTTTCTGCAGAATGATTGGTATCTACAGCTAAAAATAAATCAGTCCTTGGTATCATCATTTTCCCAATAACTCAATACATCGTCTTGCTGGAAGACACATGGATACTTGGTCATATGCATAGAGTCGTAGATATCCAGAACTTCATACTGAAAATTGAGCAATAAAGAAGCTCAAAGTCATAAGCTTTTAGTTGCCACTGCAAATTGGAAAAAATATGCACTGTTTGCAGATTAAGTAGAATGGCTCTAATATTTTATTAGTTTCCTTAGTCTGTGCCTTTATTAGAAAAAGGTAAATAAAAGTATAATTCTTTCCAGATTCGAAGACTGCCTGATTAGGTAAGAAATACTTATATAAAACACAGGAAGATGTGAAAATAGGTTAGTTCAGAAACACATTCAACACGAAAATGCTTTAAGGATAATTTTCTTAAAGTTCACTTGGATGCATATCAGTGACTTATGTGTGTTTAACTTCAGCAGCATTATTCACATACCAAACGAGTCACCTATGTAAAGAATGTAGTACAGTATCTTTAGTATATTCATATGATTGTGCAACCATTATCAGAGTCTAATTTTAGCATACTTTTTCTCTTTTGAAAGAGACTCTGGACTCAGCAGTTAATCAGCTCTCTCCTTCTCCAGCTTTGATCAACTATTAATCTGCATTCTGTCTCCATAGATTGTCTAAGTCTAAATCTATCATATATAAGGGGTCATATACTGTGTGGTTTTAGTCACTGGCTTCTTGCACTTATCAAAATGTTTTGCTGTTTGTGTGTGTTGTTGCTTCAGTTCCTTCTACTGTGAAATAATGCTCCATTGCATGAATGTACCATATTTTATTTATCCATTCATCACTGTTAGATATTTGCATTGTTTTTACTTTTTGGCTATTATGAATAATGCTGCTGTGACCATTTATATTCCAATTTTTGTGTGAAAGAATGTTCTGGGTATACATATAAGGGTGGAATTGCTGAATTAATGTGGAGTGCGTGAAAAAGGAAAGAGGCCAAACATGAATTCAAGGGCATGTCCACATTTAAGCAGTTGATGGGAAGGTGAAATTGAAGGGAGTAGAACAGAGCTGTGTTCTGAAACTGAAGAAGAAACCATGTCAGTGCTACAAATAGTTGATGCAAAGTAAGAATCGGGACATGGATACTTGGACACTGATGGTGGCAAAAAGGAGATCAAACCTAGATGACCTTGCAGAGAAGGGTTTTGGTAGATTGAGAAAAGTGGTACCATACAAAAAGGTTTGAATAACAGGGAGGTGGCCAATGTACAGTAATATTTAGCAATTTTGATTTTGAAAGAGAAGACTGTGGTAAGGCTACCAGCCAAAGTAGGGAAGTGTGTTTATAGTTGGAGAAGAAAAGTCAGTACGAAGAAGAGAAATTCCAAGAGGGAGGGAATCATTAATGGAGAAAAGTAACAAGTGAGGTGATGCAGCGTAAGACACAGAATACAAGTACATAGGGTAGAACTTTTGTTAGGAGGAAACACCTTTCTAAAAGATCTCGAGGTAGGGAAGGAAGTTGCTTTTGGATAAATTTTGATTTTAATTGCAAAGAATGCGTAGCTCATTAAATGATTATCATTTTTGACATTTATTAAGCATACATGTTTGTTCAGAAACTGTTAGGTGCTTTGTGCATGGAATTTCATTTGCACAGCAATTTTAAGGGGTAACATGATTTTAGTCCTTGCACTGCAGGAGACCCTGGTTTGATTCCTGGGTCAGGAAGATCCCCTGGAGAAGGGAATGGCAACCCACTCCAGTATTCTTGGGGTTGCTTGGTGACTCAGATGGTAAAGGATCCACCCACAATGTGGGAGACTGGGATTCAATTCCAGGTTGGGAAGATCCCCTGGAGAAGGGATAGGCTATCCACTCTAGTATTCTTGCAAAGAGTTGGACACAACTGGGCAACTTTCACTTTTAACTTCATTTGGTTTACTACAATGTTCTTAAAGCAGTATTTTATTACAAATAATTTCTGTAACAACTAACCATGAAGTATTTAAGTTCATAAATGATTATTATAATGATAATTACATCTGTGGATCAGAAACTTGGGGTCACCTGTGCTGAGCAGCTAACAGATACTCAGGTTTGAGGGCAAAATTTCAAGGAATTGTTAGGGTGACATTATTAATCACAATTTACAAGTGATGAAACTGAGGCTTAAAATGTAGGATCGGATAGAACAATGAAGGTGTAATTTAGACCCAGGTTTGTATAACTTTGCTTTTAGCAAGTATATCTGCCTTTCTATTACATTGACCTTAATCTTTTCTGTAAATTAGAAGAGACTGTCAGTTGTTGATGTTTGGACCATGATCTGTTTGACTAGATGCGTGATCTGTTTTAATAACTAGGAATATAAATGAGTGAAAATAAAATATGAAACCTTAAGCTAAGCATTTGATTGCTAAATGCCTGTTTTTGCTGAACCCAGGTTTGATTGCTCATAAGCCTGACATTTGGAGAGGCAAATGTCAGTAGGAAGAAAACGATGAGGTGCTTTAATCAGGAAAGTCAGTTGTCTGGGATTAGGTGGACCCATGTCCAAGAACAATTCCAAAGATTTTGTGCAACTATGACAATTTTTAAAGGGAAAAGGGTGGTTCAGAGAATGCCAGTGAATCATCAAGGTAGGAGGGTGGAGTCTGAATCACTCTCCAGTGACTGCAGACCTGCAGACTCTTGTCTTCAGATGTTTAATTGTCTGTGTGATCTATGTCTGCAGGATTGCTAAAATGGCTGTTGGTAGCAGAGAACTGATGAATTTTTAATTGATAATTCTTCGTTCTTCTTTTTTACCCAGGAAAAGAATTAACAGGTTAGGCAAGGTATGTGCTTTCAAGAGAACTTAAGTTATAAATTGGGTTAGTTTCAACGGCTTAGTGACCTCATTCCTATAATTAGGTTCTTTTAAGGTTAGAGGAGAGGGGAATAGAAATGGCTTAACAAGAAAGGGGCCAAAAATTGGCTTTCACTATCTTTGTCAGAACTTAGAAAACAATGCTATGTAGGCTTCTTGAGGCATTGCCCCACTCATGAATGCATTTGCTATTTTTCAGTTGCTAAGTTGTGTCTGACTCTTTGCAAGCCCATGGACTGCAACACTGCAGGCTTCCTTTTCCTTCACTATCTCCGAGAGTTTGGTAAAATTTGTGTCTGTTGACTCATTGATGCCTTCCAACCATCTCATCTTCTGTTGCCCCCTTTCTCTTCCTGCCCTCAATGTTTGCCAGCATCAAGGTCTTTTCCATTGAGTTCTCTCTTCACCCTAGGTGGCCAAAGTATTGTAGCTCCAATGGAGTATTCAGCTCCACTGAATATTCAGGGTCAATTTCCTAAGGACTGAGTGGTTTGATCTCCTAGCTGTCCAAGGGACAGTTGGAAAACATCAGTTCTTCGGCCCTTTGATCTCCTTAGCTGTCCAAGGGACCCCAAAATGCAGCCACCCATGATCTGTTTGACTAGATGCGTGATCTGTTTTAATAACTAGGAATATAAATGAGTGAAAATAAAATATGAAACCTTAAGCTAAGCATTTGATTGCTAAATGCCTGTTTTTGCTGAACCCAGGTTTGATTGCTCATAAGCCTGACATTTGGAGAGGCAAATGTCAGTAGGAAGAAAACGATGAGGTGCTTTAATCAGGAAAGTCAGTTGTCTGGGATTAGGTGGACCCATGTCCAAGAACAATTCCAAAGATTTTGTGCAACTATGACAATTTTTAAAGGGAAAAGGGTGGTTCAGAGAATGCCAGTGAATCATCAAGGTAGGAGGGTGGAGTCTGAATCACTCTCCAGTGACTGCAGACCTGCAGACTCTTGTCTTCAGATGTTTAATTGTCTGTGTGATCTATGTCTGCAGGATTGCTAAAATGGCTGTTGGTAGCAGAGAACTGATAAATTTTTAATTGATAATTCTTCGTTCTTCTTTTTTACCCAGGAAAAGAATTAACAGGTTAGGCAAGGTATGTGCTTTCAAGAGAACTTAAGTTATAAATTGGGTTAGTTTCAACGGCTTAGTGACCTCATTCCTATAATTAGGTTCTTTTAAGGTTAGAGGAGAGGGGAATAGAAATGGCTTAACAAGAAAGGGGCCAAAAATTGGCTTTCACTATCTTTGTCAGAACTTAGAAAACAATGCTATGTAGGCTTCTTGAGGCATTGCCCCACTCATGAATGCATTTGCTATTTTTCAGTTGCTAAGTTGTGTCTGACTCTTTGCAAGCCCATGGACTGCAACACTGCAGGCTTCCTTTTCCTTCACTATCTCCGAGAGTTTGGTAAAATTTGTGTCTGTTGACTCATTGATGCCTTCCAACCATCTCATCTTCTGTTGCCCCCTTTCTCTTCCTGCCCTCAATGTTTGCCAGCATCAAGGTCTTTTCCATTGAGTTCTCTCTTCACCCTAGGTGGCCAAAGTATTGTAGCTCCAATGGAGTATTCAGCTCCACTGAATATTCAGGGTCAATTTCCCTAAGGACTGAGTGGTTTGATCTCCTAGCTGTCCAAGGGACAGTTGGAAAACATCAGTTCTTCGGCACTCTCTCTTCTTTATGGTGCAACTCTCACATCTGTATAAGACTCTTTGACTGCATGGCTTTACCCTTATCCATTAGGGAGCACCACACACCAGTGCACACAGCCACTCACTGTCCCTGCAAACAGTACAAGGAAGAAAAAGAATTCCTAAGAGATCATTGCTTAAATGTAGTGAAAAACTGAACCTATACCAGTAGGGTCCTACCTTCAGAAAGCAGTTTGTGAAATACATAGATTTCAGGTTTGCTTCTTATTGTATTATATGTTCATTAGTTACAGGAGCTATGTTATTAATTCTATTTGAAAATCATGAGGAAGCTTCTTAGAAATGGAACTGATTATTTGATCTTGAGATTAATTTATAAATTTTAATTTGATATCAAAAATAAATGAATTCTTAAAACTCAGAATAATCTGAGAATGTTTACAAAATCAATGTTTGGAAACTGATGCACTTAAGGTTTTCTAGCACCTAAATTTTGGGCAATATGAGTAAGAAAGTAGTATCAGTTATGGCCTACATGAAAAAGAGCATGATGCTACTACAAGATGAAATTTATTTTTGTATTTAAAAGGCCACTTGAATAGTTTGTTTTTGTTATGATTATAACATATCATTTGTTTGCTATTAATTGGGTTCAAATCACTGCTATTTCATGAGATACTTTGTTTTAAAAAGCTGTTCTGAGTTTAATACAATTATTAAATGTACAGAAGAAAAATCATGATGTTTGGTGAGAACACAGACAGGAATTTTAGAAACAGAAGAGAAATTCAAACCACCTAGTGACTAAGTTTTTTGCTTGAAGAAAAATAATTATGTTTCAGTGGGATCTTTTATATTTGCCTTAATAAACACAAAGGCAAAAATTTAGAACACATTAATTCTTAGCTCTTGAGTATTGGAAGCTACGCAAATAAGGTAAATTTCTCTGAGCAGCCTAGCAGGAACTTTGTGTGTATTATATCATTTAATTAATATGATCTTACAGTTGAAGAAAAAAGAGGCTTTAATAGACTATGCACTTTACCAGGTGTCACATAGCTAGTAAAAAGCTAGGCCTTCAACACAGACCTAGCTCTAGATCTCATGATCTTTCCTCAGACCACATTGCCTATTCCCCAGATTTCACAAAGTAAAAGTATTTGAATTTACCATGTAGAGTGATTTGTCATGAGTTATCAATTGTAAAATGAATTGTTACCAAATTGACTCAGAACAAGTGGCAACAAAGTAAATTGCCTTCCTAAAGTTTCCTTGTCTACTCTTGTATGAGTTTAGTTCAGAAGTGTGAGTGTGTGGATGCTTAGTCATGTCCAGCTCTTTGTGACACCATGACTGTAGCTCTATCTGTGGAATTTCCCAGGTAAGAATACTGAAGTGCGTTGCCATGCCCTCCTCCAGGGAAACTTCCGGCCCCATGGATTGAACCTGCATCTGCTGTATCTCCTCTGTTGGCAGGCAGATTCTTTACCACTGAGCCACCTGGGAGGCCTTTACTTGAGAAGACGTTCCCCAAATCTTCAGATGTGGTTGGAGGAGGAGCTCTATATACAGACAGTATCTATCATCCTGAAAGATGTTAAAATGGCCCTACCCTGAAGGAACAGCCTCCTCCTATAACTACTGGGTCTCTCCTCTTCCTTGTGCTGCTGCTGTAGGCAGTTTCCTTCCATTCTTTTCTGAATCACACTCCCTTTGATATGTTGGGCTGGGCTTCCTTCTCTGAACTGTTGTCTATTCCTAACCCTTTAGACAATCTACGTAACATCAAAATACAAGGCTCTGTTATGTTGGCTAAAAACCAATCTGAAAAGTATATTTAATAATGGCTATACGTATAATAGAATTTTAGGGTTTCTCTTTTTTTTTTTCCTTAACAGCTTGAAGCTTAATTGGATACAGTCAGCTGAACACACTTAAGTATACACTTTGGTTAGTTTTGACGTTTATATATACTTCTAAACAATATCTTTAGTGGGGGTAACAAATACTTGCCTAAATCTGAAATGTTTCCTTTTGTCACTTTGTGATATTGTGGTTTATAATAAGAAATAAATATTTGATCTTTGTCTCAATTCTGGCACAGAGCTCCTAAATTCCTCATTATTGTTGTTGCTCAGTCACTCACCTGTGTCTTAACTATTTGCCACCCCATAAACTGCAGTACACCAGGCTTCTGTGTCCTTCACCATCTCCTGAAACTTGCTCAAATTTGTGTCCATTGAGCCAGTGATACTATCTAAGCATCTCATCTTCTGTTATCCCCTTTTTCTCCTGCCCTCAATCTTTTCCAGCATCAGGGTCTTTTCCAATGAGTCAGTTCTTTCCATCAGGTGGCCAAAATATTGGAACTTCAGCTTTAGTATCAGTCCTTCCAATGAATATTCAGGGTTGATTTCCTTTAGGATTGACTGGCTTGATCTCCTTGTAGTCCACGGACTCTCAGATGTCCTCTCTAGCACTAAAACATTAATTATTCAGCACTCAGCCTTCTTTATCTTCTAACTCACACATCTGTGCATGACTGTTGGTAAAGCCATAGCTTTGACTGTACTAATCTTTGTCAGCAAAGTGATGTCTCTGCTTTTTAAATATGCTGTGTAGGTTTATCATAGCCTCCCTTCCAAGGAGCACGAGTCCTCGAATTTCATGGCTCCAGTCACCATCAGCAATGATTTTTGAGCCCCCCAAAATAAAATCTGTCACCGTGTCCACTTTTTCCCTTTCTATTTCCCATGAAATGATGGGACTGGATGCCATGATCTTATTTTTTTAAATGTTGGGTTTTAAAGCAGCTTTTTCACTCTCCTCTTTCACCTTCATCAAGAGGCTCTATAGTTCCTTTTCACGTTCTGCCATTAGAGTGGTATCATCTGCATATCTGAGGTTGTTGATATTTCTCCTGAAAATCTTGATTCCAGCTTGTGACTCATCCAGTTTGGCATTTTGCATCATGCGCTTTGCATGTAAGTTGAATAAGCAGGGTGACAATATACAGCCTTGACATACTCCTTTCCCAATTTTGAGTCAGTCAGTTGTTCTGTATAAAGTTCTGTTACTTTTTGACCCACATACAGGTTTCTCTGGAGACAGATTATATGGTCTTGTATTCATATCTCTTTAAGAATTTTTCACAGTTTATTGTGATCTGCACCATGAAAGTCTTTCTTTTTTAAAAAAACATTTTTAAAATTTTTATTTATTTATTTATTTTCATCCATCTTTATTCCTTTGGCCTGTGTGGGCCTCCCATTGCAGTGGTCTCTCTCATTGCAGAACACCAGCTCTGGGTGCATGCACTCCAGAGCACTTGGCTTGTAATTGGATACACCGGCCCAGACACTCTGTGGCCCATGGAATCTTCCCAGGCCAGGGAGTCTGCGCCTTGCATTGCAAGGCAGATTCTTTACCCACTGGACCACCAGGGAAGCCCCAAAGGCTTTCTCATAGTCAATGAAGCAGTAGATGTTTTTCTGGAATTCCCTTGTTTTTTCTATGATCTGACGTATTTTGGCAATTTGATCTTTGATTTCTCTGCCTTTTCTAAACCCAGCTTGTACATCTGGAAGTTCTTGCTACATATACTGCTGACAGCTTGAAGGATCTTAAGTATAACCTAACTAGCATGGGAAGTGAGCACAATTGTGTGGTAGTTTGAACATTCTTTGGCACTTTCCTTCTTTGGGATTAGAATGAAAACTGACCCTTTTCAGTTCTGTGATCACTGAGCTTTCCAAATTTTTAGACATATTGAATGCAGCACTTTAACAGCATCATCTTTTTCTTGAAATAGCTCAGCTGGAATTCCATCAGCTCTACTATCTTTGTTGGTAGTAATGGTTCCTAAGGCCCATTTGATTTCACACTCCAGGATGTCTGGCTCTAGGTGAGTGACCACACCATGGTCACCATGGTTATCTTGGTCAATTCATTTTTTGTATAGTTCGTATCTTGACACGTCTTCTTAATCTCTTCTGTCTCTATTAGGTCCTTAGCATTTCTGTCCTTTATTGTGTTCATCTTGGCATGAAATTTCCCTTGATATCTTCTTCAGTTTTCTTGAAGAGATCTCTAGTCTTTCCCATTCTAATGTTTTCCTCTATTTCTTGACATTGTTCTTTGAATAAGGCAGTTATCATCGACACCTAGATACATAGATTTTAAACATTGATACCTATACCTAGATCAATGTTTAAAATGAAGTGGAGGAAAAACACAATCTAAAAGTAAGCCAGTAAACATATCAACCTGTTACAAGAATGTTAAGGATAACTGTCCTATTTTTCACGTGTATTTGAAGTGTCTTAAGCAGGTTGAATAAAAGAAGTACCCATTTTTGTTCAATGAAAATCATATTGATTATAGACATGCTTGTCCAGATAATTACTTTAAAATACAACTTACAGTATAAGAGCAATAGCAAAGTTGTAAAATCTTCGATAAAATGAGAGAAAAGAAATTTCCTCCTAATGTCAACCCTGGCCTCTCCACCATGCCTCCCTGACCTCCCTGACTCTTGCTCAGATGACTTGCTCATGGTGTTCTTCTTCTCACCTACATTCTTTCCACACCCTCACCACTGTCTTCTGTGATGCCCCAGCCAGCACATTCTTTTGCTTTTTCTCTAATAGCATCCCATTGGCTCCAGCTTATTTACTCATATCAATTCCTGACATTTCTCATTATGCTGCACGTATACTGAGTCCTTTCTGATTTCCTTGTGCTGTTTCAGAGACTTTGCAATGTTTTTTTTTTTTTTCTTTAATTTTGGCCTTTTTATTGTTTGTTTTATTTATTTATTTTCATCCATCTTTATTCTTTGGCCTGTGTGGGCCTCCCATTGCAGTGGCCTCTCTCATTGCAGAGCACCGACTCTGGGTGCATACATTTCCAGATTATGGTTCATATGGCGCTGGTTCATAATTGGACACACTGGTCCAGCCACTCCACAGCCTGTGGGATCTTCCCAGGCCAGGGATCAAACTGGTGCCCCTTGTACTGCAAGGCAGACTCTCTACCCACTGGACGACCAGGGAAGCCCTTCAATGTGGTTTTTATGTTTGAATCCTCCATGTCATGTCCATTTTGCTTTTGTATTTATATAAGTGAAATATTTTATATTTTCTTTGTGATTCACTGAATTAGATACAGGTCATGATAGCCTCTGATACAACTTGGATATTTTCTTTTAACAAGGTCAGATTTATATCTTGTCGTTTCTGTATTTCTTGACATTGTTCTTTGAATAAGGCAGTTATCATCGACACCTAGATACATAGATTTTAAACATTGATACCTATACCTAGATCAATGTTTAAAATGAAGTGGAGGAAAACACAATCTAAAAGTAAGCCAGTAAACATATCAACCTGTTACAAGAATGTTAAGGATAACTGTCCTATTTTTCATGTGTATTTGAAGTGTCTTAAGCAGGTTGAATAAAAGAAGTACCCATTTTTGTTCAATGAAAATCATATTGATTATAGACATGCTTGTCCAGATAATTACTTTAAAATACAACTTACAGTATAAGAGCAATAGCAAAGTTGTAAAATCTTCGATAAAATGAGAGAAAAGAAATTTCCTCCTAATGTCAACCCTGGCCTCTCCACCATGCCTCCCTGACCTCCCTGACTCTTGCTCAGATGACTTGCTCATGGTGTTCTTCTTCTCACCTACATTCTTTCCACACCCTCACCACTGTCTTCTGTGATGCCCCAGCCAGCACATTCTTTTGCTTTTTCTCTAATAGCATCCCATTGGCTCCAGCTTATTTACTCATATCAATTCCTGACATTTCTCATTATGCTGCACGTATACTGAGTCCTTTCTGATTTCCTTGTGCTGTTTCAGAGACTTTGCAATGTTTTTTTTTTTTTTTCTTTAATTTTGGCCTTTTTATTGTTTGTTTTATTTATTTATTTTCATCCATCTTTATTCTTTGGCCTGTGTGGGCCTCCCATTGCAGTGGCCTCTCTCATTGCAGAGCACCGACTCTGGGTGCATACATTTCCAGATTATGCGCTGGTTCATAATTGGACACACTGGTCCAGCCACTCCACAGCCTGTGGGATCTTCCCAGGCCAGGGATCAAACTGGTGCCCCTTGTACTGCAAGGCAGACTCTCTACCCACTGGACGACCAGGGAAGCCCTTCAATGTGGTTTTTATGTTTGAATCCTCCATGTCATGTCCATTTTGCTTTTGTATTTATATAAGTGAAATATTTTATATTTTCTTTGTGATTCACTGAATTAGATACAGGTCATGATAGCCTCTGATACAACTTGGATATTTTCTTTTAACAAGGTCAGATTTATATCTTGTCGTTTCTGTATTTCTTAGGCTATGATCACAATAGTAACAGCTAGCTTTTAATATCCCCCAAGTACTGTGCTATGTGCTTTAAATACATTACTTCTTACATTAACTCATTGAGTTTGGAAACCACTATGATCACCGCTGTTACAGACTGAAGGCTTATGTCCCCTCTAAAATCTACATGTTGAAATCTCAATCCCCAACGTGATGATCTTAGGCAGTGAGGTGTTTGGTAGGTGATTATGTCATGAGGGTGGAACACTGAATAAAATTAGGCCTGGTCTTCTTCTACCATCCCCTACCTCAGTAAGTTACCACCATCTTTGAGATTTCCTCCCCCTGACTGTCCACTAGCCCCTACCATATCTGACAGCAATGAATTAACCACCAAGTTCTTTGATTTGGCCTCCAGAATACATTATAAGTTTATTTTCCCTTTTATTCTTCATCTCAAATGTCCTAGATTGTTGTTATCTCCTCCATGGAACATTTTGAGTGGCTACCTACTCATCTATATTAATCTAGTCTTTCTTCATTTGGTCATTTTCCGTGACCATAACCAAGATGATCTTTCAAATCAAAAATCTTACCATGCCATTCTAGTTTTGAACATTTGTTTTTAAATATAACAATCCTTGGTGCATCTTAAAAGACCCTATGTGATCTGATCTTTCTAGCCTTTCCCCCAAAGCTCTGAGAGCTCCAGCCACCAGAGTCTTTTCCATGTGCATGATTTGATCTACCTCAGGGCCTTTGTTCATGGACTTACTGTGGCCTGGAAGCATTCCTTTCTTCCCTTCAGCTTGTTACTGTTTCCCCATCCTCAGTTCAAGTTTATTTACTAAGAAAAAACTTCCTAGCCCCTCTGATTAGATCACTATTTGCATGCTATTGGCTGATGGGGTCTTATTTACTGTTTTCATAACCTACGCTGCATTTTATACTTACAATGTTAGTAAGTTGTATAGTGACTTTCTCCCTCCTAAACTAGAAGTTCCAGAAAGGCAGGACTTGAGCTTGTTTTTGCTCACGGTTGGAGCTCCCCAATTTGATAGAATGCCTATTATTTAATAGGTGGATAATATCCATATATTTACGAAGTAAATTTATAAGGGGATGGTTTGACAAATCCAAGATTGGAGATGCTTCCTTTGTTATATAATTCTTCTTGAAATACATAGCTTATCTTCCTTACTAGAACAGTCTGTTTTGAAAGTGGACACTAACCTTAGCCATTCATACTTCTCTCAACTGTCTCAGTTGGAAAATAATAAATAGTGTGTAGTAAGTAAGCTTCATTAACATTTAAGGTGAAAAAATACAAATGAAAATAAAACTTAGTTCAAATCAGTATTTAATTTTTGGTGTTTTAAACCATGTGTCTCCTACTGCCTATTCATAAGTATTCTTGGGTATTCTTCAAACCAACAGAATTGGAATAGGAATTCATGAATCTATATGTTTAAACAGTTGTCTTCAGTATTAACAAGTTTGTGAAATATCAATTTAATACAGTTAATCTATGTACATTTATAATGGACATAGTGATAAGGAAGAATCAATGACATCATGCACAAATGCCTAAGGAAAAATATATTCTTTCTTACATTCTTCCTGCTTTCTTTCTTCATCCATATGTTAATTTTGATGTAGCCCAAAATCAGAGCCAAGTTTATTTACAATAGGCTTACAAATCTTGGCTTTTTTTCCCCCCTTGATTCATAAATACACTTTGGACTTCATCTGACCAATTTTTTGCTAAGGGCAGAAACACATTTGTCCTATGTGATAAGGAGCTTGTTACTTGCTTCTTGAGGTCAGAGATATACTAGTTAAAATTAGATGCTGAATATGTGTTTGTACCTAATAATGTGTAATTTATCCTAATCTATAGTGATGTCTCATACATTTTACTGCGTATTCTTTTGGGAAGTCTCAGCCTAAGCAATAATATTATTCTCTGTTCAACTGTGCTAGGTTAAATCATCTGGAAAAAAGCTAGGCTGAGAAAGCCATGTTGAGATCATTTCAACAGTGTTTTAGTGAAAAATTAGAGTCAAGAAAGACAAATTCAGATGAATGACCTCATAGTAATTTTATTCAAAGGAGCAAGTGATCTCCTTGGAAAGCAGAGAGAGAATCTTTTGCGTAATTCAGCATTTCACAATGATAACATCAGATTAATGACATTCTGATGCTTCCAGTTTTAGAACAGTTAAGATTTCTGTCAGGGTAGGATTTGTGTTTCAGCATATGATTTCATAATTTAAAGATGGTGTTCAATTCACCTGGGAGAGTTAGGATGAAAGACAGATCTGTGAAAAACCCTCAGGGCTTCTCTTTATCCAGGGTTTTTTGTCAACTGTCTCAGTTGGAAAATAATAAATAGTGTGTAGTAAGTAAGCTTCATTAACATTTAAGGTGAAAAAATACAAATGAAAATAAAACTTAGTTCAAATCAGTATTTAATTTTTGGTGTTTTAAACCATGTGTCTCCTACTGCCTATTCATAAGTATTCTTGGGTATTCTTCAAACCAACAGAATTGGAATAGGAATTCATGAATCTATATGTTTAAACAGTTGTCTTCAGTATTAACAAGTTTGTGAAATATCAATTTAATACAGTTAATCTATGTACATTTATAATGGACATAGTGATAAGGAAGAATCAATGACATCATGCACAAATGCCTAAGGAAAAATATATTCTTTCTTACATTCTTCCTGCTTTCTTTCTTCATCCATATGTTAATTTTGATGTAGCCCAAAATCAGAGCCAAGTTTATTTACAATAGGCTTACAAATCTTGGCTTTTTTTCCCCCCTTGATTCATAAATACACTTTGGACTTCATCTGACCAATTTTTTGCTAAGGGCAGAAACACATTTGTCCTATGTGATAAGGAGCTTGTTACTTGCTTCTTGAGGTCAGAGATATACTAGTTAAAATTAGATGCTGAATATGTGTTTGTACCTAATAATGTGTAATTTATCCTAATCTATAGTGATGTCTCATACATTTTACTGCGTATTCTTTTGGGAAGTCTCAGCCTAAGCAATAATATTATTCTCTGTTCAACTGTGCTAGGTTAAATCATCTGGAAAAAAGCTAGGCTGAGAAAGCCATGTTGAGATCATTTCAACAGTGTTTTAGTGAAAAATTAGAGTCAAGAAAGACAAATTCAGATGAATGACCTCATAGTAATTTTATTCAAAGGAGCAAGTGATCTCCTTGGAAAGCAGAGAGAGAATCTTTTGCGTAATTCAGCATTTCACAATGATAACATCAGATTAATGACATTCTGATGCTTCCAGTTTTAGAACAGTTAAGATTTCTGTCAGGGTAGGATTTGTGTTTCAGCATATGATTTCATAATTTAAAGATGGTGTTCAATTCACCTGGGAGAGTTAGGATGAAAGACAGATCTGTGAAAAACCCTCAGGGCTTCTCTTTATCCAGGGTTTTTTGTGTATTGTATTTTTTTTTCTTAAAGAAAATTGCTGTACCAAATAGTATCTGAGGTCCATTCATAAAAAATCAGTGCTGGCTCTTGATATAAAGCTATCATCCATTATTTGGCCTCACTGGTCCCAGTTCATTGCTCCCTCTCCTGTTTTCTGCACACTGTCAGTCATTAAAACTGCCCTTTACTGTGCTGGAGTCTGTTCCCTGCATGCATGATATAAAGGAATACAAACAGCACCCTCGTTTCATTGAAACTGAATTTGTGGCCATATCACCATATGCTGAATGGAATTGGAAACTAGAAAATAAGTAGAAAAGGTTTTTGTCCCTAAAACATATCCCAAAGTCCTAGCAATAATGCTATTGCTATAAATGTATTACCTAGTATTTCCCAAAACAATCCCTGCAAGAATAAGTGTTCCAGAAAAGAATTCTTAGACTGTCTCCTTCTCAAAGACACACAGTGTTAAAGAAATGTTTACCTTTAACTTTTGTTGACTGAAAGGAAAATATACCATGTCAGAGTTGTATTTTGCATTTCAGTTTTATTCAGGGATCTTACTAAGGAGTATAACCAGGGAAAAAGCCTCTCGGATAGCTCTAAGGAACTGCTCTGAAGAGAGAGAGGAACTAATATCTGATTACATTTTTTGGCTAGGAAATTCAGGTAGTCAAGTGTACGTCTTGGTTAAAAAGATTACTACCAGGCACAAACAGATACCTCAACTTAATGATTTCAATCTGAGTCATTGCAATGCTTCTGGGGATATGCATCTTAACTATCTGGGTGACCCTTTTATCCTATTTTTTTAAAATTGGAGTTTAGTTGCTTTACAATGTTGCTATACAACAAAGTGAATTGGCTATGCCTATGTATAACCCCTCATTTTCACCACCAAACACTGAGCAGAGTTTTCTGTGCTATATAGTAGGTTATGAATGGGGAGACTGGGATTAATTTATATACACTACTGTGTATAAGAAAGGTAACAAGAGGATCTCATTCAGTTTCTTCATCCTGAGTTGTTCTCAGGGTGGGCAGCTACAATGGGGTGCAACTTAATCCTTGTGTAACTGGATGATCCTTAATCCTTGGGTGACACTCTTTGTTCTTTTTGTTCCTGCAAAAAATGTGTTTGACAAAGCTAATCCCTCAACATTTATTTTTGCTTAAGTTGTCTAACTTGGGAAATTGTTTTCTATTAATTTGTTAGTATCTTAATGACAAAGACCTCAAATTGAACTTGAAGGATTCCGCAGTGTCTTTCAGAATGCTTCTTCATGATGTTTCCTTGTTGAGAGACTGAATGAATAAATGAATACTGTAGTGTAGGGATGGATGTATGTGGATGAAAGAATGAACATGCAAATAAGTAAAAATAATTATTAGGTCTAACAAAGTGAATAAAATTATTATGAATAGTTAAATTTAAGATGACATAAGACAGATTATAGCAGTAGGATGAACCAATATTTGTAAAACAAAAAGAAAAATTCTTTAACATCATCTTTTTAATCTTGTCGACTAAAAAATATAGTCACATAAAAATGAGCTCCCTGAAAATAGGGAGCACTTAGGACTCTGAGCGCTGGAGACAACATCTCAGTAGCTCTGAGAAAACTGCTCCAAGGAAAAGGGAGAGGGGGTCAGGATGGTTACAAAGGAGCAGGCAGTCTGAACATCAAAGGTATCAAAGTAAGGAAATGCGTTCCATGTATAGGGAGATACAAGCCTCTGGGCTCACTAAATTGATTCCTCTTCATATGCACCTGAGCTATCTGGGACCAAATACTGTTTCCTTGTTCACCTTAAGGAGTGGCAGATCCTTGCTTCTTGCATTCCCACAGCTCCTTAGTAATCACCCGGTGGAGAAGCGGAATTTGGTGCAGTATTGCCCTTTGGGAGTCCTCATTCAGATTTACAGGGATTGCGGATGGCCTTTTTTTTGGGGTTTTCATTTGGGTTGCTTCTTCTTATTTAAGTCATATTTTTTGGCTTTAAGGTTAGTGCTTTACAATGTTGCTATACAACAAAGTGAATTGGCTATGCCTATGTATAACCCCTCATTTTCACCACCAAACACTGAGCAGAGTTTTCTGTGCTATATAGTAGGTTATGAATGGGGAGACTGGGATTAATTTATATACACTACTGTGTATAAGAAAGGTAACAAGAGGATCTCATTCAGTTTCTTCATCCTGAGTTGTTCTCAGGGTGGGCAGCTACAATGGGGTGCAACTTAATCCTTGTGTAACTGGATGATCCTTAATCCTTGGGTGACACTCTTTGTTCTTTTTGTTCCTGCAAAAAATGTGTTTGACAAAGCTAATCCCTCAACATTTATTTTTGCTTAAGTTGTCTAACTTGGGAAATTGTTTTCTATTAATTTGTTAGTATCTTAATGACAAAGACCTCAAATTGAACTTGAAGGATTCCGCAGTGTCTTTCAGAATGCTTCTTCATGATGTTTCCTTGTTGAGAGACTGAATGAATAAATGAATACTGTAGTGTAGGGATGGATGTATGTGGATGAAAGAATGAACATGCAAATAAGTAAAAATAATTATTAGGTCTAACAAAGTGAATAAAATTATTATGAATAGTTAAATTTAAGATGACATAAGACAGATTATAGCAGTAGGATGAACCAATATTTGTAAAACAAAAAGAAAAATTCTTTAACATCATCTTTTTAATCTTGTCGACTAAAAAATATAGTCACATAAAAATGAGCTCCCTGAAAATAGGGAGCACTTAGGACTCTGAGCGCTGGAGACAACATCTCAGTAGCTCTGAGAAAACTGCTCCAAGGAAAAGGGAGAGGGGGTCAGGATGTTTACAAAGGGAGCAGGCAGTCTGAACATCAAAGGTATCAAAGTAAGGAAATGCGTTCCATGTATAGGGAGATACAAGCCTCTGGGCTCACTAAATTGATTCCTCTTCATATGCACCTGAGCTATCTGGGACCAAATACTGTTTCCTTGTTCACCTTAAGGAGTGGCAGATCCTTGCTTCTTGCATTCCCACAGCTCCTTAGTAATCACCCGGTGGAGAAGCAGGGAAGGTATGTGGCATCTGCAGTATTGCCCTTTGGGGAGTCCTCATTCAGATTTGGAGGGCAGGGATTGCGGATGGCTGTGACATTTCTTGTTTATTGGTATGGCAGGAGATATTTTCATTTCACAGGATACTTTGAAATACTTTCTTCTCTTAATTTCAACCTTCCTCACAGCCCTTCCTTCCTCTCAACCCAGGGACTCTGTTATACCATGAACCTTCTTTATATTTCTCTATACAACTTCACAACCACATGTTAACTTTTCTACCCCCTCTACTATTAACTAATCACTTCTTCTAAATACTTCACATGTATGTATTATCTCATCTGACCTGTAGCTATTGTTATTTTCCTCATTGTATGGATGTGGGTACTGAGGAGTTAAAAGACCTTATTCCACACTATGCAGCTCATCAGCAACAGAACTAAGATTCAGCCCTGGTGACTAAGAACCCTTTGGCAGCATTGTTCTCCTCTATTTATATTCTGTTCACACTAGAGAACAGGTTTCTCTTGCTTGTTTCTCGTTAAAGGTAAGCACTTTTTTCCCTAGTGACTCAGCATCTTCTCACATATATGAGTCTCTATGACAATGAATAAAATGAGACCCACATGCCTAAATTGCAACTCCTTATATTATTGCAATGTGCTGTGTTTAGTCACTCAGTCGTGTCTGACTCTTAGCAATGCCATGGACTTTAGCCCACCAAGCTTCTCTGTCTGTGGGGATTCTCCAGGCGAGAATACTGTGGTGGGTTGCCATGCCCTCTTTAGGGATCTTTGCAACTCAGGGATCACACCCAGATCTCCCGTATTGCAGGCTGAAAATAGGGAGCACTTAGGACTCTGAGCGCTGGAGACAACATCTCAGTAGCTCTGAGAAAACTGCTCCAAGGAAAAGGGAGAGGGGGTCAGGATGTTTACAAAGGGAGCAGGCAGTCTGAACATCAAAGGTATCAAAGTAAGGAAATGCGTTCCATGTATAGGGAGATACAAGCCTCTGGGCTCACTAAATTGATTCCTCTTCATATGCACCTGAGCTATCTGGGACCAAATACTGTTTCCTTGTTCACCTTAAGGAGTGGCAGATCCTTGCTTCTTGCATTCCCACAGCTCCTTAGTAATCACCCGGTGGAGAAGCAGGGAAGGTATGTGGCATCTGCAGTATTGCCCTTTGGGGAGTCCTCATTCAGATTTGGAGGGCAGGGATTGCGGATGGCTGTGACATTTCTTGTTTATTGGTATGGCAGGAGATATTTTCATTTCACAGGATACTTTGAAATACTTTCTTCTCTTAATTTCAACCTTCCTCACAGCCCTTCCTTCCTCTCAACCCAGGGACTCTGTTATACCATGAACCTTCTTTATATTTCTCTATACAACTTCACAACCACATGTTAACTTTTCTACCCCCTCTACTATTAACTAATCACTTCTTCTAAATACTTCACATGTATGTATTATCTCATCTGACCTGTAGCTATTGTTATTTTCCTCATTGTATGGATGTGGGTACTGAGGAGTTAAAAGACCTTATTCCACACTATGCAGCTCATCAGCAACAGAACTAAGATTCAGCCCTGGTGACTAAGAACCCTTTGGCAGCATTGTTCTCCTCTATTTATATTCTGTTCACACTAGAGAACAGGTTTCTCTTGCTTGTTTCTCGTTAAAGGTAAGCACTTTTTTCCCTAGTGACTCAGCATCTTCTCACATATATGAGTCTCTATGACAATGAATAAAATGAGACCCACATGCCTAAATTGCAACTCCTTATATTATTGCAATGTGCTGTGTTTAGTCACTCAGTCGTGTCTGACTCTTAGCAATGCCATGGACTTTAGCCCACCAAGCTTCTCTGTCTGTGGGGATTCTCCAGGCGAGAATACTGTGGTGGGTTGCCATGCCCTCTTTTAGGGGATCTTTGCAACTCAGGGATCACACCCAGATCTCCCGTATTGCAGGCAGATTCTTTACCATCTGAGTCACCATAGAGTAATTATTCATTATATTAATTATGGGACATTAAAGAAGAAAAGAGTAAGATATGTTGAATATATTCTACCTCAGAAGGCAGAATAATGTATAATTATCCTGATAATAATGTATGATTACTGTATCTTCTAAGGTAGAGTATTTCTACCTTCTGAGCTGAGTTATTTATTATGGTTTAAGACACCAGAGTATGAAAGGAGCAAATCCTCTACTGATTTGAAAATATCGTGTTTAGTAAGAAGTCTCCCATATAGACAGGTGATCAAAAATAAATGCTGTTTGAGTTCCAGATGGCATAGTCTTATCATACACTGCTTACACACCTTAGACATCTAAACAGAACACTTTCTTACAAAATTCATTCTCAACTATACTGTTCTTGCTTCTCACCATTCCTCATTGGTAAGTGTGGAGCCACATGCAGTACTTGATGAAGTGATTAAAAATTACAGCATGTTTTTATTACAGCTCTTAGCATCCTTAGTCAGCTGATGGTGAGAGATTAATGTCACAGTTAGTATGCATATGTTTGATATGCCAGCCTCCTGGGTTCAGAGCACTTGTCAAATGCTGTGGGCTCAGCTGGGCAGTTTGTCGCCGTAGCTCACAAGTGTAATATAAACAGCATCTGATGGGTCTCTGCTGATGTGGGGTTTGAAGCTAGGCCTTTCATGGAGTAAGACCTGATTAACTTAGGGAAAAAAAAGAATTTCAAAGTGAAAGTATTACTTCTAGAAGATAAATATTACAACACATTGCATATTGTTGCCTGATGATCAGAAAGTAAAATTGGCCATATTCAGCATCCACATTGCATGAGTGTAATACATGGCAGGCTGGTTGTCACTTCATCTGGTCATGCATGAGGGAAAACTTTTCTTTCTCAACTCCCTTCAAAAGTGAAAACTTATGGTAGTTATATTTTTAGAACTGAAGCACAACTGAGAGATAGCACTGGACAGTAGACATTTATTGACTCTAAACCTTCTTTAGTGTTGTCATTTAAAAAGTCTCATGAATTGTATAGGCAAAACTTACAGTCCTCAGCTGGTTGACATAAATGTGTGAGTTCAAGAAGGACTAGAAGGTTTCATTAATTTAAAAAAGACTTTGAGGGCCTCCCTGGTGGTCCAGTGGGTAAGGACACCGCCTTGCAGTGCAAGGGACACCAGTTTGATCCCTGGCCTGGGAAGATCCCACGTGCCATGGAGCGGCTGGACCGATATGTCCAATTACTGAGCCGGAGCTCTGGAGCATATGCGCCCGGAGCCGGTGCTCTGCGACAACAGAGGCCACCGTGTTGGGAGGCCCACATGGGCCAAAGAACAAAGATGGATGAAAACAGATAAATGAAAGACCAATAGAAGTCGCCTGCCCGCCCCCCTCCCTCCACAACCCGCCCATCCCCCCCCCCAAACACTTTGAAAGCTATATTTAGCAAAGATATATTAGGTTTCATGAAGCATGAGATGATAAGGGCAATTGTGTTTAGCAACTTGGCTCTATTAATTTACAGCCTAAAGAATAGATTTGAGATTTGCTAGATCTGATAGATTATAAATTTAAGAAAGTACATGAAATGTAGAAATTTTATGATTTTTTTCCTGTTATGTGCATACATACTTAGATGATTAATGGAAATTACCAAACACCTGAGTCTGTATCAAAGATCACAGTTGCTAAACCTCATCAAGATTGAGTCTGTATTGACTATTGAAATCTTGCTGCTTTCCTGGTGGCTCAGACGGTAAAGAATCTGCATGTAATGCAGGAGACCTGGGTTCAGCCCCTGAGTTCCTCTGGAGAAGGAAATGGCAACCCTCTCCAGTATTCTTGCCTGGGAAATTTTATGGCCAGAGTCTGACAGGCTACAGTTTATGGGCCTGCAAAGAGTCTGACACAGTTGAGCTCACACACACAACACTGAAATCTGTTACCAATATTCTTATATGTCTCAGTGAAGGAAGTATTTTTTTTATATAATACATATTTTAAAATGTAAGAAATTAAAAAGAAAACAATATATTAAGATTATGGAAAATATTAGGTTTATATTGAAGTCATTAATCAATTCATTAATGCTCCAAGTTACATTGCAAGTTTTGAAGTGTAAGCATTTTCTAAAGAGCTATAATACAACTTTGATCAAGCAGGCTTTGTAATCTTTTGGAGTGTTCCAGGTAAGTGTTATTTATAGTACAAAGAGAACTAGCTTTTAAAAAAGTATTGATACGTTGAAAATATGATTTGTTTGTAAAGTTGTTATATACAGAGCAAGCTCAGAGTCTGTCCTGCTAAGGAGATAAAACTTGCTTCTGAAAGAGTTGGAGAGGCTTAATGAAAACAAAAAAAGAATATAAAAATATTAGCAGTAAATTTAAATCTTCTAATTATTTTAAAAATGTCACAGAAAGTTATAAAACAAAATGCTTAAAGATTTTGAAGTTTGATTATTTTATTGTTAAGTTTTACTATTCTAAGGATAGTGTTTTGTATGGTGTAATTCTACCTTTACAAACAATTAGATTAAAGAAATGCTCATATTTTAAGACTCATTTTTAATACAGGTGGACTGATTATTGCAAGCTTTTGTGATGTGTTGCTGCTCATTACCCAAAACCTTAAAAATATCCATGCGGCTTTTATGTCTTCTTTGGATCAGAAATCTCATTTCAGATATCGGGGACATTTAAATGTGTCTTTGTTTATACAGGTATCAGGCTGACAGGAAAGACAAGACTGTTGTTAGCTTTCTTTCAGATGTCTTTAGGATCAGACTAGCCATAATTTCTCCTAATACTAATGTGTTTGATTTCTTCTCTAGAAGCGTGTCTCTTCCTATTGATACTAAAAGGACATGGTAAATGGCCTTGGGGAAACAGATTGCTGACATATTTATGTAGACTTGTTTAGAATATTAAATCAGTATATGTGATTTACCAATTTGAAATTTTGCGAAATGCGTGCAAGATTTTTTGCAAGTCTCAGTTGAGTAGAAACAAATGATCTCCTTTAACTCATGATGTCATTTCTTTAGACATTTTTATTATTCCTGCCTCAGCAGGAACAGTAAGAGAGTTGGAAATTTTTAAATACACACACAGAGTAATAGAGCATACACACAGTTCTCCCTGTCCTAAAGTAGATTGTCTGCTTTTTCTAGTCTTCACAGGGTCTGAAATGAATGTACTTGACTTCTTTATGATGATAAGGCTTACAGGGAAGGAGATAACAGGGTGGTCAGGGAGCACATAGGATGGATACGTAGCCAAGATCTGGCAGGTGAGGAGAGATCTTTTGAAAAAAGCCAAAAGGTTTTTTTTTTGGCTAAAGGTTGAGTTAATTAATCAAAGTCATAAGGAAGATGTTTTAGAAGGGAGTACATTTACAAGTGATTTAGACTGAAGAATGGCAAAAGATGGGCTTGAGAGCGAAAAAGGTACCAGACTAGGGAGACCATGTAAATGTTATGGCAAGTTGAACTTTATGTCACTGGAGAGCCATGGAAGCATTTGAAGCCATGTAACGTAATTGTTATGCATTTCAGAAAGTTCATTCTGTCAGTTGTGGAAAATAGAAGGGAAGTGGCAAGAATGGAAGTTGGGCAGAGAGTTTAAGGAGCCATGCCAGGAATCTGTGCAAGAGAGAGACTTAGACCAGACAAAGGGTCGTGATGATGGGATAAAAGCAAAGAAATATTTAGGATGGAGAGCAGTAATAAAGCTTCTTGAATAATTTGAGATGCGTGATGAATTGGTGATGCCATCACCGACTCAAGCTTTTGTGATGTGTTGCTGCTCATTACCCAAAACCTTAAAAATATCCATGCGGCTTTTATGTCTTCTTTGGATCAGAAATCTCATTTCAGATATCGGGGACATTTAAATGTGTCTTTGTTTATACAGGTATCAGGCTGACAGGAAAGACAAGACTGTTGTTAGCTTTCTTTCAGATGTCTTTAGGATCAGACTAGCCATAATTTCTCCTAATACTAATGTGTTTGATTTCTTCTCTAGAAGCGTGTCTCTTCCTATTGATACTAAAAGGACATGGTAAATGGCCTTGGGGAAACAGATTGCTGACATATTTATGTAGACTTGTTTAGAATATTAAATCAGTATATGTGATTTACCAATTTGAAATTTTCTGAAATGCGTGCAAGATTTGTTGCAAGTCTCAGTTGAGTAGAAACAAATGATCTCCTTTAACTCATGATGTCATTTCTTTAGACATTTTTATTATTCCTGCCTCAGCAGGAACAGTAAGAGAGTTGGAAATTTTTAAATACACACACAGAGTAATAGAGCATACACACAGTTCTCCCTGTCCTAAAGTAGATTGTCTGCTTTTTCTAGTCTTCACAGGGTCTGAAATGAATGTACTTGACTTCTTTATGATGATAAGGCTTACAGGGAAGGAGATAACAGGGTGGTCAGGGAGCACATAGGATGGATACGTAGCCAAGATCTGGCAGGTGAGGAGAGATCTTTTGAAAAAAGCCAAAAGGTTTTTTTTTTGGCTAAAGGTTGAGTTAATTAATCAAAGTCATAAGGAAGATGTTTTAGAAGGGAGTACATTTACAAGTGATTTAGACTGAAGAATGGCAAAAGATGGGCTTGAGAGCGAAAAAGGTACCAGACTAGGGAGACCATGTAAATGTTATGGCAAGTTGAACTTTATGTCACTGGAGAGCCATGGAAGCATTTGAAGCCATGTAACGTAATTGTTATGCATTTCAGAAAGTTCATTCTGTCAGTTGTGGAAAATAGAAGGGAAGTGGCAAGAATGGAAGTTGGGCAGAGAGTTTAAGGAGCCATGCCAGGAATCTGTGCAAGAGAGAGACTTAGACCAGACAAAGGGTCGTGATGATGGGATAAAAGCAAAGAAATATTTAGGATGGAGAGCAGTAATAAAGCTTCTTGAATAATTTGAGATGCGTGATGAATTGGTGATGCCATCACCGACTCAGTGGACATTAGTTTAAGCAACTCCAGGAGATGGCGAAGGATGGGGAAGCCTGGCATGCTAGACAATCCATGGGGTTGCAAACAGTCAGATACAACTTAGCGACTGAACAACAACAGGTGAGAGAAAGTAGGGTAAAACTTGAGGTCTGGACTAAACAACTGAGAGATCACAGGAGGAGAGGTATTCCTTCTAATTATATCCTCAAAGGCTATTAAAATATACATCCAGGGATGAGAAAACTGATCTTGCCTAGAGAAAAATAAAGGTGTGGAAGTACTTCAGATTTCTAATAGAGAATATGTGGAGAATTTCTGAGAGAAAAAGAGAAGATGGTCTAGATAAGTATTTTTGGTAATAGTAACATTTACAGGATAATCAGGAGTTTGAGAAGAAGCCAGAGAGGCATGAGAAAAATTAGGAAAGTATGACATTCTGGAAGCTAAAGAAAAAGCAACTTTCTAGGAGAACTCGGTGAACAGTCATTGCTTTATCTCCTGATTAATTCACAAATATTATTTAAGTTCCCACTTTGTATCCAACACAACTATGGAAAACTCGCATTTAGGCTCCACCCTCAGGGAACTAACAGTAAAGTAGAGAAACAGAAAGAAGCATACACATCAAAGAAGCATACCCATAAAGATTTCACTGTAAATGCCAGCACACTACAGAGAAGCAGGTGGCCTTGTATCTGTAAAGTCTGGGAACCCCTGTTAGAGGTATGAATACCAACTTAAAATCTGAAGAGTATGTAAGAGCGAATGAGGCCTGGAGTGGAAGAGGGCAGTCCTGACAAAACAGCAAGAGCTGAGGACCTACTGTGTGGAGACCAGGGCCATGCGCCTGGACTTACCTGAAACTGTATTTTAGCATGAGAATGATCTAACTTTCAGGAATTTTAAAAAGTAGAACTGGTTTATTACTCTTGGGCAACCAACTATGCGGGGAGGGCAGACCTAGCTAGACAGGGATATTGGAGTTTAGGATTTGTCTGTTTCAGTCAGAGAGATCATTATAGAAGATATGATATTACTGCTTATTAACTTACTAAAAACTTATTAATGCCAGTATGGATGTGAGATACTATGGGGGAGAAGATTGGGTGTCATATTATTTTTTTGTAATAATTTTATTTTGATTTGAGGGATAAATTCTATGTTCATTCATTTTAAGCATGTAATTCAGTGTTTGGTAACTTTATAAGCTGTTATATTTTTCTTTAAATTTTCTTTTATTGTGGGGGCCTTCCGCAGAAAGGGAAGGCAGTGGGATTGCCCCCGGCTAAACCGGGAGATCTCGGAGAAAGGCGAATCTTGGCTGCCCGCCCCCACAGCCCCGCGGCGGACGTAGGAGACAATCAGGCGCAACAGGGGTTCCGTCAAAGCAGTTCCGCTTTATTAATGCAGGTCCACAGCTTTTATAGGCAAGTGAAGGGGGTTTTGCCCGGGACTTCCTATAGATTACACCAATCAAGGTAAAGGTCAAGCAATCATTCACGAACGCGGAAACCAGGGGAACCAATCAGAATTTTGACCATCAATTAACAATTTAGATCACGCCCAGTCTCTTCCTGTAGGTGCCATCTTAGCTCCAAACTGCAAACATGTACTTAAGCTTCTTTAAACAATGTGCTTAAGCTTCCTTATGCTTGCAACGGTCCTCTTTCAATTCAGAGCCCCACATTTTATATTAATCAATGCAGTTTTACTCCCTTAGATGGTAAGGGATGCTCACTTACACGTGGCTAACCTGTGAGATTTTCCTTAACTAGCCAGTGCTAGGTGCTAGATTCTTCTTGCGGGAATAAATAACATGTCTAGCCCCTGATTGAACACTGAAAAGGAAGTCACTTTTTTTTTCTTTTTTTAAAATTTGGCCCCTTTTTATTGATATTTTATTTATTTATTTTTCATCCACCTTTATTCTTTGGCCTGTGCGGGCCTCCCATTGCAGTGGCCTCTCTTGGTGCAGAGCACCAGCTCTGGGCGCATGCGCTCCAGAGTGCTGGCTCCTAATTGGACACACCAGTCCAGCCTGTCCAGCCGCTCCTTGGCACGTGGAGTCTTCCAGGGCCAGGAATCCAACTGGTGCCTCTCGCTCTGCAAGGTGGATTCTTTGTCCCTTGGACCACCAGGGAAGCCCAAAGTCACATGTTTTAAGTCACATTTTTAAAACCCTGTCATTCCTCTTTCTGTTTTTGTTTTCTTTTCATATTCAGTTACGATATGCTAAGTCTGATATCAATGTTCAAAGATGTTGCTGATTCAGAAGGTCAAGAGTGTACTGATTTGTAGGGACTGCTTAATCTACTCTGTTCATCTATAGATAAGAAAAGCAGCTATGTGGAAAAAATTGTGTTCAGTGTCTCATAGGGTGCCAATTGGTGACAGAACTGAAATTTAAATGCCATCCTCAGGTACAGCTTAGGGTTCCCTACAGTGACCTTATCATCTGTTAATGAGGGTTAAGTGTAGTTCAGGAGGACTCTTTGGGGAAGACTCACAGTAAAATGCCTGATGAGTTTTTTGCTGATGGAATCTGAGTTTAATTGGAGCCTTCATGTGTGTAGTGGTCCACAATACAACTGCCAGGATACTTCCTCTACTGCTTTAGAGCAAAACAGTGTGACTGTTGCTTTAGATTATGAAGCAGTACTTCTCTTTATAATCACCAAAGAACAGAATTACCAGAAATGAACATGAACTTGTGTCTGTTTTAGATTTAGCCCATGTGGTTTGTATACTTTTTATACAACTTGCTACCTTTTGGTTCAAAAGGTATAGATGATTATGAAAGTATTATTGGGGAGAATATTGTGTGTGGGAATAACAGTGTGAAGTGGTTCTTTCTCAGATATAGTAGAGACTAAACACTTAAGGACTCACTATTATGAATGACTTGACTGTAACTTCAAGGGAAATAAAATTGCTTCCTTTGCTGGTGAACTATTTACCGAATTTGTGCTAAATGTAAATGTAGACTTGTATATCAAGATTTCAAAAATGTAATTAAATATTAGATTTTATTCAAGGTCATCAAGCAAAGATGGTCTTTTTCTTTGGTATTCTACATGAACTTTCATATGCTAACTGTAAGGACAATTGTCTAGTATTTGCTCCAATGTAAGGCTTTTTCTTAATATGTTGGAAGACAGTTTCTATTGGTCTTGATATTACACTGGCATTTCATATTTGACCATTTTTGTTTTTTCAAAAACTGACAGCAATATACATTGAAAAAAAGATTTTCCATTATATTACATGTGCTAAGTGTGCTTTAATCTGACCAATTTATAAAATATGAATGTCTTTCAAATAATCACTGAATTTGTGTGTCACATATATTGTTTTCTGAAAGGTATAATAATTAGAGGACTATTATTGTCCCTGTGAAGTAAATTAGGATCTTTTTATGTTTTATTTTTTCCTCCTTGTGATTCTATTTGTTTCTTGACTACTGTGACAAATGTGGCTTAAAATAACAATTGTACTGTTACTAATGAAGAGTGTGTTGGCAATGGCAGTGCTGGTAACAGGAAAATGTCGCAGAGCACTCATTTCCCTTATGATTTAGTGGAGTGGTGGTTACAGGAAAAGTTGTAATAAAAAAGAATAACGGAATGGCTGATATTACGGCAGAGTGGAATTTAACTTTGATTTACTGAAAAGATAACACACTAATAAGCATCTAATTGATAACTTCACAGAACATAATTGTTAGGCATCAAATTATTCTTTCACTGCATGCTAATCAAGATTTTAGACGCATTCAAATTTATGGAAAAATACACTTGACAAAATTAATGGTTACTTAGATTTAATAATAGTTTAAAAATGACAGAAAATGAAAGCATGTAAAGAGATTAAATACCTGTAACATCAAACAAATTTGGAGCTGTTTTAATAGCCATTCCTTACAAATTTGACTAAGATTATGCGTATTATGATTATCTGAAAATTATCACGTACTGCTGAGCTGGAAGCACAAAATGAACCGTGATTCCTAATAGGATTTTAACAACTATTTCATTAACATAACCAGTAATCCAAATTCATAATGTTTGCAACATTTGCGTAGAAAAACACATGATGTAAGTGTGCCCCCAAGTGGCTACAGAATAGTTTGTAAAAATGTAGAAAAAACCTAAACAGTTTGAAGAAGGGCCTTAGCTGGTTATATTCTCCAGTAACTCCTGGATCCATCTCATTCAGAGAGTTATTGCTCCCTATTTTTTAAAAGTTATTCCATTAGAGGCTGCACAGTTTCTCCTATAGTTTTTTACAAGTATTTTATTTTTATTAGATACACATTAATTAACCTTTCTACCTCTGATTCTGATGTGGTATAACACAGTGAAAACACATGAGTCAACACAAAAGATTTATTTCTTTTCCCTGAGATACACTGTGTTTAGTTATGTTAAGCCTGGGTAATTCTCTGCAGGTATTTTAAAATACATTCTGTTTAAAATAGGATATTGGCTCAAGTAAGAATATATGTATAGGACAAGCTCACAGCCTGTAAAATTAGTTTGCCTGTTTTTGTGATATACTTGAAAGCTGTTTTTGTTTATAAATATTGTCAATCAGTAGAATATTGGGTATCTATAAGATATATTGCAGATCCCACAGAATTTGAACCCCCCTTTCTATAGACCTTCTTCCTAAAATTGCCAGCTTCTGTATTTTGACACAAAGATATTACCCAGTTAATACTCTTCATTTAGCTTTAGCCACTGGTTCACAGATGCAAAAACTTATCTGTTAATCAGGTCATGCTCCTGGAAGAACTCTGCAAGAACCGGTTATTAGTGATCCTATGAGATGTAAGCCCACATCAGACCTCTGAGGTAGGGTTGTGTGTCTCAGTTGGACAAATCTTAGACAGTTATGAGTTGGGGTATTAAAAATCTAAGGCAAGCTGGATTATCAAACATTTTGAGTCAGGAAGAGAAGCCTCAAATAACAGAAAAGGAAAATATTATTATAAACACATTTTGAAATTTTAAATCACAAAGACTACTTCCTTGAGATATTATGAAAGCAAAAATATGAATTATACAGTTAAAAGATTGAATTTTCAGTTGAAACAGATGTTTTGATTCTAATTAACTATAACATATCTGGTCTCCAGGTGACTTTCTTCCAGCTGAAGGATAGCCTCCCATGTTTCCATTCTGTTACTTTGTTTAACCTCAAATGCTGTGTATCCACTCCAACATTTTGTTTTTTGAAAAATTTAAGAAGTAAAATCAGAAATAGACTCAGTTTTAAGGAGTAAGGTCATTGAAGAAATAAAAACATTTGTATTTTCCTACTAAAAATTTCTCTTAACTAAAATCATTGTTTAGCAGATTAATTGTTTTTGATTATGAAGAAAGTTTTTTAGAATTTCACTTACAGAATTGGAAGGACTTGAACAGTTTTTAAAAGACAATTCCAACTGACCTCTAATTTTACTTTGGTAATTGAACATATATTTTTAAGGTTCTTAAAACAAAGTTTCATAAATGTTGATAGCTATTAATTTCTTTTACTAAGATTGAAATGAGTTACATATTTTTTAAAAGACCATTTATGACCTCACCATTTCTGCCTATGTTATTTAAAAGAGGAACCTTAAGGATAAGTCAGAGTCACAATCTAAATTGTAATAGTAATAATATTTCAAAAAATTACTTTCTAGAGAATTCTCTTTTCACACTGACAAAAACAGATGAAGATAGAGCAGAAGAACAAAAAGACAAAGTAATGGATAAAATGGTAGCATTTGTAATCTTGATGTAAAATCTCAAAGCATTGAATAGCTCCTAGAAAAATGTTGGGTTGTTTCCCTATAGATAAGAGTTTTCAGACAAGAAAAATTTGTTCAGTGCCATAACTAAATGATTTCCATACATTATTTGTTTAGAATGGAAATGTGTTACAGAGTATGAAGTAGTGGCTCTGAGATAGGACTACATAAATCCACCAGAGCTACAGATTGGCAAACTGATTAATTTATTCCTTTCATCTCATCTAATTAGCTCTCTTCTCAGAGTCATCATAACTCTTATGCACTGATCTCCTATTCTGACCTATGTACCACCTTCTACAAAAGTAGAGGGTAAATGGTATCAGACATGCTTTAAAAATGTGTTGTAAGTGATGCACACTTTAAAAAAGAAAAAGATGCATCCTTTCTACTCGTAAATAATGATTGTGTTGGTAATGCAGCATATAAGCTTTTAAAGAGTAGGCTTTGACTACTAGCATCCTGTGTAACATTTGGAAAAGACCATACACTACTAACAAGAAGCTCAGTATTCCTCTTCTAAAACTCTCCTAATTATTTACTTCCTACTTACTATTCATAAAGCTAAAGTACACTAGTGCTAAGATATTGAATTATTTTTTTTCTCTTGTGGTCTTGATGTATTGTCCCCAAAACATCATAGTCATGCTTTGGAATCAAAGTGTGGAAATGCATGTTCCACCAAGGAACTCTTAACTAAAATCATTGTTTAGCAGATTAATTGTTTTTGATTATGAAGAAAGTTTTTTAGAATTTCACTTACAGAATTGGAAGGACTTGAACAGTTTTTAAAAGACAATTCCAACTGACCTCTAATTTTACTTTGGTAATTGAACATATATTTTTAAGGTTCTTAAAACAAAGTTTCATAAATGTTGATAGCTATTAATTTCTTTTACTAAGATTGAAATGAGTTACATATTTTTTAAAAGACCATTTATGACCTCACCATTTCTGCCTATGTTATTTAAAAGAGGAACCTTAAGGATAAGTCAGAGTCACAATCTAAATTGTAATAGTAATAATATTTCAAAAAATTACTTTCTAGAGAATTCTCTTTTCACACTGACAAAAACAGATGAAGATAGAGCAGAAGAACAAAAAGACAAAGTAATGGATAAAATGGTAGCATTTGTAATCTTGATGTAAAATCTCAAAGCATTGAATAGCTCCTAGAAAAATGTTGGGTTGTTTCCCTATAGATAAGAGTTTTCAGACAAGAAAAATTTGTTCAGTGCCATAACTAAATGATTTCCATACATTATTTGTTTAGAATGGAAATGTGTTACAGAGTATGAAGTAGTGGCTCTGAGATAGGACTACATAAATCCACCAGAGCTACAGATTGGCAAACTGATTAATTTATTCCTTTCATCTCATCTAATTAGCTCTCTTCTCAGAGTCATCATAACTCTTATGCACTGATCTCCTATTCTGACCTATGTACCACCTTCTACAAAAGTAGAGGGTAAATGGTATCAGACATGCTTTAAAAATGTGTTGTAAGTGATGCACACTTTAAAAAAGAAAAAGATGCATCCTTTCTACTCGTAAATAATGATTGTGTTGGTAATGCAGCATATAAGCTTTTAAAGAGTAGGCTTTGACTACTAGCATCCTGTGTAACATTTGGAAAAGACCATACACTACTAACAAGAAGCTCAGTATTCCTCTTCTAAAACTCTCCTAATTATTTACTTCCTACTTACTATTCATAAAGCTAAAGTACACTAGTGCTAAGATATTGAATTATTTTTTTTCTCTTGTGGTCTTGATGTATTGTCCCCAAAACATCATAGTCATGCTTTGGAATCAAAGTGTGGAAATGCATGTTCCACCAAGGATGACTCTTCTGCCTGAGCAGCCTTATGCTGGATTCTTGACCACACATGGTCTCCAATTTTCAGTCAGATTGGTATCATTGACATTCTCAACTCTAAAAGTAAATTCAATATTAATTTTTTTCCCTATGATAAAGTAACAAATAAAATTACATGCATTTTCTTGGTATGTATAATTTCCATCAACAGGTACATGTCATAGTGAACATTTCATTTGTACTGACTGAATGGGGTAATTGACCAATAAAACATCATGTGTAACATCTTTCAATAGTTTCTGTAGTACAAGCACAGTTACATTATCAGCCAAAATGTATGCCTCTCAAATTCTGGCCAATGGAAATAATATGGCATGCTTTGTTTTTTTCCCCTTGTCTTATGATTGAAAATAGGCCACAATGCAGAATTTGTGTGTATGCGTACTGCAGAATATACTTCCAAGCAAATTTAGTGTCACTGATAGTGTATACTTACAGTATTTCCAAAATGTGTATGTTTTCAGAAATGATAGCATCAGGCAACCCCAATCCTTGCCATCTCAGGTAAATCAAAACTTAACCACATACAAGTGACAGTACATTAAAATTTTGTGTGAAAAAATTGCCTTACAATCCTAGTTGTGTAAGTTAATATCTATTAAAGCTAAATACATCACACAGCACCATTTATATCTTGAAAAGTGTACTTGAGCAAGAGTAGAAGGAAAAAAAGCATTAATTAGAAAAGCCCACAGTCTTTCAGATTCTCTTTGATTATTATATCTGTCACTGCATCAAACACGAACTTGACATTTTGAGTATCTGTGCGCAGGTCATATGGGAATAAATTTCCTTATCTTCTTTTTAAATTCAGGTCAAGAAACTGGTTCTTGATGTAATTTCCTGCATCTTCAAATGTATTTGGACCTTGTTGAAAAAATTAAAGAAGTAAACCTTAATTGCATTTAAGTATATAATTATAAATAATTTTTAGAAGTTTACTTTGTGTGCTATTTGATGTGCACAGGATTGAAACATCAAAATGGCAGTGGTTAATTATCCCCGGTTGGAATTTACCCGCTGGGTTTCAAAGGATCTAAACAGAATTATTTTTTTTCTCTTGTGGTCTTGATGTATTGTCCCCAAAACATCATAGTCATGCTTTGGAATCAAAGTGTGGAAATGCATGTTCCACCAAGGATGACTCTTCTGCCTGAGCAGCCTTATGCTGGATTCTTGACCACACATGGTCTCCAATTTTCAGTCAGATTGGTATCATTGACATTCTCAACTCTAAAAGTAAATTCAATATTAATTTTTTTCCCTATGATAAAGTAACAAATAAAATTACATGCATTTTCTTGGTATGTATAATTTCCATCAACAGGTACATGTCATAGTGAACATTTCATTTGTACTGACTGAATGGGGTAATTGACCAATAAAACATCATGTGTAACATCTTTCAATAGTTTCTGTAGTACAAGCACAGTTACATTATCAGCCAAAATGAATGCCTCTCAAATTCTGGCCAATGGAAATAATATGGCATGCTTTGTTTTTTCCCATTGTCTTATGATTGAAAATAGGCCACAATGCAGAATTTGTGTGTATGCGTACTGCAGAATATACTTCCAAGCAAATTTAGTGTCACCGATAATGTATACTTACAGTATTTCCAAAATGTGTATGTTTTCAGAAATGATAGCATCAGGCAACCCCAATCCTTGCCATCTCAGGTAAATCAAAACTTAACCACATACAAGTGACAGTACATTAAAATTTTGTGTGAAAAAATTGCCTTACAATCCTAGTTGTGTAAGTTAATATCTATTAAAGCTAAATACATCACACAGCACCATTTATATCTTGAAAAGTGTACTTGAGCAAGAGTAGAAGGAAAAAAAGCATTAATTAGAAAAGCCCACAGTCTTTCAGATTCTCTTTGATTATTATATCTGTCACTGCATCAAACACGAACTTGACATTTTGAGTATCTGTGGCGCAGGTCATATGGGAATAAATTTCCTTATCTTCTTTTTTTAAATTCAGGTCAAGAAACTGGTTCTTGATGTAATTTCCTGCATCTTCAAATGTATTTGGACCTTGTTGAAAAAATTAAAGAAGTAAACCTTAATTGCATTTAAGTATATAATTATAAATAATTTTTAGAAGTTTACTTTGTGTGCTATTTGATGTGCACAGGATTGAAACATCAAAATGGCAGTGGTTAATTATCAGGGATTTACACAACATCTTCTTGTGTTGGAAAATGTGTCTACCCCGCTGGGGGTTTCAGATGGTTAAAGTGTAACCTCTGCATGAAAATATCAAAATACAGTAGAACTACTAATATATTTGGGACTTCCCTAGTAGCTCCATGGTAAAAAATCTCCCCGCTAATACAGGAGACATGGATTCAATCCCTGGGTCAGGAAGATCCTTTGGAGAAGGAAATGACAACTTACTCTCTAGTATTCTTGCCTGGGAAATCTCATGGACAGAGGAACATGGTGGGCTACTGTCCATGGAGTCACAAAAGTGTCAGACACAACTCAGTGAATAAACAATAACAACTAAGATATTTACACAGCAAAGTAAGAAAGTCTATATGTATATCAAAGACCATGCATGTAAATCTGTGCATGGGTGTGTGCATGTGTATTAATATGAACTAAAAAGAACAGGGGCTTCCCTGGTGGTCCAGTGGATAAAGAATCCGCCTTGCAGTGCAAGAGGCACCGGTTGGATCCCTGGCCCGGGAAGATCCCACGTGCTGCTGAACGGTTGGACCAGTGTGTCCGGTTACAAACCAGTGCTCTGGAGTGCATGCGCCCAGAGCTGGTGCTCCACAAGAGAGAAAGACCGCTGCAGTGGGAGGCTGACACAAGCAGAAGAGAAAACAAATAAGAGGCCAAAATTTAAAAAAATAATTAAAATGGAATAACCACTTTGGAATTTTTTTAAAAAGAAAAGAACAGAGTAGAAGGAAAAAAAGCATTAATTAGAAAAGCCCACAGTCTTTCAGATTCTCTTTGATTATTATATCTGTCACTGCATCAAACACGAACTTGACATTTTGAGTATCTGTGGCGCAGGTCATATGGGAATAAATTTCCTTATCTTCTTTTTTTAAATTCAGGTCAAGAAACTGGTTCTTGATGTAATTTCCTGCATCTTCAAATGTATTTGGACCTTGTTGAAAAAATTAAAGAAGTAAACCTTAATTGCATTTAAGTATATAATTATAAATAATTTTTAGAAGTTTACTTTGTGTGCTATTTGATGTGCACAGGATTGAAACATCAAAATGGCAGTGGTTAATTATCAGGGATTTACACAACATCTTCTTGTGTTGGAAAATGTGTCTACCCCGCTGGGGGTTTCAGATGGTTAAAGTGTAACCTCTGCATGAAAATATCAAAATACAGTAGAACTACTAATATATTTGGGACTTCCCTAGTAGCTCCATGGTAAAAAATCTCCCCGCTAATACAGGAGACATGGATTCAATCCCTGGGTCAGGAAGATCCTTTGGAGAAGGAAATGACAACTTACTCTCTAGTATTCTTGCCTGGGAAATCTCATGGACAGAGGAACATGGTGGGCTACTGTCCATGGAGTCACAAAAGTGTCAGACACAACTCAGTGAATAAACAATAACAACTAAGATATTTACACAGCAAAGTAAGAAAGTCTATATGTATATCAAAGACCATGCATGTAAATCTGTGCATGGGTGTGTGCATGTGTATTAATATGAACTAAAAAGAACAGGGGCTTCCCTGGTGGTCCAGTGGATAAAGAATCCGCCTTGCAGTGCAAGAGGCACCGGTTGGATCCCTGGCCCGGGAAGATCCCACGTGCTGCTGAGCGGTTGGACCAGTGTGTCCGGTTACAAACCAGTGCTCTGGAGTGCATGCGCCCAGAGCTGGTGCTCCACAAGAGAGAAAGACCGCTGCAGTGGGAGGCTGACACAAGCAGAAGAGAAAACAAATAAGAGGCCAAAATTTAAAAAAATAATAATTAAAATGGAATAACCACTTTGGAATTTTTTTTTTTAAAAAAGAAAAGAACAGAGTGAAGATGGCTGAAATATTGAGGTGGTGTCTGAACAGGACCTTGAGGGACAGGTAGGGGAGAGAAGAAAAATTGTGTGAATGAAAGCCAAAAAGTGATAAGCACATAGTGTAAGAGTCCAACTGTAGGACATTTTGGGTAAGGCAAAACTATAGCAATAGTGAAAGATCAGTGGCTGCAAGGATTGGAGGGAAAGAAAAGGGAAGATGATCACAGGAGCTTCAGGGTAGTGAAATTATTCTGTATAACACTGGAATGGTGGGTACCTGATGTGCATTTGGCATAACTCATCAAATTGTGCAACACAGAGTTTATCCTAGTGTAAAAACATGGACTTTAGTTAATAATGTATCAATACCTGTTAATCAGTTGTAACGGATGTACCAGACCAATTCAAGGTGTTAATAATAGGGGAAACCATGGGAGCTGACTGGGTAGGGAATATATGAAAACTCTGTATTTTCTATTCATTATTTCTATCAACTAAAAAAATTGCTCTAAGAAATAAAGATTATTGCTTAATGGAAGACATACAGTGCTTAATTGTGATTCTGTGTTTAATTGGTAACATTTAATACAGAATCATGATTATACTTAATTATGTGATAAATAGGTAAACATATAATTAATATTTATAAATATAAAGATATAAGCAGAAATTATAGATTAGCATAAGTAGCTATTTTGACAGAATGCCACACCCCTAGCACATCTGGGCTACCCACATATTTAAGTGGTAGATTGGGCTTATGTTTAAATTGTAAATGTCTCCATCTTATACAATTCACTAACAGCAAAGCATATAGCCAATAAAATCTAAATGTATCAAAAAAGAAAAAAAAAGCATATAACCATTTATAAAAAAAAAATCTCCAAAAGAGACACAGTCCTTCTAGAGAACCTGACATTTATAGTCATTGGCTAACAGGGTTAGTACTAAAACTGGAGGAGCTAGGAACACTGGAAAACTATCTGTCCCTATTCTCAAATTCATTCAACCTCTTCCTCTGGAAACTTAATTCTGGCTTTCAAGACCCACTAAGATCTGATTCAGCATTATAAGGTTTCATTAGGAAATATCTAAAAAATGTTAACTTGAAATAAAATTTATACTCCTGTCATAAAGTTTAAGTTAATATAGTTTGCAATGTCATTTGATACATTATATGAAGTCGCAATCCTGGTCAGTGTAACTTCCACCCCTTTATTCATTAGAGCTTTGTTTTAATGCAGGACGTGTGGAGAGAAAGCCTCAACCTCCTAAATTAAACATCAAGGTCCAGATTGAAAAGTGTATCTCTATACTAGAATGTGTTACTGTGGAATTAAAGGAAAAGAATCTTACCAGTGTACTCTGGAAAGCAGATGCTAAGATGCACTTTGGTGACTTTTTCTTGAAAGAGATCTTTCTTATTGAGAAACAGGACAATGGAGGTGGTGGCAAAGTACTTGTGATTACAGATACTGTTGAACAGGTGAAGGCTTTCATGCATTCTGTTCTGTTAGATAGAAAAGGAGAAAATGTGTAGGATAGTTATTTGCAAGATATTAACATTGGGCCTTATGAACAAGGATCTAGAAATAACATCTGTCTTTGAAAAATCTTAAAATTGAGTTGCAAAATTGGGAAGTCATATTGGGAAATGCCTTTTTTTTTCTTTTCATCTTGACCTCTTTGTTTTCCTTTAGACTTACCACTTCTTCATCTTCCACCAGAACCATGTCATAGGCACTGAGTGCAGCACAAAATATAATGCATGTAACTCCTTCAAAGCAGTGAATCCATTTCTTTCTCTCAGATCTCTGTCCACCTACATCAAACATTCTTTGGGGAAAAAATAAGTATAACAGAATAATGAGTCTTACAAATATCCTCCAAAATTTACATTAAGATGAACATTTGGAACTATACATGAATGCTCTCCTATATTTAAATGGTAGTGTTTTAATTTTCATTGCTTATAAAGTAAGAGTTTTTTGGGCAATTTGTAGCTCAAGGACTATAGAAAGAGGAAATATTTGTTTGGTATTCATGCAGGCTAGAGTAAAATAATTTACATACTGATTTTGAGTAACTGGGAAATTTACAGCAGTTGAAAGTTTTAGTAAAATACCAGTGGGCTTTAGGGATTTTGATCAAAGACTATGCATGTTCTAAATTACTAGAGCCCAGAGAAGATCGGAAGTTATCATAGTTCTGATACTATTATTCTTGCTTGTTCTCTAAGCTCCTCTAGTGTTCTAAATGGTCTCCCTGTTTCTAAGCATTCTAAAAACAAATTCTCACAGCACTCAGAATTTTATCCTAATGTAAATCTTATTACATCACTTGCCTGCTTACCATCTTTCAGAGGCTTCTTTTTCCCTTAGTGCGTGCTCAGTTGCTTCAGTCATGTCTGACTCTTTGTGACCCTGTGAACTATAGCCCACCAGACTCTTCTCTCCATGAAATTTTCCTGGCAAGAATACTGGAGTGGGTTGCCATGCCCTCTCAGAGGATCTTCCAACCCATGGATCGAACTCATGTATTCTTTGTCTCCTCCACTGCAGGCGAATACTTGACCTCTGAACCTTCAGAGAAGCCCTTAGCATCAAGCACAAACTTGTTTTTCTGACTTCTAAGGCTCTAGCTGTTTTGGTTCATTTCTACCTTTCCTGACTTAGTTCCTGCCATTCTTCTTTTCAATGCAATCCAATCACAACACTATTCATTCAGTTCCTTTAATATAAATCTGTTTTTGCTATCTCAGAACTTTTTCATAGTCCATCCCCTTACTACGTGGCAGAGTTCCTTTCTTCCGTAAGAGTGCTTCTTTCTCAAATTCAGGTCTTAATGTCAGTATTGAGACTTCACAAGGAGACACCTAAAGTGTCCGTATAAATTATTAACCCTTTTCATTTCCCATTTACTTCCTATTGTCTCACTCTTTATTTCTTTTATAATAATAGTTACAATCAATGATTGTGATGTGTTTTCTCATATGGTTAGTAGTTGTCATCTCCCTTGTAGGGTAGTAACCTCATTTGGGCAGGGACCTTATGTATATTGGTATATCTATATTGCCAGGCACTGTGCCTGAGACACAATATATGTGCAATAAATATTGGCAAATAAATGAATAGTTTTCATGTTAATGAAATGGAGGGAGGACTTTTACACAAAATGCATGTATAGTCACCAAGGAATGAGAGAACATGGCATGCTTGGGGCAAATAATTATATTTTGGAGAATGTGAAGATTTAGTAAAATAGTGAGATTTATGGCCCGACTATTAATCACTTATTCAAGTGAACGTGTTAATCACTCAGTCGTGTCTGACTTTTTGCACCCCCATGAACTGTAGCCTGCGAAGTTCCTCTGTTCACGGAATTCTCTAGGCAAGAATACTGGAGTGTGCTGGTCCCTTCTCTCCGAATCCAGACATCAAACCCAGGTCTCCTGCACTGCAGGCAGATTCTTTTATCATCAGAGCCACCAGGGAAGGCCCAGTCACTTACTCAACAAATATTTAATGAGCACTTATTATATTCTAAGTACCAGAGATTCAGTCTTGAGAATCTTCTTATCTGGTGGTGATGGAGCTGGTTGTGTGTCGGGTGTGTGTGTGAGAAATGCAGAGATGATAGCTGCGCTGAAAGAATGCTCCAGGTAGAGGCAACAAGAGCAAAAGTAACAGCAAAGGATTTGAGCAGGGTGGAGTCAGTGTGAGGTCTTAGGCCAGAAATAGATTTTCTATGTGTTTTCTGCTACATGAGAACATGAGCTTTTATATTACAGTCAGTGGGGATCTGTAGCTGATTTTGAGGCAGGGAATTAACATTTGTTTGTGTGCTGATTGTTAGGTCATTTTCATCTGGGTTGAGAAGACCAGTTTGGTGAGGAAGAGATTAGAGGCAAAGGAAAATGTATGGGGCTTTCATAATAGCTTGATTCCAGGATATTAAATATTCAATAGTAGGAAAGACCCAAGTTGTACAGAGATTTCAAAGGTGATAGCTGTAATTGGAGTAGTAAATGTCAGTCAGATGATTTATTGAAGATAATCAGAAGTGCAACACATTGCACTACTCTAGTACCTAGTATTTCACATATCACGTAGAGGACAGATATGTAAAACTAAAACTCCTCAGATGTATGTGTGTGTCAATGTAAAATCACTCCATTTAATAGTAGATTGAAAAAGTTGCTCACAGTATTGAAGACAATGTTTAAGAGTTCAATAATTACACGGTTTGAAAATTTAATTTTGGTGTCAATAAAGTGCTGCTAATTACCGAACTCTCCTCTACAGTTTTAGACTTGCAGTATAAACGTAGGAGGAGGACCGTTTTGATTTAAAGGGTATATTATGTAAAAATTAGCCAACAAATTTAGTTTTTAAAATTCAGTAAATGTCCTTATGGAAGCAAGGATAGTAAATACGCATTCAGACATCTGTACTTTCAGTCAACAATTATTTAAACTTCACCATAAAGTTATTAGATAGATACAATTATTTTTCTCATTTTTTCAGATGAGCTCTTTAAGAAGCTTGCCCAAAGCTTATTAATTCAATCACTATTTGAGGCTGCTGTGTAGCAGGCACCATGTTATGTTCTTTGTATATGATGATTATGTTGTTAATGTTAAGCTTTGTTATGAAGCTCACTAAGTCCGTTTACTTAGACTAGAGGTCCCAAGAACTTAGTATCTACTGTTAGCTGTCAAACCCTCACAAAGTACATTGGAAGTACTTTTATTGTGGAATCTTCTTTCCCCAGGTCTTTTATAAAATAACTCTCTGTGTTGTCAAATAGGTCACTGAGCAAGTCTTTGAAACTTTCTCCTTCCCAAGGCTTTTCTTGCATTCTTTTAATGGACCATCTTGTTTTCTCCTAGCTTTGATAATTCAGCTTCTCTTCAAAGTGCTATTGATACTAACACCTATGTGTGTAAAGTACCTTTCTCTTCAAATATATATAATTGGTCAGGGGTATGAGCTAGTCCACTGTTCTGTCAACATATCTTAAAATCTCCAGTAAACATGTTTAAATATGCTTAGGTTTCTCCCAAGGAAGAGAGGACAAAGATTGCAAAGTCTCAGGGTTTTATTTATGTTGATAAAATTGCTTCTGGAAATTTATCTTAGATTGCATGCTAATAATCCTCATTTTATGACTCACTTGATAAACAGTATTTTTTCTGTGCAAATTGATCTTAGAGACATAGGTCCAGGGAGCATTGACCTTTTCTCTAATGCTGTTTTATTTATGGACGTATTAGTAGATTTTTTGCAATAATCACTCCATTTAATAGTAGATTGAAAAGTTGCTCACAGTATTGAAGACAATGTTTAAGAGTTCAATAATTACACGGTTTGAAAATTTAATTTTGGTGTCAATAAAGTGCTGCTAATTACCGAACTCTCCTCTACAGTTTTAGACTTGCAGTATAAACGTAGGAGGAGGACCGTTTTGATTTAAAGGGTATATTATGTAAAAATTAGCCAACAAATTTAGTTTTTAAAATTCAGTAAATGTCCTTATGGAAGCAAGGATAGTAAATACGCATTCAGACATCTGTACTTTCAGTCAACAATTATTTAAACTTCACCATAAAGTTATTAGATAGATACAATTATTTTTCTCATTTTTTCAGATGAGCTCTTTAAGAAGCTTGCCCAAAGCTTATTAATTCAATCACTATTTGAGGCTGCTGTGTAGCAGGCACCATGTTATGTTCTTTGTATATGATGATTATGTTGTTAATGTTAAGCTTTGTTATGAAGCTCACTAAGTCCGTTTACTTAGACTAGAGGTCCCAAGAACTTAGTATCTACTGTTAGCTGTCAAACCCTCACAAAGTACATTGGAAGTACTTTTATTGTGGAATCTTCTTTCCCCAGGTCTTTTATAAAATAACTCTCTGTGTTGTCAAATAGGTCACTGAGCAAGTCTTTGAAACTTTCTCCTTCCCAAGGCTTTTCTTGCATTCTTTTAATGGACCATCTTGTTTTCTCCTAGCTTTGATAATTCAGCTTCTCTTCAAAGTGCTATTGATACTAACACCTATGTGTGTGAAGTACCTTTCTCTTCAAATATATATAATTGGTCAGGGGTATGAGCTAGTCCACTGTTCTGTCAACATATCTTAAAATCTCCAGTAAACATGTTTAAATATGCTTAGGTTTCTCCCAAGGAAGAGAGGACAAAGATTGCAAAGTCTCAGGGTTTTATTTATGTTGATAAAATTGCTTCTGGAAATTTATCTTAGATTGCATGCTAATAATCCTCATTTTATGACTCACTTGATAAACAGTATTTTTTTTTCTGTGCAAATTGATCTTAGAGACATAGGTCCAGGGAGCATTGACCTTTTCTCTAATGCTGTCTGGTATTATTGAACTGAAGTGGTCATTGGCAAAGCAGACCAATGGCTGGAGTTTTGTTTTTATATTGATTCTCCTATGTATTACATTTTGTTTTGCTGCTGTTGTAATAGTGTATTTTTTACATGTCTCTCTTCATGTTTATTTCTTGCTCTAAATTTTAATTGGGGTTTGTTTTAGAGAAGGGAATGGCAGCACACTCCAGTGTTCTTTCTTGGAGAATCCCATTGACAGAGGAGCCTTGTGGGCTACAGTCCATGGGATTGCAGAGTCAGACATGACTGAGGGACTAACGCTAAGTCATTACAATCATTGAGAAAATGTGGAGATTCCTAAAGTAGAGCATGGAAGAAATACAAATGTACACTTCATGACTATTTTGAGAAAAACAATAATATAAATCAGAAGAAAACCTGTATACTTGCTGACTGAATATTTGGATTGGTTAAATATACCAGGACAATGAATGAGGTAAATGAATATGTGATATGGCTTAAATATTCTTAATTCCTTGAATAGTTAAGATAATCAGAGCTTTAATGATATTAAATGGAACTTGAAGTTCTCATTCTGGAAAAGTTTGTTCTTTCTTTATTTTTTTGATTTACTATATCAATATCATAAGGCTGATATTTAAGAACTCTTAAATATGAAAATAGGTTTAAGTGCCTGAAATGTATGTTGCAACTAAAAATTCAAAGGCCAGGCTTCTAATAACTGAACATTAATTATTTATTAATTTGCCCATGAGTTTAATATAGGATAAGCCATCAGAGTTTTATGACTTTATATTAAACAGTTGACTAAACAGTTGAGTTTTATAGTCCATTTTAAGCATTTGGGAAAGCTATTGAGTTTTATTGGTTTATGTTAAACAGTTGGCTAAATATTTGACTATACCAGATTATTCACACTTTATATTATTATGAAGTAATAGGCCCTTTATAATACTTTCAAAGTCACTGCATAGTGTAGAACAACTAAAAATTAAAAATGCTTCTGCCACTAATATTTTTGTGAGATGTCTTTGCTCATGCTATAAGCATATGACTTTGAAACAATAACAGTTTGCTTTATCCCTTATATATTTGACCACGGCAGATTAAGATCTAATCTCAGTATAAATCTATTGTAAACTCTTTTGTGGAGTGGGTTTTATTCAACATATTTGATTGTATCAGAATTGGTATAACTTTTTTATTTTTATCTTTTATTGACGTATAGTTGAAAAATACAAAATTTCAAGTGATCCCACAAGAAATTCAAGTATAGTAAGGTTGGAGAATCTTGCAGAGGAGATCCCATTGACAGAGGAGCCTTGTGGGCTACAGTCCATGGGATTGCAGAGTCAGACATGACTGAGGGACTAACGCTAAGTCATTACAATCATTGAGAAAATGTGGAGATTCCTAAAGTAGAGCATGGAAGAAATACAAATGTACACTTCATGACTATTTTGAGAAAAACAATAATATAAATCAGAAGAAAACCTGTATACTTGCTGACTGAATATTTGGATTGGTTAAATATACCAGGACAATGAATGAGGTAAATGAATATGTGATATGGCTTAAATATTCTTAATTCCTTGAATAGTTAAGATAATCAGAGCTTTAATGATATTAAATGGAACTTGAAGTTCTCATTCTGGAAAAGTTTGTTCTTTCTTTATTTTTTTGATTTACTATATCAATATCATAAGGCTGATATTTAAGAACTCTTAAATATGAAAATAGGTTTAAGTGCCTGAAATGTATGTTGCAACTAAAAATTCAAAGGCCAGGCTTCTAATAACTGAACATTAATTATTTATTAATTTGCCCATGAGTTTAATATAGGATAAGCCATCAGAGTTTTATGACTTTATATTAAACAGTTGACTAAACAGTTGAGTTTTATAGTCCATTTTAAGCATTTGGGAAAGCTATTGAGTTTTATTGGTTTATGTTAAACAGTTGGCTAAATATTTGACTATACCAGATTATTCACACTTTATATTATTATGAAGTAATAGGCCCTTTATAATACTTTCAAAGTCACTGCATAGTGTAGAACAACTAAAAATTAAAAATGCTTCTGCCACTAATATTTTTGTGAGATGTCTTTGCTCATGCTATAAGCATATGACTTTGAAACAATAACAGTTTGCTTTATCCCTTATATATTTGACCACGGCAGATTAAGATCTAATCTCAGTATAAATCTATTGTAAACTCTTTTGTGGAGTGGGTTTTATTCAACATATTTGATTGTATCAGAATTGGTATAACTTTTTTATTTTTATCTTTTTATTGACGTATAGTTGAAATACAAAATTTCAGGTTATGACCTAATGATTTGACATTTATATACATTACAAGTTGATCCCCACAAGAAATTCAAGTATAAGGCCTTAAGGTGGCTCCCTTTGTCAAGGCTATCAGGAGGGTTTGTGTCACCAGTACACAACCAATGCAGAATGGCTAAACAAGTCTTTCCCTGGTAGCCACTTCTGAAAATAAATTAGGTCAGATGCTTGAAGAGAGAATATGCAGAGGGGTCATTCTAAATCCCTTAATTTTCTTGTTATTAAAAAACAGAATCAGAAAGATTAACTACCATATGGTAGCCTGGGGTCTCCTAACTCTTAGAATTGTCAATACTATTATATATTTTCTACTAAATGTATGTGTATAACTTAAAATGCCCACAGAAGACTTCTATGATATTTGAATAATATAATCCTTAAAGTCATTAAATTCTATCATGAGAATAAATTAGCCTTCATGTTATATAACTTATAATTTTGGTAACATTATCCATGAACATACCTGAAACAAAGATATAGTTATACATGAGTTATTGCTCTATGAGACCCAATAGAGAGTAACAAAGCTAAGTTGGGCTACAACTGCTGGGTAGACAGACTCCTTAAGCTAAGATGTCTCATGCTACCACAGGAATGAACACAGTGCTCATGATTCAACTGCAAATTCAGAACAATTATAATTTATTTTGTATCATAGATCTGCTAAACACTGTTGAAAATGCTTACATTATAGTTACAGAATCTAAAGCTCTGCATTGTAATAGTTGCAGACTTCGTTTCCCTAGCTTCCATATAGTTTTATGTCCTTCCAATTCTGGTTTTTAATTATTGCGCAATAGGAAGGAATGACTTCTCTATAACTGCTAAATTTTATAATCTGTAAATTCTTTGCCCTAAGGGATTATTTTATAATAATAAAAGGGCTCACATTTGCATTTCATTTTCCGTTTACATAGTAACTTCCATAAAGATAATTAATTTCACCTGTTTGACAGTTGAAGTTCTAGTTTGATAAAAATTCCAAGATAATTTGCATTAAATTAGGTGATACATGAAGATGATACAGTACATTGACAGAGAGAATTTTTTCATTTTGATGTTGCTGTTTAAAATTCTACAGTCTTGAATTTAATATGTAAATTAAGTCTTTAATTTTAAATAGTCTTAGGATGATTTATGCTATGTGAATACAAATCAGTGCTAATGTTAAGTACCTGGGCACATACTGAAATGAAGTTGGAAGGTACCTTATTTTTATACTTCCTATTTTAAAATACTATGAAATTTTGCACTGCAAAAGCCTGGGTACATTTGGATAATCCTATTTAGCACTTAAAAAAAAAGTGATTTAGCTGTGAGAATTTATTAACAGATTAATGTACCTCAATTGCTGACTAAACATAAGAATGTATTTAAATGATTTAAAATAGTCCTTAAAAATAAGTATAGCTGTGTTTTATGTTGTATAGTAAATTTTAATTATTTTCAAATTTTCATTGTTTAAATATTTGTTTTTAGAGAAACTCTCTGCATTCTCTTCCTCTTAGACAATGCCTTTATCATGCACTCTCTGGAGCCAGAGAGAAAGCAAAACCTACTAGGAAAACAAAGAGTTCAAAACCTGTTTTAGTCAGTTGCATACTGTAGAAAATGTTCAAAATAAGTTGTAACGGAGCTTCACAATGGAATTCACAAACATCTTAAATTCTAGCATCACTATTGTAATAAAGAATTAGCAAGACTTTTCTCATTCCTGCAGAAGGGCCACCGCTATACAAAAGTAGAATACATTACTCATACAACTTAAAATGATTTACAGAATTAACCACAGAATTACGAAAGGACAGGAAAATGATGATGCACCAATGAAAGTCTAGTGTCCTAATGCAAATGCTATATTCTACTCAATTTTTTTAAATGTAAGAATGATATTACTTGGTACTGAGTGAGCTTCATTTTTCAGGAAAAGAACAAGATTTCCTGAGCTTTTGTGTGTTCATTGGCCATTGTCAAATATACCCTCATTTTGGGACACAGACTTGTAAAGTGCCACAGAGCCCTGACAGCAGGAAGATACTTCCCCAGTAGACTGTCATTCCATTCCCTCTTCTCTCTGAAGGAAATTATGGATGACCAATAACACCGGAAGAAGCACTTACTCTAAGAAAACAGAATTGGGGTTCAGCCTCATAGCCCTGGCTCATAGCCTGTCAGGGATGAGCAGTATAAGAAGTGTGGTTTTTGATGTTAGAAAGATAAGCATTTTAATCACATTTCTAGCATTTCTGTGCATGGTCTTGGGGAAACCTTTTACTTTTCTTCAACTACCATTTCTTGACTCTTTATTGTATGAAGGAGAGTGATGCCCATTCATCGTGTTATGGTTGGGTATAAACACAGTGTTCCTAGTTGCTTGACACAGTGTGTTAATTCCTCCAAGCAGGACTGACTTGACTCAGTGCCTACTCTGAGTCAGTCACTATATGATAATCACAGAAGATGGAGCTGTGAGCAGATATGGCCCCTGGCCTTCTGGACCTCGGAGCACAGGAAACAAAAAGAACAAACTGATAAAGAAACTAGACAGTAGTGTATAGTGATAAGTTTAAAAAGAGGAAAATGTTTTACTATCAGTTGTGTGGTGATACTGGCTTACATCGATGTGGCTGGAAAGAACTGTAGTGTGTCTTCCCAGTTCTATGTTTAGTGACATCAAGTTTGTAGGTTGAAATCCAAGAGATCGTCATGGGCCAAAAACCAGTTTGCCTGTCCTCCCTTGACTTCTGAGAGCTTGAGGTTTACCCTCACTCTGCAAGGTATAGTAGTGACAGGACCATTCAGGTTTTAATGTGATCTCATTCCTGCAGAAGGGCCACCGCTATACAAAAGTAGAATACATTACTCATACAACTTAAAATGATTTACAGAATTAACCACAGAATTACGAAAGGACAGGAAAATGATGATGCACCAATGAAAGTCTAGTGTCCTAATGCAAATGCTATATTCTACTCAATTTTTTTAAATGTAAGAATGATATTACTTGGTACTGAGTGAGCTTCATTTTTCAGGAAAAGAACAAGATTTCCTGAGCTTTTGTGTGTTCATTGGCCATTGTCAAATATACCCTCATTTTGGGACACAGACTTGTAAAGTGCCACAGAGCCCTGACAGCAGGAAGATACTTCCCCAGTAGACTGTCATTCCATTCCCTCTTCTCTCTGAAGGAAATTATGGATGACCAATAACACCGGAAGAAGCACTTACTCTAAGAAAACAGAATTGGGGTTCAGCCTCATAGCCCTGGCTCATAGCCTGTCAGGGATGAGCAGTATAAGAAGTGTGGTTTTTGATGTTAGAAAGATAAGCATTTTAATCACATTTCTAGCATTTCTGTGCATGGTCTTGGGGAAACCTTTTACTTTTCTTCAACTACCATTTCTTGACTCTTTATTGTATGAAGGAGAGTGATGCCCATTCATCGTGTTATGGTTGGGTATAAACACAGTGTTCCTAGTTGCTTGACACAGTGTGTTAATTCCTCCAAGCAGGACTGACTTGACTCAGTGCCTACTCTGAGTCAGTCACTATATGATAATCACAGAAGATGGAGCTGTGAGCAGATATGGCCCCTGGCCTTCTGGACCTCGGAGCACAGGAAACAAAAGAACAAACTGATAAAGAAACTAGACAGTAGTGTATAGTGATAAGTTTAAAAAGAGGAAAATGTTTTACTATCAGTTGTGTGGTGATACTGGCTTACATCGATGTGGCTGGAAAGAACTGTAGTGTGTCTTCCCAGTTCTATGTTTAGTGACATCAAGTTTGTAGGTTGAAATCCAAGAGATCGTCATGGGCCAAAAACCAGTTTGCCTGTCCTCCCTTGACTTCTGAGAGCTTGAGGTTTACCCTCACTCTGCAAGGTATAGTAGTGACAGGACCATTCAGGGATGTTTAATAGATAGGATGGTCAAGGCTCCTTGAAGACAGAGGATTTGGTTTGGAAACTTAATGAAAAAAAGGGGCCAGTCCTCACGGGGATCCAGTGTCAGAGCACTTTAGGCAAGGAGAACAGTTAAGTGTAAAGACTCAGAAGGCTTAGGATGTACAAGGCATGGAGATACAGAAAAGCTAATTCACAATAGTGACTATTACTGATGAGATACTTAATTGATGTTGTAAAGAAACACCAAGCTTGACAGCTACTAGATGTTCAAAATGTGACATTAATTCTTAAAACTGGCTTATTATTATCCAGACAGTCTAGGATCCAGAAAATTCTGTTGGCTATGTAAGACAAGCTAACACCAAGTTATAATTCTCTGCTTGACTTTACTTCAACCAATTTTTTCAATCTCATTAGACAAATAAGAAAAGATCATTTTATTTCTCAACATCTGCTGGTAATTAATGGAGAATCTGTGATTGGAACCTTGGTAGGATTAGCCCCAAGGCCTACATTCAGCCTCTAGTCTGTGTTTCAGGGAGAAATCTGGAGAGGAAAGAAAGAAAAGTGAGTGTGCCAAAAATGATTTGAGAGGCTTAGGCGGGGTAGAACAGAGGAGCAATTGGACTTGGGCTCTCAAAGGTTAACCTTGAAAACTGGATCAAAGATCAAGAATCTGGAGAAAGTCGTTGCCAAAGAGGAACTGTCCCACAGTGATGACAGGCCAAAAGACAGACTGCTTATATTTGCCAAGAGATGTCGATCCCAGTCTTTGCAATTCCTTTATCCTGGTTTGATCTTTGGTTCATCTTTCGGTGTGTTCCTAGTTGCTTGACACAGTGTGTTAAAAGCTGGAAAGAACTTGTAGGGGTGTCTTCCCCCAGTTCAAATGTTATAGTGATAAGTTTAAAAAGAGGAAAATGTTTTACTATCAGTTGTGTGGTGATACTGGCTTACATCGATGTGGCTGGAAAGAACTGTAGTGTGTCTTCCCAGTTCTATGTTTAGTGACATCAAGTTTGTAGGTTGAAATCCAAGAGATCGTCATGGGCCAAAAACCAGTTTGCCTGTCCTCCCTTGACTTCTGAGAGCTTGAGGTTTACCCTCACTCTGCAAGGTATAGTAGTGACAGGACCATTCAGGGATGTTTAATAGATAGGATGGTCAAGGCTCCTTGAAGACAGAGGATTTGGTTTGGAAACTTAATGAAAAAAAGGGGCCAGTCCTCACGGGGATCCAGTGTCAGAGCACTTTAGGCAAGGAGAACAGTTAAGTGTAAAGACTCAGAAGGCTTAGGATGTACAAGGCATGGAGATACAGAAAAGCTAATTCACAATAGTGACTATTACTGATGAGATACTTAATTGATGTTGTAAAGAAACACCAAGCTTGACAGCTACTAGATGTTCAAAATGTGACATTAATTCTTAAAACTGGCTTATTATTATCCAGACAGTCTAGGATCCAGAAAATTCTGTTGGCTATGTAAGACAAGCTAACACCAAGTTATAATTCTCTGCTTGACTTTACTTCAACCAATTTTTTCAATCTCATTAGACAAATAAGAAAAGATCATTTTATTTCTCAACATCTGCTGGTAATTAATGGAGAATCTGTGATTGGAACCTTGGTAGGATTAGCCCCAAGGCCTACATTCAGCCTCTAGTCTGTGTTTCAGGGAGAAATCTGGAGAGGAAAGAAAGAAAAGTGAGTGTGCCAAAAATGATTTGAGAGGCTTAGGCGGGGTAGAACAGAGGAGCAATTGGACTTGGGCTCTCAAAGGTTAACCTTGAAAACTGGATCAAAGATCAAGAATCTGGAGAAAGTCGTTGCCAAAGAGGAACTGTCCCACAGTGATGACAGGCCAAAAGACAGACTGCTTATATTTGCCAAGAGATGTCGATCCCAGTCTTTGCAATTCCTTTATCCTGGTTTGATCTTTGGTTCATCTTTCAGAAAATAAGTTATTCATGGATTTTAAAAATTTTGAAGGGCTTTCTTCCAAGATACCTGAAAGTATCCTGGCCATCTGTGTAATAATATTCTAATTAGATATTATGTGTCAGTAATTATAATAGTTTTAAAGCAATTAAACGTTGACCCCACTGAGATAGTCTTTCCTCATAAATGGATAGAAATAATTCATCTCACCTTTTCCCATTTTTTCTACTTAAAGAATATTCCCATTATTGCATACATGAATGACTTAATTATATTTTGATGTATTCATTACTAAAGGTACATATAGAATATGGGTTTAATGTCTAATATTCCATCTCATCCACAGTTGTAGGGAGAGGTACTTAAGTGTCAAGGGATATTTTATAATGCTATGGTATGGATTTCTATTTCTTGGTATAATAACTCAGTAAATTTACAATAGAATTGCATGGAGGGTCTTGATAATGCAACAGCAATAAAAATTGCATCTTGTTCACTCGGGACATAGCCAGGAGCTGCGATTCTGTCCCAATGATGCTTACAAAATAGGTTTTGTTATTCCAGTAAATAACATCACATTCAAATAATTCTCTTCTCAATTATTTGCATTTTTTAAATTATAGAAGCAAAATAAGAGCATTTCAAGCCAATGAAAGAGTAGGAAGGCACAGGAAACAGGATACTTGGCACCTGTTGCTTTAGTGTTATTTAAATATATTTCCTTTTTTTTTAAGTAGGATATCAGTTTCAAGTATGAGGAAATTAAAATCTAGCTCCCACCTGCTCAAGACAGAGGTTTTTTTTTTCTCCAAGAGGAGGATGAGGTTCAGGATCAGGGTTGGCATGTGGAGTGAGAGGAGGGCAGTGAAAGACGGGGACTGATGTAAATGAGGCCAAATGAGCATGCCCATGGACTCTCTTGACCATGGAGAGTGTTCTTCATAGAGAAATCTTGTGCCTGACGCATATTGCTGTTGAGAGTTTAAAAAGACATTTGCTCATACCTGAAGTGCAAGTCTTTAAAGGAGAATTGAGTTTCAATGATTCCAGTTGTTTTCACTCGAGAATGCAGAACATCTTGTTCATTCGGGACATAGCCAGGAGCTGCTATTCTGTCCAAATCATTAAGGTAGCTAATAAAAAATAATAGCATATATAGTTTTAACTTTGTACAAGAAAATATCAGGATTCACTACAAATGAATGTTTAGTTTAGAATCTGTGAGCGTGATTAGACTCCAGACTGGTGCTTTTCAAACTCTGCTTCTCAGAATTACAAGAGCTTGGTGGCTGGGACATTAAACGTTGACCCCACTGAGATAGTCTTTCCTCATAAATGGATAGAAATAATTCATCTCACCTTTTCCCATTTTTTCTACTTAAAGAATATTCCCATTATTGCATACATGAATGACTTAATTATATTTTGATGTATTCATTACTAAAGGTACATATAGAATATGGGTTTAATGTCTAATATTCCATCTCATCCACAGTTGTAGGGAGAGGTACTTAAGTGTCAAGGGATATTTTATAATGCTATGGTATGGATTTCTATTTCTTGGTATAATAACTCAGTAAATTTACAATAGAATTGCATGGAGGGTCTTGATAATGCAACAGCAATAAAAATTGCATCTTGTTCACTCGGGACATAGCCAGGAGCTGCGATTCTGTCCCAATGATGCTTACAAAATAGGTTTTGTTATTCCAGTAAATAACATCACATTCAAATAATTCTCTTCTCAATTATTTGCATTTTTTAAATTATAGAAGCAAAATAAGAGCATTTCAAGCCAATGAAAGAGTAGGAAGGCACAGGAAACAGGATACTTGGCACCTGTTGCTTTAGTGTTATTTAAATATATTTCCCTTTTTTTTAAGTAGGATATCAGTTTCAAGTATGAGGAAATTAAAATCTAGCTCCCACCTGCTCAAGACAGAGGTTTTTTTTTTCTCCAAGAGGAGGATGAGGTTCAGGATCAGGGTTGGCATGTGGAGTGAGAGGAGGGCAGTGAAAGACGGGGACTGATGTAAATGAGGCCAAATGAGCATGCCCATGGACTCTCTTGACCATGGAGAGTGTTCTTCATAGAGAAATCTTGTGCCTGACGCATATTGCTGTTGAGAGTTTAAAAAGACATTTGCTCATACCTGAAGTGCAAGTCTTTAAAGGAGAATTGAGTTTCAATGATTCCAGTTGTTTTCACTCGAGAATGCAGAACATCTTGTTCATTCGGGACATAGCCAGGAGCTGCTATTCTGTCCAAATCATTAAGGTAGCTAATAAAAAATAATAGCATATATAGTTTTAACTTTGTACAAGAAAATATCAGGATTCACTACAAATGAATGTTTAGTTTAGAATCTGTGAGCGTGATTAGACTCCAGACTGGTGCTTTTCAAACTCTGCTTCTCAGAATTACAAGAGCTTGGTGGCTGGGACATAGCAGAGCACTGGGTATGCTCAGCTAGACAGCTGACCTGTGCGTCCTTTTTTTTTTAAAGGCAGCTGAGTGAATGCTGCTTAGCTTGTACCTTACAAGGCTGATGTGATGAATTCACTGGTGGCTGGATAGGCATTTGGCAGGAAAGCTCTCCTTTCAAGACTTAAATCACCCCCCCCACCCCAAAAATGCTACCTTGTAATGATAGTCACTAATCTTAAAATGCTGTAGCTGGTATTTAGGTACTTGGAATTTTAAGAGTTTAGTATCATCATCTGTTGATTGTTGTGTTGTCTCCTGGATCATCTAGTTTAGGAACTGGAATTGTTTTCATTAAGTGCCATTTTTTTATCCAGTTAGCTCACTAATAGAAGAACCTTTTGATTTTCTTTCTGGTTCATGCTGGAAATATTTTGTTTAATTGCTTACCCACTCCTGAATTGGCATTTCTGAGGACAGAAAGCTGGATTTATACACTGTATTCTCTCCTGCCGCCTCCTCTCTTCCATCAGTGCCTCCATGTCCTTTGCTCTTCCCCAGAGGCCATATTTATAAATCCTGTTATTACCCTGCTATGTCCTCTTTCTGCCCCTAGGATCTAGGGGAGGTAAGAGGCAGGAATGAGACTGATTAAGCTGTGTGCTCTAGAAGAGTCTGTTGGATTAGGAGAAATAAACTGTTCTTAGTCTCATCCTTTAAACCAGATCATATCTTTGGAACGAAGCTAAGTGTTTTATTGCTTTTAAAAACAGTTGAAAATCATTTGTTTACACTTCTGATACTAAGGCTTTAGGAGCTTAGCAATATGACCATTTCTATAAAAAAGTTAAATAGAGATAGCAATAGCCTCGTGAAGGTTTTATGACAAAATTAGCCATTATATTGCACCAATTTTATACTTATAACCTAAATAGAAAGATCATAATGGGCATTCATCCATCTAGACAGAATTTGAGATGTAGAATATAACTAAGTATTAGTTATTGTTTAATGGTTCAGGTTTTACAGACTAAATTAAACAGCCGTTATGGCATAATGCCTAGCATAAGGCCTTAAAAGCCAAAGCTATTTTTTTTTAAATAAATTCAATAGCTGTATAGATAATATATTCTTGGAGGATCTTTCTGATTTTAAACTGAAAAAAAAAAATTGTGAAGTGCCCCAAAGGGGTTTTGGCTGAGGACAAATAGTCATACTTCAGAAACACATATATGTATAATGTGAAATTTATCACCATGTATTTTATTCTAGTAGTTGCATTTTATTAAAAAAGACAAATCAAGACTTAAATATGTCAGAAGATAGTGTTAGACTTTTGTTTTATCTATTTTCTATTTTTGAAGCAAGGTTTTGGTGAATTTCTTGTTAGCTCAGGCTGCATATGTGATAGTATACTCTTGGTAAGTTGGTTCATGCAGAAGCAAAACTGAAACTAATCCAAACAGAAACATACCTGCCATGATAGAGATTAAATCCATTTTGATGATAGCTAAATTAATGCTTTCGTAAAGACACGTTTTAATGTACTTCTATTTGCATGCGTAAATGATCTCATGCAAAGCAGAAGCATTAGCAGAATGACAAATTTGCATCTAAAATGCTCATTTTAATAAGCAAATAGAGAATTTGGGTGCTCAAGCCTGTGGTCTGAAACTTAAAACAAGCCACAGGCCCTAAATGCCTATAGCTCAAATTTCTTGAAAACTGATTATTCTTCTAATCATGTCCTCTTTCTGCCCCTAGGATCTAGGTGAGGGAAGAGGCAGGAATGAGACTGATTAAGCTGTGTGCTCTAGAAGAGTCTGTTGGATTAGGAGAAATAAACTGTTCTTAGTCTCATCCTTTAAACCAGATCATATCTTTGGAACGAAGCTAAGTGTTTTATTGCTTTTAAAAACAGTTGAAAATCATTTGTTTACACTTCTGATACTAAGGCTTTAGGAGCTTAGCAATATGACCATTTCTATAAAAAAGTTAAATAGAGATAGCAATAGCCTCGTGAAGGTTTTATGACAAAATTAGCCATTATATTGCACCAATTTTATACTTATAACCTAAATAGAAAGATCATAATGGGCATTCATCCATCTAGACAGAATTTGAGATGTAGAATATAACTAAGTATTAGTTATTGTTTAATGGTTCAGGTTTTACAGACTAAATTAAACAGCCGTTATGGCATAATGCCTAGCATAAGGCCTTAAAAGCCAAAGCTATTTTTTTTTAAATAAATTCAATAGCTGTATAGATAATATATTCTTGGAGGATCTTTCTGATTTTAAACTGAAAAAAAAAAATTGTGAAGTGCCCCAAAGGGGTTTTGGCTGAGGACAAATAGTCATACTTCAGAAACACATATATGTATAATGTGAAATTTATCACCATGTATTTTATTCTAGTAGTTGCATTTTATTAAAAAAGACAAATCAAGACTTAAATATGTCAGAAGATAGTGTTAGACTTTTGTTTTATCTATTTTCTATTTTTGAAGCAAGGTTTTGGTGAATTTCTTGTTAGCTCAGGCTGCATATGTGATAGTATACTCTTGGTAAGTTGGTTCATGCAGAAGCAAAACTGAAACTAATCCAAACAGAAACATACCTGCCATGATAGAGATTAAATCCATTTTGATGATAGCTAAATTAATGCTTTCGTAAAGACACGTTTTAATGTACTTCTATTTGCATGCGTAAATGATCTCATGCAAAGCAGAAGCATTAGCAGAATGACAAATTTGCATCTAAAATGCTCATTTTAATAAGCAAATAGAGAATTTGGGTGCTCAAGCCTGTGGTCTGAAACTTAAAACAAGCCACAGGCCCTAAATGCCTATAGCTCAAATTTCTTGAAAACTGATTATTCTTCTAATCATGTAAAAATATTTTTCTCAGTATAGTCCATGTTAAATCTTAAAGCATGTGGAGTTTAATTCACACACTAAATAGCCTCAATCAATGAACAGTGAAGTTTTAATAATAATTAAAATCTTTCCCAGTGTCATAATGCTTTGTTTTTTCAGTTTGGTGTTGCTGATTGTAGGGGGTAAAGTGTTACATTGCCAACAAACATTCTCTGATTAGGACTCGTCTCTTTATTAGTCTAAACTTAAAGAGCCTTTATGTCTGAGAGAATGTCAAATCTCACTTCCACAAAAATTGGATAGAGAGATGGATAGATGGGTAGATGAATGGATAGATGGAAGGAAGGAAGGCAAGAGAGGGACAAAGGGGAGGGAGGGAGAGGGGCTGAGAGAGGAAGGAAACTATTTAAGGCATATAAAATAAACTGGGTTTGGTATCAGTCTGATACTGACTTTAGTTTAAAATGTTAATGTGATTATTAAAAAAAAAAAACTCTTGTTAATTTTTGGAAGAAAGCAATGGTGGTTTAACTAATTTAGAAAGCGTTCACTTAATCTTCCCTTTAATATCCATAAAGGCAGGGTAACATTTACTTTTTTAAAATTTTACATGAAAATATTGTTAGACACACAGGGAGGAAATCAGCTTTCCTCTTTTTATTCTTCTGCTCTTTGCAAGTAGATCAGGGTGGTTAAAAATCACTGCATTACTGGCAACATTCACAAAACAGATGCAAATAGATACTGTGTAGATTTGTTTTAGCTTGAAGAACAGACAAAGTTTTTAATATGAATCTGAAATGTGACAGTCCCAATGTAAAATATAATTTATATGTCAAAACTAAAAAAAAGTTAAAAATAAAGGAAGTCTAAGAAAAAAAAAGTCAATTTATTTGCATGTAAATGATCTCATGCAAAGCAGAAGCATTAGCAGAATGACAAATTTGCATCTAAAATGCTCATTTTAATAAGCAAATAGAGAATTTGGGTGCTCAAGCCTGTGGTCTGAAACTTAAAACAAGCCACAGGCCCTAAATGCCTATAGCTCAAATTTCTTGAAAACTGATTATTCTTCTAATCATGTAAAAATATTTTTCTCAGTATAGTCCATGTTAAATCTTAAAGCATGTGGAGTTTAATTCACACACTAAATAGCCTCAATCAATGAACAGTGAAGTTTTAATAATAATTAAAATCTTTCCCAGTGTCATAATGCTTTGTTTTTTCAGTTTGGTGTTGCTGATTGTAGGGGGTAAAGTGTTACATTGCCAACAAACATTCTCTGATTAGGACTCGTCTCTTTATTAGTCTAAACTTAAAGAGCCTTTATGTCTGAGAGAATGTCAAATCTCACTTCCACAAAAATTGGATAGAGAGATGGATAGATGGGTAGATGAATGGATAGATGGAAGGAAGGAAGGAAAGAGAGGGAAAAAGGGAAGGGAGGGAGAGAGGATGAGAGAGGAAGGAAACTATTTAAGGCATATAAAATAAACTGGGTTTGGTATCAGTCTGATACTGACTTTAGTTTAAAATGTTAATGTGATTATTAAAAAAAAAAAACTCTTGTTAATTTTTGGAAGAAAGCAATGGTGGTTTAACTAATTTAGAAAGCGTTCACTTAATCTTCCCTTTAATATCCATAAAGGCAGGGTAACATTTACTTTTTTAAAATTTTACATGAAAATATTGTTAGACACACAGGGAGGAAATCAGCTTTCCTCTTTTTATTCTTCTGCTCTTTGCAAGTAGATCAGGGTGGTTAAAAATCACTGCATTACTGGCAACATTCACAAAACAGATGCAAATAGATACTGTGTAGATTTGTTTTAGCTTGAAGAACAGACAAAGTTTTTAATATGAATCTGAAATGTGACAGTCCCAATGTAAAATATAATTTATATGTCAAAACTAAAAAAAAGTTAAAAATAAAGGAAGTCTAAGAAAAAAAATGTCAATTTATTTGCCCATTTTGGGTATTCACTGTACGTTTTTTTGTTATTAAAGAGCAAAGAATTTGGTGGACAGAATGAAATACAATTGCTAGCATATTCCTTACCTTATTTTAAGGGGAACATGTTTAACCAATAATATGTATCTAAAACCAAATATATTAATTACAAGTCTTACACTTTCTTTCTCTTCTTCCTTCTCTACAACCTTGCTAAGCAACATTTTATAAGAATATTCCACAATTCAGTTTCTGATTGTGACTGCCTTTATCAATGATTTATATCAAACACAATGTTTTCTGTACAATAGAGTAATATTAAAACATTGTTTATGTAACCAAGTGATGATAGCCATTTTCTGTGTCATTGGAGCGATAAGGACAGGACTTTCCTCCAAGCGCAATACATTCATTGGGTTTTGGAATTTAAAATGAGCATGAATGAGCAATCACAGAAGATTGTTGTTGTTGTTATGTTTTCCTGGCCTGGAATTTATATGGTTTGTTTTCTCTTTATAATCCTTCCTTTCATTATGCTTAAAATATGTAGTTATCATGCAAGGTTTAATGTTCTGTCCTCAAATAGTCTTTCATTTGTTGAACTTTTACTGGTGTATTTTTTAAGTACTGCTAGTATGTTCTGTTGGGACTCCATCAGAACCATATTTATATTTATTTTACACATTCATAGACAGGGACAGAAATATAGAATAAGTGATTATATTTGCATGCATGTGCAATTTAAAGAAAGCGTTCACTTAATCTTCCCTTTAATATCCATAAAGGCAGGGTAACATTTACTTTTTAAATTTTTACATGAAAATATTGTTAGACACACAGGGAGGAAATCAGCTTTCCTCTTTTTATTCTTCTGCTCTTTGCAAGTAGATCAGGGTGGTTAAAAATCACTGCATTACTGGCAACATTCACAAAACAGATGCAAATAGATACTGTGTAGATTTGTTTTAGCTTGAAGAACAGACAAAGTTTTTAATATGAATCTGAAATGTGACAGTCCCAATGTAAAATATAATTTATATGTCAAAACTAAAAAAAAGTTAAAAATAAAGGAAGTCTAAGAAAAAAAATGTCAATTTATTTGCCCATTTTGGGTATTCACTGTACGTTTTTTTGTTATTAAAGAGCAAAGAATTTGGTGGACAGAATGAAATACAATTGCTAGCATATTCCTTACCTTATTTTAAGGGGAACATGTTTAACCAATAATATGTATCTAAAACCAAATATATTAATTACAAGTCTTACACTTTCTTTCTCTTCTTCCTTCTCTACAACCTTGCTAAGCAACATTTTATAAGAATATTCCACAATTCAGTTTCTGATTGTGACTGCCTTTATCAATGATTTATATCAAACACAATGTTTTCTGTACAATAGAGTAATATTAAAACATTGTTTATGTAACCAAGTGATGATAGCCATTTTCTGTGTCATTGGAGCGATAAGGACAGGACTTTCCTCCAAGCGCAATACATTCATTGGGTTTTGGAATTTAAAATGAGCATGAATGAGCAATCACAGAAGATTGTTGTTGTTGTTATGTTTTCCTGGCCTGGAATTTATATGGTTTGTTTTCTCTTTATAATCCTTCCTTTCATTATGCTTAAAATATGTAGTTATCATGCAAGGTTTAATGTTCTGTCCTCAAATAGTCTTTCATTTGTTGAACTTTTACTGGTGTATTTTTTAAGTACTGCTAGTATGTTCTGTTGGGACTCCATCAGAACCATATTTATATTTATTTTACACATTCATAGACAGGGACAGAAATATAGAATAAGTGATTATATTTGCATGCATGTGCATACATGTTTATAGGCATGTAATCATGGGATAGGTCAAGAGCAATTTACTAAAATGGAAATTTAAAATCATTTTAATACTGAAATGATAAATACTGTTACAGCCTCCTAATTTTTTCTTATGGTGAAAAAATTCTAACTGGTTATAAAAATGATACAATCTTGCTTAAGATTCCAAAAGAATCCTACAACATACAAATGTTCTTCCAATCAATACATTATATTACTTCTTTCTGTATCGTGCCCATCCAAGCAATGAAGCCAAAGCACGTATCATTAATAGAGTTATTTTAGAAGATTTCACTAACTTGGATAGAAATAAATAGTCTGTACCTCAATGTGCATGTTGCCAGTCTGTGTTCATGTTGAGCCTAGTGCATAATGTTTATGTGTGGGTGCTCAGTCAGTAAGTCATGTCTGACCTTTTGGGACCCTATGAACTGTAGCCCACCAGGCTCCTCTGTCCATGGGATTCTCCAGGCAAAAATACTGGAGTGGGTCGTCATTCCCTTCTGCAGGGGATCTTCCTGAGCCAGGGATTGAACCCATGTTTCCTGCTTGGCAGGTGGATTCTTTACCACTGAGCCACCTGGGAAGCTATCATAGTGATTAGATAATTTTTATTGGTAGAAAATAGTTATGACATACATATATTCTCAGACATATACTAGTAGTTTTAAGATTAGTTATTTAAAATGCTCCCATGGTTATGTTTTTTGCAGAGACATATATACCATCTTGATGGTTTTTCTTTCCTTTTATTTATTTGCTATTTTAGTGTGATAAAATATAAAGTCATTTTCTTTTGTCATTTGTGATTACAAATGATAAGCATACAGTTACAACTCTTAAATGTAAATGTTTTGACTACAGTTCCTGTCAAAATTCCTTCACTTACTATGCTGCGGAGTCATTGAGCTGATACTCAGATGCCCTTTCAAAGCAGGCCTGAATTCCTGGATCTTTCCACAGTCGTTTTATTATCTCAGCCAATTCAGGAGTCATGCTGCCATCTTCCAGGGTATTTGCCATCATACAGAGTTGTCGTTGGTCTTCCTGTAGCATTGTTTTGTGAGAAGGATAAAAATGTGTTGTTATTTGAAATCACATATTCTTTTGTTTTCCAAAAAAAACATTACAAGTTTATGATTCTTATTTCATTCAATAGTAATTTCATTAAACATCTCTTCACTTATATCTTCAGGTTAATAAAACTCAAATTTCTTATAATGAAACTTCTGGCTCATGTCCATAAAAGTTTGTCATTGCAAAAGCTGAAATATTATGTGGAGAAATTAGGATATTTTTATATATCATTGATCTCTAAATATGATGTAAAAAGGGATAACAGTATTTTGGTGTGAGTCCACTGAGCTCCTAGAGGGTCTAAATGCTAGTGTCAAAGAGTAACAGTTCTGATCTAATGAGCACATTGTAATCCTTCGATCATGGCTATCTGTTTCCAGGAACTAAAAATACCAAGTGTTACTTAAACTAAATAATTAAACTGGCTTATGACAAAAAATGTGATTAAGAATGTAGGTTTCAGAAAAATTGAGTTATTGACTATGATGTTAGACCAGTCAGATGAAGAAATCTTTGCTCAAATCTTGGTTGTCAAACTCTTAACGCCCATACTCTTTTTTTTCTCAAACTTCTTTCATGCATATTTTATAACAACTCATATGACATTTAGAACATATAATCGCTCACACATACAATAGTCACAAAGATACCATATTGTCTCTGTCTTACAAATGAGGAATCTAAAATTGGAGATAAATTTGCCAAATCAATAAAGACAGTAAGTAACAGAAAAAGAATCAAACCCAAACATATTTTGTGCAAAATTAGTTGGATACTAGTGAAGTGTGTCCAATTAGAACCTGATGCCTTTCTGATATAATTGGATTTATTATTTGAAATTGATGACAAGATTAGGTCACCATTTTACTAAACATCTGCTCTTTGCATAAAAAAAGAAGCATGTCTGTAACACTGTTAAAGACTCTGTGAAGACCAAAAGCCTCATTTCCTCTTTCTTCACAATCATATTTCATTGCCAAACCAAACTGATCATGACTGTTTGACAAATTTTAACTGTCAGAAATCAAATGAATTCCTGGATCTTTCCACAGTCGTTTTCTTACCTCAGCCAATTCAGGAGTCATGCGGCCATCTTCCAGGGTATTTGCCATCATACAGAGTTGTCGTTGGTCTTCCTGTAGCATTGTTTTGTGAGAAGGATAAAATGTGTTGTTATTTGAAATCACATATTCTTTTGTTTTCCAAAAACATTACAAGTTTATGATTCTTATTTCATTCAATAGTAATTTCATTAAACATCTCTTCACTTATATCTTCAGGTTAATAAAACTCAAATTTCTTATAATGAAACTTCTGGCTCATGTCCATAAAAGTTTGTCATTGCAAAAGCTGAAATATTATGTGGAGAAATTAGGATATTTTTATATATCATTGATCTCTAAATATGATGTAAAAAGGGATAACAGTATTTTGGTGTGAGTCCACTGAGCTCCTAGAGGGTCTAAATGCTAGTGTCAAAGAGTAACAGTTCTGATCTAATGAGCACATTGTAATCCTTCGATCATGGCTATCTGTTTCCAGGAACTAAAAATACCAAGTGTTACTTAAACTAAATAATTAAACTGGCTTATGACAAAAAATGTGATTAAGAATGTAGGTTTCAGAAAAATTGAGTTATTGACTATGATGTTAGACCAGTCAGATGAAGAAATCTTTGCTCAAATCTTGGTTGTCAAACTCTTAACGCCCATACTCTTTTTTTTCTCAAACTTCTTTCATGCATATTTTATAACAACTCATATGACATTTAGAACATATAATCGCTCACACATACAATAGTCACAAAGATACCATATTGTCTCTGTCTTACAAATGAGGAATCTAAAATTGGAGATAAATTTGCCAAATCAATAAAGACAGTAAGTAACAGAAAAAGAATCAAACCCAAACATATTTTGTGCAAAATTAGTTGGATACTAGTGAAGTGTGTCCAATTAGAACCTGATGCCTTTCTGATATAATTGGATTTATTATTTGAAATTGATGACAAGATTAGGTCACCATTTTACTAAACATCTGCTCTTTGCATAAAAAAAGAAGCATGTCTGTAACACTGTTAAAGACTCTGTGAAGACCAAAAGCCTCATTTCCTCTTTCTTCACAATCATATTTCATTGCCAAACCAAACTGATCAGTTGACTGTTTGGCACAAATTTTAACTGTCAGAAATCAAAGGCTTTGACCCCATCTTATTACATCAGCACAAGGTGAACTTTAAAATCCTTCCAGATTAGTTGGATATGCAAACTAGTGAAATATGACCAGTTACTTTTGCTGGCATCCTTCTATCTGCCTCATTCTGCACATTAAAGTGCCAGTTAGGACAAGTGATGCAATGAAACAGCTGCTCAAACAGCATTTTCACTAAAGGACAAAAATCACATGCCTTTTCAGCTTTATGGACCAAGATATTATATACTCTTTCATTCTTTTAAATATATATACTTTATTTATACATGTATCATGAATATGGCCTCATCGTGAACATTTAAGGTCAAAGTCCTCTTTGATCATCATTTTATATTAGCTCACCCAAGGGCAAAACATCCTATCAGTTTTGCTTTTGTCTTTCGAGACCTTTTATATTTTAGTATGAAGCTTCCCAGATGTCTCTAAGGGTAAAGAACCCATACCTGGCCATGGAGGATACATGGATTCAGTCCCTGGGTCAGGAAGATCCCCTGCAGAAGGGAATGGCAACCCACTCTAGTATTCTTGCCTGGAGAAGCCCATGGACAGAGAAGCCTGGTGGGCTCAGTCCATGGGGTTGCAAAGATTGGACCCGGCTGAAGTGACTTAGCACATATTTTAATGTACTGCATGCAGAGGTAGCATTGACAGTGGTGATTTTCAGACCTGACTGTGAATTGTTAACATGTCGGGCACTTTTAAAAAATACTGATTCAGGGGACTGCAGTCCAAATAAAATGAGCCTGAGTCTCTGGGTGTCAGGGTCTACAAAGGTAAGTTTAAAAATCTCCTAGGTCACTCAAGTGTGCAGCCTGAGTTGAGAATTCCTTGCAACACATTTTAAAAAAATAAAAGCCCATAAATATTATCTTATTAGACATACTGCAGTTAAAACTTGTAAGTTCTTCTGTGATTATCAAAGGGCTGCTGATAATTAAAGAGACCAAATTTATATGTTTAAGGGATTGGATCCACCAATGAAATTTCAACTTTTGAAATGTATCCCACCAAATTGACAACTATTATGAAGAATTATCTTAAAGAGCCAAGTGGATTGAACTTTTTACTCATATTGATTAACTTACATACTTAAAAATAAAATCCAGAATTCCTTATCAAACTCAAAATAAAATTCCAAATTCCTTTCTGTGGCTCACAAGATTCTACATTTTTAGCCACATCCTCCTTTCTAATATTTCCTGCTTCCCCCTCACCCCACCCAACCCCATGCTTTTGCTTTCTTTCCTCAAGACACAGTGGACTCCTTACTAGTCCTTGAACTCTTCAAGCCCTTATTTCAAAGCCTTTGAGAATGGCTGCTTTCTTCATGTCTTTCTTGTGGCTTTCCACCCTTCAAACAGCAATTTCACTAAAGGACAAAAATCACATGCCTTTTCAGCTTTATGGACCAAGATATTATATACTCTTTCATTCTTTTAAATATATATACTTTATTTATACATGTATCATGAATATGGCCTCATCGTGAACATTTAAGGTCAAAGTCCTCTTTGATCATCATTTTATATTAGCTCACCCAAGGGCAAAACATCCTATCAGTTTTGCTTTTGTCTTTCGAGACCTTTTATATTTTAGTATGAAGCTTCCCAGATGTCTCTAAGGGTAAAGAACCCATACCTGGCCATGGAGGATACATGGATTCAGTCCCTGGGTCAGGAAGATCCCCTGCAGAAGGGAATGGCAACCCACTCTAGTATTCTTGCCTGGAGAAGCCCATGGACAGAGAAGCCTGGTGGGCTCAGTCCATGGGGTTGCAAAGATTGGACCCGGCTGAAGTGACTTAGCACATATTTTAATGTACTGCATGCAGAGGTAGCATTGACAGTGGTGATTTTCAGACCTGACTGTGAATTGTTAACATGTCGGGCACTTTTAAAAAATACTGATTCAGGGGACTGCAGTCCAAATAAAATGAGCCTGAGTCTCTGGGTGTCAGGGTCTACAAAGGTAAGTTTAAAAATCTCCTAGGTCACTCAAGTGTGCAGCCTGAGTTGAGAATTCCTTGCAACACATTTTAAAAAAATAAAAGCCCATAAATATTATCTTATTAGACATACTGCAGTTAAAACTTGTAAGTTCTTCTGTGATTATCAAAGGGCTGCTGATAATTAAAGAGACCAAATTTATATGTTTAAGGGATTGGATCCACCAATGAAATTTCAACTTTTGAAATGTATCCCACCAAATTGACAACTATTATGAAGAATTATCTTAAAGAGCCAAGTGGATTGAACTTTTTACTCATATTGATTAACTTACATACTTAAAAATAAAATCCAGAATTCCTTATCAAACTCAAAATAAAATTCCAAATTCCTTTCTGTGGCTCACAAGATTCTACATTTTTAGCCACATCCTCCTTTCTAATATTTCCTGCTTCCCCCTCACCCCACCCAACCCCATGCTTTTGCTTTCTTTCCTCAAGACACAGTGGACTCCTTACTAGTCCTTGAACTCTTCAAGCCCTTATTTCAAAGCCTTTGAGAATGGCTGCTTTCTTCATGTCTTTCTTGTGGCTCACTTTCTACTTCATTCAGATCTCTTCCCATATACCACCACCTACCACCTCTTCATTCATTCTTGTAACACTTTCTTCCCCTTAACTACCCTGATTTTTCTTCATAACACTTATTACTACCTGTATAGTACACAGTTCTTTCTATCAGACTATAAGTATATGAAGGCAGAAATTTTACTGTTTTCTTCATTTATATATTCTTACAACCAAGAACAGAACCTCACATAGTACATATCCCTGAAATACTGTTGAATGAATGAATCAATAAAATGAATGTACTAACTAGCTCAGACTTCATGTTCTAGAGAAATTTTAAGGGATGTCTAATAATCTTCTAGATTTTTTCAAATATTAATAGTTCAGTACAGGTTTGAGTGGCATCCTAAAGAAATTTTTTTCCCTAATATGAGTTTTGAAAAGCTTGGAAATTATGGTGGTTCCAGAATAGCTCATTCTCTTTATGTTGGGTAGCTCTCGAACTATGTTGCATAGAAAGTGAAATGTTTCCTCAGCAAATTATCCAGACTTTATTGACTAATATTGCAAATTATCCAGACTTTATTGACTAATATTAAGAACCTCAAATGATCTTTGAACCTTATGTAACTCAATCTGAATCCTAGAATTATATTTCAAAAGACTGGGAAAAATATATCAAGGAAGAAAAGGATATCTAGTAATTTGTAGAAATGTGAGGTTTAAGATGCTAAGGTTGAACTACAAGATTTTTCAGAGGTTTTGCTTACAAATATTGTTTGTGAGTTTCTGAGAAGTTGTTATAGTACATATGTATCCCAAACTTAATTGATTATGGAATTTTTATCATAGAACATCTTGAGAAATCAGTGTTCTTTAGTTCAAATTATAGGAATCTCTTCCTAGGGTGGTTGCTCAAAGATGGTCACACTACCCTCAACGTGTTGCACTTTGTAGCATTCTTTCAGTCAGTCTAGTGACTGTTTTTTGTGTGTGAAAGTCTCTCAGTCATACCCAACTCTCTGCAATGCCAAGGACTATAGCCTGCCAGGCTCCCCTTTCTATGAGATTCTCCAGGCAAGAATACTGGAGTAGGTTGCCATTGCCTTCTCCCAAAAATACTAAGACACAGTGGACTCTTACCCTTACCTTACCCTACCAAACCTCTTCATTCATTCTTTGTAACCCCCTTTCTTCCCTTAACTACCCTGATTTTTCTTCATAACACTTATTACTACCTGTATAGTACACAGTTCTTTCTATCAGACTATAAGTATATGAAGGCAGAAATTTTACTGTTTTCTTCATTTATATATTCTTACAACCAAGAACAGAACCTCACATAGTACATATCCCTGAAATACTGTTGAATGAATGAATCAATAAAATGAATGTACTAACTAGCTCAGACTTCATGTTCTAGAGAAATTTTAAGGGATGTCTAATAATCTTCTAGATTTTTTCAAATATTAATAGTTCAGTACAGGTTTGAGTGGCATCCTAAAGAAATTTTTTTCCCTAATATGAGTTTTGAAAAGCTTGGAAATTATGGTGGTTCCAGAATAGCTCATTCTCTTTATGTTGGGTAGCTCTCGAACTATGTTGCATAGAAAGTGAAATGTTTCCTCAGCAAATTATCCAGACTTTATTGACTAATATTGCAAATTATCCAGACTTTATTGACTAATATTAAGAACCTCAAATGATCTTTGAACCTTATGTAACTCAATCTGAATCCTAGAATTATATTTCAAAAGACTGGGAAAAATATATCAAGGAAGAAAAGGATATCTAGTAATTTGTAGAAATGTGAGGTTTAAGATGCTAAGGTTGAACTACAAGATTTTTCAGAGGTTTTGCTTACAAATATTGTTTGTGAGTTTCTGAGAAGTTGTTATAGTACATATGTATCCCAAACTTAATTGATTATGGAATTTTTATCATAGAACATCTTGAGAAATCAGTGTTCTTTAGTTCAAATTATAGGAATCTCTTCCTAGGGTGGTTGCTCAAAGATGGTCACACTACCCTCAACGTGTTGCACTTTGTAGCATTCTTTCAGTCAGTCTAGTGACTGTTTTTTGTGTGTGAAAGTCTCTCAGCCATACCCAACTCTCTGCAATGCCAAGGACTATAGCCTGCCAGGCTCCCCTTTCTATGAGATTCTCCAGGCAAGAATACTGGAGTAGGTTGCCATTGCCTTCTCCAGGAGATCTTGCCAGACCAGGGATCAAACCTGCCTCTCTTGCATTGCAGGTAGATTCTTTATCATCTAAGCTATATAGTAATATTGAATATACAATATAGTAATATTGAGAAAGAATGAGTGCCTTTATTATTTCCCATTTTGTTTCTTCAGCTTTACCCTATTTAGAGGTTATATATCCCTGATATTAGTTTATCAATCATTAAAGTAACAAATAAGAACAATCTCCCTTTAATTGTTCTCCTCTTAAGCTACAAATTCTTTGTCTCTCATACTACTCAGCAACAGTTCTTTAAACTCTGTTCTCTCATCCATTATCCACTCATTTCTGAATACACTTCATTGAATTCTGCGTTTACAACCTTTCTAAAACCTCTCCCATAATCTCAACATTATGAAACCCCTTAGATTCTTTTAAACATGCAACTTTCTTAACTCTTAATATCTTTCAACTTAGATTGCACCCCTTGGAGCACCTCTGTGAAATTGTGATTCCATATTTTCCTGGTTTTCTTCTATTCTATCCTTTTCTCCAAAGTTTCCTATTCAACTTAAATGAGCAGAAAATGTTGGAGTTTTTCAAGTGTTACTACGTCTCCATTCTGCATTCTCTTCTGACTCGAAGCACTTGACCTCTTCCATCCCACACCGTCCCGTCCCCTCTTGGTGTAAACTGTGTGCTGTAGTGTGAGGGATGGCAGTAACACGGAGGCTTAAACCTCTAACCTAAATATCTCCTTCGAATGTCAAAGGGACATTTTCAACTGTTTATGCATATGAATAGCTCACAGAATGACACACTTCACATTTCCGAAAGTCAGCTAATTCTCCCCCTTCCTCATGAGTCGTAGACTTACCTTTCCTATTAGTTCTCTCTGTACATGAGGAAGACTGAACTCCGTATTCAGCTGTGCTGCTGTTTTTTTTTTTTTTTTAAAGATTTATTTTATTTATTTACTTATTTTGGTGGGGGAGGGGTGGGGAGGGAGGGGAGCAGGCGGGCCACTTCTATTGGTGTTTCTTTTCTCTATTTTCATCCATTTTTGTTCTTTGGCCCATGTGGGCCTCCCATCGTGGCGGCCTCTGTTGCAGAGCACCGGCTCCGGGCGCATGCGCTCCAGAGCTCCGGCTCGGTAATTGGACACATCGGTCCAGCCGCTCTGCGGCACGTGGGATCTTCCCAGGCCAGGGATCGAACTGGTGCCCCTTGCACGGCAAGGCAGTGTCCTTACCCACTGGACCACCAGGGAAGCCCTGTGCTGCTGTTTCGAAATAGCTGAGGCTTTATACCTACTTGTTCAACACCAAGTTTTCTTCTCCAGAGGGCAAACAACTGTTTCCCTCTCATTTATGGCTGATTCATCAGTATATTCTTAGTGTCTAGTTAGCTGTCTGCCATGTAAATAATAGTTAAATTAAAAATCACTTTTTAAATGGTATTAGATGTAGGCTTCAATACATAAATGTTAATAAGCCTATATTCAGTATGACTATTGGAACATAATAATACCTAATACTGGGGGCTTACATTTCCCCATACTTTGCATTTCTGTGGATTTCTTGTGGTCTTGCTTCCTCCTGCAGTAATCATTGTAATTTAAGGATGAAAGCACTAACACTTTGTGGATGAAAAATCTGAAGCTTAAGTACCTTGTCCAAGCTTACATAACCAGTACCCAGTACAGGTCATGTGTATTTTCTGTTAGGAATCTTTCTCTTTTTGAATGGCGACCTGTGTGGTGATGTACAAATGGTTATGTAAAAATATATCAACTGTATAAATAAGTTGAAAGCTAAATTGAGACCCATAGGACATCAGAACTCTGAAAGCCACACAGAACTAAGGTGCTTAGCAATTTAGTGTGTCAAATAAACAGTCTGAGTCTGGTGGAAAGTATATTAATCTCCAAATCAAATACTGAAGAAGAATGTGATTGAAATTGCTATAATCTACATCAATGAAAATTAAAGTTTGAGGTTATGTAGTACCTGACACATGTGATGTTTGATACTTGAGGACATAAGTACTCCTAAGAAGTTATGTCAATTGTTTAGTACTGCTTAAGTTACTCTGTTTACACCATTTGATGTATGGTTTGAATAAATGGAATTTCTTTTTATTTTGCAGTTAGTTAGCATAATGGCTGCAATGTACAGAGTCTGTTTGCACTCCCCCTGCATGCTAGATCACTAAGACTTTTAACCAACACATTCCACGTCTTTAGTGATGACTGGCATCACTGATTTGCAAACACTGAGCTTCATGAAGCAAAGTATTTATTTTATTAAGTATCAGTATGTAAGGTTGTGACACAAATATATGGACTATTATACATCTAAATTCAAATTTGCTAAATAATCCTCAAAGAAATGGAGCAGGAACACCTGTTTCAGGAACAATTACTGCTTAAAAGAAAGAAAATAAAAGAAATAATCCTGATTCTTAAAAATATTTTTATAAAATTTCTTGCATAGGGATAAGCACTATAATAAAAGCCAGGAGAAATGCGTTTTCCCTTAAACTCTAGCTATTTAATTCAGGCCGAATTGGTAATCCTCTTTGACCCTTATATATGTATTTATTTTTTTAAATAAGCAGTTAGTCTAAGTTGTTTCCTAAGGGTCAGTTTAAAATCCTAGCTTCTTCGATAAGCCAGGTTCTGAGCCGTAACTGAACAATCTGTGAACACTAAATCGTAGAAGGATAAAGGCTGGTTGTCTTGTGGCTGCTCTGATTTATGTAAAAGGATGAAACACTAACACTTTGTGGATGAAAAATCTGAAGCTTAAGTACCTTGTCAAGCTTACATAACCAGTACCCAGTACAGGTCATGTGTATTTTCTGTTAGGAATCTTTCTCTTTTTGAATGGCGACCTGTGTGGTGATGTACAAATGGTTATGTAAAAATATATCAACTGTATAAATAAGTTGAAAGCTAAATTGAGACCCATAGGACATCAGAACTCTGAAAGCCACACAGAACTAAGGTGCTTAGCAATTTAGTGTGTCAAATAAACAGTCTGAGTCTGGTGGAAAGTATATTAATCTCCAAATCAAATACTGAAGAAGAATGTGATTGAAATTGCTATAATCTACATCAATGAAAATTAAAGTTTGAGGTTATGTAGTACCTGACACATGTGATGTTTGATACTTGAGGACATAAGTACTCCTAAGAAGTTATGTCAATTGTTTAGTACTGCTTAAGTTACTCTGTTTACACCATTTGATGTATGGTTTGAATAAATGGAATTTCTTTTTATTTTGCAGTTAGTTAGCATAATGGCTGCAATGTACAGAGTCTGTTTGCACTCCCCCTGCATGCTAGATCACTAAGACTTTTAACCAACACATTCCACGTCTTTAGTGATGACTGGCATCACTGATTTGCAAACACTGAGCTTCATGAAGCAAAGTATTTATTTTATTAAGTATCAGTATGTAAGGTTGTGACACAAATATATGGACTATTATACATCTAAATTCAAATTTGCTAAATAATCCTCAAAGAAATGGAGCAGGAACACCTGTTTCAGGAACAATTACTGCTTAAAAGAAAGAAAATAAAAGAAATAATCCTGATTCTTAAAAATATTTTTATAAAATTTCTTGCATAGGGATAAGCACTATAATAAAAGCCAGGAGAAATGCGTTTTCCCTTAAACTCTAGCTATTTAATTCAGGCCGAATTGGTAATCCTCTTTGACCCTTATATATGTATTTATTTTTTTAAATAAGCAGTTAGTCTAAGTTGTTTCCTAAGGGTCAGTTTAAAATCCTAGCTTCTTCGATAAGCCAGGTTCTGAGCCGTAACTGAACAATCTGTGAACACTAAATCGTAGAAGGATAAAGGCTGAAAGGATGTTAGTGTGTAGCTCCTGTCAGCTCCCCCTTTACATGTGAGGGGACCTGTAACCTAGAGAAGTGTTAGAGTTAACCTAGTGGAACCAAGTTGTGGGGAAGCTAAAACTGGAAGGAGCCCCCAGCAGATCTCCTGACTCTGCTTTACAATCTTCCCTAGGACTGCATAGCGTTTCTGTGCTCTTTGCTGAAGTGGCAGAATCAAAGGGGGATTTAGGGACATGAAAGAGGTATTTTTTTTCTTTTCATCCTAATGTCTGCCAAGGGTCCTTTTACATGGTTTAACCCTCAACTTCTGGAAAGGAGGAGAGAGGAGAGCACAAATATCACTTTCTTCTCTATACCTACTCTACCATTCCCTTTATTGTTAGTCTAATAAGGTACCTAAGAATTATAATGGGGACAGTTCAGTTGACATCATCCAGAGACAACCAGCTGCTCCTGGAGGGGAGACAGGGAAATGGGTGAGTTGTCCTATGGATTGTTCCCAATTGCCCCATTTCAGGATGTAATTAACTATTGTCTTTGCATAATACTATATGTTTCATTCACTAACTAAAATAGTTTTATATATTGGCACATAGATTGTTTTAAAGTAGGTGACTTTTTAATGCATTTTTACCATTTTATATATATATATATATATATATATATATATATATATATATGTAGTATAAAGGAGAAGACAAATGAAACTATATGCTACCTTATAAACAAACTATGGATATTTGACTATATTTACTATGCATACATTTTCTCCTACAATTTTGAATTTTTAAAATATTTATCAAATAATCTTTTTTTATGCCCCCTGGTTTTGTAATTATCAATGAGCAGTAGTGATAACTGTAGTATTATTGTTGAAAATAAATTCTCTGTGAAATGACTCATAATTAAAGAAAATCAATGTAGAGATATTGCAGTTTGATTTTATGGACTAGACTTTTGTATTCAGCAAATATAAGAAGTATCTTTCTATAATATAGTATATTATACTATACTAGAATTGAGTCCTAGGAAAACAGTTATTGTTGGGTTAAGATGAACACACACAGAAGGAAAGTTTCATTTGAAGGAAAATTAGGAAATCTTACACTAAACAGAATTAATACTTTCAAAATTCATATTTTATACTCAAGTTTTTGGTGTAGATTAATACTACAGATCTATAAAGTTTCACAGTTTTATGGTTCAGACTCCACTGTAGAACCTACAGCTGTCATTATTTGCATACTTACTGCGCTTCTGGGATTTACATAATCAATCCCCAGGGTAGCCATGGCTTTCACAATAGCTAGGATGGATTGCAAGGTATTACTGTAAATTACTGCTTTGAACTCCATGCATTCCTGCTCACTGTAACCATTCTTATGGATGATCCTATAATTTAAACATGAAAGGCTTTTGTCAGTATTTTCTAATACTAAACACATCATTAATAATTTGCTTGCATAAAATTATAGTATGTATTTGTTGAAAAGAAAAGAATGTTACCCATGTATAGGTATATGCTAAACTGAACAATTTTATGACTTTGGATTTTTATTTTCTGTGGGGTATAAAGCAATTTTTCTTTCTGAGCTTCTAAGCTAAATACAAAGCGGGCTTAACAATTTGCTCTAGATAGGCTGCAGTTTAAAATGAGTACATCATGAGTTTTCTTACTGAGCAAGTTTATTTTCTAGAGAAAGATTGTCCAAATTTCCTGGACAAAGATAAACACCGAGTTCTGAAACTTTTTGTAATGTTCGTAACACAATGTCTGGGGGAAATGAAGTAATTTAGCATAGCATCCTCATCTTTTCCTATCACTTAAGACACACTGGAAAATAGGAGTGCCTGTTTTCTATTTATAACAGTAACAAAGACGTCTTTGTTAATGGTGGTAATTACCCTCTCTTAAATCCCTTGTCACCATTCCATGTGTGTACGTGCCACTGAGTTCTCAAAGTTGAAATGCCTAGATGTATAACTTGGCTGAACTCTTCTTTCCCTTCCACTCATTCAATCTGACCTCAAGTTTATTGCTCATTGTGGAATACACATCTATTAAAAAATAAGGTCTTTGTGTGTGCTAATCACTTTATTGCATTTTTTATTGCATAATATGTTCTTGTTTTTTCTGTATTTTTTTTTTTCTCTCTTATTGCTTTTAAAAGTGCTGTGTGTCTATTAGGAATCATTTGGATGACAGATTACTCAGGATTTGTGTTGTGTTCATTCAGAGAGAGACTTTAGCATAGAGGGTAAAAACAACACAAATGCCTCTCAAGATAGCAAAACTTTCAAATACAAATACTCTTAGTGAAAAGAGTAAAGGCAGTACCTATATTATTTATTGTTTTGAATCTTTGATTGCCAATACTTGCTGTATTTCTATTCAATACTTCAAATGTGGTCATATTTGTCCTGCTATAGTAAACAATTAACTTAAGTGAATAAGATAGTCAATTAAAGACTGTAGAAAAAAAGCAGTAACACATCTTTATGGATAGATCAAGAATAAGTTAATTTAAGAAATCATCACAATTCTCTGCCAAAAATTGAAATTAGAATATTCCTTTAATTATTAAATGGCAATGATAAATAAACTTGGGGGCATTTAGATTTTCTTCCTGAAACAGGTTCTGATTTCTGTCCTTTTCTCACAGAAAGAGAAATACCTGCCACCAAACAAATTGACAGCAGCAGAGGTAACAGAATCCAGCAGTTGTGGCACTTAAGCAGCACTGCTTTTATAGGGCTGTGAGACAGAATTCTCCATCTGCAAGATCATTCCTAGCTGTCCAAATTGATAAGCATTTACTGGGCATTTTCGGTAGCATATTTCAAGCACTGAAGAGAATGAATGAATTATAAAAACCCCTCCTTCCTAAAAACATAGACCAGTACTCCATTGTGTCATATAGTAGCCATAAGACATGTTAATAAATATTTAATAAAATTAAAAATTTAGTTCCTCAATCACACTAGCCACATGTGGAGAGCACAGATGTAACATTCCTGTCATTACAGAATGCTCTATTGGAGAGTACTAGATTACTGGAAGGCAGGGCATGAAGTCTTATTTTTGTACAGTGTGATAATGTATAGCAAAAACACCAGCAGGTGGAATAAACTAGAGAAAGTGATTAACCCAATTGGGAGTGGTTGAAAGGGATCAGGGAGACTGCTTGGCAGCAGTGATGAGCAGTGATTTTTTTTTTTTGAGGAAAAATAGTTATATCCAGATAGTCAAAAGGAAAAAGAACACTTTGAGCAGAAGAATCAGTGTGACCGAATAGATGCTTACAATGATCAGGGTTTCAGTATGTGCCAAACACTGTTTAAAGTGCCTTCTTGTTTCTTGCAATAAGCCCCAACTTAAAGTAGGTATAGATAAAAATTATCATGTATATTTTAAAGGTAAGAAATGTAGGCATGTGTACATTAAGATGCCATCCCTGATTTATTCCAGTAGAGGGGGTTACAACTGAACAACACAGTCTGCTTTTAGAGCCTGTGATCTTGTCCGCTATGCTGTATTGCCACCTATGGTATGCTAGTCCATAGAACTGTTTCAATTCAGTAACACATCTTTATGGATAGATCAAGAATAAGTTAATTTAAGAAATCATCACAATTCTCTGCCAAAATTGAAATTAGAATATTCCTTTAATTATTAAATGGCAATGATAAATAAACTTGGGGCATTTAGATTTTCTTCCTGAAACAGGTTCTGATTTCTGTCCTTTTCTCACAGAAAGAGAAATACCTGCCACCAAACAAATTGACAGCAGCAGAGGTAACAGAATCCAGCAGTTGTGGCACTTAAGCAGCACTGCTTTTATAGGGCTGTGAGACAGAATTCTCCATCTGCAAGATCATTCCTAGCTGTCCAAATTGATAAGCATTTACTGGGCATTTTCGGTAGCATATTTCAAGCACTGAAGAGAATGAATGAATTATAAAAACCCCTCCTTCCTAAAAACATAGACCAGTACTCCATTGTGTCATATAGTAGCCATAAGACATGTTAATAAATATTTAATAAAATTAAAAATTTAGTTCCTCAATCACACTAGCCACATGTGGAGAGCACAGATGTAACATTCCTGTCATTACAGAATGCTCTATTGGAGAGTACTAGATTACTGGAAGGCAGGGCATGAAGTCTTATTTTTGTACAGTGTGATAATGTATAGCAAAAACACCAGCAGGTGGAATAAACTAGAGAAAGTGATTAACCCAATTGGGAGTGGTTGAAAGGGATCAGGGAGACTGCTTGGCAGCAGTGATGAGCAGTGATTTTTTTTTTTTTGAGGAAAAATAGTTATATCCAGATAGTCAAAAGGAAAAAGAACACTTTGAGCAGAAGAATCAGTGTGACCGAATAGATGCTTACAATGATCAGGGTTTCAGTATGTGCCAAACACTGTTTAAAGTGCCTTCTTGTTTCTTGCAATAAGCCCCAACTTAAAGTATAGATAAAAATTATCATGTATATTTTAAAGGTAAGAAATGTAGGCATGTGTACATTAAGATGCCATCCCTGATTTATTCCAGTAGAGGGGGTTACAACTGAACAACACAGTCTGCTTTTAGAGCCTGTGATCTTGTCCGCTATGCTGTATTGCCACCTATGGTATGCTAGTCCATAGAACTGTTTCAATTCAGTGTTCCTGAGGTGGAAAGGAGGGAGGGGGTTAATGAGACAATTAGGGTGAAGAGACAGGTGAGATCTGGGTTGTTCTGTTGCTGAAGTGTTCATTTACAATGTCTAGGAGTTTGATCTTGATACTATAGGATCAGAGTTCCATTGGGGAAAGAGATCCAGTAGTTTCAGCAGAGATCAGCTGGTGGCAGTGTTGATAATGTAGTGGAAGGAAGAGGAGGAAAAGTAGAAACTACACAGCAAGAGACTGCATTAATCCAGGTCAGTCATGCTGAGGCTTGGAACTAAGACAGTAACAGTAGGGTTAAGTGACATATTTGGAAACAAAATTTGTGTACATGTTGCATAACTTGCCTAATAGTGTGAGGGGTCAGTGTAACTACACATAGATTTATTTCTGTAGAGCTGTTGTAATTCATTGTAGTGGACTGAAGAGCACATGGGAAGATAAGGTGAATGCTCTTGATTCTGACTGAGACCTATCTGTAGAAAACAGAAGCAGATGTTATTTGCTTCCCTAGCTCAAAATGTGAACTTTCCTGCGGCTCAGTGGTAAAGAATCCACCTCCAATGAAAGTGACCCAGGTTTGATCCCTGGGTCGGGAAGATTCCCTGGGGGAGGAAATGGCCACCCACTCCAGTATTCTTGCCTGGAGAATCCCATGGTCAGAGGAGTCTGGTGGGCTACAGTTCATGGGGTCACAAGAGTTGTACACAGTGACCAAACAGCAACAGATTACACACTGACAATTTCATCATTAACTGGGATCATCCCATCACCAGGATATATTCCAAAGGAAAAGATCCTCAAACATAGTGAACTAAAATGCTTTTTCTCCTATAGTAATAATGGTCCTTTAAAATTCTCCAGCAGTGACACAGTCATGAGATTTCACATATTTATCCCCCCTTACTAGTATCATTATACTCATTTGGGCATTGCGTTCTTGAAGTGTAGCATTTTGTGTTCATAATGTCCTTATTCAGAAATTCAGGTTTATATATTTTATTGTAAAGAGAAAAAAAAGAGAAAAAATAAAGTGAAATCCATGATAATAACTTTAACTGTGCATTTCATTCCTGGATATGTAAAATGACAATTAGGTTAAAAATACTGTTTCCTTCTAAATTCAAAGGGATCACTGGCATATTTTCAAATGTTTATGGCTTGTGCTCACAATATTAAGACCATGAATCATACCTATATTAAGGCATTTAAAACATGATTGACTTCAGTAGTCTCTTGTTGAGAGGCAAAATTTGAAAGAAAAAATGGAAATGATAATCTTACTCATCTGCGATACTTACTGCTAAAGGATGAGAGGAATATTTGCACAGGAAATGTGACAGCTCTGCCACTCTCTATGGTTTAGGGACTATGAGTTTTTCCAAAAGCATTTAAGTAATGGTCAAATATATGGACAGATGTCAAACATTAACATTTAAAATACTGGGTACGTACTTCATTTGTTTCACAATGGTACTTTTTCCAGATTCTCCTGCTCCTGCAATAGAAAGATGGGAGTGTTATCTGATACACCACATTCATATAGACATTAAAACTTATGACTCACTTCTCTTGTGGGTTAGTCTTTTATAGACAACGCTCCCATGTAAAGAAGGAGAGTAATTGATCAAGACTTGAAAGGTATTATTAGCTGTCTACTTGCTAAGATAGTAGAAACCCGCTATTTTTGACATTTGAGTCAAATACGTGTCTGGCTCCAAGGTAGACTGTATTTTCTGAGAAGTTTTTAAAATAAGTACTGTATTTTCTGGCCCCAGTCAGGAGTCTGGTGGGCTACAGTTCATGGGGTCACAAGAGTTGTACACAGTGACCAAACAGCAACAGATTACACACTGACAATTTCATCATTAACTGGGATCATCCCATCACCAGGATATATTCCAAAGGAAAAGATCCTCAAACATAGTGAACTAAAATGCTTTTTCTCCTATAGTAATAATGGTCCTTTAAAATTCTCCAGCAGTGACACAGTCATGAGATTTCACATATTTATCCCCCCTTACTAGTATCATTATACTCATTTGGGCATTGCGTTCTTGAAGTGTAGCATTTTGTGTTCATAATGTCCTTATTCAGAAATTCAGGTTTATATATTTTATTGTAAAGAGAAAAAAAAGAGAAAAAATAAAGTGAAATCCATGATAATAACTTTAACTGTGCATTTCATTCCTGGACATGTAAAATGACAATTAGGTTAAAAATACTGTTTCCTTCTAAATTCAAAGGGATCACTGGCATATTTTCAAATGTTTATGGCTTGTGCTCACAATATTAAGACCATGAATCATACCTATATTAAGGCATTTAAAACATGATTGACTTCAGTAGTCTCTTGTTGAGAGGCAAAATTTGAAAGAAAAAATGGAAATGATAATCTTACTCATCTGCGATACTTACTGCTAAAGGATGAGAGGAATATTTGCACAGGAAATGTGACAGCTCTGCCACTCTCTATGGTTTAGGGACTATGAGTTTTTCCAAAAGCATTTAAGTAATGGTCAAATATATGGACAGATGTCAAACATTAACATTTAAAATACTGGGTACGTACTTCATTTGTTTCACAATGGTACTTTTTCCAGATTCTCCTGCTCCTGCAATAGAAAGATGGGAGTGTTATCTGATACACCACATTCATATAGACATTAAAACTTATGACTCACTTCTCTTGTGGGTTAGTCTTTTATAGACAACGCTCCCATGTAAAGAAGGAGAGTAATTGATCAAGACTTGAAAGGTATTATTAGCTGTCTACTTGCTAAGATAGTAGAAACCCCGCTATTTTTGACATTTGAGTCAAATACGTGTCTGGCTCCAAGGTAGACTGTATTTTCTAAAGCAAGAAGTATATACCATCATTAAAAGTATCTATAGTTACTGTATTTGAACATAACTTGATAAAAGCTTCTATCCTCCTGAGTTTTCACCTCTCCCCTCAAATAGTTCCAACTTTATAGTCTCTGGATCACTCCGGAATGTCTCCACCTGTATCCTGTTTGATTAAATAGCAAGGAAATAAAAGACGGCAATTTATTTCCAGAACTATTCAAAGCCTCTTCTGATTGAAGGATGGGCTTTTGTCTTCATCATCATGTTTACCTTGTTACACAGGTATTTTATGTTCAAAATAGAAAAGCTGCTTGTAATACTAAGCAAACCTAAACAGCCTCTGGGATAACAATGGTAAAGAAATGTCTCACAATGGATTGCACATTCCTGAGGGAGGGGATAGGAGCGGCAGTAATACCAAAGGGAACCAATTGCAATCATCTGGGGCGTCTATTTAGTTGATGATACACAATATACAGCTGTATTTCAGTATGGTTGGCTAACGTGTAGAAGGCTACAAGTTCACAGGATTTAAAACATTTAAAACAAACATTTAATGCAAAAAATCAGTGATGGTTTCAGGCTATGCCTCAAGGCCTTTTCAACCTATTTCTTGAGTCTCTTTTACCTATAAGCAGTATTTATTTGGAAACTGTAAACTGGGAAGTACTGAAATAAAGTCTGACCTAGGTTGGAGGATTTGGCTCTGTGCCTGTATGTGTGCGTGTGTGTGTGTCTGTCTGTCTCTCTGTCTGACAGAGGTCTTCAGTACATCCTTTAACCTCTTAGTATCCTCATCTATAAACTGACACTGCTTACCTCAAGAAAATTAGAAGACTATAAGGGCATAATATGTATGAAATTGTTTGCAAAGTACCATGCCAAATAAAACAATGTGACCTGAGAATCAAGGGCATAAGAAATGCTGCAGTGTTTTGTAAAATAGAACAGTCTAAAGGAACCTCATAGGTTAAACAAAGGATGTGGGAGCAACTGAATACCCAGGTGGAAAAAGAACATTGACTCGTTTTGTTGTTGTTGTTGTTGCTCTGGGTCTTAGTTACAGCATGTGGGATCTTGTGGTAGTGGGATGTGGGATCTAGTTCCCTGACCAGGGATTGAACCCAGGCCCCCTGCATTGGGAGCATGAACTCTTAGCCAGTGGACCACCAGGGTAATCCCAGAACATTGACTCTTAGGTGACAAAAACAAAAATTAATTTGAAGTGATTTGTAAGGATAAATGCAATGGGACTCAGGAGAATTCAAAGAAGGATGTTCAAAGTGAATAATAGAATAGAAGTGGCTGCCATATGAATAGAGACTATAAAGGAATATGACTGAGAGTGAAAATAATGAGAATTTGATTTAAATTAATATGTAGGGTATGGATAGACCATAAAATCAAACTTTTCTGTTATTATTATTATTTTTTGACTTATCTATTAGAGTCCTAAACATGTGAGGGATAGAGGTGGGGAAGGAGCAAATTCAGGCAGCTTTTAAAAAATGGAAGTATAGTTGATTTACAATGTTTGTGTTAATTACTGTTATATAGAAAAGCAGCTCAGTTATACATATATGTACATTCTTTTTCGTATTCTTTTCCATTATAGTTTGACAGGATATTGAATATAGTTCCCTGTGCTCTACTGAAGAGCTTTGTTGTTTATCCTTTTATATATACACACCAGTTTATATCTGCTAATCCCAAATTCCCAATTCATCCTCTTGTACCCCTTCCCACCCTGGCCACCACTGATCTATTTTCTATGTCCCTGATTCAGTTTCTATTTAACAGATAGGTTCCTTCGTGTCATATTTTAGACTCAGCATATAAGTGATATAATACAGTATCTGTCTTTCTGACTAACTTCACTTAGTATGATAATCTCTACTTGCATTCCTGTTGCTGCAAATGGCAGCATTTCATTACTTTTAATGAGTGAGTCATAGTCAGTTGTATGTATGTACCACACCTTCTTTATCCTTTTATCTGTCAATGGACACTTAGGCTGTCTCCATGTCTTGGCTATTGTGAGTAATGCTGTTATGAACATAGGGGTGCATGTATCTTTTTGAATTACAGTTTTGTCTGGATACAAGACCAGGGTTGGGATTGTTGGATCATATGATAATTCTGTTTGTCGCTTTCTGAGGAGCCCTCACACTGTTTTCTACAGTGGGTGCACCGACTTAGGTCACCAACAGTGTTAGAGGGTTCCCTTTTTTCCACACACATCCTCGCCAGCATTTGTTACTTTTAGACATTTTAATGATCTCAGTCAACTTCTTGAAATTTGAAAATTCTGGTCTTATAAATGTGAGAAAAGCAAGGAATCCCCAAACATTGGTAAAACCTGATAATATAAATCTGTTCATAAAGTTTTTATATTAGAATCACTAAACTCTAAAGCACTGAAGAAAACTCAGTGTTCCACAGGTTATAATTAACATTTATCAGTAAAAGTGTGGTATTGAAGAAAAGTATGATACTGAAATATGATATTGACAAAAGCCCTGATAAAAAGATCCATGAGTAAATATTTAGCCTTATACTAATTTCTGTGTCCTGAAGAGAAGAAAGGGCCTTGATATATTCTTTGTGAAATTGGGTCACAGGACATCTGCAAAGTCTGTGTGCGTGTTAATTTTAGACAAATTTCAAAGCAGGACAACTATGACAATTTAAATTTACAGGAAAAACCCAAAGTAATAGATGTAAATATATCCCTTACCAGCATGGCAATCAACTGCCTTTTTTCACCCACACTAGTATAATTTTATGTAACAAAAGCAATAGAACTTGTGGTAACCCTGAATCTAAGAATTGTATTCAAAATATATGAAAATCCGTACCAAATCAGAGGACTGTGACTACACTGACTTTCTAACCCCTCTATCACCCACTGTTGTCCTTGCCTTGCCTCACATTTCCCCCTAGAACTTACCCCATTGTACAAAGTTACAAATTATTTACCTGTAGTTGTAAAATTTTCCTGTCTGTTTCCCAACACTGCAAGGTAAGTAATTCCACAAGGGCAGGGGAATTAGTCTGTTTTGTGCACTTACGTATCCGGAGCACCTATAACAGTACCTCATAGTAGAATGTGAGTGAAACAATTGCATTCTTTAAACAACCACAGTACTTCAGAATCACATTTCATCCTCTGTGTTTTGTATCAGCTTCTTCACATTGAATAGTCTCTCCCTGACTCAATGTTTTCTAAAATTGTGATGAACAAATAAAACTACACCTCAACTTAATTCTACTTCACAGAACATTTTTTTCCTTAGGCATATTTAAGAAAATGTTATCTGCAATTGGCTGAAAGAGCTGCCCACAATACAGGATGCTGAGGAATCAAAGTAGTGAAGCTATGGGAAATACTTTTATGGCTGGTGGTGATTTATAGATTCCTCCTCTTAGGTAAACCTCCAGCATACTTTACTTTACGGTTTAATGCGAGCGTGTTCCACACCATTCGGGAATTGTACACCAAAGTTGATAAATCTGTTCATAAAGTTTTTATATTAGAATCACTAAACTCTAAAGCACTGAAGAAAACTCAGTGTTCCACAGGTTATAATTAACATTTATCAGTAAAAGTGTGGTATTGAAGAAAAGTATGATACTGAAATATGATATTGACAAAAGCCCTGATAAAAAGATCCATGAGTAAATATTTAGCCTTATACTAATTTCTGTGTCCTGAAGAGAAGAAAGGGCCTTGATATATTCTTTGTGAAATTGGGTCACAGGACATCTGCAAAGTCTGTGTGCGTGTTAATTTTAGACAAATTTCAAAGCAGGACAACTATGACAATTTAAATTTACAGGAAAAACCCAAAGTAATAGATGTAAATATATCCCTTACCAGCATGGCAATCAACTGCCTTTTTTCACCCACACTAGTATAATTTTATGTAACAAAAGCAATAGAACTTGTGGTAACCCTGAATCTAAGAATTGTATTCAAAATATATGAAAATCCGTACCAAATCAGAGGACTGTGACTACACTGACTTTCTAACCCCTCTATCACCCACTGTTGTCCTTGCCTTGCCTCACATTTCCCCCTAGAACTTACCCCATTGTACAAAGTTACAAATTATTTACCTGTAGTTGTAAAATTTTCCTGTCTGTTTCCCAACACTGCAAGGTAAGTAATTCCACAAGGGCAGGGGAATTAGTCTGTTTTGTGCACTTACGTATCCGGAGCACCTATAACAGTACCTCATAGTAGAATGTGAGTGAAACAATTGCATTCTTTAAACAACCACAGTACTTCAGAATCACATTTCATCCTCTGTGTTTTGTATCAGCTTCTTCACATTGAATAGTCTCTCCCTGACTCAATGTTTTCTAAAATTGTGATGAACAAATAAAACTACACCTCAACTTAATTCTACTTCACAGAACATTTTTTTTTCCTTAGGCATATTTAAGAAAATGTTATCTGCAATTGGCTGAAAGAGCTGCCCACAATACAGGATGCTGAGGAATCAAAGTAGTGAAGCTATGGGAAATACTTTTATGGCTGGTGGTGATTTATAGATTCCTCCTCTTAGGTAAACCTCCAGCATACTTTACTTTACGGTTTAATGCGAGCGTGTTCCACACCATTCAGTGTGAAATTGTACACCAAAGTTGATAAATGCAAAATCATCCCCAGCAAATTTGCTAATCTTTCTTTATAGAGTTTTAATCTCATCAAACAAAACTCGCAGATTTGGCACAACTGTTCCATTTAATAGAGGGTGCCGTGGATAAGAATGAAACACTTGAGATTACAGTGAAAATCACATTTAAATAGCACCTCACTTGTTTTATGAAGACAGCTGACTGTATTATTTTCCATGGCTGAACATTATTTGCTTGTGAGAGTGGCAAGAGAAAATCAATGACGTTTGCCCAATATCTTGGTTTGCTGGCTTTCGGTAACTCACTTTTTTGCTCCAGACTGTGCATCACTTTGAAAGAATATTTGTTAAATAAGATTGTAAAGCTGTTCTTGGTAGTTTATGGAAAAACTCCAACAATGGAAGTGGACATTAGAAATTGTAACATCCTACACAACTGAAAGATTTGTAGAATATCTTACTTCTCTAAACATGTTTTCAATTTTACTGTATGGGAAATTGCAGAGTTGTGGGCATGTGGGAGGGAAACCATAGGCCCAAAAGGAACTCCAATACTTATACATTTAGGTATATTTAATACTGCATTGTCTTCAGTGAGAGTGGAAATCCTGACTGAAAAAATTTGATGAAAAAAATCTGAGATACTGAGAAAGAAATGTCTCATTTCTGACTGTCAATTATACAGTGGTAGTACTTGTGATTTCTACAATGAAGTGAAAATAATTTAGATAATTTCCGTTTAATTTCAGTTATCTACCTTGAGAATAATAAAAGCATGTAAAGGATTTTCCAGAATTGTACCAGTGTACCATGGACAGAAAGACATTTGAACCACTATTGAACACATTAGACTTTTTTAAATAATCACAACCACATTTCATTAAGACCTGGCAAAATTTGCAGAACTATTTCTGATGCTAATGGCTATGTTATTATACAAAGATTGTTGATGACTGAGCATGCATGATGTGTGTCAGATAGACAGAGTAATTGCTTTGGGGGAAAAAAAGCATGTACTCTTTAACAAAACTCTGCATGAAACAGTATTTTTTTTGAAACATTTTAAAATAGGTACCTGAATAATTGCTCCATGTGGTGACTCTAAGCTTCTATATGAAGGTCCAGTATAGGGAGCTACGGTATTAACAGGAAAATTTCCTGAAGAAAAGCCCATCTGTCCAAAATCTCTTGTACTATTGCCCTATTGCAAAGTTTTTTTTCAGAAATAAATTATTAAGTCCCATTCTCACAAGCTTTCTAGGTCTTAGTTCACAACAATTATTCCATTCTTCTAAGATTATGTCATGGTACACAGCTAAATATAGACATCAAATTAGTGTGTTTACACAGGCCAAAGGCATCCTGAAATAATCTCTTCTTTCCTAATTGTGGTCATCACTAATATTATCTGGGTCAAAGGGTACTGAGAGAATTTTAACATGCTCTGTATTTATTTCTTTATAAATAATTAAGTATTTAAGTTGATACTTATTTCATACTTTAATACTCATAAATTACTTTGTTCTTAATAAGTATAAATTAGAGATTTTATTCCACATTGTTATTTGAAAATATTTCAGAAAGTTTTAAAACTATGTGATAGCTATGAAGTGTGAAGTGAAAGTGTTCATCAGTCAGCTGTGATTGACAATTTGTGAGCCCATGGACTGTAGCCCACTGGGATCCATGGAATTCTCCAGGCAAGAATGCTCAAGTGGGTATACATTCTATTCTTTAGGGGATCTTCCCGACCCAGGGATTGAACCTAGGTCTCCTGCAGCGCTGACACATTCTTTACCATCTGAGCCACCAGAGAAGCCATGATACATCTATAGCTGTAACTAAATTTCACCTGAACACACACAAGTCCTGCTCATTCATTTTATAATTTGTTAAAACAGGCAAAAATGAAAATAAACTCTAACTTATAATCATGCAGAAGGTTTTTGTAGGTAGTGTTAAAATCACAACCACATGTCATTAAGACCTGGCAAAATTTGCAGAACTATTTCTGATGCTAATGGCTATGTTATTATACAAAGATTGTTGATGACTGAGCATGCATGATGTGTGTCAGATAGACAGAGTAATTGCTTTGGGGGAAAAAAAGCATGTACTCTTTAACAAAACTCTGCATGAAACAGTATTTTTTTTGAAACATTTTAAAATAGGTACCTGAATAATTGCTCCATGTGGTGACTCTAAGCTTCTATATGAAGGTCCAGTATAGGGAGCTACGGTATTAACAGGAAAATTTCCTGAAGAAAAGCCCATCTGTCCAAAATCTCTTGTACTATTGCCCTATTGCAAAGTTTTTTTTCAGAAATAAATTATTAAGTCCCATTCTCACAAGCTTTCTAGGTCTTAGTTCACAACAATTATTCCATTCTTCTAAGATTATGTCATGGTACACAGCTAAATATAGACATCAAATTAGTGTGTTTACACAGGCCAAAGGCATCCTGAAATAATCTCTTCTTTCCTAATTGTGGTCATCACTAATATTATCTGGGTCAAAGGGTACTGAGAGAATTTTAACATGCTCTGTATTTATTTCTTTATAAATAATTAAGTATTTAAGTTGATACTTATTTCATACTTTAATACTCATAAATTACTTTGTTCTTAATAAGTATAAATTAGAGATTTTATTCCACATTGTTATTTGAAAATATTTCAGAAAGTTTTAAAACTATGTGATAGCTATGAAGTGTGAAGTGAAAGTGTTCATCAGTCAGCTGTGATTGACAATTTGTGAGCCCATGGACTGTAGCCCACTGGGATCCATGGAATTCTCCAGGCAAGAATGCTCAAGTGGGTATACATTCTATTCTTTAGGGGATCTTCCCGACCCAGGGATTGAACCTAGGTCTCCTGCAGCGCTGACACATTCTTTACCATCTGAGCCACCAGAGAAGCCATGATACATCTATAGCTGTAACTAAATTTCACCTGAACACACACAAGTCCTGCTCATTCATTTTATAATTTGTTAAAACAGGCAAAAATGAAAATAAACTCTAACTTATAATCATGCAGAAGGTTTTTTGTAGGTAGTGTTAAAATCACATAACTGTGCAGAAGAATGAAACCTTAGAAATCAACCAGCTGTCCATGTATCTTCCTTCTATCCATGGGAAAACTGAGTCTAATTGAGATTATGAACTCGTCCAAATTCGTAGACCTAACTTAAAATAAGAAATTAAGTCTCCTGACTCCCATGCTAATACTATAATGTTGCTTTCTTTTTAAATATGCACTGGTAATGTCAATATCAATATGATGTCAAGACATAAATTTAAAATCACATTTTAAATTAATATGAAAAATGTGAACTTTCACAGACATATGGGTATGCAATTTTCTGGTTGTCATCTGTTGACAGACTGTTGGCATAAGAGATTTTTAGCTTTTTCTTTTTTTTAAAGCAACTTCATTTCACTCACTATTCCTCTTTCTCATTGAGCAGCAACAAACTTATCTGTCTCTTCCATGTTACAAGCCATCATGTAGTATGGATAGAAGGTAGAAAGATATAACAGATGCAGACTCATATTTTAGAAAATATATGAGGTTGTACTCATTGCTGATTTAGGGCCTCAATGGAAGTTTCTCTCTGAGAGTTTCCTCTTTTATAAAACTGACTTATTAGTATCTACTGCTTAGGCTTTGGATAGATTAAAATAGCTGGTACATAGTTCAACTTGCAGTAAGTTCTCAATATTCTCTGTTATTTGAAGCATGCTCTTTTCTAAGAGATACTTCATTATGTTCCACCACCCTTGATCCTTTCTTGTGGAACATGATTTTTAGATTCCTTACCCTCTAAACTATACTTCATGCAAGAGCCAATGTTCTTCTAAAACACTGACTGAAAATTGTGCTAGGTGATTTTATTAAGGGGACTGATATTCGGATTTAGTAAGATAGTGATGCAGCATAGTTCTGCCTCAATTTTGGTATTTATTTCTAAATAGAACACTTTTCTTATTAATAAGAGACCATGATTAATTTACCTCTTTTCTTCTTCTTCTTCTTTTTTTTTGTAGCTACTCCTGCCTCCCCCCTCCTCCATCATGCCTCTTCTTTATTTATACTTATTTTCATCCTTTTTTAAAAAAATTCTTTGGCATGTGTGGGCCTCCCATTGCAGTGGCCTCTTCCACTGCAGAGCACTGACTCTGGCCGCATGCACGCCAGAGCACCAGCTCACAATTGGACACACCAGTCCACCTGCTCCATGGCACATAGGACCTTCCTGGGCCAGGGATCAAACTGGTGCCTGTGCACTGCAAGGTGGATTCTTTACCCCCTGGACCACCAGGGAAGCCAGTAGCTACTCTTTTTAGCCTAATTGAGCTTGTAGCAGTTAATTTGTCTCTACTTTTTTTTTTTTTTTTACCATTGCTTAGCAAACAGATTTTTCCCACATAATTTATGGGTATATTACATGTGCACAGTTGATTTTGATCCTCAGTTAAAGATATCTGCTAAATTCTGCTCATTTGGGCCAACCATTTCTGGAATACTGACTTTACCTGGTCACTATATCCTTTCAAATTCTGAATCTTAACTCAAATGGGAAATGTTTCCTTATCCACTTTGACCCACATCTCTGATGAGAGCACTGAAGAGGAGAAGGTCAAAGGGCAGGAAGGTGCCAGGACATTCGTCATCCTAAGTCCTTGTTTACAGCCTGTAGTTAATGATGCTAAATGTTCCCTATTGAATATGACAATTAGGACAGATTTTGTACATACTGTTTATTTTGAGGGAATTGCCTTCTATTCCTAGTGTGATAAAAGTTTCCATGACGAATGGATAAAGAGGTCTATTTCGTGGTGTGCACATACACGTTGCCTTCTTTACGATGTTCTTTCTCCTTTGATTTAATACTGTGACTAACATTAATCATCCAACAGTATCTCAACAAAACACTCTTGAGATCTTCAATGTTCATCCTATTTTTTATTTATTTCTAAAGAGAAACACTGACTGAAAATTGTGCTAGGTGATTTTATTAAGGTGACTGATATTCGGATTTAGTAAGATAGTGATGCAGCATAGTTCTGCCTCAATTTTGGTATTTATTTCTAAATAGAACACTTTTCTTATTAATAAGAGACCATGATTAATTTACCTCTTTTCTTCTTCTTCTTCTTTTTTTTTGTAGCTACTCCTGCCTCCCCCCTCCTCCATCATGCCTCTTCTTTATTTATACTTATTTTCATCCTTTTTTAAAAAAATTCTTTGGCATGTGTGGGCCTCCCATTGCAGTGGCCTCTTCCACTGCAGAGCACTGGCTCTGGCCGCATGCACGCCAGAGCACCAGCTCACAATTGGACACACCAGTCCACCTGCTCCATGGCACATAGGACCTTCCTGGGCCAGGGATCAAACTGGTGCCTGTGCACTGCAAGGTGGATTCTTTACCCCCTGGACCACCAGGGAAGCCAGTAGCTACTCTTTTTAGCCTAATTGAGCTTGTAGCAGTTAATTTGTCTCTACTTTTTTTTTTTTTTTTACCATTGCTTAGCAAACAGATTTTTCCCACATAATTTATGGGTATATTACATGTGCACAGTTGATTTTGATCCTCAGTTAAAGATATCTGCTAAATTCTGCTCATTTGGGCCAACCATTTCTGGAATACTGACTTTACCTGGTCACTATATCCTTTCAAATTCTGAATCTTAACTCAAATGGGAAATGTTTCCTTATCCACTTTGACCCACATCTCTGATGAGAGCACTGAAGAGGAGAAGGTCAAAGGGCAGGAAGGTGCCAGGACATTCGTCATCCTAAGTCCTTGTTTACAGCCTGTAGTTAATGATGCTAAATGTTCCCTATTGAATATGACAATTAGGACAGATTTTTGTACATACTGTTTATTTTGAGGGAATTGCCTTCTATTCCTAGTGTGATAAAAGTTTCCATGACGAATGGATAAAGAGGTCTATTTCGTGTGTGTGCACATACACGTGTATGTATCTCCTGTCATAATCACGATGTTCTTTCTCCTTTGATTTAATACTGTGACTAACATTAATCATCCAACAGTATCTCAACAAAACACTCTTGAGATAACTTCCCTCTCACCTTTTGATTTATTTTAATATGTGTTTTATACATTGTTGGAATAAGTTTGCTATTATTTTGGTTTGGGTTTTGGAAATGTGTGAAGGAGATGGTCTATTTTTGTCAAATTTTGCTGTTGAGTTACCAAATAATCCACTGAGAAGGATTTCCCTAAAAAGTTTGTGATTTTTAAAGTGATCTGTTCATGAGATATTTGGTAGAATTCATTTGTTAAGTAATATGGATGGATTTGCAGCTTTATTTGTATATTTCCTTTTATCAGAAAAAATAATACTCCAATATGCACTTATTTCTCCTGAACTTTCAATTTTGATAATCTTACAAACCTATGGAATTTTGAGAAAGTAGTCTATTAGAAACCTATATTTTGCTTTCTTCATTGTACCAATTATTAACACTTCATCTTTTTATATATATATAAATATATACACACACATACGTGTGCATATATATATATACACATATATATATGTATTTGTATTTATATTTATTCTTTGTTTTGCTGAACTTCTTGAAAGTGATCACACACTTTACTTATACATATTTCAGAATGCATCTTCTGAGAATAGGTCATTGTTCCAGCAAACCACAATACTATTTTCATGCTTAAGAAAATCTATCCAAATCAAAAATGCTATCTAATATATAGTCCATATTCAGATTCGTTTGATCATTCCAAAATATTTTTCAGACATTTTGTATTTCTTGGATCCAAGATCTGATCAAGTCTTACACATTTGCTTTGGATATTATGCTGTTTAAAGAATCCTCTTGCAATGTGGGAGACTTATCCACTTTGACCCACATCTCTGATGAGAGCACTGAGGAGAAGGTCAAAGGTCAGGAAGGTGCCAGGACATTCGTCATCCTAAGTCCTTGTTTACAGCCTGTAGTTAATGATGCTAAATGTTCCCTATTGAATATGACAATTAGGACAGATTTTTGTACATACTGTTTATTTTGAGGGAATTGCCTTCTATTCCTAGTGTGATAAAAGTTTCCATGACGAATGGATAAAGAGGTCTATTTCGTGTGTGTGCACATACACGTGTATGTATCTCCTGTCATAATCACGATGTTCTTTCTCCTTTGATTTAATACTGTGACTAACATTAATCATCCAACAGTATCTCAACAAAACACTCTTGAGATAACTTCCCTCTCACCTTTTGATTTATTTTAATATGTGTTTTATACATTGTTGGAATAAGTTTGCTATTATTTTGGTTTGGGTTTTGGAAATGTGTGAAGGAGATGGTCTATTTTTGTCAAATTTTGCTGTTGAGTTACCAAATAATCCACTGAGAAGGATTTCCCTAAAAAGTTTGTGATTTTTAAAGTGATCTGTTCATGAGATATTTGGTAGAATTCATTTGTTAAGTAATATGGATGGATTTGCAGCTTTATTTGTATATTTCCTTTTATCAGAAAAAATAATACTCCAATATGCACTTATTTCTCCTGAACTTTCAATTTTGATAATCTTACAAACCTATGGAATTTTGAGAAAGTAGTTTATTAGAAACCTATATTTTGCTTTCTTCATTGTACCAATTATTAACACTTCATCTTTTTATATATATATAAATATATACACACACATACATGTGCATATATATATATACACATATATATATGTATTTGTATTTATATTTATTCTTTGTTTTGCTGAACTTCTTGAAAGTGATCACACACTTTACTTATACATATTTCAGAATGCATCTTCTGAGAATAGGTCATTGTTCCAGCAAACCACAATACTATTTTCATGCTTAAGAAAATCTATCCAAATCAAAAATGCTATCTAATATATAGTCCATATTCAGATTCGTTTGATCATTCCAAAATATTTTTCAGACATTTTGTATTTCTTGGATCCAAGATCTGATCAAGTCTTACACATTTGCTTTGGATATTATGCTGTTTAAAGAATCCTCTTGCAATGTGGGAGACCTGGTTTGACCCCTGGTTGGGAAGATCCCCTGAGGGAAGGATAGGCTACCCACTCCCATGGAATTTTCCAGTATTCTTGCCTGGAGAATTCCATGGCTCATCCATGGAGTCACAAAGAGTCAGACATGACTACAAGACTTGACACATTGTTAATTTAGAATGTTTCCATTGTTATATTGCTGTTGTTGTTTTTTCACGCCATTGGCATTTTTCTAAACTCTAGGACAATTTATTATATAATGTCCAATATTTTGTATTGGTGATTAGATACAATGTAAATATTTAGCATAAATATGACATAATAATTTTGTGCGTGTTTTCTTTTAGTGAATCACATTAGCACTCATAGAGTATCAGATATATTTCTATTACTATTGTTATATCATGTACCTATTTCTCTGATACAGTAATGATAAACATTCTGAAACTGTAAAATGTCATCAGCCAAATAAGCACATTTCATTTGAGAGAGAGAATGTTGTGGCTACGTACTCTTTTCTTTGTAATGAAATTTTATTTAAATGCTTCCAATTTTATACTTGTTTTAAAAATATCTGATAATATTTAAAACATTATTTATATCAGGCCTCTTGGATTTTCAAGTATTTTAACAGATATGTCATTTTTCTTTTTAATATACTTCTTAGGCTAAAAATGGGGGAAAACCATTTTAAAAAAAATAAAATTATGTGATTTTTCCTACACAGGCCTGTTTTTTTTTTTTATTATTATTATTTATTTACTATTTATTTTGGCGGGGGTGGGGATGGAGAGGGGTGGGCAGGCCACTTCCACTGGTCTTTCATTTGTCTAGTTTCATCCATCTTTGTTCTTTGGCCCATGTGGGCCTCCCATGGTGGTGGCATCTGTTGTCGCAGAGCACCGGCTCTGGGCGCATGTGCTCCAGAGCTCCGGCTCGGTAATTGGACACATCAGTCCAGCCGCTGCGTGGCACGTGGGATCTTCCCAGGCTAGAGATCAAACCGGTGCCCCTTGCACTGCAAGGTGGTATCCTTACCCACTGGACCACCAGGGAAGCCCCCACAGGCCTGTTTTAGATAGAAATGTAGATGATTGATAGAAAAGAACGAATTTATTCAAGTGTTTCTTAATTGTGGGAATAGTTGTATATTTTGTATAATTTAATGTTTTAGACTAAGACCTTAGTTAATTATACAGTTGGCCTTTATGTTTGCAAAAGGGAGAACAGGGATTAAATACATCAAATGAAAAGCTCACTCTTGAGTTATCCCATCTGATTGCCAGACCCATATTCTTCTGTTTAATAGATATTTCCACTTGGTTGTTCTACAAACAACACAAATTTGAATGTCTCAAATGACTACTCCTTTTGTTTCATCCCCAACCTAAACTTTGTTCTGTAATTCACATACTGTTGAATAAAATAATCACTATTCCTGATTCTGCTGTTTATCATTCTTGACTTAACAACCACAGGTAGTCAAGTCACCAAGTTCTATTATTTTGTCTCATAAGGTCCCTCAGATCTTACTTTCAAACTGCCTTATTTTCTGCCTTAATTTACAATCTCATCAAGTGTTTACAGATTAGTGACAATTTCATAATTGGCCTACCCACCTCAAGCACCCTCATATTGTATAGCTTAGTCTTTGACAAAAAATTCAAGCATTATTATTCTCATTTACACTACTAAAATCTACCAAAATCTTCACTGACTTAAAAAAGAAACACCTTATTATATGACATACAAGACTTTTTTTTCCAGTTCTTTCCAAATATCAAATGTATATCTAAGCTTTAGTCACCATGACCAACCTACAGAAATATTTTAGGTTCTGACTCTGTTATTCTTCCATATTTTAGGCATGCTTGCTTTCCCTTGCTAAGCTGTAGGAATTCAGTGAAGGACAAAAGTAGACATGTCCTCTGTTTTCATAGAACTTAGAATTCAGGAACTAACTTTAAACTGACATATATAAAAATTAAAGTCTTTGTTCTCCTGTAAAATAATCTGTGATTTTGGAAACTGAATACCTTAGTAAGTTCTCATTGTCTTCTCTATACAATGAAAATACTATTTCTTAGGGTTTCCTTGTAGATTGAAAAGAGTAACAGAAGTAGTGGAAAAAAGAGAACTGTGAGACCTATTCTATTGAAAATAGAGCTAAAACTAAACTGTAACAAGATTGACCTTTGGAGAATGAATAGAGAATGGTTACAAAGAAAAGAGTTAAAGAAGACTGAAATACTTGAACTGATCTAATGGAAAAGAATATAATGAGGTACCTCATTAAAGAGATAACATTTGAGAATGAATGGACAAGATAAACTTGGAGAATAATTTTTTGATGCCCCAAAGTATAATCAGATTATTGATGAACAACAAATGCCAACTTAAAAAAATGTACAGTGAGAGTTGTGAGTTAAGTTTTATTTGGGGCAAAATGAGGACTGCAGCCCGGGAGGCAGTAACCTCAGAGAGCTCTGAGAGACTGCTCGTAAGAGCTAGGGGGAGCGTTAGTATCTATTTGATTTTAGAAGGAGGCATTACAATCAGGCACGTGTTTTTTGCAGAAAGCTTCTGCTAGTGCCATGAAGGTTACTGCTAGTCTCAAGGAGCAAACATTACTTAGAAGGATTTTAGAGTTTTTCTAGATAAGGAGATACAAGAGTTTGGCTTGTGAAATGGGCTCCTGAAAACACCTATCTGAAAACTTGTTCTGCCAGTTTTTCCCAGAGCACAGAGTGCCTCATTTCTGCTCTCTGCCCTGAAGTTCTTTCAGGGGATGTTGAAGGTCAACAGTTGTAGCAGCACATGATTTACTCCTTTCAAATACCCATAGAAAGTGCTAATTAGTTGTTGACACAAATATGGATCAAGAAATTGGGCAAAAGAAAGGATGTTAGAGTCATTCTTCTAGAGGTATTAGGTTAAGTCCTGATGCAAGGTCCCTGAGACAGTACAGACTGAAAATACACAAAGGCCCTAGGACAAATTTTGTTGAGTGAAACTGCTTACAGATGGAGAGAAAAGAAGCAAGGTTGAATGAAATGAGGAGTAGAGGATATGAAAAACTAGAAAGTATTGCAGTGTAACAGAAGTTTAGAAAGATTCAGCTACTGAATCTCAGTTTTGTGAATGGCAGATTAACAGGGATCTGTGAGAGATCTTTTTTTTTTTTTTTAAGTAGGAGGATATGCAATTTAGACCTCAATTAACTGAAGAGAATGTAGAGAATATAACAGCAGTGACCATAGGTTAGTTTGAGAAGCATTTCAGGATAAGAACATTTTAGAAAATAAACTATAGAATAAGGTGAAATCAAATGAGCTATGGAGTCAAAAAAAATCTCTAGGCAAATGGGAAGGGCATATCATTATATGCCAAGAAGAAAGCTGTATCTTAAGAATTTTGAAAATGACAGGATAATTCATAAAGCAAAATTCTTTGTAGAAGGGAGTTCCATTTATAGCACTAAGGATGAAGTTAGCCTTAAATGAAACTGGAATACTACCAATTCCTTAAAACTATCTGAAGAGAATGAGTGAAAGTGTAGTGAATTTGGAGGTGATGTTTGATGACAGTCTTACACAGCAGTGGTTACCTAGGGTGAATTGGGAGGAGAGGAGATTGTAGATGAAGGTGATGTTGGAAATGTAGAAATAGCTGCCTTTTGGAATATTTTAGTAGAAGACTAGGAATAAGTAAAATAATTATTAGCCTGACTAAAGTTAAAAACAGGAAGTTGTCAGCCAGGAAACTGACAGTTACACATTATTTTCTTCTACAGCACCTTGAATAAAGGAAATTGGGTGTTTACGTGGAACCGGGTTCAGCACTGAGGGCTGAAAATACGTTACACAGTGTCCCTTTGGAGGCATTCAGTTGGGAACAGTGTTATTAGAACAATAATGAGTGTAGTAGAACTTTGAGGAGCTATCCAGGTTTGAGGTTGTGAATGTCAATTAAAGTAGAGGAGTAAGGAGACAGAATACTTAAAGAGTTTTAGGAGGGACACAGGTAAAAGGGCTGACTTTGAAGGAAAATGATATGAAATCAAAGAATGAACGCAGTAAGTGTGAACAAGTATGAGTGAAATTTCCAGTTATCTTAAAAGAGGAACACTTCTAAAGCAGTAAATTATGTTTGAATATAAAATATTGAGAAAGGAATTAAACATTTGAGTTCTAGTTTATTAACATCAGAATCTAATAAACAGAATGAGTATTTTCATATCGATGTGTTTTACCTTCAGTTTCACCTTGAATCCTACTTTTTTAGGGGCAAATTATACATAGATATATTTGGAGGAAATAAAGAGATGGATTAAAGAAGTACATAAATTCAAATTCAAAATTCATCTCTTTATTTAAATGTGAATGTAAATCTTAACTGGAAGTATATCTTTATACCATCAAAGGTTTTACCACTTTCTTTCCTAACTCCTAATTTTTGTTAACAGTTCGTGTTGCTTATATGAGTGTTTTTAAAGATACAGTATTGCTCTTAAATCAATAAGTTAAGCTTTGAATGAAACAAATGAATATAACAATGCTATGTGATATAACATGAGAGATTTTATCAAATTATAGTTAAAAAGAGTTATTCTTAGCAAGACAGGGTATTTAATCTCATTAACAAATACCATAATTTGGCTAAAATGGAGTACCTTAATGAATGGTTTGCATCTTTTATGTGAGGGATTTATGAGTCTATGCTAATGTGTCCTGATTCTTAGAGATAAATTAATATACAACAATCAAATATGTACAAAAATTTGTCAAAGTGCTTTTTGCCTATTAGAAAAAAAACAACATTGTAGAGAGCTATTTGATGCTGCCAACTGCCATTAGTTATATACAAATGCAAGTGTAAATATTTGGCTTTTCCCCTGAAAGTTTCCGATTGCTATGGCACAATGGTTCATTGCTTTGGAGACACATCTGAAACTGTTGAAGTAGACTGCTTCTCTCCACTTAACTGAGAAACAATTTTGAACATTTGTGTGAAAAATATCTGCACACACAAAAGACTGATATCTTAAGAAACAAAATAAAATACTTGAAAATAAAATGTATTAATATAATTTTTAAAAATTGAAAAGAGGTGAGGACACAGGTAAAAGGGCTGACTTTGAAGGAAAATGATATGAAATCAAAGAATGAACGCAGTAAGTGTGAACAAGTATGAGTGAAATTTCCAGTTATCTTAAAAGAGGAACACTTCTAAAGCAGTAAATTATGTTTGAATATAAAATATTGAGAAAGGAATTAAACATTTGAGTTCTAGTTTATTAACATCAGAATCTAATAAACAGAATGAGTATTTTCATATCGATGTGTTTTACCTTCAGTTTCACCTTGAATCCTACTTTTTTAGGGGCAAATTATACATAGATATATTTGGAGGAAATAAAGAGATGGATTAAAGAAGTACATAAATTCAAATTCAAAATTCATCTCTTTATTTAAATGTGAATGTAAATCTTAACTGGAAGTATATCTTTATACCATCAAAGGTTTTACCACTTTCTTTCCTAACTCCTAATTTTTGTTAACAGTTCGTGTTGCTTATATGAGTGTTTTTAAAGATACAGTATTGCTCTTAAATCAATAAGTTAAGCTTTGAATGAAACAAATGAATATAACAATGCTATGTGATATAACATGAGAGATTTTATCAAATTATAGTTAAAAAGAGTTATTCTTAGCAAGACAGGGTATTTAATCTCATTAACAAATACCATAATTTGGCTAAAATGGAGTACCTTAATGAATGGTTTGCATCTTTTATGTGAGGGATTTATGAGTCTATGCTAATGTGTCCTGATTCTTAGAGATAAATTAATATACAACAATCAAATATGTACAAAAATTTGTCAAAGTGCTTTTTGCCTATTAGAAAAAAAACAACATTGTAGAGAGCTATTTGATGCTGCCAACTGCCATTAGTTATATACAAATGCAAGTGTAAATATTTGGCTTTTCCCCTGAAAGTTTCCGATTGCTATGGCACAATGGTTCATTGCTTTGGAGACACATCTGAAACTGTTGAAGTAGACTGCTTCTCTCCACTTAACTGAGAAACAATTTTGAACATTTGTGTGAAAAATATCTGCACACCCAAAAGACTGATATCTTTAGAAACAAAATAAAATACTTGAAAATAAAAATGTATTAATATAATTTTTAAAAAATTGAAAAGAGTGCTCAGGAAAAACTTCTACAAGTTCACGAGATTCTTACCATAGCAGTCAGAATTGTTTTTTCTAATTCTGCTTTGCGAGTTTAAATTATAACATAATTATCCCAGGGGATCTGTGTATGTGATCCACAGACAAGCATTGACTCTATTGGTGTAATAGAAACACAAAGTAGGACTTTGTATACTTGATGAATTTATACTCTAGCCAGTGACTGAGGAACACCTTCAGTTTCCTGCACCCTCTATTGCTCACATATAAAAGTACTTATAAAAATGAAAAGACCTATTTAAACAAACAGAAAACAAGTAAGAAGTTTAATATGAGTCTTATGTTCTCTTTCCAAAGTAAGGTACATATACATTAAAAATGATAAAATGTTTAAAAGATAGCACATAGAAAAACAAAGAATAGATGGTTTTAGAATTAAAGGAGCAGAGCTCCAGTGATGCATATTGCATGATAACACTGGAGATGAATTTATGCAATTGTGGTTGTCTTAGGACAGTAAAAAAATGTAATAGTACCTCTAAAAATCTTTGTATCTCTTATATACCATTACTGTTTCTTCTTATCTGGTCCATCACTTTAATCAAAAAATAATTGGTATATTGAAAATGTCTATTCTTTTGAAAGTGTATTCAAACATAAGAATTTTCAGTGTATTGTATTGCTTTTGCCATTGTTCAGTGTATTGTATTGCCATTGTTCTTAGTACATGAGAGACATAGAATGTAATTGCAGGAAAGTGTGGTGTTCTCTCTCATCTTTGTTTTCTACACTTTCACTCTTAGTCAGAGTCTCAGACTCTCGAGAATCCTCTGGAGTGTTAGGGAAGTTGTATTTTCTGGTTTCAGAAGAGCGGATCCCCACACCTTTCTAACTTACCAACCTCTCTGGGTAGGTCCTGGTAGGTGCTGTGGGCAAGCGTGAGGCCTTAGGACTCATAAAGAGCATAGAGTGAAAACATTCCGTTTCCTTGAAGGAGCAAGTGCTGGGAGTCCTCTAGTTGGTTTCTGAGAGATACTCTTGCCACTGGCAGCAGAGTAGACACGGTAAAAGGACACATGGACACACACACACAAATGAAAGTATTTTGTTGTGTGAAGATTCACAATTCTGAAATAAAATGAAGTGCTTTTGTATATAATGAAGAGTAGGAGGAATATATAATTGATGCTTAAAGTTCTTGTTTTATATTTTTTCATAGGTCTTTATTTCAAAAACATTTATCTGCTAGTGACTGTGACATGTTAAAATTCATATGTTTATAAAAATGTATGGCATATGGATTATGTGTATTCTTTCAGTGCATTAAACATTTATTGAATTTATAGTTGTGGTAAAATAGTGTGCTGAATTTTGAGGGAATAAAAGATAGAAGATACATAGCTCTAGACCTAAATGAATTTTTAAATATTATAAAATGATTTAAATGGAGTATTTTTCAATTATACAGACAGTATTACAGGCAGTATTTCGAAGCCTGAATAATATTTTAGTATTTTAAGTTCTTTATCATTACTCTAAATAACTTCAGACTAATTGGTTTTAATCCTACTAATTACATAGCGTATTAGTGTTGATATAAAACAACATACTTCCAAACAAAATGACATAAATCTTTATAATGTGTAATTAAAGGATTTTTTTCCATATTAAAAGCTGAAATTTCAGGAAATGACTAGGGGACAACAAAATAATGTCCATGAGTTTTTTAATAATAAGAGATTATTGACGTAGAGAAATTGAGTCATCTAATAAGTATTTGTCTCTCTGCTTACCAAAAGATATGCAATAAAATGCTAACAAAAAGTAAATATTTACAGAGCACACATAAAATCAATTTCCAAACACATTTTCATAATAAATCTCCCATATGGTAATACCCCTGAAATTAAAGTTTGAGAAAACTAAATACATCACAGTTGAAAAAATAGCAGGGTTTTAAAGGCAAAGCAACAAAAAAAAAGATATTACCTAACAAAAGCAACTTTACAGTTCTTGCATCTCGCTCAGCATCTTCCTGAAGTTTTTTCTCCAGTTCTTTTGATCTTTTGGCGGACTCTTTGCTCTCTGAACTAATTCCACTTCCCATCTTGTAGTATCTTGTACTTGTCAGTTTATGTGCTCAAACTTTTTGAAATGTAGAGCACAGCTTGTGCTCTGGTTTGGATATAGGATGTAAGAGCAGTGCTCTTCTCAAGTACCAACAGCTCATTCCCTCACTTTCTAAGACGCTGCTTTGACTAAGGAGATGCTTTGGAGCTGTCACCTGACAAAGGGTAAAACCACCCAGTCCTATGGCAGCTAAAGAGAAAATACATTATGCTTTCAAATTAAGTGGCTACTTCTGACACTTCTTCAAACCTGCTCATCTTTTTTTTTTTTTTTTTTTAACCTTTTTCCCATGAGCTTTTTTTTTTAGTTATTTATTATTTTCATCCATCTTTATTCTTTGGCATGTGTGGGCATCCCATCGCAGTGGCCCCTCTTGCTACAGAGCACTGGCTCTGAGCACATGTGCTCCAGAGCGCCAGCTCGCAATCTGACACACCGGTCCAGCTTCTCCGTGGCATGTGGGATCCTCAGGGGCCAGGGATCGAACTGGTGCCCCTTGCACGGCAAGGCTGACTCCTTACCCACTGGACCACTAGGGAGGCCCCCTGCTCATCTTTCTTAAAGAGTAGTGCACAATAACGTAGAAAGTTGTCAAAATCTGTACACTGAAGATAATATGAAATGAATAATTCAGATTAAGCAATCTTTATGGCATGATTTAAAGTTATAATTACTAATGAATAAGCTTGTGTCTTAGGTATTTGAGTCTTAAGATTCTTCATAATCCCTCTGATATTCCTATCAGAATATTTATATTGAATCACTCAGATTTATAGCCTTGCTGTGCTTAGATTATGACTCAAAATGACTGAGACTCTTCTGCTATTCACAAAAGTAAATATTTACAGAGCACACATAAAATCAATTTCCAAACACATTTTCATAATAAATCTCCCATATGGTAATACCCCTGAAATTAAAGTTTGAGAAAACTAAATACATCACAGTTGAAAAAATAGCAGGGTTTTAAAGGCAAAGCAACAAAAAAAAGATATTACCTAACAAAAGCAACTTTACAGTTCTTGCATCTCGCTCAGCATCTTCCTGAAGTTTTTTCTCCAGTTCTTTTGATCTTTTGGCGGACTCTTTGCTCTCTGAACTAATTCCACTTCCCATCTTGTAGTATCTTGTACTTGTCAGTTTATGTGCTCAAACTTTTTGAAATGTAGAGCACAGCTTGTGCTCTGGTTTGGATATAGGATGTAAGAGCAGTGCTCTTTTCAAGTACCAACAGCTCATTCCCTCACTTTCTAAGACGCTGCTTTGACTAAGGAGATGCTTTGGAGCTGTCACCTGACAAAGGGTAAAACCACCCAGTCCTATGGCAGCTAAAGAGAAAATACATTATGCTTTCAAATTAAGTGGCTACTTCTGACACTTCTTCAAACCTGCTCATCTTTCTTTTTTTTTTTTTTTTTTAAACCTTTATGCCATGAGCTTTTTTTTTTAGTTATTTATTATTTTCATCCATCTTTATTCTTTGGCATGTGTGGGCATCCCATCGCAGTGGCCCCTCTTGCTACAGAGCACTGGCTCTGAGCACATGTGCTCCAGAGCGCCAGCTCGCAATCTGACACACCGGTCCAGCTTCTCCGTGGCATGTGGGATCCTCAGGGGCCAGGGATCGAACTGGTGCCCCTTGCACGGCAAGGCTGACTCCTTACCCACTGGACCACTAGGGAGGCCCCCTGCTCATCTTTCTTAAAGAGTAGTGCACAATAACGTAGAAAGTTGTCAAAATCTGTACACTGAAGATAATATGAAATGAATAATTCAGATTAAGCAATCTTTATGGCATGATTTAAAGTTATAATTACTAATGAATAAGCTTGTGTCTTAGGTATTTGAGTCTTAAGATTCTTCATAATCCCTCTGATATTCCTATCAGAATATTTATATTGAATCACTCAGATTTATAGCCTTGCTGTGCTTAGATTATGACTCAAAATGACTGAGACTCTTCTGCTATTCTTCAGATAACTAGAAAACCTTTTCATTAAAAACAAAAACAGGGGCTTCCCTGGTGGTCCAGTGGATAAAGAGTCCGCCTTGTAGTGCAGAGGGCACTGGTTCAATCCCTGGCCCGGGAAGATCCCATGTTCCGCGGAGCGACTGGACCAAATGTGTCCAATTATGAGCCAGCACTCTGAAGCACATGCGTGGAGAGCCAGTGCTCTGCAGTTAGAGAGGCCACTGCAATGGGAGGCCCACAAAGAACAAAGATGGATGAAAATAAACAGATGAAAGACCAATAAAAGTGGCCAAAATTAAAAACAAAAAAACAGATATACATAGTTCTATACTTGTCTCTGTGTTGCCAAACATAGAATTCAACACACAGTGCTCTTAGATTATTTATTTTTCTCTCATAGGATCAATTTCTATAAATTGAGCTTTTACGGCTTGTGAGACAGTCAATCCATCACCATCGTTTGAGGGCTTGCTTGGTGTAGACACTGAAATGTGTTTGATGCATTATTAAATTATCAAAACATTAATGTGCATTAACTCTTTGGGGCCATTAAGCAACAGCTGTTGTGCTGGAAGGGCTTTTATTGATTTGCTACCAAGGGAATAAAAAGCAATATTCTTTGTAACAGTTGGTCATTTGGTTTTTCCTGAAAAGTAAGAATAGTGAATACACCTAAACATGTACGATGCCTTTCAACTACCCCAATAAACATCATGTACTTCTAGATAATCTGTGAGCTTGGGGACAGAGATTCTGTTGTACAATTTTTGTTTGTTTGTTTATGTGAGGTCTAAAGCACTTTGGTAGTCAAGTGATGTTTTCCATATAAACAGAGTTGACTACCTGTGGCAGTTGGTCTAAAGCACTTTGGTTTGAGGTCTAAGACTAATCCCTCATGAAGATAATATGAAATGAATAATTCAGATTAAGCAATCTTTATGGCATGATTTAAAGTTATAATTACTAATGAATAAGCTTGTGTCTTAGGTATTTGAGTCTTAAGATTCTTCATAATCCCTCTGATATTCCTATCAGAATATTTATATTGAATCACTCAGATTTATAGCCTTGCTGTGCTTAGATTATGACTCAAAATGACTGAGACTCTTCTGCTATTCTTCAGATAACTAGAAAACCTTTTCATTAAAAACAAAAACAGGGGCTTCCCTGGTGGTCCAGTGGATAAAGAGTCCGCCTTGTAGTGCAGAGGGCACTGGTTCAATCCCTGGCCCGGGAAGATCCCATGTTCCGCGGAGCGACTGGACCAAATGTGTCCAATTATGAGCCAGCACTCTGAAGCACATGCGTGGAGAGCCAGTGCTCTGCAGTTAGAGAGGCCACTGCAATGGGAGGCCCACAAAGAACAAAGATGGATGAAAATAAACAGATGAAAGACCAATAAAAGTGGCCAAAATTAAAAACAAAAAAACAGATATACATAGTTCTATACTTGTCTCTGTGTTGCCAAACATAGAATTCAACACACAGTGCTCTTAGATTATTTATTTTTCTCTCATAGGATCAATTTCTATAAATTGAGCTTTTACGGCTTGTGAGACAGTCAATCCATCACCATCGTTTGAGGGCTTGCTTGGTGTAGACACTGAAATGTGTTTGATGCATTATTAAATTATCAAAACATTAATGTGCATTAACTCTTTGGGGCCATTAAGCAACAGCTGTTGTGCTGGAAGGGCTTTTATTGATTTGCTACCAAGGGAATAAAAAGCAATATTCTTTGTAACAGTTGGTCATTTGGTTTTTCCTGAAAAGTAAGAATAGTGAATACACCTAAACATGTACGATGCCTTTCAACTACCCCAATAAACATCATGTACTTCTAGATAATCTGTGAGCTTGGGGACAGAGATTCTGTTGTACAATTTTTGTTTGTTTGTTTATGTGAGGTCTAAAGCACTTTGGTAGTCAAGTGATGTTTTCCATATAAACAGAGTTGACTACCTGTGGCAGTTGGCAAATCTCTCAGTGCACATTTTGGGATTCGTGGACGTGCCTAACTGGGAAGTATTAGAATTCAGTCAGTCCATCAGCATGTCGGTGCTGTTCTTGGGGGATCATGGATAAACTCTGAACAGGTGGATTTTTGCATATTCATAGAATAAGGAAATAGGTTGCCAAATTTAATCTATAGTCCTGCTTTGTTTACTTTTTCACATAAAATATTAGGCTGTCAATGCTTAAGCATAGTCAAAACTTTCTGGATTTCATCTGCCCAAAGCCATGTTATGATAGTATAAAGATGTGGAAAGGTGGATATGCAAAATACATGATGTTGCTTTTACAATGCAAAGGGCCTGCCCCAAAGGAACAAGATTTGCACTGACTGACTTATTTATATTCACTCATGAACACAGAGTCCACACTAACAGCAACACAAAGAACACAAACATTAAAATCTTTTGCATTTTGTTCTTGCATCAAAATTGAAGATAGAGTACTTTGAATATAAAAGACTCTTATGTGTCCCACAGCAATCATGAATAGATGCTTCCTATAATTGCATTTAAGTAAATATACCGCCTAGCTTTTTGGTGGGGACATACCCTGGTTTTGAAAGGGTATGCAGTTTACTATGACTTCCTAAGTAGACTTCTGATGAAAACTGACCAACTCTTCCAGGAATATAATTTATATTTTACGTACTGTATGAAATTATAGATTTCTACTTTTATGTGTAACTCAGGATGTTTTTTTTCAACTTTACCAGATTATTAACTGACTTTTTTCATTGGTAACTAGAATAATCTTGACATAAAATTCAAGATGTATCAATATTTAGGGGAGGAAGATTGGGGAGAGCCAGAGGGAAGAGAAAGGCTTCTCATACCTCTCCCCTGGGTACCTGGAACATGGCTTCGCTAATGAGCTAAGATTGTTAATATAGCTATGAATCCATGTTGTTTCACTTACAATTACAGCTTTCTGAACCTAAGAAGATGATGGAAATAAAATAGTAGAGTATTTTATTAGCTTAGGTATTCTCCGTAGTATTTGGCATAGTGCTAACTATTGGAAATGTTGAATTATTTCTTGTTAGTAAATTGATCCAGGGGCTTTCTTTGTGAGTGCTCTAATGAGGTGACAGTGTGGTTAAATATTATCAAGGTTCAGTGTCAGGTGGTTTATCTCAACACGCTTGAAATTTTGAAATGAGTCAAAAAAAAAATCAACAAAACGCCCAGTTTAAGTCTGTGTGTGTGTGTGTGTGCTAAATTGCTTCAGTTGTGTCTGACTCTGTGCAGCCCTTTGAACTACAGCCTGCCAGGCTCCTCTGTCCATGGGATTCTCCAGGCAGAAATACTGGAGTGGGTTGCAGTGCCCTCTTCCAGGGGATCTTCCCAACCCAGGGATCGAACCTGTGTCTCTTATGTCTACCTGCATTGGCAGGGGGGTTCTTTACCATTAGTGCCACCTGAGAAGCTGAAATAGTGTCAATATCTATGATTACAACTGTTAGCCCAATTAGTACATCTTTCTTCTTCAGCCTTAAAAATAACAGCAGCATGCTCCCTTTCTGTTATTAAACCTTGCTCCATAGTGAGGAAAATTGATAAAAGATGACAACTGGTAAAGGTAACTAAATTGGGTGTTTTTGCTTAAGAAACTATGTGACCATAAATTTTGTTTATTCTTTAAAATAAGAAGCATAAAGCTGTCCAAGACCTATCATATTAGAGTTTTATCTATTAACCAGCTAAAGGAGGTAGACTGCTCTGCACACACAGAAACACATACACACACGCACACACACACACACACAGGTACAACCCAAACATACACAGAAAGTAAGGGACATTGTGTTGGAAAATCAAGGTCTTTTAAAATAATCATTGAAAAATGACTTTTAAGAACATTGTTGCCTTTTAAAAATATCAAAGTATTGACCTGATTAGAATATATTTTTTAGGCACCAGGCTGTGCAGTAGAGAAAACTGAGAAGTTAAAATACAGGGAATGAGTTCTCAGCTTTTAAGTTCACTGACATACTGCAAGCCACAAGTGATGTGGTAATTTTTCTTCTTGCTGTTTTTGGTCAGATTCTTGCTGAGTTTTCAGACCGAAACTTTAGTCTTTGAACAGTTTACGTTGTGTTTCAGTATCTAGCTTAAGATAACCTGGGATTATTTCCCATTTGCTTTTGAGATTCCTACCTTCGTTTCTGGAGATGTCTCTTTTACCAGTATTACTGGGTCTTATACAGTCATCCAACTGAATTTCCTCTGAGATTATGTTATGTGGTTGACCTCAGTAAGTGGTTTCAGTGACTGAGCTCATTCTGGAAATTATCAAAACAGGCTGCCATTAGTCTTTGTTTCCATATTTTATAGGAAGTGTTGACTTTAAGCACTGGGCCCTGGGTGGTTAGTTTTTACAATGACCTTTCCCAAAACCGTGCCCTCTTCCAGGGATCTTCCCAACCCAGGGATCGAACCTGTGTCTCTTATGTCTACCTGCATTGGCAGGGGGGTTCTTTACCATTAGTGCCACCTGAGAAGCTGAAATAGTGTCAATATCTATGATTACAACTGTTAGCCCAATTAGTACATCTTTCTTCTTCAGCCTTAAAAATAACAGCAGCATGCTCCCTTTCTGTTATTAAACCTTGCTCCATAGTGAGGAAAATTGATAAAAGATGACAACTGGTAAAGGTAACTAAATTGGGTGTTTTTGCTTAAGAAACTATGTGACCATAAATTTTGTTTATTCTTTAAAATAAGAAGCATAAAGCTGTCCAAGACCTATCATATTAGAGTTTTATCTATTAACCAGCTAAAGGAGGTAGACTGCTCTGCACACACAGAAACACATACACACACACACGCACACACACACACACACAGGTACAACCCAAACATACACAGAAAGTAAGGGACATTGTGTTGGAAAATCAAGGTCTTTTAAAATAATCATTGAAAAATGACTTTTAAGAACATTGTTGCCTTTTAAAAATATCAAAGTATTGACCTGATTAGAATATATTTTTTAGGCACCAGGCTGTGCAGTAGAGAAAACTGAGAAGTTAAAATACAGGGAATGAGTTCTCAGCTTTTAAGTTCACTGACATACTGCAAGCCACAAGTGATGTGGTAATTTTTCTTCTTGCTGTTTTTGGTCAGATTCTTGCTGAGTTTTCAGACCGAAACTTTAGTCTTTGAACAGTTTACGTTGTGTTTCAGTATCTAGCTTAAGATAACCTGGGATTATTTCCCATTTGCTTTTGAGATTCCTACCTTCGTTTCTGGAGATGTCTCTTTTACCAGTATTACTGGGTCTTATACAGTCATCCAACTGAATTTCCTCTGAGATTATGTTATGTGGTTGACCTCAGTAAGTGGTTTCAGTGACTGAGCTCATTCTGGAAATTATCAAAACAGGCTGCCATTAGTCTTTGTTTCCATATTTTATAGGAAGTGTTGACTTTAAGCACTGGGCCCCTGGGTGGTTTGAGTTCTGTCTCCCTTAGCAATGACCTTTATCCTTGTATATTCCCATGAAATTTGAGGCAAGCCATCCCTTCTTTACTAATGGTACTCAGATATGCACTTCTGGGAGCTCTTTGCGTGGTATTGCCTTCAGAGAGTTCACATCTCTGGGGACTTCCTGAGAGTAGTTTTTCAATCTTGAAGGAATAGGGCAGAAGTAGCTGTTTCAAGTTAGCACATTCAGATGGTACAATAAGGTTACAGTGTCAGCATTAAACAGCTCTTAGGTCTTGGGAGGTAATGCAAATATGTATTTTTATTCATTGACATTAATTCATTGACATTGATTAGTTGCATTGAACAGCTCCAGCTACATACACAGATTCAGATAAATTCTCTTTTCATTTTTAAAAAATTATGTCTCTATTTTTAAATTTTGACCTGTTTTATTGATCTTTTATTTATTTATTTTCATCCATCTTTATTCTTCGCTCAGTGTGGGCCTCCCATTGCAGTGACCACTCTTGTTGCAGAGCATTGGCTCTGGGCGCATGCACTCCAGAGCGCTGGCTCATAATTGGACACACTGGATCCAGCTGCTCCACGACACCTGAGATCTTCCCTGGTCAGGGTTCAAACCAGTGCCCCTTGCACTGCAAGGCGGACTCTTTACCCATTGGACCACCAGAGAAACCCTAAAAAATTATATCTCTTTAATGCATTGTTCCACTATATACTCCCCTAGTCTTACTCCTCAGTAATGTCAACCCTGATTATTTGCAGCCCACCTCTTGTTTCTTGATTCTAGGCTCTGTCCTATCCCAATCTAAACTGTTTGTGCCACAGTAAATTACCTTGAGCTCAAGTTTCATCATACTACTTTTCCAACTGAAAAAACAAAGAACTTCTTATTGATTACCCTCTCCTGTGTTAATCCTACCATCATGCACTCAGTAATCTAGTCAGCACCACCCAACTCTCCAAATGACTTCTTCGCATGACTTCTCATCACACAGTCTCTCTTAGAACTGGGCTTTTACCTCCTTCATAATGAGACGTCCCAAGTTAGCTTTCACTCACTAGGAATATCTTGCCCTTCCATAGCTGAATTTGTCTCATATAGTCATCCTTTAAGAGCAAACCTAATTTGTACATTCTCCATTTTGCTTCACACCTACTACATCCCGTTGGATGTTTCCGTTCCTGTTGAAATCCCTAAGTGGAATCTTCTGCCAATCAGTGTATCCATCCTGTTTAACTAGGTGGGATATTTTGCATTGATTGTGCCCCCTGGTTCTTCTTTTTTGTTAGCTCTTTGCGTGGTATTGCCTTCAGAGAGTTCACATCTCTGGGGACTTCCTGAGAGTAGTTTTTCAATCTTGAAGGAATAGGGCAGAAGTAGCTGTTTCAAGTTAGCACATTCAGATGGTACAATAAGGTTACAGTGTCAGCATTAAACAGCTCTTAGGTCTTGGGAGGTAATGCAAATATGTATTTTTATTCATTGACATTAATTCATTGACATTGATTAGTTGCATTGAACAGCTCCAGCTACATACACAGATTCAGATAAATTCTCTTTTCATTTTTAAAAAAATTATGTCTCTCTTTTTAAATTTTGACCTGTTTTATTGATCTTTTATTTATTTATTTTCATCCATCTTTATTCTTCGCTCAGTGTGGGCCTCCCATTGCAGTGACCACTCTTGTTGCAGAGCATTGGCTCTGGGCGCATGCACTCCAGAGCGCTGGCTCATAATTGGACACACTGGATCCAGCTGCTCCACGACACCTGAGATCTTCCCTGGTCAGGGATCAAACCAGTGCCCCTTGCACTGCAAGGCGGACTCTTTACCCATTGGACCACCAGAGAAACCCTAAAAAATTATATCTCTTTAATGCATTGTTCCACTATATACTCCCCTAGTCTTACTCCTCAGTAATGTCAACCCTGATTATTTGCAGCCCACCTCTTGTTTCTTGATTCTAGGCTCTGTCCTATCCCAATCTAAACTGTTTGTGCCACAGTAAATTACCTTGAGCTCAAGTTTCATCATACTACTTTTCCAACTGAAAAAACAAAGAACTTCTTATTGATTACCCTCTCCTGTGTTAATCCTACCATCATGCACTCAGTAATCTAGTCAGCACCACCCAACTCTCCAAATGACTTCTTCGCATGACTTCTCATCACACAGTCTCTCTTAGAACTGGGCTTTTACCTCCTTCATAATGAGACGTCCCAAGTTAGCTTTCACTCACTAGGAATATCTTGCCCTTCCATAGCTGAATTTGTCTCATATAGTCATCCTTTAAGAGCAAACCTAATTTGTACATTCTCCATTTTGCTTCACACCTACTACATCCCGTTGGATGTTTCCGTTCCTGTTGAAATCCCTAAGTGGAATTTTCTGCCAATCAGTGTATCCATCCTGTTTAACTAGGTGGGATATTTTGCATTGATTGTGCCCCCTGGTTCTTCTCTTCTGTTTACAGGCTCTAAACTGAGAGTATATAGGAAAAAGTCTTGTTTATGGAAGTCATTAGTGAATAGTGAATGATCAAAAGGTATATACTCTTTGAAAGCTCTTTGCTCCATCTTGGACATGTACAATTCTCCTTTTCCCAAATGATTACAAATGTAAAATATTACCTCTAAAATTGCAAGAATTTGTTTATTCAACAATTGATGTATTTAACAATTGTTACGTACTGGCCACAGGAGTTTCAGCAGTAAATAAATTAGATGCCTGTCTCATAGAGCTTAAACTCTAGTCTGTGTAGGTGTAGGAGGGGCTCACACAGATAATAAACAGACTAAATATTTTGATTATACAGAATTATAGATGGTGAGAAGTGTTTTAAAAAAATAAAAAAGGAATATCACTGGTGGTGCAGGGAATATGAATCTTCCTGCCAACAAAGAGGACGTGGGTTCAGTCCCTGATAGATTCCACATGCCGCGGGACAGCTGAACCCGTGTGCCACAGCTTGTGAGCCTGTGCTCTAGAACGCATGAGGAGCTGCAGCTGTTGAAGCCTGTGCACTCTTGGACTTGTGCTCTACAACAAGGGAAGCCCCCGTGATGAGAAGCCTACTGCAAGTAGAGTGTCTCCGGCTCACCACAGCTAGAGAAAAGCCTGTGCAGAAATGAAGACCCAGCACAACCAAAAATAAAAATAAGTAAACAAATATTAAAAATAAGGAAACAGAATGGACATGAGGAGGAAGGGGGTGGTGGTGAGGATGACAGATCATATCCAGGGAAGACTAAACTGAAAAGGCAACTGTTTTAGGTCAGAGTTCCATAAAAACTGATTTTAATAGGAAAAGGGTATGCAGAAAGTTTATTGGCTTCCAATAGCTGAATTTGTTTTCATATAGTCATCCTTTAAGCTGAATTTGTCTCATATAGTCATCTTTTAAAATTTGTACATTCACCATTTTGCTTCACACCTACTACATCCCGTTGGATGTTTCCGTTCCTGTTGAAATCCCTAAGTGGAATCTTCTGCCAATCAGTGTATCCATCCTGTTTAACTAGGTGGGATATTTTGCATTGATTGTGCCCCCTGGTTCTTCTCTTCTGTTTACAGGCTCTAAACTGAGAGTATATAGGAAAAAGTCTTGTTTATGGAAGTCATTAGTGAATAGTGAATGATCAAAAGGTATATACTCTTTGAAAGCTCTTTGCTCCATCTTGGACATGTACAATTCTCCTTTTCCCAAATGATTACAAATGTAAAATATTACCTCTAAAATTGCAAGAATTTGTTTATTCAACAATTGATATATTTAACAATTGTTACGTACTGGCCACAGGAGTTTCAGCAGTAAATAAATTAGATGCCTGTCTCATAGAGCTTAAACTCTAGTCTGTGTAGGTGTAGGAGGGGCTCACACAGATAATAAACAGACTAAATATTTTGATTATACAGAATTATAGATGGTGAGAAGTGTTTTAAAAAAATAAAAAAGGAATATCACTGGTGGTGCAGGGAATATGAATCTTCCTGCCAACAAAGAGGACGTGGGTTCAGTCCCTGATAGATTCCACATGCCGCGGGACAGCTGAACCCGTGTGCCACAGCTTGTGAGCCTGTGCTCTAGAACGCATGAGGAGCTGCAGCTGTTGAAGCCTGTGCACTCTTGGACTTGTGCTCTACAACAAGGGAAGCCCCCGTGATGAGAAGCCTACTGCAAGTAGAGTGTCTCCGGCTCACCACAGCTAGAGAAAAGCCTGTGCAGAAATGAAGACCCAGCACAACCAAAAATAAAAATAAGTAAACAAATATTAAAAATAAGGAAACAGAATGGACATGAGGAGGAAGGGGGTGGTGGTGAGGATGACAGATCATATCCAGGGAAGACTAAACTGAAAAGGCAACTGTTTTAGGTCAGAGTTCCATAAAAACTGATTTTAATATGAAAAAGGGTATGCAGAAAGTTTATTGGAACATGTCCTGTGGAATAATCCATGTGCGTGAAGGAAGCAGTACCGGCAGAAGGAGAAACTGGAGTGTAGTGCAGTTGCAGCAGGCAACTCAGTCAACCCTCAGGGGAGCTTCAAAGCTCAGACGGTCCTTCAAATTTATACTGAAAAGGGGCACAAAGACAGAGCTGTCCACCCTGTTTAAGAACTACGACAGCTAGGCACTGGGTGGGAAAGTAGCAGAGGGCTTCCTTCTGATGTTTCTTACTGTGCTCTCACTATACAATCAAAAAAAGAAAAATAGGGATTCTGCCCCGTGTATTTATTTATTCTATAAATATCTGACATATACTCATTCCAACTGTACATTCAGGGAATTGAAAAATAACTACTGGCTGGGTCTGTGAATTCCCTGGCTTCACTGTAATGTTAATGTGGTCCAGAATATACTTATTACCCGGTTCCTGTATATTTCTACACTAAAATAAGAGCTGTGATGCTACTGCTGGCCCTCAGGTATCAAAGCCCACTCAGAGCTGCTACAATTGTTTAGTGACCCCTCCTTCTGTACACTTGTCGTGGTTTTGAAGATTTCTCCATCATGATGATCTTTCAGTAATTGGGATTAGGCTCTGAGAAATAGCTTAGTTCTAGACATAGGATAAGGGATCATAGCCTTTTATTATCCTTCTAATGATTATCCTTGACTCTCTGGGTTGTTGAAATTCAGCAGTACTCTTATGGCCAGTTCATTTACTTTGGTTTTAAGAACACTCTGATCTATTAACTATTGCCATAGGTCTCTGCATATCTGGCTCCCCTGGCTGCCAACTCTGACCTTTACTCTGTTTATATTATACCTGTTTTGGTTCTCATAATTAAATGCTGGCATCTGGCCTCTTTCATTCTGTGGGGTGGGATCTCATCATTTCCATTGCTTTGAGTAAGCCTAGGTCTGTAATTGTACTTGATAGCATCAACCCCTGTCTTTTAAAAATAGTCTCAATAATGCTGAAATTCCTCCTTCAACTAGTGCATTCCTTACTATTTCAATACATGGAAATCTATTTGATCATTTCCTAAATACTGATTATTTTTCCAATCTAGGTTGCCAAATTCTCTGAGCCTTTTGTTGTCGTCCTCTGCCATATACCATGGAACAGCACTATATCCAGGCTTCCAAAACTGGAGTGTAGGCAGTCAGAGGCACTCAGTCACCTGGGAGCTTCAAAGCTCAGACGGTCCTTCAAATTTATACTGAAAAGGGGCACAAAGACAGAGCTGTCCACCCTGTTTAAGAACTACGACAGCTAGGCACTGGGTGGGAAAGTAGCAGAGGGCTTCCTTCTGATGTTTCTTACTGTGCTCTCACTATACAATCAAAAAGAAAAATAGGGATTCTGCCCGTGTATTTATTTATTCTATAAATATCTGACATATACTCATTCCAACTGTACATTCAGGGAATTGAAAAATAACTACTGGCTGGGTCTGTGAATTCCCTGGCTTCACTGTAATGTTAATGTGGTCCAGAATATACTTATTACCCGGTTCCTGTATATTTCTACACTAAAATAAGAGCTGTGATGCTACTGCTGGCCCTCAGGTATCAAAGCCCACTCAGAGCTGCTACAATTGTTTAGTGACCCCTCCTTCTGTACACTTGTCGTGGTTTTGAAGATTTCTCCATCATGATGATCTTTCAGTAATTGGGATTAGGCTCTGAGAAATAGCTTAGTTCTAGACATAGGATAAGGGATCATAGCCTTTTATTATCCTTCTAATGATTATCCTTGACTCTCTGGGTTGTTGAAATTCAGCAGTACTCTTATGGCCAGTTCATTTACTTTGGTTTTAAGAACACTCTGATCTATTAACTATTGCCATAGGTCTCTGCATATCTGGCTCCCCTGGCTGCCAACTCTGACCTTTACTCTGTTTATATTATACCTGTTTTGGTTCTCATAATTAAATGCTGGCATCTGGCCTCTTTCATTCTGTGGGGTGGGATCTCATCATTTCCATTGCTTTGAGTAAGCCTAGGTCTGTAATTGTACTTGATAGCATCAACCCCTGTCTTTTAAAAATAGTCTCAATAATGCTGAAATTCCTCCTTCAACTAGTGCATTCCTTACTATTTCAATACATGGAAATCTATTTGATCATTTCCTAAATACCGATTATTTTTCCAATCTAGGTTGCCAAATTCTCTGAGCCTTTTGTTGTCGTCCTCTGCCATATACCATGGAACAGCACTATATCCAGGCTTCTGAGAGCCGTCTTATAAAACATGCTGATACCATCTTCTAGGTTGTTGGCACCCTATATCATAGGAGAGGGCCTCTTCTTTATCCAACTTTATGTTCCACCTTCCTTTGATCTAGCACCCTTAAAATACACATATATTTGAGTATGGTTATACACACACACACACACACACACGCACACTCACTCTCACTCACTTTCTTTCTCTCACTCTTCCAGCTCTTGCAAGTGCATGTTGGTTAGCTCCTTTAGCTCTTTTGTTATGTGGTCTTTTTCTTCTAGACAGATCCAGAACTTCCTTGGTCAGGTTATGTCATAAGTAGATTATAGTTATTAACTGGTCTCCTGAAGCTGTAGGTATAGATCTCTATTAGACTGAAAGTTATCTTATAAGACAAAGGACTCTGCATTGTCTTCATGCAAGAGGGGCTACCACTTTTAAAAAGGAATAGTGTAACACTTTTGCCAGCCCAGAAGATCCAAGTAGAATTTAAGGATTCAGGAATTTTTGATGCATCAATCCAGGCCTCACTATTCTAATTCTGTAGGTCCTGTTTCTTTGCATGAAGATACAACAGTCTTGCTAAGATTAAAAATTCAGTCTTACATTGAACTCTTTTACCTTATCATTAATTCCTGTGCTTGATCATCATTTTTTTCCACCTTCATCTCTATAGAAGATCGTTTGACTTTTGTGCTTCACCTTAAATTTGTGGTTAATCACCCTTGGCCTTCCATTGTCTGTCTTCAGTGAATTGGTAGCTCCCAGCAACAGCCCTAATGCTGCAGTCCTTTGAATTTTTTCTTGCTTTAACTCCGCCAAACACTGAGAGTTTTCTTACTTGTATATTATTTTTCACTGATATGCCATTTCAAATTACTACCAGTGAAAATTTAAAAAATTTGACTGCTTATCCAAGCCAGTATCTTCTGGGTCATAAACCTACCATCAATAATGGGGCTCTAGTTGCCTAGGTGGCTGAAGGTTGAAGGTAGGGGATCAAAAATCTAGTGCCAATATCCCATTCAGATTCTGCTTCTTAGGACCACTCATGATATCAACTCTCAGATTAAGTTCCCTGGAAATAGAGTCTGAGGCAGATTTGCAGGAAAAGGAATGGGAATTACCTTTGGCAGATATACCTGTATGAACGGAGGGAGGCAAAACTCGGCTGTAGGAAAGGGTGAACCACATTGTCATTGTAAGAGAGGCCACAGCTGATCCTTTGAGGGGTCTATAACTGGAATGATTCTTCAAAGTTGGTCTTGAGAAGGGAGATTAGCCTTTAAACTCCCAAGTTGCCTTGTCATTGCATGGGGGCTGCTTTCAGGCAGGAGTTAACCTTGGACAAGGCAGCTCCTTTTGGTCAAGAGCACTGCCCGCAGAGGGACTCAGCTACCAACATGGTTATGAGCTGAAAGAACGAGTGTCTCAGTCATGAAAGGAGTTCTTAGTGCTGCAGCAGAATCTTCACTTCAGTAACATTTGGGCAAATACATCAAAGAGATGAGGAATGACAAACACAGACTTGAGGGGCAAGACAGATCAGAGCAAAGGGAATAGTAACTGTGAAGGCTTTGAGGCAGGCACTTGCCTAGTGTGACTGAACAATCTCAGGGAACCAGGGTGGTTGGAGTAGAGTAAAGTACAGGGATAGAAGTAGAAGAGGACAGAGTGGGTGAGCATGAGATGTTCCTCCAGGTGAATGAGGGGGCCTCCTAAATGAGCTCAGGACTCAGCCCTATGAGAGACTGGAAAACAATGCAGGGATTTCAACAGTGGGATAAGTTTTTTTGGGTTTTTTGGCCACTTCTCATGGTCTTTCATTTATTTCTTTGTTCTTTGGCCTGCGTGGGCCTCCCATCGCAGTGGCCTCTCTCGCTGCAGAGCACTGGCTCCGGGCACATGCGCTCCAGAGCGCTGGCTCCTAATTGAACGCACTGGTCCAGCCGCTCTGTGGCATGTGGGATCTTCTGGTCCAGGGATTGAAGCGGCGCCCCTTACACTGCAAGGCGGTGTCTTTACCCACTGGACCACCAGGGAAGCCCCAACAGTGGAATAAGTTGATAGAACCAAAGGAGAATTTGGGGCTCTAGTTGCCTAGTGGTCTGAAGGTTGAAGGGAGGGGATCAAAAATCTAGTGCCAATATCCCATTCAGATTCTGCTTCTTAGGACCACTCATGATATCAACTCTCAGATTAAGTTCCCTGGAAATAGAGTCTGAGGCAGATTTGCAGGAAAAGGAATGGGAATTACCTTTGGCAGATATACCTGTATGAACGGAGGGAGGCAAAACTCGGCTGTAGGAAAGGGTGAACCACATTGTCATTGTAAGAGAGGCCACAGCTGATCCTTTGAGGGGTCTATAACTGGAATGATTCTTCAAAGTTGGTCTTGAGAAGGGAGATTAGCCTTTAAACTCCCAAGTTGCCTTGTCATTGCATGGGGGCTGCTTTCAGGCAGGAGTTAACCTTGGACAAGGCAGCTCCTTTTGGTCAAGAGCACTGCCCGCAGAGGGACTCAGCTACCAACATGGTTATGAGCTGAAAGAACGAGTGTCTCAGTCATGAAAGGAGTTCTTAGTGCTGCAGCAGAATCTTCACTTCAGTAACATTTGGGCAAATACATCAAAGAGATGAGGAATGACAAACACAGACTTGAGGGGCAAGACAGATCAGAGCAAAGGGAATAGTAACTGTGAAGGCTTTGAGGCAGGCACTTGCCTAGTGTGACTGAACAATCTCAGGGAACCAGGGTGGTTGGAGTAGAGTAAAGTACAGGGATAGAAGTAGAAGAGGACAGAGTGGGTGAGCATGAGATGTTCCTCCAGGTGAATGAGGGGGCCTCCTAAATGAGCTCAGGACTCAGCCCTATGAGAGACTGGAAAACAATGCAGGGATTTCAACAGTGGGATAAGTTTTTTTGGGTTTTTTGGCCACTTCTCATGGTCTTTCATTTATTTCTTTGTTCTTTGGCCTGCGTGGGCCTCCCATCGCAGTGGCCTCTCTCGCTGCAGAGCACTGGCTCCGGGCACATGCGCTCCAGAGCGCTGGCTCCTAATTGAACGCACTGGTCCAGCCGCTCTGTGGCATGTGGGATCTTCTGGTCCAGGGATTGAAGCGGCGCCCCTTACACTGCAAGGCGGTGTCTTTACCCACTGGACCACCAGGGAAGCCCCAACAGTGGAATAAGTTGATAGAACCAAAAGGAGAATTCTGGATAACATGTTAATTAGGAAAATTTTGCAGTAATCCAGGTGAAACACAACATAATTTAGGTTTGATTATTGGCATGGTAACAAATGGAAGATTATGGATACATTTTACAGGTAGAACTGGCAGGGTTTGAGATATAGTACTTAACAGAAAGAAAGAAATTGAGTAATCGTAGGAATGGAGTTTCACATGTTGAGTGAAAGAAATACTGTGGAATAAGCAGGTTTAGGGGAGAAATATCAGGAACTCAGTTTTTTTTTTTTTTTTTTGGCCACTTCTATTGATCTTTCATTTATTTATCTTTGTTCTTTGGCCTGTGTGTGCCTCCCATTGCAGTGGCCTCTCTCATCACAGAGCACAGGCTCTGGGCACATGTGCTCCAGGGGAACTCAATTTTGAATGTCATATACTTGGGAAATTATTAGCCAAATTAAGTGTTCAAGCAGGCTGCTCATATGAGTTTCAGTGTAATTCTGGCTAGAATGTTGCTTTTTTAAAAAAATTAAGTATAGTTAATATTATAATGCATTAGTTTCAAGTCTTCAACAAAGTGATTCAATTATACATACATACATATTCTTTTTCAGATTCTTTTCCATTATAAGTTGCTATAAGATAGTTGAGTTTAGTTCCCTGTACAATACAGTAGGTCCTTGCTATTTTCTTATTTTACATCTAGTAGTGTATGTATATGTTAATCCCAAACACCAATTTATCTCCCCCCGGCCTGCCCATCCACTACTATCCCCTTTGGTAACCATAAGTTTGTTGCCTGTCTATGATTATTTTTCTGTTTTATAAATAAGTTCATTCAAATCACTTTTTTTTTTTCAGATTCCACATGTTAGTGATATCACCTGAGGGCTAGAATATAAATTGAGAGTCATCAGCTGATAATGACATTTAAATTTAACCAAAGTAGATGAAATAATGCAGGGAACATGTAAAGACAGAAAAGAGGTTCAGATGTCTGAGAAGTTGCTGCTAACATGGAGGGAGAATCTTGGGGAAAACATTGTCTTCCTAGAAGCCAAGAGAAGAAAGTGTCTTAAGAGAATGGAGTGATTCGCTCTGTCACATGCTCCTGACTGGTTGGGTAAAAGAATTTACTGAGAACTAATCACTGAATCCAATTGTGCCTACATCTAACATTTCTGTGGCCAGTGTATCATTCAAAGCACACATGCACCACATCTAAATATTTATGTTATAGATCAAGTTCAAAACTTATTAAAATTTTATTCCAAGACTCTTACATAAAAAAGTAACTTCATAATGATGTGAAAAGACATGCCAACATATGGCACAGTTTGCCTCTTTTTCAATACTCAAGTGTGAAAGTGTAAGGATCCTACCCCGCTTCTCTTCCCACCATTCACTCAGTGCTCTGTGGTGGACACCCTTGCACAGGAGAGCCCTGGGCAAGCTCTGTTAGCACCTGACTAGTATCTGACTTTCGGCAACCTTTCTGGCCTCAGGATAAGTAAATTCAGTGGTGTGATTGGCTCTTGAGTGATCAGACTCACAGAAGAGGCCCACATAGATCCTGAAGTGGGTTCAAGTGATATTAACAGGAAATTATGCAGTTCTGGTTCTCTAGAGTGTGGCCTGGATGAGGAACATGGGCTCAGGTAGGAATTTCCCCTTGGCCTCTTCAACTCCTGGCTCTACTGGGAAGAAGCTCAGCAATGTGAAGGTCCAGGGCAGAAATATCCAAACTGTGGGACTCAAAGAAGAGCCCCCTGTTGACTGAATCTGAAGGTGATGCAAAATTTAAAAATACTGATCTTGATAATACTGATTTCAAGGCAGTGTTAAAAGTAGGAGAAAAAAAAAGTAGGGTTGGGGGGGAAATTAGAGACTGCCCTGAACAATACTTTCTTTTTTTTTCTAAGAACAATTTTATTTGGTATAATAATTATAATTAATACCTTGTACTGGTATAGTTCCATTATAAGTACAAGACACTGAAAAAATATTCTTCTGAACTTTGAGAGCCTATTTAATGTCTTTCCACCAGAAGTTCAGTGTCTGCCCTGAAGTCCTCCTGCTGCTTAAAAATATATACTAAAGTATATTGTTTAGTAGGTATTTAATGATAAGTGAAAGTTTTGTCTTCAACGTTTTTTTTGGTCTTTAACATTTTGTTTAAATAAGCAGTGTTTTTAGAAGTTCTTTAATGCCATAATTTATTGCTTTCAAGGTGCCTTTTTGTAAAGAAGAGGAAAGGACTAGCTTCGTAACTGATAGGGAAAGTTGATCAAAAGAGGATGCTTTTGTATATACAGATGAGAAAGATACAGTCGAGAAGAAAAATGGTACATTTGATAGTGCATAGTAGAGAAGGGGCAGCACTGTTGATATCCTTGAGTAGGGAAAGGGGAATGATATGTGGTGCATGAGTAACTGGTGGTTTTCTCCTAGAAGAGCAGACAGTTCATTCACAGGAACAAGAGAGAAGGAAAGCAAGTAAATACAGAAGCATATAGAGGTTAGGCATGATGGTGAAAGTTTAAATGTCTCTTCTGGTTGCTTCAGTGAAATAGGAAGCAAGAGTGGGAACAGTGTTGTAGATATGAGAAAGAAGAAAAAGAATGGAGTAGTGACCTACTTCTTTACCAGCTCATATCTAAATAACCCCTTATATCAGTCATCCAACCCCACCCTCCACCTCTATTAAAGATGTCTCAACAGCCATTCATGTGCTCCAGATCAGCAGAAAGCTTTAGGAGTTGTCCTTGAATTCTTTGCAGATTTTGAGATTCCTAACAACTCATTCCTCTGGAGACTCTCTCAGTGGGACTTTCATTCTGTAACTATTACTCTTTTCTGCCTTCACACCTGTCTTCACTAATTTCTTTCCCTGTTACTCATTTCTAAAGCCAGCTTAGGGCTTCCCTGGTGGTCCAGTGGGTAAGGACACCGCCTTGCAGTGGTCCAAGAACAATTAAAATACTGATCTTGATAATACTGATTTAAATAAAAAAAATGGGTGGAAATTAGAGACTGCCCTGAACAATACTTTCTTTTTTTTTCTAAGAACAATTTTATTTGGTATAATAATTATAATTAATACCTTGTACTGGTATAGTTCCATTATAAGTACAAGACACTGAAAAAATATTCTTCTGAACTTTGAGAGCCTATTTAATGTCTTTCCACCAGAAGTTCAGTGTCTGCCCTGAAGTCCTCCTGCTGCTTAAAAATATATACTAAAGTATATTGTTTAGTAGGTATTTAATGATAAGTGAAAGTTTTGTCTTCAACGTTTTTTTTGGTCTTTAACATTTTGTTTAAATAAGCAGTGTTTTTAGAAGTTCTTTAATGCCATAATTTATTGCTTTCAAGGTGCCTTTTTGTAAAGAAGAGGAAAGGACTAGCTTCGTAACTGATAGGGAAAGTTGATCAAAAGAGGATGCTTTTGTATATACAGATGAGAAAGATACAGTCGAGAAGAAAAATGGTACATTTGATAGTGCATAGTAGAGAAGGGGCAGCACTGTTGATATCCTTGAGTAGGGAAAGGGGAATGATATGTGGTGCATGAGTAACTGGTGGTTTTCTCCTAGAAGAGCAGACAGTTCATTCACAGGAACAAGAGAGAAGGAAAGCAAGTAAATACAGAAGCATATAGAGGTTAGGCATGATGGTGAAAGTTTAAATGTCTCTTCTGGTTGCTTCAGTGAAATAGGAAGCAAGAGTGGGAACAGTGTTGTAGATATGAGAAAGAAGAAAAAGAATGGAGTAGTGACCTACTTCTTTACCAGCTCATATCTAAATAACCCCTTATATCAGTCATCCAACCCCACCCTCCACCTCTATTAAAGATGTCTCAACAGCCATTCATGTGCTCCAGATCAGCAGAAAGCTTTAGGAGTTGTCCTTGAATTCTTTGCAGATTTTGAGATTCCTAACAACTCATTCCTCTGGAGACTCTCTCAGTGGGACTTTCATTCTGTAACTATTACTCTTTTCTGCCTTCACACCTGTCTTCACTAATTTCTTTCCCTGTTACTCATTTCTAAAGCCAGCTTAGGGCTTCCCTGGTGGTCCAGTGGGTAAGGACACCGCCTTGCAGTGCAAGGGGTGCCAGTTCAATCCCTGGCCTGGGAAGATCCCATGTGCCGTGGAGCGGCTGGACGGATGTGTCCAACTACCGAGCCGGAGCTCTGGAGCGCATGCTCTTAGAGCCGGTGCTCTGCGACAACAGAGGCCAGTGCGATGGGAGGCCCACACGGGCCAAAGAACAAAGATGGATGAAACTGTATAAATGAAAGACCAGTGGAAGTGTCCCGCCTGTCCTCCTCCCTCCCCAATCTCCCTCCAAATAAATAAATAAATAAAGCTTAAAAAACAAAATAAAATAAAGCCAGCTTATTTCCTGTTTGTGTCTTTTAAATCCCCTGTTCTTTTTCTCCAGGCAATCTCATTTCCTTTTTAAGGTTCAGTGATGAGGGGATGGAGCCGCAAATATTTCCATCTACCTAGACCACCCTATCCCCTTTGGTTTATGGAAAGTTCTGTTGTTGTTTAGTTGCTCAGTCATGTCCAACTCTTGGCAACTGCATGGACTGTAGCCCACCAGGCTCTTCTGTCAGGGGTTTTCCCAGACAAGGAAACTGGAGTGTGTTGCCATTTCCTGCTCTGGAGGATTACCCAGGGATCAAACGTAGTCTTCTGCACTGGCAGGCAGACTCTATCCCTGAGCCACAAGGGAACCTGTGACAAGTCCTACATACTTTGCAGTGAAAGTGTTTGAAACTGAATCACTGTAGCTCCTGATGAACCCTCTCCTAGTCCCTGAGCAGCAGTGTAATTCTCTTCATTCCTCACTTGAAATCTGAGTCTTTCCTGATTTTTCCTTTCTTCCTGTACTTAATATAGTTTGATGGTACTCAAAAGTGCTTTTAGATCCTTTCTTCCCTTTCTGCTTCCTGTGCCAACTCCCTTATCCAAACACATAGTGCCCTCTCTCTCCCTAATTATTGGGGCAATCTCTTAAGGAATCTCACGTCCTCTTTTCTTTAACTATACTTTATTCAGTCTGGGCTCATGGGGCTGGAAGATTTATCCTCCCAAGGAGCAAATGGCAATGTCTCTTACAATAAATCCATCATTTAAATTTAAGACAGACTTTTAAGCCTACACTAGTTGATCTCAACCCCCTTTTCTCCTAAATTTGACATTTGTCTCCTATATTTATTCTAAATCCAAATCCAAATGAGTCACCATTTCCCACATATTTTGTGAGATTTCATGCCTTTCTTCTTGAACCTTGAGCTGCTATTGTTGCCACAGTGTCCTTAAAAAATGTGTTAATGCCCAATTCAGAAGTCATTACATTGACGACTTTCAACTCCACCCTAATTTGAAAGTAATATTCTCTCAGAAATAGAAAATTTTGCTGGCACCACATTTAATGGCTTGCCACCAATTGAACTTACTGCAATTAATTTAAATTATATATTCAGCTTATTATTTATATTGATTGGCATGCTATAGGCTTTGGAAACAAAGCGTTGGAAGAAAACTCTACGTTATTTGTGTTTAGTCAGAATTCTTCTGCACGGAATGGGAAGGCTCTGTATCTGCCCAGCCCAATTTAGCATCTCCTAGCTGCATCTGGCCAGTGAGCACTTGAAGTGTAGCTAGTATTAATACAATGAAGGAACTACATTTTAAACGTTATTTAGCTTTAATCATTTTAACCTGAGTAACTGTAAGTAGCTTTTTGATACTACACATTTGGCTTACTTGTGAACACTAGGATGACCTGAAATCACCTCTTTCTTCAAAATCCATTCATCTGGCCCCACACAAATCCCTGTGTGGATGCTGCTTCAAGATGCAGTCCTCACCCACTGCAGAATTTCACTTTTCCCTTTTTCTCACTGTAGCTCCTGATGAACCCTCTCCTAGTCCCTGAGCAGCAGTGTAATTCTCTTCATTCCTCACTTGAAATCTGAGTCTTTCCTGATTTTTCCTTTCTTCCTGTACTTAATATAGTTTGATGGTACTCAAAAGTGCTTTTAGATCCTTTCTTCCCTTTCTGCTTCCTGTGCCAACTCCCTTATCCAAACACATAGTGCCCTCTCTCTCCCTAATTATTGGGGCAATCTCTTAAGGAATCTCACGTCCTCTTTTCTTTAACTATACTTTATTCAGTCTGGGCTCATGGGGCTGGAAGATTTATCCTCCCAAGGAGCAAATGGCAATGTCTCTTACAATAAATCCATCATTTAAATTTAAGACAGACTTTTAAGCCTACACTAGTTGATCTCAACCCCCTTTTCTCCTAAATTTGACATTTGTCTCCTATATTTATTCTAAATCCAAATCCAAATGAGTCACCATTTCCCACATATTTTGTGAGATTTCATGCCTTTCTTCTTGAACCTTGAGCTGCTATTGTTGCCACAGTGTCCTTAAAAAATGTGTTAATGCCCAATTCAGAAGTCATTACATTGACGACTTTCAACTCCACCCTAATTTGAAAGTAATATTCTCTCAGAAATAGAAAATTTTGCTGGCACCACATTTAATGGCTTGCCACCAATTGAACTTACTGCAATTAATTTAAATTATATATTCAGCTTATTATTTATATTGATTGGCATGCTATAGGCTTTGGAAACAAAGCGTTGGAAGAAAACTCTACGTTATTTGTGTTTAGTCAGAATTCTTCTGCACGGAATGGGAAGGCTCTGTATCTGCCCAGCCCAATTTAGCATCTCCTAGCTGCATCTGGCCAGTGAGCACTTGAAGTGTAGCTAGTATTAATACAATGAAGGAACTACATTTTAAACGTTATTTAGCTTTAATCATTTTAACCTGAGTAACTGTAAGTAGCTTTTTGATACTACACATTTGGCTTACTTGTGAACACTAGGATGACCTGAAATCACCTCTTTCTTCAAAATCCATTCATCTGGCTCCACACAAATCCCTGTGTGGATGCTGCTTCAAGATGCAGTCCTCACCCACTGCAGAATTTCACTGCATGTTTCAATTTTGGTCCCATTTCTGTGACTCATACAAGATGAGTCTTAATCTGGCTATTTCTTCCTTTTTCCTCCATACCACCCAAAGCATGTGAAAGCTTGGAAGCCGTCACGATGCCACTACCTTCCCAATGTTAACCGCTGCTCCACTGGTCTCACTCTTGCTTCTTGTTTCTATTGTCTACACACATCTGGGTCATGGGGACACGACTGGCTGCTTGATGGGAACAGGAAATGAATGTTTCAATGACGGTGCATTTTTCTCGCCTTTTATTGTGCTAAAGAATAATCTCTTCATTGAATTATCCTTTCTCTGGCAAATTGTTACATGATTCCTCTGCCTCTTCAACCCTGCTTACATGTCTACTGAAGTTCTGAGCTTGAAAATGATACTATGGAAGAATGTAAAATACAGGTTGTGTAACAGTACAAGTATACATGAAAAGAGCACTATGGTACATGAGGTTTATGGTTAAAGTCAAAAAAAACTACACACACACAGGATTTAAGGAACTCAGAGGAGAGACCTCAGAGCCTTTTACATGCTTTTATATATAAGAATTGTGATATGAAAAACTTATGATTTTAGCTATATGTTTAATTATAGATAAAATTTTAAATAAAAAAAGGCATTCAGAATACAGTGTAGAAAAATGAAATGTAGTATGTAGGTAGATATGCCATTTTCTAGGTAGTGGTGTCATCTTGTACACATTTCTTTTTTAATATATATATTTTAAATTTTGGCCTCTTTTATTTATTTTCATCCATTTTTATTCTTTGGCCTCTGTGGCCTCTCCCATTGCAGAGCATCAGCTCTGGGTGCATGCGCCCCAGAGCACTGGCTCATAATTGGACACACTGCTCCAGCTACTCTGCGGCATGTGGGATCTTCTTGGGCCAAGAATTGAACTGGTGCCCCTTGCAATGCAAGGCAGACTCTTGACCCACTGGGCCACCAAGGAAGCCCCCAGATTTCTTAATATTTCTTTTGGCTCTCTTAAGGATTGAGATACATACATTCCTTTATTCAGTTTTAATATTTTAATTGAAGTATAGTTTATTTATAATGTGTCAGTTTCTTCTATACATCAAAGTGATTGCGTTATACATACATATATATATGTACACATTATTTTCTTTAGTATTCTATTATGGTTGATCATAGGATACTGAATATAGTTCCTTGTGCTATACAATACAGCATTGTTGTTTATTTATTCTATGTATAAAAGCTTCAATCTGCTAACCCCACCCACCTACTGCCATCCCTCTGCCAACCCCCACCCTCCCTTGGCACCCACCAGTCTGTTCTCTGGGTCCATGAGTCTGTTTCATAGGCAGGTTCATTTGTGACATATTTTAGATCCCACATATAAGTGACATCATATAGTATTTGTCTTTCTCTAGCTGCATCCATGTTGCTGCAAATGGCATTATTTTATTCTTTTTTGTGGCTGAGTAGTATTCCATTGTACATATGTATCACTTCTTTATTCATCTGTTGATGGACATTTAGGTGGTTTTCATGTTTTGTGTATTCTGAATAGTAATGCCTTGGGCATAGGGGTACAGGTGCATGCATCTTTCTGAATTATAGTTTTGTCTGGATATATGCCCTGGAGTGGGATTTCTGGATCATATGGTAATTCTTTTTTTAGTTTTATGAGGAACCTCCACACCACCTCCCACAAGTGGTTGCTTCAACTTACCTCCTCACCAACAGTTGTAGGAGGGTTCCCTTTTCTCCACACCCTCTCTAGAATTTGTTATTTGTAGTTTCATTGATGATGGTCATTCAGTGGGTATGAGGTAGCACCTCATGAAGATTTTAATTTGCATTTCTCTAATAATTAGCACTGTTGAGCACTTTTCATATGCCTTGGCCATCTGTGTTTCTTCTTTGGAGAAACATGCTTTTAGGTCCTTGGTCTGTTTTAAATTTGGGTTGTTTCTTTTTTTGTTCACAATACTTTTTTTGAAGTTTAGAAATACAATCTGTAAAACTCCTGGAATGATTACTGGCAGATCACAGGGATTCAACACAAACAAGCTTTATGGCTTTTCCAGATGAAGGAAACTGCATGTCCTGAGAACCAAAGGCAGAAATCCCCATAGCACAGGAGAGTTTAGGAGAGGTGTGGTGACTTACCACACACAGATCAGTCTGGTTCAAAGATTGTGTGTATTTGGGAACAATAAGAGATATATTTAGAAAAATAGATTGAAACAAGATTGTGAAGGGCATTTTATTTCAAGGTAGAGAGTTTACTCTATGGATTGAAAGGGTTCAATAAATATTTTTGATTAAGGGAGTAGCCAAGTAGAAGTGACATCTTAAGAACAGAAACACCAGGATCATGGCAGCTTGCTTGAAAAGAGGAAATTCAAATCCAGAGGCTATTATAGTACTTAAAATATTAGAACAAAAGGATGAGAATTAGGGTATTAAATGTAGAAGAGTCATTTAAAATAATGTCACAGTCTGTTCTCTGGGTCCATGGTCCATTTTGTACATTTTGTATCACTTTTTTTTTAGCTGCATCCATGTTGCTGCAAATGGCATTATTTTATTCTTTTTTGTGGCTGAGTAGTATTCCATTGTACATATGTATCACTTCTTTATTCATCTGTTGATGGACATTTAGGTGGTTTTCATGTTTTGTGTATTCTGAATAGTAATGCCTTGGGCATAGGGGTACAGGTGCATGCATCTTTCTGAATTATAGTTTTGTCTGGATATATGCCCTGGAGTGGGATTTCTGGATCATATGGTAATTCTTTTTTTAGTTTTATGAGGAACCTCCACACCACCTCCCACAAGTGGTTGCTTCAACTTACCTCCTCACCAACAGTTGTAGGAGGGTTCCCTTTTCTCCACACCCTCTCTAGAATTTGTTATTTGTAGTTTCATTGATGATGGTCATTCAGTGGGTATGAGGTAGCACCTCATGAAGATTTTAATTTGCATTTCTCTAATAATTAGCACTGTTGAGCACTTTTCATATGCCTTGGCCATCTGTGTTTCTTCTTTGGAGAAACATGCTTTTAGGTCCTTGGTCTGTTTTAAATTTGGGTTGTTTCTTTTTTTGTTCACAATACTTTTTTTGAAGTTTAGAAATACAATCTGTAAAACTCCTGGAATGATTACTGGCAGATCACAGGGATTCAACACAAACAAGCTTTATGGCTTTTCCAGATGAAGGAAACTGCATGTCCTGAGAACCAAAGGCAGAAATCCCCATAGCACAGGAGAGTTTAGGAGAGAGTGTGGTGACTTACCACACACAGATCAGTCTGGTTCAAAGATTGTGTGTATTTGGGAACAATAAGAGATATATTTAGAAAAATAGATTGAAACAAGATTGTGAAGGGCATTTTATTTCAAGGTAGAGAGTTTACTCTATGGATTGAAAGGGTTCAATAAATATTTTTGATTAAGGGAGTAGCCAAGTAGAAGTGACATCTTAAGAACAGAAACACCAGGATCATGGCAGCTTGCTTGAAAAAGAGGGAAATTCAAATCCAGAGGCTATTATAGTACTTAAAATATTAGAACAAAAGGATGAGAATTAGGGTATTAAATGTAGAAGAGTCATTTTAAAATAATGTACAAATACAAGAACTAGTACCTAGAAAAAAGTAATAGGTGCTTGGTAAAAACAGGAACAAAAAATGAAAATTTAATGCAGTGAAAGCTACAGCTTATTTGGAGTCAGAGTTGGGCTCAAAATCCTGCCTTAACACTTTTTATAAGTTTAATCATATTTGCAATCTCCTTGAGCCTCAGTCCATCTATGAAACAAGAATAATGATAACAGTGAATTTGCTGTGCAGTTTTACTGTGATGGGATACTAAAGCATTTTAAATTCTGAATTGAGATTATGCTAGAATATATAAACAGGATTTGACATAGAAAATAAGAACAGCACATTTGCAATAGAAAATAAGACTAACATTTTATTTGATTAATTTGCTATAAAAGCAGGTTTGCTTTAGGTAACATATAATAAGCATTTGAAAATCCATGATTAGTCCTCAAGAGAAAGACTGTTACTTTGTTTTGAAATGGAGGATATTTTAGGAGTATGGAAAAGAAATTTAGGCCTGAGATGACACCATCTTGTGAGGTTTTTTGAACCTACTGTTCTCCATCCCTGAGTTCAGACCATGATAGAATCTTATTTAGATTGTGGTAATGCTTTCCCTGGTGGTTCAGTGGTAAAGAATCCACCTGCCAACACAGGATACATTGGTTCAATCCCGGGTCAGGAAGATCCCATGGAAAAAGAAATATCAACTCACCAGTATCCTTGCCTGGGAAATCTCATGGACCGAGGAGGCTGGTGGGCTACATTCCAGTTTCTCAAAATACTCAGACATGACTTAGTGACTGAGCACGAGCATGAATAGGTTTCCTAGTCTGCCGCTCTTGCTGGTCCTAGTTTCCCTGATATGCTAAATATATCCTCCTAAACCCACTTTGAAAATCTCCACTGATTTGGGGAACTTGCCTTTTATATATCTCTCCGGTATGGGTCCTGTGTAACCAGTTAATCTCATCTCTGACCACATTGTCATAATGATCTTTGTTCTTCAAAGTAAGGTCTCCCAAGACTCATCAACATTCCTCACAACGAACTCTTTGCTTTATCTTTCTGTGCCATGAAGTTATTTCTATGGAAATTGTTATCATGAATTCCACACATGTCCACGATATCAGAGTTGTACTCATTTTAAAACTGAAAATGTGGTCTATGTAAATTTGAAAGTTTATTTAAGGTAAGTATAGATCTAGCTGTCAGGGTACTGGATTTATATTGTAATGTGTTGATACACAATTTAGGTCAAATGAAACATAAATGAGAATCAGGTGCTCTTTCTTCTTTCTTAGCTTTAAGAATAATGTAAACCTAAACATTTTCCATTAAGGTGGTTAACTGATCATTGACAGAATATAGAAAAGGTTATTTTTGTTACTCACCGTAGTGTGTGTCTAGAATGCGTAGCTGACATTACTGAATAATCATTGACTTATTTTTATTCGGCCTGAGGCCAATCCTTTTAAAGAGATTCGCCTTTGTTTGAAGTGAGTGAAATCATTATTTGCAGCATCCTACCTCACCTCTGAGAGTTAGCTCTCCTTCTGTGTTTTGTATTTTCTTCCTTTAAAGCTCAGAAGCTCCCAAGGACTTCCCCATTTTCCAAATGTTGCATTTCCTTCAGAACCACCCACTAAACAGAACGTCATAATTCAGGACTATTCTACCCACTGAAGAACAAGTTTTCAAAAGCTGTAATGAGTGTAGAGAAACAGAGAGTTCAGCACCTCAGTGAGTTTAAATCTTTTTATCTGAAGATGAAGACATTAAAATCTGTTCTCACAGGTGAATGAACTGACAAGACATGAGAGAATATTACAACAGTGCCTTTTGTATGACAGTTTAAAAAATTATATTCTTCTTGGTTCTGTGCCAAAAAGGGATGTTCTGATAGCATTCACCTAGGTAACCAGAAATGATTTTATCTGCAGCATAATAATTTGCCCTGTGCATAGCCTAATGGTCATGCTTTACTAGGATTGTCCAGATACCCCTGTGGATGCTGTGTGGGTGCTACCTACACCTTTTTTTTAGGACTGACTTCCTACTTCCTAGAACACTGTTGCCTGAGAGCTGAATGTTCTCAGTTCTCTCTAGAAATTTCCTTCAGCTGAAAATACCTACCTCACCTAAGTTCATGTGACTTCAGAAGGGCTAGTCTAAAGTGGCTCACGAAATTGCTTTCTGTGCCATGAAGTTATTTCTATGGAAATTGTTATCATGAATTCCACACATGTCCACGATATCAGAGTTGTACTCATTTTAAAACTGAAAATGTGGTCTATGTAAATTTGAAAGTTTATTTAAGGTAAGTATAGATCTAGCTGTCAGGGTACTGGATTTATATTGTAATGTGTTGATACACAATTTAGGTCAAATGAAACATAAATGAGAATCAGGTGCTCTTTCTTCTTTCTTAGCTTTAAGAATAATGTAAACCTAAACATTTTCCATTAAGGTGGTTAACTGATCATTGACAGAATATAGAAAAGGTTATTTTTGTTACTCACCGTAGTGTGTGTCTAGAATGCGTAGCTGACATTACTGAATAATCATTGACTTATTTTTATTCGGCCTGAGGCCAATCCTTTTAAAGAGATTCGCCTTTGTTTGAAGTGAGTGAAATCATTATTTGCAGCATCCTACCTCACCTCTGAGAGTTAGCTCTCCTTCTGTGTTTTGTATTTTCTTCCTTTAAAGCTCAGAAGCTCCCAAGGACTTCCCCATTTTCCAAATGTTGCATTTCCTTCAGAACCACCCACTAAACAGAACGTCATAATTCAGGACTATTCTACCCACTGAAGAACAAGTTTTCAAAAGCTGTAATGAGTGTAGAGAAACAGAGAGTTCAGCACCTCAGTGAGTTTAAATCTTTTTATCTGAAGATGAAGACATTAAAATCTGTTCTCACAGGTGAATGAACTGACAAGACATGAGAGAATATTACAACAGTGCCTTTTGTATGACAGTTTAAAAAATTATATTCTTCTTGGTTCTGTGCCAAAAAGGGATGTTCTGATAGCATTCACCTAGGTAACCAGAAATGATTTTATCTGCAGCATAATAATTTGCCCTGTGCATAGCCTAATGGTCATGCTTTACTAGGATTGTCCAGATACCCCTGTGGATGCTGTGTGGGTGCTACCTACACCTTTTTTTTAGGACTGACTTCCTACTTCCTAGAACACTGTTGCCTGAGAGCTGAATGTTCTCAGTTCTCTCTAGAAATTTCCTTCGGCTGAAAATACCTACCTCACCTAAGTTCATGTGACTTCAGAAGGGCTAGTCTAAAGTGGCTGGCACCTAAAATTAGCACAGATTCCTGTTTTCAGGGGTACCTTAGAGTTGTCTGAGATCTTATTATTACTTCACAGCAGTCCAGCTTCTCTCTCTGCCTAATTCTGCTACTTTCCCTCCCTCACAGATGTTGAACTGTAATGATGTCCTTTTTTTTTGATTTCTAATAAATTTGTGTATACTATTTTCTTAGTTACCCTGTGTAGAGGCCTATTGATTTTATTGATCTTTTAAAAGAAAGAACCAGCTTATGATTTCATTGATTTTTCTCTATTGATTTCTTATTTTCTACTGTATTGATATCTGCTATGATTTTTATCATTTATTTCCAACTTTGTATTTATTTTTCTCTTCTTTTCTTAGTTTCCCAAGGTGGAAGTTTGAATGACTGGTTTTAGATCTTTTCTCCCATATGCATTTAGTGCTACAATTCACCCTCTGAGCACTATTTTTGCTGCATTTCATATTTTGTTAAGCTGTGTCTTCATATTTGTTTAGTTAAAATATATATTTTTAAATTTCTCTTAAGATTTCTCCTTTGATCCATGTGTTATTTATAAGAATACTGTTTAATCTACAAGTATTTCAGAGAGTTTCCAGCTATCATTTTGTTATTGATTTCTAGTTTAATTCCATTGGGGTCTGAGGGAAGATTCGGTGTGATTTCTACTCTTTATATTCATTTTGTTGTTGTACGGTGGCTCACTTATGTTCAGCTCTTTGCAACCCCACAGACTGCAGCACACCAATCTACCTGTCCTTTACCATCTCTTGGAGTTTGCTCAAACTCATGTCCATTGAGCCAATGATGCCATCCAGCCATCGGATTCTCTGTCATCCCTTTCCCCTCTTGTCTTCAATCTTTCCCAGCATCAGGGTCTTTTCCAATGAGTCAGTTCTTTGCATCAGGTGGCTAAAATATTGAAGCTTTAGCTTCAGCATCAGTTCTTCCAATGAATATTCAGGGTTGATTTCCTTTATGATTGACCAGTTTGATCTCCTTGTGAAAGCGTTCTATCTTGGATTGGGACTTAAACCCAAAACCCAGTTTGGGACTCAAACCCACATGGCTGGGGCTTGAATTCCGCCAAAACCGTATTTGGGACTTGAACCCACGTGGCTGGGACTCAAACCCAGCCAAAACCCTCCATACCTGGTTTTAGGACCTAATGGAACTCATGTTCTTCATGTCTCTTCACAGAAATGAATCCAGTGAGAGACAAAGTGATAGGTAAAAGGTGGATTTATTTGGATTCAGAAAATAAAAAGCACACTCCACACAGAGTGTGGGCCATTGCAGAGCGAATCCAGTGGCCCCGAAAACATGGCATAAAAAATGGATTTATTTGGATTCAGAAAATAAAAAGCACACTCCACACAGAGTGTGGGCCATTGCAGAGCGAATCCAGTGGCCCTGAAAACATGGCGTTCTTAGCTTTTACGGACTGGGTAATTCCATATGCTAATGAGCAGGAGGATTATTCCAGCTCTTTTGGGGAAGGGGTGGAACTGTCATGGTGCCTCTTGGTGTGTCATTTAGCTTGCTGACTGAAGATCAAGGTCTAGTGTGCCATCTTGGACCTATTTGATCCTATGAGTTTATCCCTAACCCTTACATTTTTAAGTCTTTTGTCATTTATAGATATATTTGTACCCTGGTGTTGGTACAAGACATGCCTCCTCATCAAGAAGATCCATAGAAAGACTAAGGAACGAATTCCAAGCAAGCGTTCTACATCAAGATGATGACTATATAGGAAATTTAGCCCGTTTGGACTGAAACTAGGAGTTGCCCAGTCCCTGGGGCCCCTCAATCAGGTACTCAAAGATTTTTACTCCTTGATAGGCAGGGTCAATGCCCATCCTAAGCCTTGAAGCGATTACAGAAGACAGACCTTCGTCTTTCTGCCTCCCATAAGAATATGGGAGTAAAATCTCTTGAGGAGGGAATGTAAAGGTTAGGAAAAGGGTCAGGGCACAACTTTTCAAAGAATGACATAGCCCAAGGACACAGCATAAACTCATAGGATCAAATAGGTCCAAGATGGCACACTAGACCTTGATCTTCAGTCAGCAAGCTAAATGACACACCAAGAGGCACCATGACAGTTCCACCCCTTCCCCAAAAGAGCTGGAATAATCCTCCTGCTCATTAGCATATGGAATTACCCAGTCCGTAAAAGCTAAGAACGCCATGTTTTCAGGGCCACTGGATTCGCTCTGCAATGGCCCACACTCTGTGTGGAGTGTGCTTTTTATTTTCTGAATCCAAATAAATCCACCTTTTACCTATCACTTTGTCTCTCACTGGATTCATTTCTGTGAAGAGACATGAAGAACATGAGTTCCATTAGGTCCTAAAACCAGGTATGGAGGGTTTTGGCTGGGTTTGAGTCCCAGCCACGTGGGTTCAAGTCCCAAATACGGTTTTGGGTTTAAGTCCCAATCTGAGGTAGAACACTTTAATTTGCAGTCCTAGGGACTCTTAACAGCTGCTCCGGCACCACAGTTCAAAAGCATCAATTTTTCAGTTCTCAGCCTTCTTTATGGTCCAACTCTAACATCTATATGTGAGTATTGGAAAAACCGTCGCTTTGACTATACAGACCTCTGTTTACAATGTGATGTCTCTGTTTTTTGATAGGCTATCTAGGCTTGAAACACCTTTCCTTTCTCATGGCTGGAGTCACCATCCACAGTAATTTTGGAGCCCAAGAATATAAAGTCTGTCATTGTTTTAAAGTCTGTTTTATGACCCAGAATGTGTATCTTGGCAAAGGTTCTATGCAAGCATGAGAACACTGTGTATTCCACTGTTGTTGAAGTAGCCCATAGATATCCAGCTGATCTGTGGTATTATTGGCACAACTATGTCCTTATTGATTTCTGCCTGCTGGATCTATCCATTTCATACAGAGAGATGTTGAAGTCTCCAACTATGATAGTGGATTCATCTGTTTGTTCTTACCATTTTATCTGTTCCCCCCATCATCTCTTGCTGGGTAAATACAGCTTAAGGATTATTAAGTCTTTTGGGAGAGTTGATGTCTTCATCATCATGTAATGTCTGTATTCTTATTTCTCCATTCAAAATTCTCTGAGTACAGAAACTTTATTTGTAAAGGTTAGGAAAAGGGGTAACGGGGGGGCACAACTTTTCAAAGAATGACATAGCCCAAGGACACAGCATAAACTCATAGGATCAAATAGGTCCAAGATGGCACACTAGACCTTGATCTTCAGTCAGCAAGCTAAATGACACACCAAGAGGCACCATGACAGTTCCACCCCTTCCCCAAAAGAGCTGGAATAATCCTCCTGCTCATTAGCATATGGAATTACCCAGTCCGTAAAAGCTAAGAACGCCATGTTTTCAGGGCCACTGGATTCGCTCTGCAATGGCCCACACTCTGTGTGGAGTGTGCTTTTTATTTTCTGAATCCAAATAAATCCACCTTTTACCTATCACTTTGTCTCTCACTGGATTCATTTCTGTGAAGAGACATGAAGAACATGAGTTCCATTAGGTCCTAAAACCAGGTATGGAGGGTTTTGGCTGGGTTTGAGTCCCAGCCACGTGGGTTCAAGTCCCAAATACGGTTTTGGGTTTAAGTCCCAATCTGAGGTAGAACACTTTAATTTGCAGTCCTAGGGACTCTTAACAGCTGCTCCGGCACCACAGTTCAAAAGCATCAATTTTTCAGTTCTCAGCCTTCTTTATGGTCCAACTCTAACATCTATATGTGAGTATTGGAAAAACCGTCGCTTTGACTATACAGACCTCTGTTTACAATGTGATGTCTCTGTTTTTTGATAGGCTATCTAGGCTTGAAACACCTTTCCTTTCTCATGGCTGGAGTCACCATCCACAGTAATTTTGGAGCCCAAGAATATAAAGTCTGTCATTGTTTTAAAGTCTGTTTTATGACCCAGAATGTGTATCTTGGCAAAGGTTCTATGCAAGCATGAGAACACTGTGTATTCCACTGTTGTTGAAGTAGCCCATAGATATCCAGCTGATCTGTGGTATTATTGGCACAACTATGTCCTTATTGATTTCTGCCTGCTGGATCTATCCATTTCATACAGAGAGATGTTGAAGTCTCCAACTATGATAGTGGATTCATCTGTTTGTTCTTACCATTTTATCTGTTCCCCCCATCATCTCTTGCTGGGTAAATACAGCTTAAGGATTATTAAGTCTTTTGGGAGAGTTGATGTCTTCATCATCATGTAATGTCTGTATTCTTATTTCTCCTTCAATTCTGAGTTATAATTTCTCTGAGTACAGAATTCTAGCTTTATTCTCCTCTGGCGTTTCTCAGGATCTATCATTTACGTCTGATTTTCGGGAGTTTGAATATAGTAGTTTTAGGCGTGGTTTTGGTTTGATTTGTTCTATTTGCATTTATCCTGCCTGACACTCTCTGAGCTTCCTGGATCTGTGGCTTCTTGTCAGACATTAATTGGGGGAAACTCTCAGTCATTATTGTCTCAGATGTTTCTTCTGCCCCTTTCTTCTCCCTCTGGCACTCTATTATACACATATCATGCCTTTTGTACTTGTCTCACAGTTCTGGAATAGTCTTGTCTGCTTTAATTCATTGTTTTTTGTCCTTTTTCAGTTTAGATATCCTCAAGCTCAGAAATATTTTCTCCATTACACACACATTATGCCTCAAACTCAGAAGTGTTTTCCTCAGCTCTGTATAGACTACTGAGTCCTCCTAAGTCCTCAAAGACACTCCTAATTTCTGGTTCAGTACTTTTGTCCTCTGGCACTTCCTTTTGGCTCTTTCTTAGAATCTATATATCTCTGTTTATGCTTCCTGTCTGTTCTTGTGTGCTTTCTACTTTATTCACTAGATTCCTCAGCATCTTAATCATGGTTGCTTTCAATTCCCAGTGTGATAATCCTAGCATTCTTGCTGTGCTTGAGTCTGGTTTCTGATGCTTGCTCTATCTCTTCAAACTGGGCTTTTTGCTTCTTAGTATGCCTTGCAATTGTGCTAGGTTGTAATGGGCTTTTGCTAATGTGATGATAAAGTGTGATGGAGAAAGAGAAGCGTTCTACGGTCCTGCAGTTAGGTCCCAGTTTAGCGAGTCTCTGCTTTTGTACTGTGAACTTCACAAGTGCTTCTCAGTCCTCCTTACTCAACCAGGATGGAGCAGGATGTCTCTAGTGAGCTGGAGTTGGGTATTTTTCTTCTCCCAGTTTAGACAGGCTCTGATATATTCCCAGCAGATTAGACTGTGGTTACATGGTTCCTGCTAGACTTTCCTGGTGGTCCATTGCTTAAGATTCTGGGCTTCCACTGTAGGGACAAGGATTCCATCCCTGCTCAAGGTTTTGAGGGAGGAAACCAAGTCTGACTCCATGTTGGAAGCTGTTTCTTTGGCTTGCTTTCAGTTGCTTTTGCTATCATGATCACACTTAATGAATTGCCTTGAGGACCCTTTCCCTTTGCCTGACTTTTAATTTTACCCCCTTATCTGTTTTGACACTTCTCTGAGGGGGCGTGGTTTTGGTTTGATTTGTTCTATTTGCATTTATCCTGCCTGACACTCTCTGAGCTTCCTGGATCTGTGGCTTCTTGTCAGACATTAATTGGGGGAAACTCTCAGTCATTATTGTCTCAGATGTTTCTTCTGCCCCTTTCTTCTCCCTCTGGCACTCTATTATACACATATCATGCCTTTTGTACTTGTCTCACAGTTCTGGAATAGTCTTGTCTGCTTTAATTCATTGTTTTTTGTCCTTTTTCAGTTTAGATATCCTCAAGCTCAGAAATATTTTCTCCATTACACACACATTATGCCTCAAACTCAGAAGTGTTTTCCTCAGCTCTGTATAGACTACTGAGTCCTCCTAAGTCCTCAAAGACACTCCTAATTTCTGGTTCAGTACTTTTGTCCTCTGGCACTTCCTTTTGGCTCTTTCTTAGAATCTATATATCTCTGTTTATGCTTCCTGTCTGTTCTTGTGTGCTTTCTACTTTATTCACTAGATTCCTCAGCATCTTAATCATGGTTGCTTTCAATTCCCAGTGTGATAATCCTAGCATTCTTGCTGTGCTTGAGTCTGGTTTCTGATGCTTGCTCTATCTCTTCAAACTGGGCTTTTTGCTTCTTAGTATGCCTTGCAATTGTGCTAGGTTGTAATGGGCTTTTGCTAATGTGATGATAAAGTGTGATGGAGAAAGAGAAGCGTTCTCGGTCCTGCAGTTAGGTCCCAGTTTAGCGAGTCTCTGCTTTTGTACTGTGAACTTCACAAGTGCTTCTCAGTCCTCCTTACTCAACCAGGATGGAGCAGGATGTCTCTAGTGAGCTGGAGTTGGGTATTTTTCTTCTCCCAGTTTAGACAGGCTCTGATATATTCCCAGCAGATTAGACTGTGGTTACATGGTTCCTGCTAGACTTTCCTGGTGGTCCATTGCTTAAGATTCTGGGCTTCCACTGTAGGGACAAGGATTCCATCCCTGCTCAAGGTTTTGAGGGAGGAAACCAAGTCTGACTCCATGTTGGAAGCTGTTTCTTTGGCTTGCTTTCAGTTGCTTTTGCTATCATGATCACACTTAATGAATTGCCTTGAGGACCCTTTCCCTTTGCCTGACTTTTAAAGGGCCTTTGTTCAAAACCCTGTCCAGCTGTGGATGGCAGGAAGCAAGAAATTGACATATCCTCTGCCTGAGGCTTGCCATTCTAAGACATGTTTGTAAGATTTTTGACCTTTTTGCTTTGCTTCCTTACCTCCCCCCATCTCTTATCTATAAAATTCCCCAAAAGACGGTTATTTTGAGTTGCTAGCCTGTTTTCTTTTCTGTCAGCTGCTTTCCAAAGAAAGTAATTTTCCTTGCCTTGACACCTTGGATTCATTGGCCTGTCATGTGGCGAGCAGAGGAAGCTTGGACTCAGTATCAAGAGGACCCCCACAAGCCATGTGGCATGGCCAAGATAAAAAAAAGATTTCTTCTGAGGACATGAGGGCAGACCTTGTTAAGAAAAATAGAGTGTTTTGGCATGTTTCAAAGTGGTTCTTTCCTCTTCCCTCTCCTGGAAGCATGAGCAGATTTTTTGTTGATCTTCACTGTGAAAACCTGGCTGGAAGTAAAACTTGTCAAAAATGGGAGCACTCATCTGACAAAGTCTCTTGGGATTCCTGTCCACACTGAGGCACTGTCAGTTTGTCAACTACTGTTCCTATTCTGACTCTGATTCCCACAGAGGATTTTGCTCTGGCAAGTCGTGATTCTCTGTATTTGTCTTTATGTCTCTATGCTTTGGTGTGGGGCCAGCCCGCAGAGGAGAAACGGTGGCGGGATTGCCCGTGGCCAGGCCATGGTAAGATTGGAGAAGGGTGAGCCTACTGTCAGTCAACCCAGCCTCTGGCAAGTGAAGGACAATCAGACGCGACAGGGGTTCCGTCGAAGCAGTTCCGTTTTATTAGTGCAGACTTACAGCTTATATAGGCAAGTGAAGGGGGTTTCCTAAGGGACTTCCTATAGTTACACCAATCAAGCGAAAGGTCAAGCAATCATGCATCTACATCGCAATAGGACTCCATGGAGAGCATGTGTTGTCCACGAGCATGGAAACCAAGGGGACCAATCAGAAGTTTTGACAAACTTTGGATCACACCCTCATCTCTTCCTGTAGGCACCATCTTACCTCTAAACCGCAAACACGTGCTTAAGCTTCCTTATGATTGCAAAGGTCCTCTTTCATCTCAGAGCCCCACACTTTGGGGGTGAGGTAGCAATTTGCAATGTGACCTTACTTCTCATAGGGTTCTAAAAACAACTGTTGATCTTGCAGTTTGTTCACCTTTTTACTGGTTAGGATTCGTTGGTGACTTTCAAGGTCCTTATATTTGAACCAGAAATTGGAAGTTTAATCTGCATTTTTAGCTCTGCAACTTCTGTCAAACTGTGATCCGTTTTACTTCATATTTCCTCTGCTTTTGTTCACTTATTTCTTCTCTGATTCATTGTAATAGTGCACTAATTGGTGCCATATTTTTGTCATGGTTCTTCTTCAATACATTTTAAATGTATCAGTATAGATCCATGTATGGAGTTTTAATATTCTGTGATTCCCCTGCATCCCACAAGGACACACTTGTGATTTATAATAATTTTGAAGACAGAAGATTCTTGGATTGTTCAAAGGATCACTACTTCCTTCACCAAAATGAAACTATCCAGAAATATAAAACTTTTAAATAACTTTAGATAGATTTTTGAAGGAAGATTGGACTACCATAAACCAAAGTTACTTAAATTGGTATTAATCTTGCTGTTTTTCAGTGAATGAGCTGAAGATTGTTCTTTAAACCAGATCTTGATAGGAATTAGGGTGGAAGATGAGTCATTACTACTGTTCCTATTCTGACTCTGATTCCCACAGAGGATTTTGCTCTGGCAAGTCGTGATTTTTGCTTTGGTTGTGGGGCCAGCCCGCAGAGGAGAAACGGTGGCGGGATTGCCCGTGGCCAGGCCATGGTAAGATTGGAGAAGGGTGAGCCTACTGTCAGTCAACCCAGCCTCTGGCAAGTGAAGGACAATCAGACGCGACAGGGGTTCCGTCGAAGCAGTTCCGTTTTATTAGTGCAGACTTACAGCTTATATAGGCAAGTGAAGGGGGTTTCCTAAGGGACTTCCTATAGTTACACCAATCAAGCGAAAGGTCAAGCAATCATGCATCTACATCGCAATAGGACTCCATGGAGAGCATGTGTTGTCCACGAGCATGGAAACCAAGGGGACCAATCAGAAGTTTTGACAAACTTTGGATCACACCCTCATCTCTTCCTGTAGGCACCATCTTACCTCTAAACCGCAAACACGTGCTTAAGCTTCCTTATGATTGCAAAGGTCCTCTTTCATCTCAGAGCCCCACACTTTGGGGGTGAGGTAGCAATTTGCAATGTGACCTTACTTCTCATAGGGTTCTAAAAACAACTGTTGATCTTGCAGTTTGTTCACCTTTTTACTGGTTAGGATTCGTTGGTGACTTTCAAGGTCCTTATATTTGAACCAGAAATTGGAAGTTTAATCTGCATTTTTAGCTCTGCAACTTCTGTCAAACTGTGATCCGTTTTACTTCATATTTCCTCTGCTTTTGTTCACTTATTTCTTCTCTGATTCATTGTAATAGTGCACTAATTGGTGCCATATTTTTGTCATGGTTCTTCTTCAATACATTTTAAATGTATCAGTATAGATCCATGTATGGAGTTTTAATATTCTGTGATTCCCCTGCATCCCACAAGGACACACTTGTGATTTATAATAATTTTGAAGACAGAAGATTCTTGGATTGTTCAAAGGATCACTACTTCCTTCACCAAAATGAAACTATCCAGAAATATAAAACTTTTAAATAACTTTAGATAGATTTTTGAAGGAAGATTGGACTACCATAAACCAAAGTTACTTAAATTGGTATTAATCTTGCTGTTTTTCAGTGAATGAGCTGAAGATTGTTCTTTAAACCAGATCTTGATAGGAATTAGGGTGGAAGATCATGAGGACTCAATGTGGGAAGGGTGTGGAAAGGATGAAATCTAACAGGAGAAACTGGACAAAATAAGTAAGCTGGAAGCCCAATGACAACAGTAAATTTCCAGTGTACTGAGGAGAGAACTCACCAAGGTTGTCTGTTCCTGAACGTGTTTGACCTTATTAATACTCTTCTCATCATCTTCCTTTGCCTATAACATTCTCATTGCAGGGAGAAAATCAATTCTAGCTCCATGTCGCAAATTGTTTCTTTGACTTGCTTTCCGTCTCTATCATTATTATAATCATGCTTAATGGTTTGCCTGGAGGACCCTGACTCTCTGCCTGATTGTGAAGTAAAATACATTTGTTCCAAGAATCCTGTCTACCTGTAGATGGCAGGAAGAGTGAAGTTAACACTTCCCCAGCCAGAGGCTTGCCATTCTAAGAGATGTTTGCAAGATTAGTTGCCTTTTTACTTTGCTTTCTCATCTCCCCCCATCTCTGATCTATAAAAGAACCTGGTATCCAAACCCCAGTAAGATGTTTTTTTTTCCCGAGGCGCTAGCCTGCCATTTTATTGGTCAGCTGCTTTCCGAGTAAAGTCATTTTCGTTGCCTCAGCACCTCATCTCTTGGGTTCATTGGCCTGCCCTGCCATGTAGCGAGCAGAGCGAGCTTGGACTCGGTAACGTTCTGAGTGTTCTTTCAGAACAATAAATACAGTTTTGCCTGGCATAGCAATTCTATGAAAATCATAGATGGGTAATAAACTATAACATGTCCAATATATATTACTACAGGGAAGATGAACACACACACACACACTCGCTTGCTCACTTATTCACACAGGCTACTGGATGAAGAGCTTGGTTGACTTGGCTACTCAGTTCAACAAGCTGCAGTCGGTTTTCTACCATGTACAGGGCTCTTCGTGATGCAGTTTTTCCTTAACTCCCCAGGCACTTTTCTTATTACCACACCACACCCCTACCCTGGTAATATTAAGCATCTTAATCTCCACAGATGTAACATTCTTTTTCTGGAGTCCAGAGATTTTGCACCATTTGCTTCCTCTGTCTTGACTCAGATTTGAATAGCTCCTCTAATCTTTCAAATGTTAAATTTAGTATCTTACCCTCTTAAAGGGGCTTTCCCAGAGTCTGCCTGCAATGCAATGTCTGTGTTCTACCTATGGCTCTGGAAGATCCCCTGGAGAAGTGAATGGCAACTCAGTTAAGTATTCTTGCCTAGAGAATTCCATGGACAAAGGAGCCTGGTGGGCTGCAGTCCATGGGGTCACAAAGACTCAGACACGACTGAGTGAATAACACTGAACTGAAAATCAAACACCTTCTATTCCAGGACATGAGGCCAGGTGTTCTTCTTGCGACCCTTGGTTATCTAGCTGGTAGTATTCACCAACACATGAAACTGAATCATTATTATTTAACCATTCTAGTCTCAGATCTTGACATACTTCATGACTTATGGTAGGCCTTCAAAATTTGTTGACAGAATAAGTGATTTCTGTGTTAGAATGACTATTTTGGCTAACTTGATTGAATCAAATTGTTTTGAATGTGCTTAGGCATAGTTCTAAGCTATGGACATTTGGAAGGAAATTTTTTTCTTAAAGGTGAATATATAATTTTAGGACTTTGTATCAATCAAAATAGAACAAGATATGCTGCATGAAAAAAACAATGCCAAAATCTCAAGAACGTGTAACAACAATGATTTCATACAGTGTTTATGCTATATGTGAGAAAAGTTACATGGGGATGATATTCATGGAATAAGGAAATCAGAAGTCTTAAGAACAGAGTACTGTGGAAATATTTAACAAGTAAAATAAAGAAGAACATTTTCTGTATTTAAGAATTATTACCAGAAGATAATCATTTCTGTCAGTTTCTGCTGCATTTATGCTTATCTATGTGAGGAAAAATAAGGTTTATGTTGTGTGTTTAAGAACATTTAAATATCCAGCTAGCCAATTCATTAAATTTTCTTATGAAAGTTAGGAATTTGTATTTTTGAATATCACTGTCTTTCTCTAAAAGAGTGATCAGTTTCTTTAAAATTTCCCAATAATATTCCAGAATAAATACACATGAAAGGATGTTTCCATTAGGTACATGAGCTAGCAAGAATGAAAAACTTTCTCTCAGAAGACTTTGTAAGAGCAATTTGTGAGTTGTTTGCAGGTCACTATATTTATTCAGTTTTTATGACTTAGTTCTCATCAAATTTTAAAACCTTATTATTGTGTTATGGGATTAGGGGATCCTGCAGGGTTGCTGTGTGAAGGCCTGGAGGGGAGGGATGGGAGGCACTGGTAGGGGGGTGGAGGAGGGAGGGGGCCAGGGATATACATGTGACCAATCTGGGATTATACATATCCGTAAACAACATAAATCTGTAAAAGTAAAATAAAAATAATTATTAAAGACAAAAAAAAAAAACCTTACTATTTTTATGATTTTTTTTTGAAATATTTGGTTATTAGCAGTGATTCCAATTTGGGGGGGATTGCTTTGGAGTCGAGGTGCTAGCATTCTCTAGTTTACTTCCCACAAGTGGAGAGAATGTCTTAATGTAAGAATTTTATATTTTATACTTTTTATTACTGAGAGAATGGATTATGATGCTTTGTTAAATGATAAATATATCACCTTCTATTCTTTCCCACTTTCTTCTAGCTTATTGCTTCCTTCCATAGGCAATATTTTCAAGAGAGGACCAACTCTGTCCAAGTATGGGCTAGGTAGATTATTAAACGTATGATCTAATTTTAATGGTTTCAAATTCCCCCACCACTCAGTTCCAGGGTTGCACATTCCCACGCTGGCCAGATTTTTTAATGAGCAGCCATTCTGACATGCATGTAATTGCAACTCAGATTGGTGTGTTAACTCTTTCCTTTGTGTCATTCCCTGTTTATATGTTTCATTTCTTGGAGTTTTAAAGAGCAATCATTTTCCTAAGAATGATTTTTTATTTTTTTGTTCTTCTTTGAAAAAATTTTACATGGTTTTGTTGTTTAACTGCCACATATTGACATGAATCTGCCATAGGTATACATATGTCCCCACCCCCAACCTCTTGCCCATCTCTCTCTCCATCCCTCTTCCAGGTTGCCACAGAGCCCCTGTTTGAGATCCCCTAGTCTCACAGCATATTCCCCTCCCTAATACCAATGTCCGTAAGACTGTTCTCTATGTCCACCTCTCCACTGCTGCTTTGCATATTCATTTATCAGTACAATCTTTCTAGATTCCATACACACGTGTCAGTATACAGTATTTATCTTTCTAAAGAGCAGTCTTAAATGGTGAGTTATTTTAGAATTGTTAATAATAAGGAAGAGAAGAAAGAGACTTCAATCACAGGCCAGATGTGCTAAGCAAAGCCTAAATCAATCACTTATTGTTTCATAAGAATTATTAAGAGGAGATCATAAAGGGTGAAGGAAAACTGTCTCTATAATATAGGAATGAAACTTTTCTTAATTTTTATTTCATTTACTTCAAAATCTTTCAGTAATTTCACTCATGAAGTTGAAAGGTAAGTGGTATGGAAGCCACCAAATTTAATTTTAATTCCAGTCTTGCTTAGGTAAGAACATATGTCCTCTGAAGTGGCTTGAGGACCTTCTGGGAAGAATTCCATTTTTTTCTTTTAATTTAAATAGTGCCTGAGATACCAAGACATTCAATTAATCTTATTAGAATAGTGAATGAAGAAATGGATAGATAGCTGTACATTATTCAATTATTGAAGAGATTTCTGGAATAAAAGCCTATAAAATCTATTCTTTTGGGTTTTATATTAAAAAAATCCAAAAAAAAGAGAGGACCAACTCTGTCCAAGTATGGGCTAGGTAGATTATTAAACGTATGATCTAATTTTAATGGTTTCAAATTCCCCCACCACTCAGTTCCAGGGTTGCACATTCCCACGCTGGCCAGATTTTTTAATGAGCAGCCATTCTGACATGCATGTAATTGCAACTCAGATTGGTGTGTTAACTCTTTCCTTTGTGTCATTCCCTGTTTATATGTTTCATTTCTTGGAGTTTTAAAGAGCAATCATTTTCCTAAGAATGATTTTTTATTTTTTTGTTCTTCTTTGAAAAAATTTTACATGGTTTTGTTGTTTAACTGCCACATATTGACATGAATCTGCCATAGGTATACATATGTCCCCACCCCCAACCTCTTGCCCATCTCTCTCTCCATCCCTCTTCCAGGTTGCCACAGAGCCCCTGTTTGAGATCCCCTAGTCTCACAGCATATTCCCCTCCCTAATACCAATGTCCGTAAGACTGTTCTCTATGTCCACCTCTCCACTGCTGCTTTGCATATTCATTTATCAGTACAATCTTTCTAGATTCCATACACACGTGTCAGTATACAGTATTTATCTTTCTAAAGAGCAGTCTTAAATGGTGAGTTATTTTAGAATTGTTAATAATAAGGAAGAGAAGAAAGAGACTTCAATCACAGGCCAGATGTGCTAAGCAAAGCCTAAATCAATCACTTATTGTTTCATAAGAATTATTAAGAGGAGATCATAAAGGGTGAAGGAAAACTGTCTCTATAATATAGGAATGAAACTTTTCTTAATTTTTATTTCATTTACTTCAAAATCTTTCAGTAATTTCACTCATGAAGTTGAAAGGTAAGTGGTATGGAAGCCACCAAATTTAATTTTAATTCCAGTCTTGCTTAGGTAAGAACATATGTCCTCTGAAGTGGCTTGAGGACCTTCTGGGAAGAATTCCATTTTTTTCTTTTAATTTAAATAGTGCCTGAGATACCAAGACATTCAATTAATCTTATTAGAATAGTGAATGAAGAAATGGATAGATAGCTGTACATTATTCAATTATTGAAGAGATTTCTGGAATAAAAGCCTATAAAATCTATTCTTTTGGGTATATTTAAATCAATTTAAAATTGATTTTCCAGTAAGCAGATAGTTCAGAATATTGAGATGAACTCCCAAGATGAGTGTGAGTAATAAATAGTGTAGGTTGAGTATCCTACCATGAAAGACACAATGTGAGTTAAGCAAATGAGTCACTTTTTAAAAAATGTCTCCCAAGGTGCTCTTATTATGTAAACCACCATGTACCATCCATGAAAGACATCTGCTGACCAGTTTCATTAAGCAAACTCTATATTCATATCATTTTAAGTAAGTAATGATTGGAGTAGCCAGGATCTCATTGAGGAGATTTTTTGGCCACTTCTATTGGTCTTTCATTTATTTGTTTTCATCCATCTTTATTCTTTAGCCTGTGTGGGCCTCCCATTGCAGTGGCCCCTCTCCTTGCAGAGCACCTGTCGCCAGCACCGTGTTGGAGGTTACTCTGATTACTATTCTCACTAGTTCTCACTAAGAGACACTATCTATATTAAATAGCTTAGAGACATTTTCGCAAACACGGTGTAGTACCCTCAGGGTTTGAGCCTCGAACTTCGACAGTAAAGTGTTGTGGTCTCGAGTATTGTCAAACCAAGAGTGGGTTTATTAATCATCAAATAAAGGCAAGCACAAGTAATCAGAAATAATCATAACTCAACCAAATGCAAACAGATGTTCTTACCCCAGAGCTGGAGAGTCTCGATCTCACATCGGCACAGCCGATCTTCGTGAGCGAGCCTCCCACACAATCTTGCTTTTCCCTTTTTATATTATTTCCAACTAGAAATCTCAAGTTAATTAATAATCATGAAGAAGCTTTTTGTTTCTCTAGAGATGCAAAAGAGGTCATCACTGGAGCCTTTTCTCCCCCACCAACACCTTTGCTCCTGAGGAGAAACATTCTTACAATTCTTAAGTTACAAAGCGCACTTAGAGTTGTAAAGTGTTTCATTATCATTAAAAAGCGGTAAGAGGAAGAGGTTTTGTGCTCTGTATTAGCACTTCTATAGATGTTTGCTAAAGAAATGGATAGATAGCTGTACATTATTCAATTATTGAAGAGATTTCTGGAATAAAAGCCTATAAAATCTATTCTTTTGGGTATATTTAAATCAATTTAAAATTGATTTTCCAGTAAGCAGATAGTTCAGAATATTGAGATGAACTCCCAAGATGAGTGTGAGTAATAAATAGTGTAGGTTGAGTATCCTACCATGAAAGACACAATGTGAGTTAAGCAAATGAGTCACTTTTTAAAAAATGTCTCCCAAGGTGCTCTTATTATGTAAACCACCATGTACCATCCATGAAAGACATCTGCTGACCAGTTTCATTAAGCAAACTCTATATTCATATCATTTTAAGTAAGTAATGATTGGAGTAGCCAGGATCTCATTGAGGAGATTTTTTTGGCCACTTCTATTGGTCTTTCATTTATTTGTTTTCATCCATCTTTATTCTTTAGCCTGTGTGGGCCTCCCATTGCAGTGGCCCCTCTCCTTGCAGAGCACCTGTCGCCAGCACCGTGTTGGAGGTTACTCTGATTACTATTCTCACTAGTTCTCACTAAGAGACACTATCTATATTAAATAGCTTAGAGACATTTTCGCAAACACGGTGTAGTACCCTCAGGGTTTGAGCCTCGAACTTCGACAGTAAAGTGTTGTGGTCTCGAGTATTGTCAAACCAAGAGTGGGTTTATTAATCATCAAATAAAGGCAAGCACAAGTAATCAGAAATAATCATAACTCAACCAAATGCAAACAGATGTTCTTACCCCAGAGCTGGAGAGTCTCGATCTCACATCGGCACAGCCGATCTTCGTGAGCGAGCCTCCCACACAATCTTGCTTTTCCCTTTTTATATTATTTCCAACTAGAAATCTCAAGTTAATTAATAATCATGAAGAAGCTTTTTGTTTCTCTAGAGATGCAAAAGAGGTCATCACTGGAGCCTTTTCTCCCCCACCAACACCTTTGCTCCTGAGGAGAAACATTCTTACAATTCTTAAGTTACAAAGCGCACTTAGAGTTGTAAAGTGTTTCATTATCATTAAAAAGCGGTAAGAGGAAGAGGTTTTGTGCTCTGTATTAGCACTTCTATAGATGTTTGCTAAAGATAATAGTTTAAAACTGCTAATCCTGTGAGTGGGGCTATTCAGGCACAGGCTTTTATCAGTAACTAGCTACCTATTCATCCTCGGAGGCTTGCAGGCAGCACCTATAGTTAGTGTAAGGAGACAATTGTCTTCTCAGCCAGGATATCTTTTCTTAATCTTTCCTGTGAGAAGCGAACATGCCTTTACTTGCCCCTGACACACTGGCTCTGGGCTTATGCACTCCGGAGCTCCAGCTCAGTAGTTGAGCACATCGGTCCAGTCGCTCAGTGGCATGTGGGATCTTCCCAGGCCAGGGATCGAACCAGTACCCCTTGCACTGCAAGGTGGTGTTCTTACCCACTGGACCACCAGGGAAGCCCCATCATTGAGAAAATTAATTGCACTATTTATGGAATGCTGTTTAGTATTAAGGTTAATTTGGGGCTTCTTTCTGAAGAGAATCGTAGTAGCCAGAGAATCTCATGACCTCTCCACTAAATGCACCAGGGATTTTCCATGTTATTTAATTTGTGTCTATGTCTGTAGCTTTTTTTTTTTTGGGCCACTTCTATTGATCTTTTATTTATTTATCTTTGTTGTCTGGCCTGTGTGGACCTCCCATCGCAGTGGCCTTTCTCGTTGCAGAGCACCCTCTCTGGGCACATGTGCTCCAGAGCTTCAGCTCGGTAATTGGACACATCAGTCCAGCCGCTCCAGGGCATATGGGATCTTCCCAGGCCAGGGATTGAACCAGCGCAGCCTGTACTGCAAGGCAGTGTCCTTACCAACTGGACCACCAGGGAAGCCCTGTAGTTTGTTTTTAAGTGTAACTTTGTGTAGCATTAATTGAACTGGGTTATTCAACCTTGGTGGGGTCTTAAACATGGATGAGATTGTCTTTGTAAACAAAAATATTCATAAACATGCCTTTTAATAGCTTTTCAAAAGCATGAAAAAGACTTTTCATGCAAACTGGTCTGAAGACCAAAAAATTCCTTACTATTCAGACTAGTGTTAGGCTGATCTGAGAGAAACACAAAAGAATCCCATGAAAGAATATTAAACTAAAAGTTTGGAATTCACACTTAGTAATCCAAAACCTTACTAATTTACCTTCAGTCAATCATTCTCTCATACTTATACAACTTGTCATGGACAGATAAGATTGTAGTAACATTTCCATTTTTGCTGTCATGTGAATGTTGTGCTGAGTGTGCATGCTAAGTCTCTTTAGTCATGTCCAAGTCTCTGTGACCTTATGGACTACAACTTGCCAGGCTTATCTGTCCCTGGGATTCTCCAGGCCAGAATATTGAAGTGGGTTGCCATGCCCTCCTCCAAGGGATCTTTCTGATCCAGGGGTCAAACCTGTATCTCTTGTGTTTCCTGCATTGGCAGGCAGGCTTTTTTTGTTAATTTGTTTTTGTGTTTTTTGCCACTAGTGTTAACTGGGAAGCCTCTTCACTAGTAATGTAAGGAGTTTTGAAAATTTGCAAAGAGACTCTAGATGTTTACTTATACCCTTTAGATTACTCCTAGAAATAAGCTTTCTTGCATTTCACTCTCTTTGAGGTAATTTATGTGAAGTGGTGGAGACTGGGTTTCACTAGACTGATAATTTCTTAAAGGAGTCTATCTCCGTGATTACATCTGCAATTTGCCTGTGGCCTGATTTTAAGGCTTTCTACCTATTGACTCATCTTGACAACCAGCCAGAAGGAATTTCAAAGCAAAACATACGGAATGAAAAACTTCCTTCAGCCTTTTCTGCACTCCTGGGAAAGCATTTCCATGCACAAATGTATTCATCTTTGAGCACCCTCTCTGGGCAATGTGCTCCAGAGCTTCAGCTCGGTAATTGGACACATCAGTCCAGCCGCTCCAGGGCATATGGGATCTTCCCAGGCCAGGGATTGAACCAGCGCAGCCTGTACTGCAAGGCAGTGTCCTTACCAACTGGACCACCAGGGAAGCCCTGTAGTTTGTTTTTAAGTGTAACTTTGTGTAGCATTAATTGAACTGGGTTATTCAACCTTGGTGGGGTCTTAAACATGGATGAGATTGTCTTTGTAAACAAAAATATTCATAAACATGCCTTTTAATAGCTTTTCAAAAGCATGAAAAAGACTTTTCATGCAAACTGGTCTGAAGACCAAAAAATTCCTTACTATTCAGACTAGTGTTAGGCTGATCTGAGAGAAACACAAAAGAATCCCATGAAAGAATATTAAACTAAAAGTTTGGAATTCACACTTAGTAATCCAAAACCTTACTAATTTACCTTCAGTCAATCATTCTCTCATACTTATACAACTTGTCATGGACAGATAAGATTGTAGTAACATTTCCATTTTTGCTGTCATGTGAATGTTGTGCTGAGTGTGCATGCTAAGTCTCTTTAGTCATGTCCAAGTCTCTGTGACCTTATGGACTACAACTTGCCAGGCTTATCTGTCCCTGGGATTCTCCAGGCCAGAATATTGAAGTGGGTTGCCATGCCCTCCTCCAAGGGATCTTTCTGATCCAGGGGTCAAACCTGTATCTCTTGTGTTTCCTGCATTGGCAGGCAGGCTTTTTTTGTTAATTTGTTTTTGTGTTTTTTGCCACTAGTGTTAACTGGGAAGCCTCTTCACTAGTAATGTAAGGAGTTTTGAAAATTTGCAAAGAGACTCTAGATGTTTACTTATACCCTTTAGATTACTCCTAGAAATAAGCTTTCTTGCATTTCACTCTCTTTGAGGTAATTTATGTGAAGTGGTGGAGACTGGGTTTCACTAGACTGATAATTTCTTAAAGGAGTCTATCTCCGTGATTACATCTGCAATTTGCCTGTGGCCTGATTTTAAGGCTTTCTACCTATTGACTCATCTTGACAACCAGCCAGAAGGAATTTCAAAGCAAAACATACGGAATGAAAAACTTCCTTCAGCCTTTTCTGCACTCCTGGGAAAGCATTTCCATGCACAAATGTATTCATCTTTCCTTTTAGTTAAAAATCTCATCTAGAAAAATATATGGAGGATTTGGTGGATTTTTAAAAAATTAGGTGATTTCAAGTTTTTGGAAACTCATTATGTTGTCCTGGAGCTCTCATTTTTTTTCATAATTCCCCTGCCCACCTCCTCCTTTCTCCCCATAGATCCCAAAAGTTCACTGCTTCCTCCTCAGTTTCCTATAGAATAAACTGGAAGATCTTTCTGAACAGGAAATATGTTTTATTTATCCTTTTTGTTTTGTCGCCCTAGAGTCCTGGAGGCTTAGAAGGCCCTTAAAACTTACTTAGTGATTTTCTGACTGCTTTTCTGACTAAGTGGCAACATACAGGAAAATAGCATCAAATAATCATAGTTATTAATACAGATACTTTTCCACCTTGTCCCTCCTCTGTTCTTCCAAGTTATTTTAAGAGGATAAACATTGTAAGCAGCATTTTATTATAGCTTACATTTTAAAAGAATTCTTAATAATATTTTGTTTTATAGTCTACTAGTTATTTTAAATGCTAGTTACTAGTTATTTTAAATTTGAAAAGAAAAAAAACCCCATAAAACTAGTATACCTTTATGAATATTCGAAACCACACTTTTATTTTCTTTTTCTTACTTTCTCTCCTTTTCTTTGTATTTTAGAGACATTAAGCCCAAAGAAAGCACAATTTGTTCAAGTCAAGGAGGTATTTCTCAGAGGAAATATAGTCTGCTTTCTTATGGTTCTTTATCAGTTCCTATAAGGGTTTCAAGACGTAATGTCAACAATCTGTAGTCCTTAATGACAATGGGGCAAATGCTTTATTTTACCTGTTGTCTCATACCAGTTCTACAATTTGGTAATAAGAAGAATAAATTAAAGAAGTGAAAATACACTTCAAATGTACAAAAAGTAAAGAAAGTAAAAACAAAGAAATAAGCAAAATAGAACTTTTGTTATAGTGACAGTAAGCAGAATGAAAATAGAGAGTGTTATGAATTAGGACATTAATAAATTGTTGACCTAATAATCTGAGAAAAGCCTAGGAGTTTTGAAATCTGGGTGAAAACAAACTTGGAATTTCATGACATATACAGGTGCATATTAAAAAGGTTTTAGGTGACATGTACAGATAATATATTAAAAAGTTTTTATGAATTAGAGACCTGGATATTTTTCTCAAAGTAATTCAGCCATCTGAGGGCCAAGACAAAATTAAAAGTTTTTCTAGGTAAAGCCTTAAAAAAACCATGGCATTAATATACACTCTTTATAAAGAATTTTTTTTCAGGTTGGCTTCATTATGGTGTTCTTAGGGTCAAAAACAGTGCCTGTCCGTATTAAGCACTCATCTAGTATTTGTGGGACACACACTAATTCAATGAGACAATTTTTTTTTAAATTAGGGTTTAGTTGTTTTACAGTGTTGCATTAGTTTCAGGTGTACAGCGAAGTTATTATTATAGGTCTTTTTTTTTTTTTCATTTTGGCCTCTTTCATTGGTTTTTCATCTGTTTGTTTTCATCCATCTTTGTTCTTTGGCCTGGTGTGGGCCTCCCATTACAGTGGCCTCTCTCCTTGCAGAGCACCAGCTCTGGGCGCATGTGCTCCAGAGCACTGCCTCATAATTGTACTACTGGTCCAGCTGCTCTGTGGCATGTGCGATCTTCCCAGGCCAGGGATCAAACCAGTGCCCCTGGAACTGCAAGGCAGACTCTTTACCCACAGGACCACCAGGGAAGCCCTTGTTACACATCTTTTACAGAGTTTTGTTTACAACTATGCATAGTCCCAAAACAGTCATAGGTATACCCCTGACCCCTCCCACCTGAGCCCCCTCTCTTCCCCTCCAACCCCCCAGGTTGATGCATAGCCCCCATGTAAGTTCCCTTAGCAGTAAGACAATTTTTGAAGCTTCTATGTTTATAAGCTTCTCTGTTGATAATACAGTCCAAGATAGAGAAATCCTAAAACATTTGATATTATTTTCTTAAATACTCATGAACTTTTGATAAAAAATTTGAATTATATGTAACTACTGACATTTGAACATCTTTCACTTATAATGACCACAGTTCCATATTTTAACTGAAAAACCACTTGTATAAATTCAAAATGTAGCATTTTAAGACTGAAAAAATAAAAATGTAATTGGAAAAATAATATATTAGCTATGTTAATGATCTCTGATTATGCCAAAAAGGTTATTTTAATCTGAAAAGGCTGGATCTAGCAAGAATCCTCCTCGAAGCTTGTTAAAATGTATATTTCTGAATCCTCTATCAATTGAAATTTCAGACAAGAAAAATCAAGTCTCAGCTTCTTGGCCTTTCATTCAAATCTCTTTGTATCAAGTCATGGCTTTGGAGTGGTGGTCATCACCACCTTCTTCATGAGCCCCCTTCTGACCCCTTCACTGTTAGTCACACATGTCTTTGTGCCTGATCTTACACATGTTGCACCAGTTAATATACACTCTTTATAAAGAATTTTTTTTCAGGTTGGCTTCATTATGGTGTTCTTAGGGTCAAAAACAGTGCCTGTCCGTATTAAGCACTCATCTAGTATTTGTGGGACACACACTAATTCAATGAGACAATTTTTTTTTAAATTAGGGTTTAGTTGTTTTACAGTGTTGCATTAGTTTCAGGTGTACAGCGAAGTTATTATTATAGGTCTTTTTTTTTTTTTCATTTTGGCCTCTTTCATTGGTTTTTCATCTGTTTGTTTTCATCCATCTTTGTTCTTTGGCCTGGTGTGGGCCTCCCATTACAGTGGCCTCTCTCCTTGCAGAGCACCAGCTCTGGGCGCATGTGCTCCAGAGCACTGCCTCATAATTGTACTACTGGTCCAGCTGCTCTGTGGCATGTGCGATCTTCCCAGGCCAGGGATCAAACCAGTGCCCCTGGAACTGCAAGGCAGACTCTTTACCCACAGGACCACCAGGGAAGCCCTTGTTACACATCTTTTACAGAGTTTTGTTTACAACTATGCATAGTCCCAAAACAGTCATAGGTATACCCCTGACCCCTCCCACCTGAGCCCCCTCTCTTCCCCTCCAACCCCCCAGGTTGATGCATAGCCCCCATGTAAGTTCCCTTAGCAGTAAGACAATTTTTGAAGCTTCTATGTTTATAAGCTTCTCTGTTGATAATACAGTCCAAGATAGAGAAATCCTAAAACATTTGATATTATTTTCTTAAATACTCATGAACTTTTGATAAAAAATTTGAATTATATGTAACTACTGACATTTGAACATCTTTCACTTATAATGACCACAGTTCCATATTTTAACTGAAAAACCACTTGTATAAATTCAAAATGTAGCATTTTAAGACTGAAAAATAAAAATGTAATTGGAAAAATAATATATTAGCTATGTTAATGATCTCTGATTATGCCAAAAAGGTTATTTTAATCTGAAAAGGCTGGATCTAGCAAGAATCCTCCTCGAAGCTTGTTAAAATGTATATTTCTGAATCCTCTATCAATTGAAATTTCAGACAAGAAAAATCAAGTCTCAGCTTCTTGGCCTTTCATTCAAATCTCTTTGTATCAAGTCATGGCTTTGGAGTGGTGGTCATCACCACCTTCTTCATGAGCCCCCTTCTGACCCCTTCACTGTTAGTCACACATGTCTTTGTGCCTGATCTTACACATGTTGCACCAGTCTGTCAAAGTAATACACTTCTCAGCCATCTCTTCATAGATTTTTACTTCACTGTTTATTATCTGTCTTCCTTAGTAGTCAGTAAAATCCTCAGTGGCAGCACCATTCACCAGTACTTACAAGATTCCAGTAAATTTTTCTGGTAAATAGAATATGATCAGTACATATTTGTGATATTAGTAGTTGAATGACATCTATACACTTTCCTATGACATAAATATGAAACACAGCTGTAACTTCTATGCAGTAGGACTGCTGTGGGTGGGTTTATTACTCGCTTGGGACTGGGGAGGAGTTTCAGGAATGGGTCCATTATGTTGGTGGCAAGTCAGGGTTGAGTTTATGAATGAAGGCTAGGAATTTTCTGCATAGGCAAAGACTGACTGGAAATCTTGATTCTCTTTCTCTAGATCTTGCTTTTTTCCTTGCTCTCGAAATGGCACATTCCATAAGTGTTTCTTCATTACTTACACACTTGCTGTTTCTTCCTGTCTACTCCTTATCGTAGTTTGAGAACTCATGTCTGTCTTTAATTAGTAGTTGTGCCTTTTGTTTAACTAGTTTATTGTTATATTATAAATGTTTCTCATAGTGAATTCCTATTACTTTTCTGTAATTCTTTTGGCATTTGTCTTGATATTTGTGCTCAGTGTAAAAGAGAATTAGCTTTTGAAAGCATTCCAGAAAATTTGACCTATGATTTACAACATTTACTTAATGATACAATAGAAAATAAACAAAAGAACATTTCTGAACATCCCCAGAGATTTTCCCTATTAACATCTAATTTTAGATTGTTTCAGTTCCTGCTATTGGTGGTCTTAGGAGCTGTCAGTTCATACAGTGACTTCAAATTTACATGAGAAGGTAATGAGAACCTATGCGAACAAAGTTTTGTTTTTCAATATTCTCCATTTTAACCTTTCCCTTTAAAATTGAGTTAGCATGAGAGGAAATAAGCCCATTTGTCTCCATTGTAAGATGGGAGTGATATCCTTCTCCATTTCCCCAATGATGATCAGCTTCCAGATGGCTTCCTTAACTTGGAAATTTTAAATCAAATTGACTCCAGAGAGCAATTTGACAAGAATTTTTACCAAGTGTTTCTAAGATGGAGCCAGAGGACCAAATAGTAATCAAAAACTGTTCAGAAGACTTACGAGTCAAATTCAAAGTAAGATAGCTTGTGTTTAAGAACTTTCCTGGTGGCTCAGTGATTAAAAAAAAAAAAAAAAAAAAAATCTGCCCATCAATGCAGGACATGTAGGTTTGATCCCTGGGTGGGGAAGATCCTCGAAGAAGGAAATGGAAACACACTCCAGTATTCTTTCCTGAGAAATCCCATGGAAAGAGGAGCCTGGTGGGGTTGCAAAGAGTCAGATGTGACCTAGTGACTAAACAACAATGCAGTTGTTCCATAAGGTCAACATTTGCATACTGAAGAAATTGAAAGAGGAGTTTGTGTAACTGGCCCGGTTTTTTACAAAACAGGGAAGTCAAAATCTGGAACTTCAAAACCCAAGTTTGTCAGCTGCCTCTCTGAATTTGATCCAATATTCCCCACATGGAGTCTTCCACTGTAGAGAGTGTGAATAGGAGGGAGGTTTGAGCCCTAGCATATGTGGACCGTTACAGCAATGACTCTGTTTCTTCCTGTCTACTCCTTATCGTAGTTTGAGAACTCATGTCTGTCTTTAATTAGTAGTTGTGCCTTTTGTTTAACTAGTTTATTGTTATATTATAAATGTTTCTCATAGTGAATTCCTATTACTTTTCTGTAATTCTTTTGGCATTTGTCTTGATATTTGTGCTCAGTGTAAACGAGAATTAGCTTTTGAAAGCATTCCAGAAAATTTGACCTATGATTTACAACATTTACTTAATGATACAATAGAAAATAAACAAAAGAACATTTCTGAACATCCCCAGAGATTTTCCCTATTAACATCTAATTTTAGATTGTTTCAGTTCCTGCTATTGGTGGTCTTAGGAGCTGTCAGTTCATACAGTGACTTCAAATTTACATGAGAAGGTAATGAGAACCTATGCGAACAAAGTTTTGTTTTTCAATATTCTCCATTTTAACCTTTCCCTTTAAAATTGAGTTAGCATGAGAGGAAATAAGCCCATTTGTCTCCATTGTAAGATGGGAGTGATATCCTTCTCCATTTCCCCAATGATGATCAGCTTCCAGATGGCTTCCTTAACTTGGAAATTTTAAATCAAATTGACTCCAGAGAGCAATTTGACAAAAATTTTTTACCAAGTGTTTCTAAGATGGAGCCAGAGGACCAAATAGTAATCAAAAACTGTTCAGAAGACTTACGAGTCAAATTCAAAGTAAGATAGCTTGTGTTTAAGAACTTTCCTGGTGGCTCAGTGATTAAAAAAAAAAAAAAAAAAAAAATCTGCCCATCAATGCAGGACATGTAGGTTTGATCCCTGGGTGGGGAAGATCCTCGAAGAAGGAAATGGAAACACACTCCAGTATTCTTTCCTGAGAAATCCCATGGAAAGAGGAGCCTGGTGGGGTTGCAAAGAGTCAGATGTGACCTAGTGACTAAACAACAATGCAGTTGTTCCATAAGGTCAACATTTGCATACTGAAGAAATTGAAAGAGGAGTTTGTGTAACTGGCCCGGTTTTTTACAAAACAGGGAAGTCAAAATCTGGAACTTCAAAACCCAAGTTTGTCAGCTGCCTCTCCTGAATTTGATCCAATATTCCCCACATGGAGTCTTCCACTGTAGAGAGTGTGAATAGGAGGGAGGTTTGAGCCCTAGCATATGTGGACCGTTACAGCAATGACTCTCATGCTTCCAGGAGAAGTATCTGTCTGAATTATGCTTTATACATGGGACCTTTCATTCCATTTTGTGTTTACTGGATGCTAATCCATTTTTCAAGTCCTATTTTTGTCTTAGGTTTGTTGCTTTCTGGTTCTCCTACCCATTCTCTCTCTGATTCCATCTTTCGACTCCATGCTAAGAGGAGGAAGGATACTCTAGTTTTAAGCCATTCAATCTTTCCTGGTGAAAACCAGAAAATTTCCTCCCTGCAGCTTCTCAGTAAATCAATAGGCGTGGCACGAGACTGGTCTTAATTAGTCCCAAAAAACGTTCTTAATTTAAGTTTGCAGTTTTTAAGGTTGGTTGGAAATACCTAAAAGGAGTCTTAAACGATTAAGATAGACTCTCTTAAGCAACTGTGTGAATTTGTATTGAAGACGTGAAACACCAGTGCATTTTTTTTGGTGAACATGACGCAGGAACCAAACAACATATTTTCTCCTGAGGAAGGAAATCTTATCTCTCTGTTAAAACAATTAAATAAAATCAAAGGAAAGAGGTGGGGCTGACAGAAAAGAACCTCTGTTCAGTTCTTTTTCTTTTCTTCAATTTATTTTTTAATTGGAGGAAAATTGCTTTACGATGTTGTGTTTCTGCCACACAACAACATAAGCATATACATATTTCTGTCATAAATGTATACACATATGTGTGTATACATGCACACACACACACACACACACGTACACACACACACGTACACACACAAATATCTATATCCCCTCCCTTTTCAGCCTCCCTCTCTTCCCCCATCGTACCCCTCCAGGTCATCACCGAGTGACTCGCCTGGCTCCCTGTGCTGTCTAGTAACTTCTCCTCAGCCATCTGTTTTACACACGATAGTGTATATATGTCAATGCCGTTTTCTCCATTTGTCCTACTCTCTCTTTCCCTTACTGTGTCTGACAGAAAAGGTTTTCATTTCACTTCTTGATGTATCACATGATCTTTGTAAAAGTTAAACCAGATGGAAAGAAATAGATGTTTTCGGCAAAAATCCATGAAGAAATTTGCAAGGGAAACTACTTTGAGATTTCGTTTTCATCTTTACTAGTGTACATATACCTGATTATCTAGGTCAGAAGACCCTTGTGCCTCTTTGATTAATGTCTTATAAACATGTTACTACTAGAATAACAATCAAGAGGAAAAGTCACCCTGCTACTTCCTGCCTTTCAGTTAGGAATATAGGCAGAGCTTCCCTTATTGTTCCTGTCTCTCGGTGTTAACCTTTATCATAATGACCCAGAGGTAACACCTTCTGATAGTAAGTTTTCCCAGTAAGAATAATTCAACTGTCATTTCTCCCCCAGAGTTGATGTGGAGATTGGAGCTACTTACAATGAAATTTCTTAAGATATTACTCTATGATGGTTACTTCAAATACTTTTATGCTTTAATTCTGCTAAGTAATTTATCAGGACATAGAACTTACATTTATAATTTATAAGACTTCCAGAAATGCACACTTCTCCATAATATAGTAAGGATTCTGTTCTTCTTGGTTTTACTATCTTTGAGCCACAAATGCTGGAGTGAAAGATACACTGATGCAGCATATTTACCTTAGAAATAACTGACAGAGCCAAATTATCTGCTGAGAATGACCAAACATTTCGTGTAAAATATGATACTTGAAAACTAACTTAGGGATACTTTCCGTGCCTACTAAGAACCTGGATTTTCTGACAACTTCCAGGTGCTCACCTATCAATGATTACTTTTATTTATGAGACTAAATATATTCTTATTCACTTAGTAAGACATTTGTTTCTTGATGAATCAGTATCTCTTTGGTTTACCACATGTCTAATAAACATTTCCTATCTTGCTTAATTCGCCATATGTAATGGCCTTTTATTCTCATGAGTCAGCATCTTATGACATGCACAAGTTTGAGTGTGCAGTATGTGTGACTGTGGAATGTGAGGATAAGTAAGTGTTGATTTTACTTGAGTGAAACTCAGGTTCAAGTCTTAATAGATACCGCTTGGATGTAAAAAAATGATCTGATAGGCAATTATCGTAATAATCAGAATTCTTTTAGTCATCTAGAAAATTGTTAATAATTTGTGGGGAATTTTAATTTTCTTTTCCCAGTTTTTCATTAATTGATCATGTTGAAAATATTTACAAAATATTATTGTTGTTTTTGCTGTTGTCTATTTGTTTTATTTTGCTTCATTAATTTTGGGGAAGGCGATTCCACTCACCAATACTTGTACTAGAAGAGTATCTCTCTTTCAAGTGAATTAAGTATGCCAGATATTAAGTGCTATGAAACGAATGCATCCTTTCAAAATTCAGTATGTTGAAGCATTAATTCAGAAAGTGATAGGACCTTGGAGAGGTAATTAGGTTTAGAAGAGGTCATCAGGGCAGAGCCCCCATGCTGGGATTAATACACTTATAAGAAGATAGAAGAACCAGAGCTTGTTTTCTTTGCAAGAAGGCAGCTGCCTATAAATAGGAAGAGAGACCTCACGAAGAACCCAACCATGCTGATCTTGACTTCCAGCCTCCAAAACTGTGAGAAATAACTGTTTGTTGATTTACCAGTCAGTCTATGGTATTTTTTACAGAATTATGAGCTAAGATATTAGGGTTTATCATCTGAATGTGTTTTTTCTTTTTGAGTTGTATATGTTGAAGGCATAGATAAATGAGATGTGTACTAAGCCCACATGGAGCTTACAATCTAGAGCAGGAATCACAATACATATACCAGCTGCTATGACACAAACTGAAAATTAAGAGATAGCATGAGAGCCACATCCCATCTGCCATATAAAGAAGAAAAGAAAAGGAAAGGAAGCATTTCCAGCTTGAGCAGTTGTTTTACCCTTGAGGATCATTAGATGTCTTTACCAAAATTTTAATATCTATTATCAAAATTTCAAAAATAGGGAAATCAGAAAGAATAGTATCATGAAAACTATATACCCAATCCCTTAGATTCAATTGTTATTAACATTTTGCCATATTTGCTTAAAAAAATAAATTTTGATCATGAAAAAGCCAGGAGAGACATTTCAGTTTAAAAAAAAAAAAGATGAAGGCAGACACTGGAGTGAAGAGATTCTGGGATTGCTTGGGGCAAAACAAAAGAGGATAAGGGACAAAAGACAAACCGAGGCTGTCATATAACTGGTGTCTGGATCATATGAACCTCAAGCCTAAGAAGCTTTGTATGTGAAGGAGTGCTGGGATAGAAAAGTTCTAACTTGTTTTGTATAGCACACTATGTGGCCTGTTCTCATGTATATTATTTCATATAAGATGTTATGATTTTTTTCTAGATATAAAAGATTTTTTTTCTTCAGAGGTGTTATTCAGAAAGAATTTCTAGCATGTTGGGAAGAAAGAATGAAAGTATGGAGGTCAGTTTAGGGGACTAGGCACGAGAACTACGTGAGTGCTAATGAAGTAAAGCTTAGTACAGGGCATGGTGAAAGAAAAGAGCACATTTGCTACACAATTTTAGTTAACTTTCAAGGATGTGGAAATAGACTTGGTGTGGATCACAAAGGGAAGGAGGAGGCAAATGAAGAAGGGAATACGAATAAGCTAATATTTCATGAAAATGTCCTCTGCGTCAAACCCAATGCTAAATATTTTACTTAGATTATTTTTCTTGTGCCTTTCAAAGTCAAATGATTGGTTTTCCTATTTTTAAGAGGAAGTTGAGGCAGAAAGAAATTAGAACACTTTTATGGATAAAAGGAACTTGAAAGTAGAAGACTGTCTTGCAAATCCAGTCCTGTAGTTTATTTCTACAAGTTCTCATTTTTCTACACTGCCTCCCTAAAATGCATTTACAAGGAGATTTGGGATCTTAGTGAAGCAAAGAGGGGTGATAGAATTAAAAATCACAAGAGGAAAAACTAGCCATGGAGAATGATAATGGATTTGGTTTGGATGCTGAAGCACAAACTCTGGCTGTAATGCCTATTCTCCTCTTCCCCAGTTTCCTTCCAACTTTAACTGTTACCTGGTTGTCTGAGACAAAGAACATAGTTTTCAGCTTCTCTGGCAAATGGGTGCAGAAACATGACAGAATTTTGGCCAGTTGGAAGTAGGTGAAATGCTAAGTTCAGTTTCCAAGAAATGTCATTAAGGAATGAAGTTATGTTCCTTTTCCACCCTATCTCCCTGATAGATGGAAGGCAGGGGCCATGGCTACAGTTTCAGCAGGAATTCTGAAGAATTTATGGCTCGGATAATGAGACCAGAAGTGAACCAAACAATAACGAGATATAAGTAGCTGGATTCCTTCCAGTGTGGAATAAGGAGAGAGTAAACTTGTCTAAATTGTGATTACTCTAGAATTTTTCCCATGTGAAAAGATAATCTTGTCTTACCAAATATAAACATGCTGATTTTTATTTCTCTTACATTGCTCCCTTTCTTCTCTTCCTTTTTGGTTAAATAAGTACCTTCAGTGTATAAATGCCTGTACTATTTTTTGAAATATAATTGTTTTAATGTTGCAGTTTTTGCTGTACAATGGAGTGAATGAGCTATATGTATGCATATACACCTTTCCTAGTGAATCTTCCTCCCACCCCGCTGCCATCTCAACCATCTAGGTTATCACAGAACACCAAGTTGAACTCCCTGTGCTAAAGTAGGTTCCCACTAGCTATCTGTTATACACATGGTAGTGGCTCAGATGGTAAAGAATCTGCTTGCAATGTGGGAGACCTTGCATCAATCCCTGGGTTGGGAAGATCTCCTAGAAGAGGGAATGGCAGTTCACTCCAGTATTCTTGCCTCAAGAATCTGCATGGAGGAGCCTGGGGCTATAGTCCATGGGATCACAAAGAGTTGGACACGACTGAGTGATTAAGCACAGCACATCACAGGGTATATATGCCATTCCTAATCTCCCAATTTGTCTTACCATCCTCTTCTCCCCTTTCCTGTGCCTCTATGTCTGCCTCTGTATTCCTGCCCTGAAAATAGGTTCATCTGTACCATTTTTCTAGATTCCACATACATGCATTAATATATAATATTTGTTTTTCTGACTTGTGCATGACAGTCTCTAGGTCCACCCATGTCTGCACAGATGACCCAATTTCATTCCTTTTTATGGCTAAGTAATATGCCATTGTATATATGTACCGTATCTTTTTTATCCATTCATCTGACATGAGACATTTAGATTGTTTCCATGTCCTAACTATTGCAAATAGTACTGCATTGACCATTGGAGTACGTGTGTCCTTTAGAATTATGGTTTTCTGAGGGTTTATGCCCTGTAGTGGGATTGTCAGGTCATGACAGTTCTGTTTTTTTGTTTTCTAAGGAACCTTCATAAGCTGTATCAATTTGCATTCTCATCAATAATGTAAGAGGGTTCTCTTTTCTGTACACCATCTCCAGCATTTGTTATTCATAGACAATAACGAGATATAAGTAGCTGGATTCCTTCCAGTGTGGAATAAGGAGAGAGTAAACTTGTCTAAATTGTGATTACTCTAGAATTTTTCCCATGTGAAAAGATAATCTTGTCTTACCAAATATAAACATGCTGATTTTTATTTCTCTTACATTGCTCCCTTTCTTCTCTTCCTTTTTGGTTAAATAAGTACCTTCAGTGTATAAATGCCTGTACTATTTTTTGAAATATAATTGTTTTAATGTTGCAGTTTTTGCTGTACAATGGAGTGAATGAGCTATATGTATGCATATACACCTTTCCTAGTGAATCTTCCTCCCACCCCGCTGCCATCTCAACCATCTAGGTTATCACAGAACACCAAGTTGAACTCCCTGTGCTAAAGTAGGTTCCCACTAGCTATCTGTTATACACATGGTAGTGGCTCAGATGGTAAAGAATCTGCTTGCAATGTGGGAGACCTTGCATCAATCCCTGGGTTGGGAAGATCTCCTAGAAGAGGGAATGGCAGTTCACTCCAGTATTCTTGCCTCAAGAATCTGCATGGAGGAGCCTGGGGCTATAGTCCATGGGATCACAAAGAGTTGGACACGACTGAGTGATTAAGCACAGCACATCACAGGGTATATATGCCATTCCTAATCTCCCAATTTGTCTTACCATCCTCTTCTCCCCTTTCCTGTGCCTCTATGTCTGCCTCTGTATTCCTGCCCTGAAAATAGGTTCATCTGTACCATTTTTCTAGATTCCACATACATGCATTAATATATAATATTTGTTTTTCTGACTTGTGCATGACAGTCTCTAGGTCCACCCATGTCTGCACAGATGACCCAATTTCATTCCTTTTTATGGCTAAGTAATATGCCATTGTATATATGTACCGTATCTTTTTTATCCATTCATCTGACATGAGACATTTAGATTGTTTCCATGTCCTAACTATTGCAAATAGTACTGCATTGACCATTGGAGTACGTGTGTCCTTTAGAATTATGGTTTTCTGAGGGTTTATGCCCTGTAGTGGGATTGTCAGGTCATGACAGTTCTGTTTTTTTGTTTTCTAAGGAACCTTCATAAGCTGTATCAATTTGCATTCTCATCAATAATGTAAGAGGGTTCTCTTTTCTGTACACCATCTCCAGCATTTGTTATTCATAGACAAAGGTCTGCATAGTCAAAGCTATGGTTTTTCCAGTAGTTGTGTATGGATGAGAGAGTTGGACCATAAAGAGGGCTGAAGGATGAAGAATTAAGGCTTTGAAACTATGGTGCTGGAGAAGACTTTGGGAGTCCCATGGATTGAAGGAGATCAAATTAGTCAATCCTAAAGGAAATCAATCCTAAATATTCATTAGAGGGACTAATGCTGAAGTTCCAATATTTTGGCCACTTGATGCAAAGTGCTGACTCATTAAGACCATGATGCCAGGAAAGATTGAAGGCACAAGGAAAAGGGAGTAGCAGAGGATGAGATAGATAGCTTCACTAACTCATTGGATTGAGCAAACTCCAGGAGTCAGCGAAGGATAGGGAAGCTTAGCATGCTGCAGTCCATGGGATCACAAAAAATCAAACAGGACTTACCAACTGAACAACAACAACATGGAGCTCAGTATTAAAAAAAAATAGGGCAGAAAATAATTATATAAAAAAAATTGGGCAGGAAGCTTAAACAGACATCTCCCCAAAACAGACATTCAGATGGCCATGAGACACATGAAAAACTGCTCAACATCACTGTTAGAAAAATGGACATAAAGACTACATGCCAGAATGGCCATCATCAGAAAATCTATGAACAACAAATGCTGGAAATGGTGTACAGAAAATTGTCATTTCCTAATGAAGGTTGTTCTAACTCTATGTAAATAGATGATGGAGATTTTTTTTTTATAATTATTATTTATTTTTTATTTTGGGCCGTGGTCGGGTTGGGGAGGGAGGGGAGCAGGCAGGCCACTTCTATTGGTCTTTAATTTCTCTATTTTCATCCGTCTTTGTTCTTTGGCTCCTGCGGGCCTCCCATCGCGGTGGCGTCTGTTGTCGCAGAGCACCGGCTCTGGGCGCATGCTCTCCAGAGCTCCGGCTCGGTGATTGGACACATCAGTCCTGCCGCTCTGCAGCACGTGGAATCTTTCCAGGCCAGGGCTCGAACCGGCGGCCCTTGCACTGCAAGGCGGTGTCCTTACCCACTGGACCACCAGGGGAAGCCCGATGATGGAGATTTTGAGACTATATGACTCTTTGGCTCATATATGTCTCTGGAGGTGTGTGGAGCAATCATTCCAGGTGGCACATACTGTTGGTGTGTTGGGTTCAGGGACTCTGGAGCTAAGCATTAAGTAGTGGTTGAATTCTTAGTAACTAATCTCAAACTGGGGTGCCTATATTTTATATCCATCTCAAGTGTGCTTTGGAAGAGAAAAAGTAAAAGTGCTTACACCAAAAGATGAAATCATGAGGATGCTTATAGGTACAGCTACAATTCTTCCTTGTTCTGAAATAGAAGGTAGGCTTCTTTAGATGGAGACCAGATCTGGTTTATTGCTAGCCTTAGGGCAGAGTTTAGATATAGAAAATAGGATACATTCAGTAATTATTTATTAAATGAATACTGGGCGAAGGATAGGGAAGCTTAGCATGCTGCAGTCCATGGGATCACAAAAAATCAAACAGGACTTACCAACTGAACAACAACAACATGGAGCTCAGTATTAAAAAAAAATAGGGCAGAAAATAATTATATAAAAAAAATTGGGCAGGAAGCTTAAACAGACATCTCCCCAAAACAGACATTCAGATGGCCATGAGACACATGAAAAACTGCTCAACATCACTGTTAGAAAAATGGACATAAAGACTACATGCCAGAATGGCCATCATCAGAAAATCTATGAACAACAAATGCTGGAAATGGTGTACAGAAAATTGTCATTTCCTAATGAAGGTTGTTCTAACTCTATGTAAATAGATGATGGAGATTTTTTTTTTATAATTATTATTTATTTTTTATTTTGGGCCGTGGTCGGGTTGGGGAGGGAGGGGAGCAGGCAGGCCACTTCTATTGGTCTTTAATTTCTCTATTTTCATCCGTCTTTGTTCTTTGGCTCCTGCGGGCCTCCCATCGCGGTGGCGTCTGTTGTCGCAGAGCACCGGCTCTGGGCGCATGCTCTCCAGAGCTCCGGCTCGGTGATTGGACACATCAGTCCTGCCGCTCTGCAGCACGTGGAATCTTTCCAGGCCAGGGCTCGAACCGGCGGCCCTTGCACTGCAAGGCGGTGTCCTTACCCACTGGACCACCAGGGGAAGCCCGATGATGGAGATTTTGAGACTATATGACTCTTTGGCTCATATATGTCTCTGGAGGTGTGTGGAGCAATCATTCCAGGTGGCACATACTGTTGGTGTGTTGGGTTCAGGGACTCTGGAGCTAAGCATTAAGTAGTGGTTGAATTCTTAGTAACTAATCTCAAACTGGGGTGCCTATATTTTATATCCATCTCAAGTGTGCTTTGGAAGAGAAAAAGTAAAAGTGCTTACACCAAAAGATGAAATCATGAGGATGCTTATAGGTACAGCTACAATTCTTCCTTGTTCTGAAATAGAAGGTAGGCTTCTTTAGATGGAGACCAGATCTGGTTTATTGCTAGCCTTAGGGCAGAGTTTAGATATAGAAAATAGGATACATTCAGTAATTATTTATTAAATGAATACAAATAGTGAATTTACATGACTGCCCCATATTATGCTAAAATAATACCTTCTTTTGAGTGTGTGTGTATATAAAAACTGAAAATGAGAGTTCATATATATGTATATATACCATATATATGCAAATATAAGATCATGTATAAAATATGTATTTATGAAAGTGATAATAGTAATGATAGTTGTAGTTAACATATGTTAACCTTTTATCCATTTCTTTGTCAATGGATAAAAGATTGCTTTCTTTTCTTGGCTATTGTAAACAGTGCTGCAATGAATGTTGGGGTGCATGTATCATTTCAGAGTGTTTTTCTGCAGATACATACTCAGGAGTGGATTGCAGGGTCATTTGGCAACTCTACTTTTAGATTTTCAAGGAACCTTCATATTTCTTTCCATAGTGGCTGTACCAATGTACATTCTCACCAAGAGTATAGGAGAGTTTCCTTCTCTCCACACCCTCTCCAGCATTTATTGTTTGTAGATTTTTTGATGATAGCCTTTTTGACTGGTGTGAAATCTCACTGTGGTTTTGATTGCCATTTCTCTAATATTTATTGATGTTCTACATCTTTTCATGTGCCTCTTGGCCATCAGTATGTCTTCTTTGAAGAAATGTCTATTTGGGTTTTCCACCCATTTTTTGACTTGGTTGTTTGTCTTGATGATACTAAGCCTGATGAGCTGTTTGTAAATTTTGGAAACTAACCCCTTGCCAGTCATAACATTTGCAAAATTGGAATTAGAATATTGGTTGTATGTTTTTACTGACTCTTTTTTTCGTGAACTAAAGTATAATTTGCTAACAAAATGCTTAGTAGTCTCTTCATTTTCAGTATGCAGTCACGTACACAGGCACCGAATAAAGAAAATCCCAGCTGTATCATTCTCTTGTTTTCAATATGATAGTCTAAAATGATCAGGTGCTCCAATGAAACTAGTTAACTGTGTGTTTGTGATAAACTATATTATTACTTGCTCTCTTGCTTAGGAAAGCAGACATCTGATTCCTAGTGATATTCATTACCTACATCTATGGAAGCACAAAACAGAGTATTATTAGGTTGGTGCAAATGTAATTATGGTTTCAGACTGTGAATTTTAAATCAGTATAACTAGGCTCAAACACATCTTTATTAATCAGAATAGGAGTCATTAAAATCAACACAATTTTGCTGACAAGAAATAACTTTGTTGTTCCTGTAGCATAAAAATTTGTGCTTCAACAATCTCTTGAAAAGCATTTTCTGCCTTCTTCAGGTTGTGGAAGCATTTTCTCTGCAAAAAAGTTGTCGAGATGTTTGAAGAAGTGGTAGTCTGTTGGCAAGAAGTCAGGTGAATATGGCAGATGAGTCAAAACTCCATAGCCCAATTTATGTTCAACTTTTGAAGCATTCATTGTGCAACATAGCCCTTTCCATTGACCAATGCTGGCCACAGGCATTGGAGTTTTTGGTGCATCTATCAATTTGCTGAGCATACTTCCCACATGTAAGGGTTTTGTCAGGATTCAGAAGGCTGTAGTGGATCAGATGGGCAGCAGACTACGTAAACAGTGACCATGATTGTTTTTTGGTGCAGATTTAGTTTTCAGAAGTTCTTTGAAGCTTCTTCTCAGTCCATCCATTAAGCTGGTTGTTGCCAGTTGTATAAAATCCACTTTTCATTGCATATCACAATCTGATTGAGAAATGGTTTGCTGTTTTTGCATAGAATAGGAGAAGATGTCTCTTCAAAAGAACGATTTTTTTTGATTTCCTGTCAGCTGAAGAGGCACCCACTTAATGCACTTTTTCACCTTTCCAATTTGCTTTAAATGCTGAATAGTCGACTTAGAATGGTTAAGGTTGATTGTTGGGCAATTTCTTGTGTAGTTGTAAGAGGATCAGCTTTGATGATTGCTCTCAATTGGTTACTGTCAATTCCCAATGACCAGACACTATGCTTCTCAACTTTAAAGCTCTCATCTCTTTTGAAAAACTTCTTGAACCATGACTGCACTGTATGTTCATTAGCAGTTCCTGGGCCAAATAGGTTGTTGTTGGGAGTTGTCTTTGCTGGTTTATGACCTACTTTGAACTCTAATGAGAAAATGACTCAGAATTGTTTGTGATCTAACATCATTTCTGTAGTTTAAAATAAAATACCCAGCATGTAATAAGTCATTGGAAAAAAACAACATAAAATGAGAAACGTGTATTAAAATGAATATAACATAACCACATTTATTTAAGAATGTATTCCAGTATCAAATGGTAAAGTTCAACAATGCAAAAATGCGATCGCTTTTGCATGAATCTAATGTAGATAACACAAATGCATTATTATATAATTATGAAATTGGAATTATTTTTTAACTCTACTCTCTTTACTGGTTTGGAATTATAGTTTTGACCTCTGTATAAGTCTTTAGTTTGTGAACCTCTTAGCAGGTTTCTCAGCTCTTATCCTGGACTTTCTCTCAGGTCCTAGACTCCTACTCAGTGCTGGCAGCCTGCTGCTTCCAAAATTGAAATAGACTAACCAAACTGTGCTTCTTTCTTAGAGGCAGCATATACAAGATATAATAACCTGCTCCTTACCTTAAACAGGATATCCTAAAACTCACCAGCTCTTAAGACCCTTTCTGATAATATGACCTATAAATATTGGTAGGTTTATCTTCCACCCTGTAGTTCAAATGAGGCCATCTAGAGCACTTGAGCTTCATACACACTGGTTCCAATTTGTATTTCATATTCTCTCTGTATATAGAACCAGAGTGACATGGTGCAGAATGTGAAACATCCTATATTCTACATTATGACAAAGAGCAAACAATTAACAAAGCTTGGACCACGGATGTAAATGCTTATTGCTGCCATTTTCATGTAAAGGCAGACTGATTTTAACATTCTCTTTATTTATAGAGATGGAAAAATATATTTAAAATACCTGCTAAGTGTCATATGTTGTGTTGATGTGTTTGAGTAAAAACACATCCACATCACAGCTGTAAATGGAACCACTTTGTTGAGTCTGTGGTATTCCATTGTTATCCATATAGCTTTTGCAAAATATGGCTTTAATGTATACCATAGAGAAAGACTGTATTAACCACATAGTTTTGTTGTGTTTGAGGAAATATTCTAAAGGCACTCTCCAATGATTATCTATTTGTCCTCTTTGGTGTGCTATTACTCTTATAAATGATGGGAACAACAAAAATAAAGAGAATTCTTGACCCCAATTATCCTTAACATTTTTTGGTTGGATAATCCATTTTTTCTATGTTTACGATAGATTGTTTCCAGCTGAATCACAAGATTATTTCAACAATGCAAAAATGCGATCGCTTTTGCATGAATCTAATGTAGATAACACAAATGCATTATTATATAATTATGAAATTGGAATTATTTTTTAACTCTACTCTCTTTACTGGTTTGGAATTATAGTTTTGACCTCTGTATAAGTCTTTAGTTTGTGAACCTCTTAGCAGGTTTCTCAGCTCTTATCCTGGACTTTCTCTCAGGTCCTAGACTCCTATTCAGTGCTGGCAGCCTGCTGCTTCCAAAATTGAAATAGACTAACCAAACTGTGCTTCTTTCTTAGAGGCAGCATATACAAGATATAATAACCTGCTCCTTACCTTAAACAGGATATCCTAAAACTCACCAGCTCTTAAGACCCTTTCTGATAATATGACCTATAAATATTGGTAGGTTTATCTTCCACCCTGTAGTTCAAATGAGGCCATCTAGAGCACTTGAGCTTCATACACACTGGTTCCAATTTGTATTTCATATTCTCTCTGTATATAGAACCAGAGTGACATGGTGCAGAATGTGAAACATCCTATATTCTACATTATGACAAAGAGCAAACAATTAACAAAGCTTGGACCACGGATGTAAATGCTTATTGCTGCCATTTTCATGTAAAGGCAGACTGATTTTTAACATTCTCTTTATTTATAGAGATGGAAAAATATATTTAAAATACCTGCTAAGTGTCATATGTTGTGTTGATGTGTTTGAGTAAAAACACATCCACATCACAGCTGTAAATGGAACCACTTTGTTGAGTCTGTGGTATTCCATTGTTATCCATATAGCTTTTGCAAAATATGGCTTTAATGTATACCATAGAGAAAGACTGTATTAACCACATAGTTTTGTTGTGTTTGAGGAAATATTCTAAAGGCACTCTCCAATGATTATCTATTTGTCCTCTTTGGTGTGCTATTACTCTTATAAATGATGGGAACAACAAAAATAAAGAGAATTCTTGACCCCAATTATCCTTAACATTTTTTGGTTGGATAATCCATTTTTTCTATGTTTACGATAGATTGTTTCCAGCTGAATCACAAGATTATTTCAAATGGAAATAATCCATCCTAAACATAGATATTCTCTTACATAACTCACGGCTTTTAAAATCTGACCGAGGACATCTTTTTGTTTTTTTCTTTTTAAAATCTCTGCTGTACACTTACCCAAGTAAACAGAATTTCCAAGCATTAGTCCAGCCATCTGAACTCTGAACCAGTTCCATAGCTGATTCTTGCTCTGTTAGGTTGAAAACTGTTAGTCAATTATTTCTCTTTGTCTTAAACCATCACTTTGAAAGTTCCATTTTGATTATATTTTGTTGCTTCACTCATGCTTATTAGGTGCATGTTGAGATGATGGCTTACGGCCTAAGAAAATAATATCAATCTCAATTAACTAATTATTATTCTTATACAACTATAGTCTTTTTCCTAGGATTCTGTCACCTTTGCACAGTAAGACCATTAGTTTCTTGTTCTGGTATCTTATGTAATGGACTTCTTTCTGAATTTCATTGTTAGAATCTAACTTTATATGGGAAAAGAAATCTTATAGAGGATTTGGATTATATTGACTCTCTGGTTTGTAAGTTATGGTTCTTTAGGGTTAGACTTTTTTACAATTTGAAATATTGCAGGGATGATCATAGAACTACTTTGAAAATATGAGTCTTTTAACGTATGAAGTTGTTATTATTGTTAATCTTTAGGATCCTAGCATGGAAGCTGCAAAACAGAGAAAACTATGTGCTCTGTGTTGGGACCATCTGAATATATTCATATTACTCAATGTGATTCAATGCTTTTAATAATTTTGTTTATTTATTTATAAGTAATATTTGCAAATTTTGAAAAATACAGAACCTCTAAAAAGAAAAATTACAATCTTTGTCCCATTTCTTTTGACTCTTTCTAATTTTAATTCTTGTTGTAATTCCTCCACAATTGTATATGCATCTAGCACAGTGAGGTGGCTAAAATTATGGAGTCTGGGTTCAAATTCTGACTTCACCACTTATCAGCTCGGTGAACTTCAGCTTATTAGCCTTTTGTGCCTCTGTAAAATTGTGACCTAAGTATCAACTTCTTAAGTTGTAATATATTAAAGTGTTTCAGAATAGTGTTTGACATGTAATATTCTTAATACCTCCAAGATTCTAAATACTACAGTTATATCAATCTTTTTTGAATCAATTTAAAATATTTTGTATTGATGAGAGGAAGCTCTTACATAAACCAGGTTGTCTGGCTGCTCCTCTGCAACCATTTCTGAATGTATTTTAGGCCATATTTCCTTGTTGTTTACTTCATCTTTTAGTAATTTATTTTTATTTCTTTAGCCTTTTCCAGAAATATGTTGAAATCGCCTGTACTCAGAAAGGTCTCCTCCCATTAATTTTTAAAATTAGGTTTATACATTTATTATGGGTTCACTATTATTTGAGTGGAGATTTGGAGGAAAGGAGGGAAACAATATGAGCTTTGTTTATCATATTATGTGAGTAGACAGCCTCTTGAGTAAAAATCCTACTTATGAAGAAATCAAGAGGGAGCTAGAAGAACACTAACTGATACATACCTTCGTAGAAATAGAAAAGACAAAGATTTTTGCAGAATTACTTGGAATTACCTAATATTTCTGATACTTAATTTTCCACCTGGAAATTAAAGTGGATGAATAAGATGACTTCTAAGCTGCTTCCTACTTGAACATGTTATCCTTGTATTGATTTTGTTTTCCCTACAAATCTCTGCCTTCCTTTTTCCCGAACTATCCTTAATCTCTTTCAATAACACATAATCTAGACATACTACTTTCTGTTTGTATCTCCATTATGTTCATGATGGTCCATGACATTTAAAAGAAATCAAAGAAACATTTGCCCCTCTTCCTTAATGATCACCTTTCCCCCAAGGTTAGTAATTATTAATAAAAGGAAAGAACTTATAAACCTTTTACCTTAATTCTTATTTAAGATTAGGCTCAGCAGTGACCATTTCAGTTAATGTATTTGTGGAATAGTTATTTGCGTATTTGGGGAATATGCACATAGTTTCCCTAATAAAACTGGCAGAATATTACTTTCTTTAGAAATGCTTCCTTATTTTCTACAGCTGAGTTTGATAATCCATCAGAAGCAAACATCCAAGATTCATGATTTTTCCTGTTCCTCCATATTCAACATCTAATCAATTCACCAGCAAATATACTTTACTTCTAATGCATATTTATCTATTTTTTTCTTGACAGCAGAGGTTGAGTCACCTCCCTACCTCTAGCCTCCTGCCCTGGTCTCCTAACTGGTTTCCTTGATTCCACTCTTTCACCCTACATTGCACCATTTTGAAATGGTTTCCCAACACACACAGAAATAAATCAAAAAAACTACCTTTTTTCCCCTTAATCTCTCTCCCTTCTTTTACTCCATTCTCATAATACTGGCTCTGCTGTTTACTTAATTCGCCTGTACTCAGAAAGGTCTCTTCCCATTAATTTTTAAAATTAGGTTTATACATTTATTATGGGTTCACTATTATTTGAGTGGAGATTTGGAGGAAAGGAGGGAAACAATATGAGCTTTGTTTATCATATTATGTGAGTAGACAGCCTCTTGAGTAAAAATCCTACTTATGAAGAAATCAAGAGGGAGCTAGAAGAACACTAACTGATACATACCTTCGTAGAAATAGAAAAGACAAAGATTTTTGCAGAATTACTTGGAATTACCTAATATTTCTGATACTTAATTTTCCACCTGGAAATTAAAGTGGATGAATAAGATGACTTCTAAGCTGCTTCCTACTTGAACATGTTATCCTTGTATTGATTTTGTTTTCCCTACAAATCTCTGCCTTCCTTTTTCCCGAACTATCCTTAATCTCTTTCAATAACACATAATCTAGACATACTACTTTCTGTTTGTATCTCCATTATGTTCATGATGGTCCATGACATTTAAAAGAAATCAAAGAAACATTTGCCCCTCTTCCTTAATGATCACCTTTCCCCCAAGGTTAGTAATTATTAATAAAAGGAAAGAACTTATAAACCTTTTACCTTAATTCTTATTTAAGATTAGGCTCAGCAGTGACCATTTCAGTTAATGTATTTGTGGAATAGTTATTTGCGTATTTGGGGAATATGCACATAGTTTCCCTAATAAAACTGGCAGAATATTACTTTCTTTAGAAATGCTTCCTTATTTTCCACAGCTGAGTTTGATAATCCATCAGAAGCAAACATCCAAGATTCATGATTTTTCCTGTTCCTCCATATTCAACATCTAATCAATTCACCAGCAAATATACTTTACTTCTAATGCATATTTATCTATTTTTTTCTTGACAGCAGAGGTTGAGTCACCTCCCTACCTCTAGCCTCCTGCCCTGGTCTCCTAACTGGCTTCCTTGATTCCACTCTTTCAACCTACATTGCACCATTTTGAAATGGTTTCCCAACACACACAGAAATAAATCAAAACTCCTTCCATGACCTACAATGCTTTCCTAACCTGACCTGTTTCCTTCTGCCTCTTCTATTAATCTCTCTCCCCCTTCTTTTACTCCATTCTCATAATACTGGCTCTGCTGTTTACTTAATTGCCAAAACCCTTTCCATCTTTTGGCCATCGGGCTTGTGGTATCCTCTGACTAGAATGGCCTCCCAGATCTTTCTCTGGCTGATCTACTTTCTGTTTACTTCTTTGTTCTAATGCATCAGGACTTCCAAAAGAGCCAGACTTTAGATTGTAAAGATAGAATCAAATGGAATACTAGGAGGTGAGAAGATATATAGCAATGTATGTAGCAAATACGTAGTAAAGGCAGTGGATCAATCACTTAAATAAGCTAGCATGGAGGATAGCAGATAAAAATGATAAAGTCAGGTGTAACTACAATGGACAGTTAAGGGACAGACATGAAGATGTAAAATATGGCATCAGGCACACAAAGCATGGGAGGGGGGAGGCGAGTAAAAACTGTAGATCTTTTAGAATGTTTGAACTTGAATGACTATCAGTTTAAAACACATAGGTATCACTATAGGTAAATATATATGAACTTCATGGTACCACAAATGCACAGTCTACAAGAGATACATAAAAATTAAAAAGAAAGGAACCCAAACATAAAACTAAAGAAAATCATCAAATCATAATGAGCGACTAAAAGAAAAAAAACAGAGAAGACTACAAAAACACCCACAAAATAAGAAACAAAATGGCAGTAAGTACCTAATGATCAAGTCACTTTAAATGTCAGTGAACTTTAAATGTAAATGCCCTAATCAAAAAAGATAGGGTGGCTAATTGGATAAGAAAACAGAATAGACCTATATGCTGCTTACTAGAGACTCAGGAGGTAAAGACATAGACTGAAAGGGGATAGAAAAAGGTATTCTGTGGATCATAGGGAAGTTGTATTTTTAATTAGTATTACTCAGCCAAAAATGAAATTCTGCCGTGTGGAAGAATATGGATGGACTGGAAGATAGTATGTTCAGTGAAATAAGTCAGAGAAAGACAAATACTGAATTTTTATTTTACTTTTAACTTTTACAGAGTTCTGTTGTTTACAGATATGTATGATCCTAGATTACTCATATGTATATCCCCCCCATCCCACCCATCCAGGTCATCGCACAGCACCCCTGCAGGATCCCCTTTTCTCACAGTGCAATAACTATGGCTATTTTCTTCACATATAATAGTACAGGTTTTCGTGCTACTTCCTTTACGCCTCCCACCCACTGTTCATTCCCCACAATGTCCATATGTCTACTGTCCATGTCTGTTTCTTCATCACTTCACTGCATGTGTTATCATTACCATCCTATTAGATTCCATATATATGTGTTAGTATACTGTACTTGTCTTTCTCTTTTTGACTTACTTCACTTTTTTTTTTTTTAAAGATTTATCTATTTATTTTTTTGGGCGGGGGTCGGGTTGGGGAGGGAGGGGAGAGGGCGGGCCACTTCTATTGGTCTTTCATTTCTCTGTTTTCATCTGTCTTTGTTCTTTGGCTCCTGCGGGCGTCCCATCGTGGTGGCGTCTGTTGTTGCAGAGTGTCAGCTCTGGGTTCATGTGCTCCAGAGCTCCGGCTCGGCAATTGGACACATCAGTCCAGCCGCTCCGAGGCACGTGGAATTTTCCCAGGCTAGGGATCAAACTGGCGCCCCTTGCACTGCAAGGCAGTGTCCTTATCCACTGGACCACCAGGGGAAGCCCGACTTACTTCACTTTTTATAATAGGTTCTAGATCCAACCACCTCATTAGGACTGATTCTTCTGCATTTCTTTTTACAGCTGAGTAGTATTCCATTGTGTATATATGAACCAGAGCTTTTGTATCCATTCATTCATTGATGGGCATCTAGGTTGCTTCCATGTTCTAGCTGTTGTATAAAGGGGATAGAAAAAGGTATCTGTGGATCAAAAAATAGGGAAGTTAGACCTATATGCTGCTTACTAGAGACTCAGGAGGTAAAGACATAGACTGAAAGGGGATAGAAAAAGGTATTCTGTGGATCATAGGAAGTTGTATTTTAATTAGTATTACTCAGCCAAAAATGAAATTCTGCCGTGTGGAAGAATATGGATGGACTGGAAGATAGTATGTTCAGTGAAATAAGTCAGAGAAAGACAAATACTGAATTTTTATTTTACTTTTAACTTTTACAGAGTTCTGTTGTTTACAGATATGTATGATCCTAGATTACTCATATGTATATCCCCCCCATCCCACCCATCCAGGTCATCGCACAGCACCCCTGCAGGATCCCCTTTTCTCACAGTGCAATAACTATGGCTATTTTCTTCACATATAATAGTACAGGTTTTCGTGCTACTTCCTTTACGCCTCCCACCCACTGTTCATTCCCCACAATGTCCATATGTCTACTGTCCATGTCTGTTTCTTCATCACTTCACTGCATGTGTTATCATTACCATCCTATTAGATTCCATATATATGTGTTAGTATACTGTACTTGTCTTTCTCTTTTTGACTTACTTCACTTTTTTTTTTTTTTAAAGATTTATCTATTTATTTTTTTGGGCGGGGGTCGGGTTGGGGAGGGAGGGGAGCGGGCGGGCCACTTCTATTGGTCTTTCATTTCTCTGTTTTCATCTGTCTTTGTTCTTTGGCTCCTGCGGGCGTCCCATCGTGGTGGCGTCTGTTGTTGCAGAGTGTCAGCTCTGGGTTCATGTGCTCCAGAGCTCCGGCTCGGCAATTGGACACATCAGTCCAGCCGCTCCGAGGCACGTGGAATTTTCCCAGGCTAGGGATCAAACTGGCGCCCCTTGCACTGCAAGGCAGTGTCCTTATCCACTGGACCACCAGGGGAAGCCCGACTTACTTCACTTTTTATAATAGGTTCTAGATCCAACCACCTCATTAGGACTGATTCTTCTGCATTTCTTTTTACAGCTGAGTAGTATTCCATTGTGTATATATGAACCAGAGCTTTTGTATCCATTCATTCATTGATGGGCATCTAGGTTGCTTCCATGTTCTAGCTGTTGTATAGAGAGCTGCAATGAACATTGGGATACAGGTGTTTCTTTCAGATTTGATTTCGTCAGGGTATAAGCCGAAGAGTGGGACTGCTGGGTCGTATGGTGCTTCTATTTTTAGTTTTTAAAGAAATCTCCATACTGTCTTCCATAGAGGCTGTATCAATTTACATTCCCACCAGCAATGCAGGAGTGTTCCCTTTTCTCCACACCCTCTCCAGCATTTATTGTCTGTCGATTTGTTGCTGATGGCCATTCTGACAGATGTGAGGTGATACCTCATTGTAGTTTTGATTTGCATTTCTGTAATAATAAGCAAGGTTGAGCATCATTTCATGTGTTTTTTGACCATCTGTATGTCCTCTTTGGAGAGGTGTCTAGAGTTTAATTCTGAATAATTGTTTCAGGAACATTGTTCTGGTGTGCAGGCAGTAGTTAACTACTAAAACGTCCATTCATGAGCTGAGTTCACTAGGATCTGGTGTGCTGTTTGTATGGAAAATACAAATTGAGCCTCTTTAGTTAGACAAGTTTCTGACCCTTAAGTTTATTTGCCTATTGGATTACAGTGATTTAAGCATACAGTTTTCTTTGAATAAGAAAAAAACTACTCTAAAAAATTCTAAAAACCATATTCAATGCTTCATAGTATTACTTATTTATAAAATGAAAATATGTAAATGAAAATCATGGCAGCAGGTTAGATCAGGCTGTCAAAAATTGTAGAAAGAACAGAACTATGTAGATGTGGGAGAAAATAGTAAAATTCAGGATAGGATAAAGAAGACAGATAGATCTTAGAAACATGAAGTATGAAGTTCCGGAGCTGGGACCCCATCAAGAGGCAGGGCCAGTGTCCAAATGTCAGGGGGAGACTTAATGTCACCAAGGAAAGGAACTGAGTTCAGAAGGGCAAGAGAGCAGAAGCATTTAGTTATGAGTGCTCGTGAATGTTTTATCATTTCCTGGCAATTTTCTTTTTTGAATTCTTATCACCTCACCATCTGGTAGGAGTTATAAGAAATAGGGCTCCAAGGTAGTCACCTTCAATATTTGTAGGTATGATTTGTAGTGGATGTGACTATAGCCACCAACCAAAGAGTGGGAAATATGTCATAAACCTTTGCCTTTTTCTTATGAACTCAAAGTAGATTCTGAGACCCCTATTGAGTGAGAGAATTCAGTCTCTGTAATTAGGAAAGTTCTCTTTCTTCCTGTCAAGGTCATGGATAAATCCTAGAGGGTTAATGTGCTCAAAAGCCCCAGAGGCTGCTCTTGTCCTTTATTCTTAGTGATTATTACTGAAATGTCCAGTGACTAAGTCTTCAAGGTAACCCAGGTTTCTGGGACTCTGTTGTTTCTGTTTCACGTTTTGGGTACAAAAAAATCTTTATGGAAAGTAAAAGTCTTGGAGATACAAGGAGATGGTCCTGATTTTTTTCTGCCCTCTACCAAAGTCACTTCTTCTTCTCCATGGTATCAAGCATAAGCTTTTCACATATGTCTGAACCCCTAGAAAAGGTGTAACATGGAGTTAACTTCTGATAACTTCTATTTTCTGTGCTATGAAAACCTTTTTGGTAAGAACAGTCAAATGGCACAACAGTACGCTTACAAATAATGAAAATGGAGGTCAGTCATGTATACATAACTCAGTAGCTTATCTAGTTGTTTTCTACCACTGGGAAGCCTTTATGTCCTCTCAAAGAATACTTGTTTCCCATTCCTGTGTAACTGCATACCATTATCATGGTCACCATCTCTACCACCTCCAGAAAGCAGAAACATGTATGATTCCTGCATCCCCTATGGAGATGCCACACCTGCATAGTGTGAGGTGTACACAATACAGTACCGGCCAATGTCTCAGGAACTGGGGAGGTGAGCCTAGGTGCCAGGACAGCCTTTGATGACCTCTTACAGGAGCTTACTTTTCTTAATCTTTCTTCTCCCACCACCAATTCCATTCCATCCAGGGTCTCAGTCTTAGAAGGGTTCTGGGGCACCACTTATTCTCAGTGGTATCTGTCCTTAACTTAAGCACATCTGACATAAAGGCAGCTGTTCAACTTTTGTTTGTTAATGGCAGTTATGGCATTGAATCTTATTCTCCAGCGATACCTAATCATTAGTCATCTTCCTAATCATCCTCTTTCTTCTGCCACTCCTATATCATGATCCTCCTGCTTATGTTTTCCTCAATTAAGCTAATTTGACCTCCATCTCACCCTTTTGAGGTTCAGGCATTCCAGGGTGAGAGAAGAATGAGAATTTGGGGAGCATAATTTCTTAGGACTAGAGTGCTCTCACTCTGGCTTATCTGAAAATGTTAACTGCTCCAAATAATAGTACTGCAGCTAAGTCTTCAAGGTAACCCAGGTTTCTGGGACTCTGTTGTTTCTGTTTCACGTTTTGGGTACAAAAAAATCTTTATGGAAAGTAAAAGTCTTGGAGATACAAGGAGATGGTCCTGATTTTTTTCTGCCCTCTACCAAAGTCACTTCTTCTTCTCCATGGTATCAAGCATAAGCTTTTCACATATGTCTGAACCCCTAGAAAAGGTGTAACATGGAGTTAACTTCTGATAACTTCTATTTTCTGTGCTATGAAAACCTTTTTGGTAAGAACAGTCAAATGGCACAACAGTACGCTTACAAATAATGAAAATGGAGGTCAGTCATGTATACATAACTCAGTAGCTTATCTAGTTGTTTTCTACCACTGGGAAGCCTTTATGTCCTCTCAAAGAATACTTGTTTCCCATTCCTGTGTAACTGCATACCATTATCATGGTCACCATCTCTACCACCTCCAGAAAGCAGAAACATGTATGATTCCTGCATCCCCTATGGAGATGCCACACCTGCATAGTGTGAGGTGTACACAATACAGTACCGGCCAATGTCTCAGGAACTGGGGAGGTGAGCCTAGGTGCCAGGACAGCCTTTGATGACCTCTTACAGGAGCTTACTTTTCTTAATCTTTCTTCTCCCACCACCAATTCCATTCCATCCAGGGTCTCAGTCTTAGAAGGGTTCTGGGGCACCACTTATTCTCAGTGGTATCTGTCCTTAACTTAAGCACATCTGACATAAAGGCAGCTGTTCAACTTTTGTTTGTTAATGGCAGTTATGGCATTGAATCTTATTCTCCAGCGATACCTAATCATTAGTCATCTTCCTAATCATCCTCTTTCTTCTGCCACTCCTATATCATGATCCTCCTGCTTATGTTTTCCTCAATTAAGCTAATTTGACCTCCATCTCACCCTTTTGAGGTTCAGGCATTCCAGGGTGAGAGAAGAATGAGAATTTGGGGAGCATAATTTCTTAGGACTAGAGTGCTCTCACTCTGGCTTATCTGAAAATGTTAACTGCTCCAAATAATATGACTTTATTTCATCAGTGGCAGCTAAGTGTTGTTTTTTTGGGTGGGTGTGTTTCACCCTGAGATGTTCTTCTTCTCACAGAATTGTGTTATGCTTGCAAAAGCTCCTCGTAGTTGAGCTTGGGGTGTTTCCTCTCTGAGAGAGGCAGGAAAGGACAAGATGTCTTGTTTCTTCACTAGTAGGAAGTCTTATTACGCAGGGACAGCATTTCTCAGGCTTGAAGGGACAGTGCAGAGACTTCTAAGAGTGTCTTTTACACAACTATGCTTGATGCCAGAAGGAAAATACAGAAAATCAGTCAAGGTGGTTTACAAAGCCAAGGTATTAGGTGTGTCTGACTCTAAAGATTGAGACTAGGGCTTGTAAGAAAAACAAAAACAAACAAACTGGAGTTGAGAAACCAAGTCAAATTAGGTTAGCATATGGACAGGGTGGATAAGGAAAACTCCAGAGGTGTCAGTTAATGGTCTAGACACTTACATGCTCCCAGTTTGCCACAGAAATCCTCATGAAGGCACCAGTTCTCATTCTTTCATTTTTATCATTAAAAAAAAAAGGGCAAGAATAAGAATGCTCTAGATACGCTCACTGCTGATGAGATAATTTGGAGTTGAAATAGAGAGTATAAACCATTTAGATGCCAACGAAGCTATAAGTTCCTAGTGGGACATGTCAGAGAGAAAAGGAGATCTGACTGGTAAATATCAGTCTCTAGGCTTTCTGGCCCCCGTGAGGGTCTAACATGGACCCCTACCACCAATGACCATAAGAAGTACTTGTTTAGACTTTAGAATGATATTCAGTGGATGATATCAAGTGACGTGGCCTTTGTAAGCACCTTCATGTCTGCCACATATAGAAAATCAATATTCTTAAGTGCAAGAATACATTAAGGGATATCCATAAGAGCTGCCCCAGGCCCAATTAGGAGAAAATAAGTCTGGGAACTTGAGTTCATTCAGAGTGATTTTTCTGGTTAAAAATCTAATCCCTGGAAGGATTTATGAAGATAAATTAGGGCCTCAATTATTTAAGAATCAGTGAGCTGCCCAGTATAAGCCCCATAGGCGATAAGGCCTACTTTAGAGCCAGTGTGCTACCTAGTCTAAAACTAGGGACACTCCTGTGTCAGAGAGCCAGAAGCCTCATCCAGTGTCGTGGAAAGGGCTGAGCCTGTGGTGAGGTGAGCGGTTCCGTGTACAAATGCTGGAGGAATGTGGGGTCTGAGAACCGAGACCCGTAGAGTCCCAGTTGTTCTAGAGAAGATGGAGAGCACCACTGGAGACTCAGTGCTGACATGCAGCTTAAACATAGATTCGTCTTCTACCAGGAATATCTGGATTCCCAAAGCACTGAGAGTTTTCATTTCTAATCAGAAAATCCTGACCGCAAAGAGAAACGCACACTCACACACACCAACAGTGGCAGGTCTACTCCTGACAACAATTCCTTAAAAAGCTTTTTGTTCCTATCTATGTAGGAAGATGATAATGTTAGTCTTTAAAGACAGAACTATCCTGCTGCCACCTGCATATTTGAAAAATGAACAAGCAAAGCTTCTTATGTCTTTCTTTTTTGTAGTAATTGGGATTTGGAATTTTTAAATATAGGCTCATTGTAATCTCAATGGATGGTCTCTTTTGTGGCATTTCATTCAGGTCAGATCTCTTATAAAATTTAGTATTCCTAAATTCAGTGTTGATGATTGTTACTGAGTGTAGTGTTTGTTGGGAATTTTTATGAAGGGTTCTGATTTGCTTTAATTGGTCTTTCTTTCTAATGTGAGGAGCTAGGGGGAAGATTGATCCATGATTCAGAATAGCTTCCTACACAGTATGGATTATGGTGAGAATTTTGAACAAGGAGATGTCTAAACTACAAAATAAGAGGTTTAAGATGTTTTTCAGAATGTGGAAAAAAAATCCTGAAGCCAAGAAGGGGTCCAAATAGTGCATGTGAAAAGGTTAAAAGACAGGGTAAGACAAATAAGGGCTGCTGTGGGATTTATTAAACAAAGAACTTAAAATCCGGAAGGTGGAATCAAGTTGCTCTGAATGCATTTTATTGCTTCTATGTTCCTTTTAATGTCAAATATTCTATAATTATATCAAGTGTTGTGTGTAATTATGACTAAGTTTAAACTCCAGAGGCCCCTTGTTTTCTAAGAAGTAGTTTATGTCTTAACAGTTTTAATTTGGAACACTTAAAACATCATCTATTATAGTTTATTGGATGTAATGACCATCAATGAGTATTTGTTGTATGAAGAGACTTAGAATCAGTAACATTTAAAATATTTTTAAAAAGAATGCAAAGATGCTTGCCAATTTACTGTTCTCAACAAGTAATCCTTTAATGTGTAAAGGATTCTTTTGTTTCCTAGATTTAATCCTATTCACCTTTTTAGACTCAACACCGTGTTACTTACTAAAAGAAGGCCTCCTGGCTTCCTAAAACAGTTTACTCTGTTCCTTAGCGTGCCCCAAGCACATGTCTAACGTTTGCACTTTTCATATCATCTTGTAGTAATGCTGCCCTATCTCTATCCTTGTCTTCTGTACCACACTTTGAACTTATCAACGGCCTGGAGTGTATGTTTTCGTCTTCCAAGTCTGTAGCATAGAATGTACTTAATAAGTGTTTCTAGAATAAATATGCTCATTTCTTTTTGACTTTGCTTACTGCAGTCATGTTGTCCATCTTTCTCTGTTGTCTCCTCTATTTCCCAAGCACCTTTTCTCCCTTGGCCTTAATATTGAATATGTTTCATCATACTTTTAATAGAGCTAGTCAGAGGTTCCTGTGATAATCTCTGCCCATAAGCATGTTGGCCAAGGTGCCAGGGCGTCAGGAGACTGGCCAGCACATTGCATAAGTGCCTGAGACATGTAATCAGATACTGCGACATGCGACAAAGTGAGCAGGGAAAGCCAAAGCAGTTAAGAGTCAAGGGGAAAGGAGAAAACCACGGAGCTCTGCCACAGGGCTGTAGAAGCAGGGGAAGCTCCCACATCTTTCTGCAGCCATGCTGTCAGAGAGTTTCCTGATAGAGAGAAGCTTAAAATCCAGACTCTAAGTACGAAACTATTAGTCTATTGATCAGTGATCAAAGGCAAGCAATAGACATTTCCTTTGCACCACAGAGCTTGAGGTCTCCCTAGTAAAACCTTGGGTGGAGGCTTGATTTGTTCACTAATACTGTTTGTAGGTTTTTTTTCTGAAATTTGTTACAGATCTTGTTCTAAGGGATTATAGGAGGATTAAGAAAAGTGTTGGAATGTATTTTCATGCATTCTCTGAAATGTCATTTGTTTTCAAAATGTGAAAGGAAAGGGGATTCATTTACTTTATTCATTCAGTACATTTTCCCCATTTTAGGCACTGTCATTTTCTACTTGCCCTCAAATGATTGTTTTCTAATGCTATTGCATATTTGGCAAAAATGGATAACCAGTACACTGTAATTTTACATACAGCAAAGGGTAGAAAATGATTGTAGCAGGGGGTGCCTGGGGAAGACACTAACATCTCTACCTGTCCCTGTGGAAGTGCCTTACAGTGATTTTTTTTTTTCAAAACCATCTTGTTCAACCCTTGCTGTAAGAAATCTTAATGTTAGCACGTATTTTTACCTCAGATTTTTAAAAAGCTTAAATATTGCAAAAATTAACATTTTGGAGTGGGTATACAGGAGATGTCTGGATATCAGATAATTTAGGATCTGAGCTCATTCTGTGTACTTACAGTTTGATTTCTCTTGGTAGGAAATGTATTCCCTTTTTACTTACAAGATCTCCCAAGTGGAAGACGGTTGTTCTTAAGTCCTCTGCCTGCTCTTTCGATCAAAGTTCTTGGACTTAAGACTGATTTATTTTCCCAAGGTTGTATATATATGCATATATCTTAGAGGATGAAGATGATTTTGGAGAAGGTACAAGATAGATAAAAGGGTACGAAGGCAATGATTGAATATGCTGTTGCTTATAAAAGTCCTTAAGGAATCTTCACTGGCAAGATCAACTTACTAAATTTATCATGACATCTTAGTCCTCATTCATTTAGGCTTGACCTTATTGGATTCATTTTTTTATCTGGTTGGAATACTTCCTAGTGTTCTAAATATTTGTTATTATGGTTTGTTTTGACCACTATTCCTAGATGTTCTCACAGCAGATATTTATAGAGCATAGTAGAAAACAGAACAGAGAACAAAACCCCTTAATTCTGATTTTAGGGCCTTTATACATCTCAGTTTCAAATTTATACAGTGAAAAGTCCAAGGACAACTTTAAAATTCACGTAACTGACAATCTACTCTTTAAAGGTCCAAGATTCATAGCTCTTATTCATAGCTGAGAAAAAGTAGTCCTTGGTTTTAAAAGAAGGTTAGTTGGGGCAGTTGAGTATTGGGAAATCATCCAAGTGACAGTGTCTGGAAAATACAGATTCACGGGTGATCTATTAAACATTGATTTCTCATAGTTGTAAAGGTAAAACCAATAAGAAATGGCTACCAAGATATGGAAATGTATTATACTTAAATTCTGACACCTGATTAGTAGCTTGTCTAATAGCAATGGTAAAGAATAATGGCTTGCTAATATATAGTATAATTTCCTCATCTAGTAGATTATCTGCACTATAGTGTTCTTTGTAAGGGATATTTCATAAGGCCTAAGTGAGATGGTTACTTTGTTAGTTCTCTGACTTCTAAGTAATGCGAAGGTGGAGTGTAGCAGCAAGAGTAGGAGTGGTAAATGAGTAGTTATAAACTACACAGTGAGGAAAAATCAGTCCTAAGTTATACCTTGAGACATAAATTTGATGTTGTATAGAGCTGTCATGGTGTTTCTACTTCAGGTCAATTGCTCAGTCATGGCTGACTCTTTGAGACCCTGAGAACTGCAGCACACCAGGCTTTCTTGGCCTTCACCATCTCCCAGTGTTTGCTCTAACTCGTGTCCATTGACTCATTGATGCTATCCAACCATCTGGTTCTTTGTCAATCCCTACTCTTCTGCCTTCTAGTCTTCACAACATCAGGGTCTTTTCCAGTGAGTTATCTCTTCACATCAGGTGGCCAAAGTATTGGAGATTCAGCTTCAGCACCAGTCCTTCCAATGGAACTTCAGGGTTGACTCCCTTTAGGACTGACTAGTTTGATTTCCTTGCAGTCCAAGGGACTCTCAAGAGTCTTCTCCAGGACCGCAGTTCAAATGCATTATTTCTTTGGCACTCAACCTTTTTTGGGTGCCAACTGTCACATCTATACATTACTATTGGGAAAACCATAGCTTTGATTATATGGACTTTTGTCGGCAAAGTGATGTCTCTGTTTTTTAATACACTGCCTAGGTTTTCATAGCTTTTCTTTCGAGGAGCAAACATCTTTTAAATCATAGAGATGTAAAATCAAAGAAAGAGAAAAAAAATATTTTTACTTCCTTTTCATGAGAACTCAGAATTTACTCTCAACAATGTTCATTATGTAACATACATCAGTGTTATATTTGTCATGTTGTACATTACATACTGTGCATTATATATTACTGCAGTACTTATAACTGGAAGGTTTTTAGTTTTGAGCACCTTATTCCAATTCCCTACCCTGTCACCCCTCAAAATCCTCCCTCCCTACTCTGGTAACCACAGATATGATGTCTTATTTCTATAATTTTATTTTTTAAGTATAATTGCCCCACAATACTATGTTAATTCCTTTTACACAACATAGTGATTAGACACTTCTGTGCACTTCAAAATGAATATTACGCTAAGTCTGGTATGATCTGTCACCATACAAAGACATTATATAATTACTGAATATATTTCTCCACATACCTTTCATACCTATTACTCATTTATTTTTGCAACTGGATGTTTGTAGCTCTTAATCTCCCTCACCTATTTATTGAATGATATGGGCTCATGGCTTCTTATTTTATTCATTGGACTGTATTCTAGTGCTGTAATTTATTTTCATACTCAGACTGTCCCAGATTTGGCCAGTGGAAGCCCATTCAAGTCAACTTTTCCTCCATAAGATGGAGGTATTCCCGTATCTTTAAGAATTTTCCACAGTTAGTTGTGACCCAAAAGTTGAAGACCTGCGCATAGTAAATGAAAAAGAAGTAGGTGTTTTTCTGGAACTCCCTTACTTCCTCCTTGATTCAACGAATGTTGGCAGTTTGATCTCTGGTTTCTCTGCCTCTTTGAAACCCAGCTTGTACACCTGGAAGTCTTGCTTCATGTACTGCTGAAGCCTTGTTTGAAGAGTTTTGAGCATGACCTTGCTAGTGTGTAAAATGAGCACAACTGTGTGGTATTTGAACGTTTTTGGGGATCACCCATTTTTGAGATTGGAATGAAAACTGAGCTTTGCCAGTCCTGTGCCCACTGCTGAGTTTCCCACATTTGCTTACATATGGAGTGCAGCACTCTTAACAGCACCATCTTTAGGATTTGAAATAGCTCAGCTGGAATTCTGTTATCTCTACTAGCTTTAGTCATAATAAGGCCCACTTGAGTTCATACTCCACACTCTGGTTCTAGGTGAGTAATTACATCTTCATGGTTGTCCAGGTCATTAAGACCTTTTTTGTACAGTTATTTTGTGTATTCTTGCCACTTCTTAATATCTTCTGATTCTGTTAGGTTCTTACTGTTTCTGTCTTTTATCATGTCCATCCATGCTGAAATATTCCCTTGATCTCCCCAATTTTCTTGAAGAGATGTCTAGTATTTCCCATTCTATTGTTTTCCTCTATTTCTTTGCATTGTTTGTTTAAGAAGGCCTTCTTATCTCTCCTTACTATTCCCTGGAATTCTGCATTCAGTTGGATATCGTTACCTTTCTCCTTTGCCTTTAGCTTCTATCTTTTCATAGCTATTTGTAAGGCCTCCTCAGAAAACCATTTTGCCTTCTTGTATTTCTTTTTCTTGTGGATGTTCTTGATCACTGATTGCTGTACAGTGTTACAAAACTCTGTTTATAGTTCTTTAGGCACTCTGTCTATAAGATATAATCCCTTGAAACTATTTGTCACTTCCACTGTATAATTGTAAGGGATTTTGATTTAGGTCATACCTGAATGGTCTAGTGTTTTTCTCTACTTTAGTCAATTTAAGCCTGAGTTTTGCATTAAGGAGACCGTGATCTGAGCCATAGTCAGCTCTAGGTCTTGTTTTTACTGACTGTATAGAGCTTTTCTATATTTGGCAGCAAATAACATAGTCAGTCTGATTTCAGTATTGACCATTTTGTGATGTTCATATGTAGAGCCATTTACTGGTTGTTGGAAAAGAGGGTTTGCTAAGACCAGCCTGTTTTCTTCACAAAACTCTGTTAGCTTCTTCCTAGCCTCATTTCGAACTCCAAGGCCAAACTTGCTTATTACTCCAAACTTGCTTATTATATCTTGACTGCCTACTTTTGCATTCTAATCCTCTATGATGAATAGTACATATTTTTTGGTGTGTGTTCTTGAAGGTGTTGTAGGTCTTCCCAGAACAAGTGAACTTCAGCTTCTTCAGCATCGGTGGTTGTGGTGTAGTCTTGGACTGATGTAGTGTTGAATGGTTTGCCTTGGACATTAACTGAGATCATCCTGTCTTTTTCTCTTTTTATGGCCACCTCTATTGGTCTTTCATTCATTTATTTTCATCCATCTTTGTTCTTTGGCCTGTGTGGGCCTCCCATCAGAGTGGCCTCTCTTGTCGCAGAGCACCGGCTTTGGGCGCATGCGCTCCAGAGCACCTACTCGGTAGTTGGACACATCGGTCCAGCTGCTCTGTGGCACATGGGATCTTCCCAGGCCAGGAATAGAACCAGTGCCCCTTGCACTGCAAGGTGGTGTCCTTACCCACTGGACCACCAGGGAAACCCCATCCTGTCATTTTTGAGGTTGCACTGAAGTACAGCATTTTCGACTCTTATTGACTATGAGGGGTATTCATTTCTTCTGATTTTAGCCCACAGTAGTAGATATATTGGTCATCTGAATTAAATTCACCATTTGCATTCATTTTAGTTCATTGATTCCTAAGATGTGGATGTTGACTCTTGCAATCTCCTGCTTGATCATGTCCAATTTATCTTGATTCATTGACCTAACATTCCAGGTTCCTATGCAATATTGTTTTTAATGGCATCAGACTTACCTTTCACCAGCAGGCACATCCACAGCTGAGTTGGATCCCCCTGAGGCCATGTCACTTCATTGTTACTGGAGTTAGTGGTAATTGCCCTCTGCTCTTCCATTGTACCATTAGGGACACCTTCCAGCCTGAGTGTTCAACTTGCAGTGTCATATCTCTCTGCGTTTTCATACTGTACATGAAGTTCTCCAGACAAGAATACTAGAGTGGGTTCCCATTCCCTCCTCCAGTGGGCCACATTTTGTCAGAACTCTTCACAATGACCCATCAGTCTTGGGTGACTCTGCATGGCATGGCTCATAGCTTCATCGAGTTACACAAGCCCCTTCACCATGACAGGTCTGTGATCTGTGAAGGGGGATGTTTCTATTACTCAACTTTAAATGTAAAGATTTTTCTTAAAAAGGAAAGTCCTACATCTCATAAGAGATATAGAAGAACATCAGTCCTACTGATAAACTGAATCTACTGAAGATTTATCTAGGACTTACATTTTTGGTGATTGAAGAAAAGTAATTGCTTTGATAGTATATCTTGACCATTCCCTTATATTGCAGTTGTATAAACACCTTTAAAAGTTTTATTAAGCCACCAAAACAGTTCACCTAACTGCCCTTCCTAAGAGAAACCATGTTTGGAAAAGCTTATGTATCTTGCTGTTTGTAGTTGCTCAGAGATTTGCAAAAGAAAGTCTGTGATTTCATAGAGTGGTCAATAGAAAGTACAATGATCACAACAATGTTCATAAAATCATAGAGATACCTCAGAAAATATATAGATGTAAATGTATTTTCTAATTTTTAGTTACCCTATCTAAATGCTGCCTCTTAACAATTCTAGAGGACATCTAAGTATTTCAGTAATTTAAAACAAATGATACTAGTGTTGAGACTCTCCTTAGGATATTTTAAAACTCCTTACAGATTAGATGGCTGCATAAGTTATTTTCTCTAGTTTGTTCCTGTGAAGTTGGGAATGAAATCCTCAGTGTGGGAAAAGAAGAAGGGGATCTGGAAATCTGATTCAGTTGTATGGTCTGATAAGATTTCCACAGATGGTAAAGGGAGGAATGAGTTCAGGTAGGAGAAAAAAAGATGGAGAGTCACATACACCTTTTGTCCTTAAGGCTTGTTTGGTGCTCATTGGAGTGTGGAAGGATCTGCTAATGTCATCTGGTGAGCTTGGCTAGTTCATTCATAGAGCCAGTGCTGATAAGGCTCAGAAATGTAAATTCGGAGACTTTGTCCTCACAGTATGACCAGCCCTCCCTTAAAATGGCTCTTGTCACCTTGGTACATTAATCTCTCAGTTGCCTATTCTGGTAACTAGGAACATGTTTTCTTCCATGGCTCATTGAACTAATTTGTCCAGTAGCTTTTCATAGAAAGCTGTCAAGAATGAAAGGCTCTGTGTTAAGCAAGGGTAAAGTCATTAGTGCTGGCAGAAAAAACTAAGCCAAATTTCCAAGGGTATTTATATTACAATGTGGTAAACCTCCATGTGACATCAAGGTTATATTATCTCTTCAAACCTACAAATTGCTTAACTCTGTAACTAGCATACTATCATGAAATGTCTAATTATTTCCTTCTGCCTTGTAAACTGGCCTGCATACAAAACCAGCACACAATTCATAGCTGTTTTTTCCTGGTGACTCTAGACCTTGGTCTTTGTGACTTTAATCTCTGATGTAGCTTCTAGCTCCCAATATGTACATATCCATTTATTTTGTGTGTGTTCTTCATGTTTCCCTTTGTTTTCATCAAGGCCTTTTGGACTGATAATATGAAAGTCATTTGCTTTTGGCAAAATGTTGGTAAAACACTGAAGCTGAGGGATGATCATACAGGAACATTATACCTTCATTTCCACTTCTGAAATGTTCAAGAGAAAGTCAAAAGAAAAAGCCATTTCCATATATTGTATATGAGAACCAGATGAGTATGAAAATATTGTTTAATTTTAAAGGAAAAAAGATTTAGAGGAGGACTCACAGGCCTAACTATCCATCAAAACACAACACAAAGATTCTCTGCTTTAAATCTTTATATGAAAGATGATCGATCTCTAATAGTTTCCAAGTTTCCTTGAGAGGTGATATCAATAAACCTTGATCAACAGGCCTTGAAATCTTAACTGCTAAATTCACCAATTCCTGTGTTGTGGTCATTGTTGTTAATTCACATTTAAAATCCCACAGTTTCTTTTTTAACATACCTCTAATATTAGGGGCCAGATGTTTCCTCTAGATCAGGGCTTCTTATTTGCTTGCCTTGTTTCTGTTATAATATACATCTTCCATGAGGTTGTTTTAGAGACATTGCTGTGTAGAGGCCTTGAGCTGGAAGCTTGTAATAGTGTCTCAGGGCCAAGGAAGGAAGCTCTAAGAGAAAAATGCAGTGGAAAAGAAAAAAAAAGGAAACAAACACAGTGTATGGATATACCAGATGAGGCTAAGAAAAAAGTAGACAACATTCTCATAACTTGTGTAACTGTGATCTTAATGTAAAAGGAAAAAACTATCTTATGAGGAAATACTCCATTTTATATTCTTAGGTAATGTTAATATTCAGATAAACTCATTCTGCATTTCCTTTAGGATATGACTATTTTCACGGCTTAATATTTAATGAATATATTAAATATATATGAAATATATGTAATTATAAATTTTAATATATATCATTTATATTTAAATGATATATATTTAAATATATCATTTAATGGGAAAGCAGAACTACAATGTCATTCACTATGCTTCTTTTTTTTGTTTTTTTATTCTTTATTTTAAAGGTTTTACAAAGTTTTGTTGTTCACAGACATGTATGTTCCCAGATCAGTCATAAGCATATCCCTGGTCCCCCCGCCCAACCCAGTTCCCCCCATCCCACTCCTCCGGACCATCGCCCCATGCCACTGTGAGCACTCCTATTCCCTTAGTACAGTGACATTAGCTATCTTTTCCACACGTGCCAGTATGGGTTTCCATGTTACTCCCTTCATACCTCCCCCTCCCTGTTTCTTCCCCACAATGTCCATATGTCTATTCTCTATCTGTTTTTCCATGAGTTCACTGTGTGTGTTATCAAGACCATGCTACTAGATTCCATATATATGTGTTAGTATACAGTACTTGTCTTTCTCTTTCTGACCTATTTCACTTTTTATGATAGGTACTAGATCCAGCCACCTCATTAGGACTGATTCTTCTGCATTGCTTTTTACAGCTGAGTAGTATTCCATTGTATATACGTACCAGTGCTTTTTTATCCATTCATTCGTCGTTGGACATCTAGGTTGCTTCCATGTTCTACCTATTGTATAGAGAGCTGCAATGAACATTGGGGTATGGGTGCTTCTTTCAGTTTTGATTTCATCAGGATATAGGCCTAATAGTGGGATTGCTGGGTCATAGGGTGCTTCTATTTTTAATTTTTAAAGCAATCTCCATACTGTTTTCCATAGAGGCTGTATTAATTTACATTCCTACCACACTATGCTTCTTTTGATGTAACCTTTTATACATGTGATCAAATATATCCACCATCAAAAAACCAAGTCCCTCGGGCCTCATAAGTTAGCATCTTTTTGCTGCATTTTACAATTGATAAAATTAACACTTAGAGAGGGGTAAGTGGCCTATGCTCAGACATCTTAAAGTGGGAGAATCACACTCCCTCAGGCCCAGACCTCCTTGTTCAGAACTATTTTCAAGGGTTCCCATTACAAGAAAGGCACTTTTCTTTTGACAATAAAAGAAAAATAACATTTACAAGTATATATTCTGGGTGTTTTCCTCTAGCTTTTCAAAGGTCTTCTACAGAAGATGTAAATAAATCTCAATCAAGCTGTCATTTAATTCTCAAATGTGTTGAATGGTTGAGTCTTATATTTTATCTAAATCTCATTACAAGTGGTTAAATAATGTTTTTGCCTAAAAAGTACATTATTTCATAAGAACTCACTATATTTAGAAACAGAACATTCCCAAAAGAAAAAAAAATGAGAGTATCATTTTTTTTTTTAAGTAGATGCTTTATTTTAGGGATAAAGGCTAACTTCTTTGAAGCCTCATTGAAACTATGATGAGAAATCATGTCACTATGAAGAAACAGCCCTTAAATGTTGTTTGTTATGCATACATGCCAATTCACAACCCAGAGGAAATTGACTGGATTTATTTTCCCATCAGCTAACTTTATGGACATATAAGCAAGTTGTAAACAAATTCTTAAAATGCTTTTAAATACTCACATCTCTTTTGACATGCATTTTAATAGGTGATAAATGACATTGCTTTTTTCTTTTTTTGAATATATTTTTCTTATTTGGCTGCACCAGGTCTTAGTTGCACCATGTGCGATCTAGTTCCCTGACCAGGAATCGAACCCTGGCCCTCTGCATTGGGAACTCGGCATTTTAGCCTCTGGACCACCAGGGAATCACAATAAAAGACATTTTTAATAGGTGACAAATGAGTTCAGAACACCTATCTAGATTAATTTTTAAGTTCAAACTGTACCAAACTGAGTCATTTGAAGCACCATCTGAATATTGAAGAAGACGACTGATTTTACCAGGATCCAAGATCTTATTGAAAGTGTTCCACTCAAAAATCGAAGAGACCCTATTTGCCAATGGCATAAACCTAGGCAAAACATCCCAAGGTAAAACTGAGATCAATATGCCAGGCAAAGCACCTATGAACACCACACCCCAGTAATGAATTTTAGCTTAAGTTAAAAATCAGAGAAGTATTCAGAATGGGATGAGAGAATGTCATGAACACAGATTGGAAATGAACAAACAGGACCGAGTTTCACAGATTTAGATGAGCAGCAGAGTTTAGGTGCCAGCAATGCAGAGCAATTTCTCACACATTTGAAAAGGAAATGCATGCTAGTAATTAGATACAGTGACTTAGCAAATTCCCTTTGCCTTCTGCTGGGCTTTTATTTTTTTTCCATTGAGAATAATAACCTATGTTCTCAATAAAAGCCTCAGACCCTCTACCTACCCTCCACTTTGCACACAAATTGGATTATTTTAAACTGTCAATGCAGGAGACACAGGAGATGCAAAAGACATGGGTTTGATCCATGGAAGTCAGGAAGGTCCCCTAGAGTAGGAAATGGCAACCCATTCCAGTGTTCTTGCCTGGGAAATCCCATGGACAGTCCATGGATCACAGAGTCAGATACAGCTGGGCACAGTACTCGAAAGAAATTACATTATTGCATGCTCAGCATTTTCTCAGCATTTGCTTGCTAGCAGGTTTTTGACTCAGACCAGGCAGACCACGTAACGTTTTTAATTTCTGATATCTCCAGTCACTGAAAAAGGCAGGATAGGTTCCCATTGAGTGTACTGCCAATCTCTGTACTATCTATTGAAATACTGGGGAGAACATTAAAGAGAAACTATTCTCAAGTCCCAGAGTCAGGATGAGTCTCAGAACAAAAAGTTACTCAAGGATAGGTTGCAGAGGATCCAGGGTTAAAATCATCCTAGTGATTTACATCAGATGCACAGGTGAATGAACACTCCTGGGAAGGATACATTAACAAATCTGGTAGGATCACAAAACAGAAAGCTTACCCAATATGTGGGTGGCTCCATTTAGTTTTAATTGCTCAAACAGTGACCCAGTTGGTCTTCTGTGGCTATAGCTTTTATATTTTATCTCTTTGAACTGACAGACATGTAGTAAACCTACAGCTGTTCCTTAAAATTTCCCATTTGTATCTGTGTACTTTCAAACATAATTTGACATGGCCTCCATTTAGGCAGAATGATCACTGCTTCATAATGCCATTTTTATACCATAAACAGTTGTGGAGAGCAGTATACTTTGAGTACTGTGTGTAATTTAGTCAATCCAACCATTGTGCTTGAAAAAACAAAGCATGTAACTTCCAGAAAAAAGCAAAATAAAAACATCATCAGAGATACATGAATTAAGGAACAGAAAGCTTTTATTGGTGTCATCTACCCTGAGAGATATCTTACCTACAAATGAAAAGGCAAAAGATAAAACTGCATGCTAGTAATTAGATACAGTGACTTAGCAAATTCCTTTGCCTTCTGCTGGGCTTTTATTTTTTCCATTGAGAATAATAACCTATGTTCTCAATAAAAGCCTCAGACCCTCTACCTACCCTCCACTTTGCACACAAATTGGATTATTTTAAACTGTCAATGCAGGAGACACAGGAGATGCAAAAGACATGGGTTTGATCCATGGAAGTCAGGAAGGTCCCCTAGAGTAGGAAATGGCAACCCATTCCAGTGTTCTTGCCTGGGAAATCCCATGGACAGTCCATGGATCACAGAGTCAGATACAGCTGGGCACAGTACTCGAAAGAAATTACATTATTGCATGCTCAGCATTTTCTCAGCATTTGCTTGCTAGCAGGTTTTTGACTCAGACCAGGCAGACCACGTAACGTTTTTAATTTCTGATATCTCCAGTCACTGAAAAAGGCAGGATAGGTTCCCATTGAGTGTACTGCCAATCTCTGTACTATCTATTGAAATACTGGGGAGAACATTAAAGAGAAACTATTCTCAAGTCCCAGAGTCAGGATGAGTCTCAGAACAAAAAGTTACTCAAGGATAGGTTGCAGAGGATCCAGGGTTAAAATCATCCTAGTGATTTACATCAGATGCACAGGTGAATGAACACTCCTGGGAAGGATACATTAACAAATCTGGTAGGATCACAAAACAGAAAGCTTACCCAATATGTGGGTGGCTCCATTTAGTTTTAATTGCTCAAACAGTGACCCAGTTGGTCTTCTGTGGCTATAGCTTTTATATTTTATCTCTTTGAACTGACAGACATGTAGTAAACCTACAGCTGTTCCTTAAAATTTCCCATTTGTATCTGTGTACTTTCAAACATAATTTGACATGGCCTCCATTTAGGCAGAATGATCACTGCTTCATAATGCCATTTTTATACCATAAACAGTTGTGGAGAGCAGTATACTTTGAGTACTGTGTGTAATTTAGTCAATCCAACCATTGTGCTTGAAAAAACAAAGCATGTAACTTCCAGAAAAAAGCAAAATAAAAACATCATCAGAGATACATGAATTAAGGAACAGAAAGCTTTTATTGGTGTCATCTACCCTGAGAGATATCTTACCTACAAATGAAAAGGCAAAAGATAAAACTGGACTCAGCTCACTTCTTTCAGGAATCCATTACTAAAACACCAAAATTTGGTAAGTATGATCAGTAAACATACTTTCATAATGTATTAGATGATAATGAAAGCAAGCAGCTTTTCATTATTGTCTAATCAAAGAGACTATTGTGATACAACTATTAAACACTAATTTAAACTCTACCTCACACAAAAATTAAAAAACATCCTTTTATATAGTGTTATTATTAAGTCTTTAGGCTTTATGGCAGAACTGTTACTCCTTTTTATACCCTGAAATTATGACTGATCTTGCCACATGTTGAGTCACCAGCTGAATCTTAGACAGGATCAGTGACATAACCTGAACTCAGTAATAAGGTGTATGGACTTGATATGACTCTCCCTTATCTCTTTCTAGTGGTAAATGGTTATAAACTATTGACTAAAATAAAAATACTGTTTGCATGTACCTTGGTGATACCAGAAAACGGTGTGGCAAAGAATATTCAGTTTATCTGCTTAGGGTTTGTCAACTTTTTTAGTTGCACAATATGAGAGTCGTGAGAGAGTTGTGAGAGAGCTTAATTGGGGGTTAAAATGAGGACTGCAGCCTAGGAGACAGTACCTCAGAGAGCTGAGTGACTGCTCCAAAGAGACAGTAGGGTAAGGTCAGTGGGTAAGATTTTGGTGAAGGGGGGAGTTCAACGCAATCAAGTAATTTTACAAAAGATTTTCTGCTAGTCACAAGAAACTGATCCATGAAGGGGTTTAGTAGTTTTCTAGATATAGGGAGATGCAAGGATTCGGATCATGAAATCAGTTCCTGAAAATATCTAACTGTCTAAAGACCTGTTCTACCAGTTTCCCTGGAGCACAGAGTGCCTCATTCTCCACCCTGAATTCCCTTCAGGGAGTGTTGAAGATCAGCAACTGTAGAAGCACAGACAGATGGCAAAAATGCCCTTGTTGTTCACTCACTGGCAAATGCAGGTGGGCAAGAGCCCATTTGTAGTTGACGGGCAACTGCCAATTTGTAGTTGACAAGTTCTAAGGTAACAAAATGAAACAAAACAAAACTGAAATTTGGCAATTGAATGCCAACATATGAATAAAGAAAAAAGATGCAGAGCAATTTAGGATAATGGAGTGCAAAATTTAGGATAATCATAATAGTACTAATATCATGGAAAAAGGTAGTACAGATGTTTTGAATATCATTCTAATGTTTCTACTATCCTGAGATACTTAAAAATTTCAAACTGAATAAGGGGAGTTAAAAATAGCAAAGCAAAATGAAAAGTAGCAAAGCAAAGAGGAAGTATGAGCCAATGTAATGCAGAGATTAAATTCTGCCAACATCCTTCATAAATCTTCTCTTTAAACTATCATGATTCTTATTTTAACAATTATTTTATAAATCATTGATGAAGACAGAGAACTAAGGGTACTGAAAACCATAGATGGAATTAGAAGGAAGTTTGTATATCAACAAATGCTATATCAATACCATTTTTATCAGATTTGAAAATTGCATTCAGGCATTTCACATTTCAATAAATCACAGAGAGCTGTGTGTGGCAATTCAAGATCAATAACCAAAGAGAATATGTAGTGTCAAATATGTTAAATTTAATCTTTTATTTGTTAGGTACAAAAGCAGGTCATATGCAAATAGAGTTATTGATGGAGAAGTAGTTTCATAAAACAGTCTCCAACCTTCTTTCTTATCCCATAATTAAGAAACTAAGCACTGTGTATAAAAAATAATACCTATTTTTTAAAGCATGTAATGCAAGAAGTCAGGTAACAGTAAAGAAAGGATTTTTTTGTTCATGTTTGCTGATAGAAAAATTGTTAAATTTCAAGTCACCTTTCACTATATCTTTGGTACTGAAATACAATACATTAACATTTCAATTTATTCACTAACAAATTAAGCTTCTTATTACTTAATTATCTGGAAGTAAAATTTCCTTGTTAGTAGAAAAAATCAAATTTACTTTTCTACTATGTCTATATTAAAGAATATACAATCCTTAATAATTTCCTAATAATAAATCTGATTCTTTACCTTATATCATTAAAAATGAATACATTTTTAAAAATCATGATAGGTTGTAGATATATAATTATAAAAATGGGCCATAGGTCTGAAAAGATTTGGAAATGTTCAGTTCAGTCTCTCAGTACTGTCTGACTCTGTAATCCCATGGACTGCAGCACACCAGGCTTCCCTGTCCTTCAGCATCTCCCAGAGCTTGCTCAAACTTCATGTCCATTGACTCAGTGATGCCATCTAACTATCTCATCTTCTGTCGCTCCCTTCTTGTTCTGCTTTCTATTTTTCCCAATATTCAGGGTCTTTTTCAATGAGTCATCTCTTCGCATCAGGTGGCCAAAGTTTTGGAGCTTCAACATCAGTCCTTCCAAAGAAAATTCAGGGTTGATTTCCTTTAGGTCTTGACTGGTTTGATCTTGCTGTCCAAGGCACTCTCAAAGTCTTCTCCAACACCACAGTTCAAAGGCAGCAGTTCTTCAGTGCTCAGCTTTTATGGTCCAACTCTCACATCCAGACATGACTACTGGGAAAACCATAGCTTTGACTATACAGACCTCTGTGGGCAAAGGGATGTCTTTTCTTTTTAATATGCTGCCTAGGTTTGTCATAGCTTTCCTTCCAAGCAGCAAGCATCTTTTAATTTCATGCCTGCAGTCACTGTCTGCACTGATTTTGGAATCCAAGAAAATAAAGTCTGTCACTATTTCCATTTTTCCCCATTTATTTGCCATGAAGTGATGTGATTAGATGGCATGTTTTTAGTTTCTTGAATGCCGAGTTTAAGCCAGCTTTTCCATTCTCCTCTTTCACCTTTATCAAGAGGGTCTTTAGTTCCTCTTCGCTTTCTGCCATAAGGGTGGTGTCATCTGCATACCTGAGGTTATTGATGTTTATCCTGACAATCTTGATTCCAGCTTGTGCTTCATCCAGGCTTGCATTCTTCATGATGTACTCTGCATATCAATAAGCGTGATGACTTTAGATGGCTCTGACATTAGTTGATAAAGAACTAAAAATTAAACAAAATAAATTAACACTTTTCATTTAGAAATTTGGTGAGTAAATATGTAAATTGGAAGGAGGAGGGAAGAGCAAGATTTGTTAGAGCAGAGATTAATTGTAAACCCAGACAGACCAGGTTTGGACTTTTAAAACTGCCACTTATCACCTATAGGCTCTTAGGGAAGTCAGTCCATCAAAAGTCTTTGAGCAAAAATTAATTATAAAAATAATAGGTATGGGGCTTCCCCTGGTGGTCCAGTGGGTAAGGACAACGCCTTGCAGTGCAAGGGGTGCCGGTTCGAGCCCTGGCCTGGGAAGATCCCACGTGCCGCGGAGCAGCTGGACTGATGTGTCCAATTACCGAGCCGGAGCTCTGGAGGGCATGTGCCCAGAGCCGGCGCTCTGCAACGACAGACGCTACCGTGATGGGAGGCCCACAGGAGCCAAAGAACATAGAGAAACGAAAGACCAATAGAAGTGGCCCGCCTGCTCCCCTCCCTCCCCAACCCTAAAATAAATAAAATAAATAAATCTTTAAAAAATAATAATAATAGGTATGGCAGTGCCACTAATATACCTACCTATGCAGCAGTCCTTAGGCAAAGTTTTCACCCCATGCTCTGCTTTCAGTGTAGCTTTGGTCTACATGTGGTACACATGTGGCTTCAACCTGTGTTGAAATGTTCAGGAGAAAGACATGAATACTAGAGGTTAATATTTCTGTCCAACTTTCCTCTGTGTTACCCTCTTTTTACCCAAATTCAGTTGCATTTTTCACACAAGAGTTTGTTACGAATCAATACAAAATTATTTTTGTTTGTTTTGGTGTATTTTTCTGTTGTTGCATTAATTCACATTGTTTCCTATATCTAAACAAACAACCAGAAACCATTTCTTAAACTGAGACTTTCTCTTCTCCATAGAAATTCTTTCATGGAATTAAGAGTTCAATGTTAAATCTTAAACATTTTATTGTTATTGTTTTAGTCGCTAAGTCATGTTCCGTCCATGGACTTTAGCCCACCAGGCTCCTCTGTCCATGGGATTTCCTAGGCAAGAATATTGAATTGGGCTACCATTTCCTTCTCCAGGGGATCTTCCTAACTCAGGGATCCAACCCACATCTCCTGCTTGGTAGGTAGATTCCTAACCACTGAGTCACCAGGGAAGGCTCAGACAGTTTAGTTGCAGGTTAGTGCCACAAATAAATGTATAAAACAGTGTATTCAACTAGTTAGCAAATATTTCTGGCATGCTTTCTCTGTGTTGGGTACTCTTCTAAGCAATGTGGAATATGGCAGTGAACAAGACAGTGAAAATTGCCTGGCCCAAGGACTTTATATCTTCATAAGTTATATGTTAAAGATTTCAAAAATACCAAACAAATAACATGGTAAAATCAGGTAGCATAATAAATGCAGAAATGTGGAGTCAGAAGATAAGAGTATGAAGAGAGATTGTTTTTTAAATACATTGGGCCCTAGAGAGATAGCATCTGAGTGGAGAAGCTGAATGAAGAAGGGGACCAGAACTAGCACACAAATATCTGGGAAGAGAGAGTTTCAGGTTAAAGGAAGGTCCAGAGAGAGGATGTAGTTTGACATGTTCCAGGAGGGCCACTATGGTAGGAGCAGAGTGAATGAAGTAGAATGTAGTAAGAGTTAAAAATGGAGGAGAGGGCTTCCCTGGTGGTCCAGTGCAAGGGGCGTCAGTTCAGTCCCTGGGCTGGGAAGATCCCACGTGCCATGGAGTGGCTGGACCGGTGTGTCCAACTACCAATCTGGAGCTCTGGAGTGCATGTGCCCAGAGCTGGTGCTCTGCATTGACAGAGGCCACTGCTATGGGAGACCCACACAGGTCAAAGAACAAAGATGGATGAAAATAGATAAATGAAAGACCAATAGAAGTACCCCCCCTACACCCCCAAAAAAGATGGAGGAGAGGTCAACTGCCAGCCATATGGTCTTGGTCTTTTAGAGGACCAAGGTCTTTTAGATTTTGAACCTTTGAAGACTATTTTCTACATCTGAAACATTTGTTAGAACTCTTTGAAGACACTGTTCATTTTAGTGTCTCAAAGATTTAGCAATAAAGTTATCTTAAAATTTGGTTCATGAAGAAATCTGATGCCTGCTGAAGGACTGCTCAGTTTTCTTTGAGCATTTTAAAGCAGCTCACAGTTCCCTTGTGGTCATGGGTGCCAGGAGACACAAAGTCTGGTCTTGAGTAAACTAATGTTCCTCAGTTAAGGTTTTGGGGTAAAGTCATCTCCCCTCCTTCTTTAGTTTTTTGTCTTTGTTTCAGATCTTTGTTGATTTTCTGTTGTGTATTGTTGCTTTCAGTGTCTCCTAGAAATAGATATAATGAAAAAAAAATCAATAAAATCACCAAATCTATATATTAATTATCTTTTTTTCTAAAACTATGATTCATGTGAAATCCATTTATTCAACATTTGGATAGTATTTAGAAACAGTGGACTAAATTAAATGAATAAGCCTAGCACTCCATCAAAGAGATTACATACATATATTAAGTTTGATAAAACCAGATTTAAATTTACAGGGAGTAAATCTTATGTAATAATGTGGGAGCTCAGTTCAGGAAGAGCTTTCATTTGCTAAAGGGGAACTGAGGAAGAAACCATAGAGAAAAGAGAGGAGATTTGTTCATTGAATCTTAAAAGGAAGACTACTGCTGAATATAGTAATACTTGTATACTGAATAATACTAAATGGTGTCATTCACATTGTATATGTGATAATATTATACATATGATATATAAAATATATGTACATAGATAACAGCAGTCTTCTGATAGAGTACATCAAAGTATTTTGAAGAAGTGATTCTTTTCATTTGCACAAAGTAACCACATAGGCCAATAGTAGCACTAACAGCAATTTTTAAACATGAAAGTATCCATTAAGTTCAATTAAGTAGTCTGAAGAATGAACATGTTATGTTTTTTAGGGTTTCCAGTGTACACACCATGTTAAGGGTCACTGAATTTGGGGAGTGGCATTTATGTAGAAAATGGAAAATTCTAGAAAGAGGAAATATTTAAAGCAATGTAAAATGTAAGATAAAAATGCAGAGACCATTTCATTGAAGAATAGACTCCATGCAGGAACAGAAATAATAGTTGAAAGCCTTCAGTACTGTCAAAGGAGTTTAAAGTCCATTACACACTATTAATGGGAATAGATACTATTAATGTTTTATTTTAAATAAATCATAAAATCAAATCTGTGCTTTAGAAAGATCACCATGAAATCACTGAGAAGCCTAAATGAGAGGGGAGTAATTCTGCGAGCAGGAAAATCAGTTAGGAGACCATGGCAATGGTTAAAGGTAGGTGGTGAGGGAAAACTAGCTTGGGTAGAGGCAGTGAAAATAAAACACAGGAAATCAATGGAAAATGTACAATGAACTTAAGAGTTATTAGGAATTGGAAGATGATTCACTGTACTGGGACCAGTTTCAGGCTGTGTGGCAGGAGGTATGGTGATATAATTTTACAGAGATTCAGAACACAGACACAGAGACAGGGAACGGGATGTGTGTTTAAGGCAGCAGGGTAGAAATGTCCATGGAAGGCTGACATGTAGTTACATCACAGTGAGTTATATCACAGTGTGACAATCATTGTGTTGAAGGGCTTAAAGCTTGGAGCCGTGTGGATCTGAGCTCAAATCTGGTTACTCAGAGCACTGTCACAGTGAATTAAGTTACTTAATTTTACTAAGCATTCCTTTAAACTTGCAAAATGGTAAAGTTAGTTTTATAATCAGAGTTTTTATTAAAAAATTAAATGAGTTAAAATGCTTTACTAGTGGACAGAGAATTCTCAAAAATGCTAAGTAAATTTACTATTAAGATAGAATTTAGGGGTAAAAAAAGAGATTTGGGGATTAACTGTGCAGAGGTTAACTGAGCCCAAAGAGTAGCCTACATTTTCAAGAGAAGACATAGGAAGGAAAGATAATGGATAGGACTGGAATCTACTAGACTCCTATAGTCAGAACTCAGGTAGAGCAAGGGAGCCACAAACCTGCACAGGAAAAGGACAGTCAAGAGCATGGCTTCTGATCTTTACATGAAAAGCAGGTGCACTAACAGAGGAATCCTATTTGAAGTATGATCTAAAGGCTGGAAATCTTGGCTCTAGAGCTCTGTTAGAACATTTAGATTATCCTCTGTATTGTCCTGATTCATCTTCCCCTGTCCCTCCTAAAGAAAACAGAGCTACAGTACACTAGATACTGTTTTGTTCAATCACTAACAAAGAAAGTACATAAGAATTGTCTGATTATTAGCTAGTTATCATGTGATAGCATCAAAACAAAATTTCATAAACAGATAATGCTACAACATGTTAAGCAATAATTATAACAAAGCTGTGTCTGATTTATAAACCAGTGAGACATTTGCTTTGCTGCTACCGTAATTGGCTATGAGCCTGTTGTTTTGTTGTGCTAGTAGGACTTTATGTCCTGTGGATATTATTTGCTCTTGGTCCAGGGGGACTCAAGTTTCCATTAGATTACATGCTGTATACGGAGAGCCAGATGTGTGCAAGACATTTGAACAATTTCTAAGTCACTGAAAAAATATTTCCTTTTAATACTAGGTTCATTAATTTTCCTTTGGTCCTTCCTCCGTGTGAATTCATCATTTCCCTGGACTTCCACTGTCCTAAGGTGTCACTTGGTGTGTTGTGTGTCTCTTTGCCAAAACCTGTGGGAACTTTGTATGATGACCCAAACAAAAAAAGATACATTGCAATAAGTGTTCACTCCTATTCACAGTGTATTCAATTACACTCATACTCATTTATGTAATCTTTCATTCAAGAAATGTTTGAGCAGCAGCTGAAATATGCCCATCATTGAGGTAAATGCATTCTCATATGTTATCAGTGAATTAAGTTATTTAAATTTTCAAAAACCTTGCAAAATGGTAAAGTTAGTTTTATAATCAGAGTTTATTAAAAAATTAAATGAGTTAAAATGCTTTACTAGTGGACAGAGAATTCTCAAAAATGCTAAGTAAATTTACTATTAAGATAGAATTTAGGGGTAAAAAAAGAGATTTGGGGATTAACTGTGCAGAGGTTAACTGAGCCCAAAGAGTAGCCTACATTTTCAAGAGAAGACATAGGAAGGAAAGATAATGGATAGGACTGGAATCTACTAGACTCCTATAGTCAGAACTCAGGTAGAGCAAGGGAGCCACAAACCTGCACAGGAAAAGGACAGTCAAGAGCATGGCTTCTGATCTTTACATGAAAAGCAGGTGCACTAACAGAGGAATCCTATTTGAAGTATGATCTAAAGGCTGGAAATCTTGGCTCTAGAGCTCTGTTAGAACATTTAGATTATCCTCTGTATTGTCCTGATTCATCTTCCCCTGTCCCTCCTAAAGAAAACAGAGCTACAGTACACTAGATACTGTTTTGTTCAATCACTAACAAAGAAAGTACATAAGAATTGTCTGATTATTAGCTAGTTATCATGTGATAGCATCAAAACAAAATTTCATAAACAGATAATGCTACAACATGTTAAGCAATAATTATAACAAAGCTGTGTCTGATTTATAAACCAGTGAGACATTTGCTTTGCTGCTACCGTAATTGGCTATGAGCCTGTTGTTTTGTTGTGCTAGTAGGACTTTATGTCCTGTGGATATTATTTGCTCTTGGTCCAGGGGGACTCAAGTTTCCATTAGATTACATGCTGTATACGGAGAGCCAGATGTGTGCAAGACATTTGAACAATTTCTAAGTCACTGAAAAAATATTTCCTTTTAATACTAGGTTCATTAATTTTCCTTTGGTCCTTCCTCCGTGTGAATTCATCATTTCCCTGGACTTCCACTGTCCTAAGGTGTCACTTGGTGTGTTGTGTGTCTCTTTGCCAAAACCTGTGGGAACTTTGTATGATGACCCAAACAAAAAAAGATACATTGCAATAAGTGTTCACTCCTATTCACAGTGTATTCAATTACACTCATACTCATTTATGTAATCTTTCATTCAAGAAATGTTTGAGCAGCAGCTGAAATATGCCCATCATTGAGGTAAATGCATTCTCATATGTTATCTGAAGAGTAAATGTTCATGTTAGAGTATAGAATAATTTCTAGAACAGCTTCAGTTTAAACAGTTTCTCAGTTCTTCTTCCTCCCCTTTCCTCATATGCCACCACCAGCACCAAAATCTGTTGATTTTACCTTCAAAGCATTTCACAAATCTTATGTTTTTCCCTCCATTTTAGAATCTTACCATTAAAATTGGTAATAATTGCCTTCCAGGTTTTCCCACATCCATTCTCACCTCTCTTTAATCCATTAACCATGAAACAATCAAAGAGCTTATTTTAAAATGTAATTCAGATCCACCCGTGTATCTCTCTTGGTTAAAATTTTTCAAAGGCTTCCCATTATTCTTAGGATGTGTGCAGGCTGAGTTGCTTCAGTCATGTCCAACTCTGCGACCGGATGGACTGTAGGCTGCTAGCCTCCTCTGTCCTTCGGATTCTCCAGGCAGGAATACTGGAGTGGGTTGCTTTGCCCTCCCCTAGGGGATCTTCCCGACCCTGGAATCGAACCCACGTCTCTTACATCTCATGCCTTGGCAAGTGGGTCTTGACCACTAGCATCGCCAGTTCTTAGGGTAAATCTCTACATATTCCTATAATATCCGGCTCTCCTCCAACCCTTCTGCCTTATCTCATATTACTCTTCCTTGTCCTCTCTCATCCAGTCACATTGGCCTTCCACTCTGCTACTGCCTGTCTGCACAGGCTCCTTACAGTGCTGGGCACTTACCTTTGAATGCTTTCTTAATTCTTTGCCACTTAGAAGCAACGCTTCTTAGATATTTGCATGTGTGATGCATATTATATATATGTGCACATGTATATAATGGACGTATTTATGTATATTAGAGACATTTATGTATATTATAAATATTATATATACATAATATATGTATAAATATGTGATACATAATTTATGTATATTAGAACTAAATGATTAGAACATATTTATGTATATTAGAACTAAATGATAAATAAAGAGACAGAGTTAGTGCTCTCAAGAATCTTATTATTTAGTGAAGGGAGACAACTATTATTTACAATAGCTTAATGTATTATCATAAACTGATATCAGTGAGAATAAATTTTGAAGGCATTTATACTGTGAGAGGCTGAGAGGTGAGAGAGGCTTCCTTAATACATTTATATAGAGGCTTCCCTATATAATATGTGTATTTACATTCACATATATACATAAAATCAATATCCATATCTGCATATATACATATATATATACATATGCACATATAAACAAATGCATACAATATATAGATATATACACATATGCATATTGTATGTGTATACATATATAAACAAATACATATATGGACTTCCCAGGTGGTGCTAGTGGTAAGGAACCCGCCTGCCAGTGTAGGAGGTGTAAGAGATGTGAATTGAGTCCCTGGGTGGGGAATATCCCTGGAGAAGGGCATGGCGACCCACTCCAGTATTCTTGCCTGGAGAATCCCCATGGACAGAGGAGCCTGGACAGAGGGCTACAGTCCAAAGGGTCGCAAAGAGTCAGACACAACTGAAGTGACTCTGAAGTGACTTAGCACACACACATATACACACATATGTACATTCAAATGTATATGCATATTAGTAAAACCTCTCTGACCTTTCAACCTTGCTTCTAACAATAAAACTTTCCTTTATTATTTATCCCACTTAATTATAATGCATTTATGATTTTTTAAAATAGTTCTTGTCTCTCTTCACTAACAATAGGACACTGAAAGCACTGCTCTGGCCTTTTTTTCAACATTTCACCATTTTTCCCAAACAAGTAGCATAATGCCATACACATAAACAGATTCTCAATGTATTTTCATACTGAATGGTGAATGATTAAATAATAACCCATCAACCTTAAAAGGAAAGACTGTTGCTTTGGAGCTATAATATTTGGCTTCAAATTATTAATAAGGCTTTTACAACTAACAAGGATGACACCGGAAAGCAGAAAACAAAATAAAGACAAAACTGAGGGCGTCCCTGGTGGTCCAGTGGGTAAAGAGTCTACCTTGGGGCTTCCCTGGTGGTCCAGTGGGTAAGAATACCGCCTTGCAGTGCAAGCGGCGCCAGTTCGATCCCTGGCCTGGGAAGATCCCATGTGCCGTGGAGTGGCTGGACCTATGTGTCCAATTACCGAGCCAGAGCTCTGGGGCGCATGCACCCAGAGCTGGTGCTCTGCGACAACAGAGGCCACAGTGATGGGAGGCCCACACAGGCAGAAGAACAAAGATGTATGAAAATAGATAAATGGAAGACCAATAGAAGTGGCCTGCCCGCCCCCCTCCCTCCCTAACCCACCCCCTCCCCCCAAAATAAAAAATTAAATTAAAAAAAAAAGTCTACATTGCAGTGCAGGGGGCACCAGTTTGATCCCTGGGCTGGAAAGATCCCATGTGCTGCAGAGTGGCTGGACCAGTGTGTCCAATTATGAGCCAGGGCTCTGCAATGAGAAAGGCCTCTGCAATGGGAGGCCCACACAGGCCAAAGAATAAAGATAGATGAATATAAATAAATAAAAAATCAATAAAAGAGGCCAAATTTTTTTTAAAAAAAGACACAACTGAGAAATAATTTTAAGCTCTAAAGACTTAAGAGCACTATTCCATTAGATTCTTTCTAATAGTACAGATTCCCATCAATCCTCATTACTTTTGAATAACAAGAACATAGCCAGCACCCACCTCTCTAAAGTTGGCTTTGTGAGGAAGTGGTGGTAAAATCTTTACCTCAAGCTGGTGTTTGGAATAAAGGCACTTCACACACTTAGAGATCTGAGGAGAGCAAGTTAAGCAGAGAAGATGAATATTAAGACTTTTCCCCAGCTTTCCTGTAGGAAAATGTTCTTTATGAAGAATGTCTGAGTGAAATTATGTATTCCATGCTAGCGTGAGAAAGCAGACAGACAAGCAGAAAAGCTTGGAAAGAGGGTGTGCTACTAGAATGAGGGACAAATTAGTGCCTAAATTGTCTTTCAGATCGTGAATAAACACTTGAAGCAAGCTGATAATAATTCAAGGATGTTTTTCTTAAAAACCATGTTAGCAAGGTTTGTATGTTAAAGTATCTTGGTGACTATTCTCATTGTTTTCAAGTGTGCACAGGGGTTTATGCCAAAATATCCTGACAAGCCACAAACTGTCCTGTCCCTATTACGTTACAGAGCCAGGGATTCAAGAACAGACTACTGTTAACACTTACACAGTGAATAGGAAGGTAAACAAAGGGGTGAATCTTTGATCTAAAATTTGAAATGTTCTGAAGTGAAAAGTTTTAGAAGCATCATATGATTAATTGAAAATGCCTCAACCCATTCAGCAGGACATGGTACTTAAGGGTGAAGTCAGTTCTGCTAAACATGTTTGATGAAGCTTCCTTGATGGTGCTTGCCAGATGGAAAAAAAAAGATGGTGTAATCCTGAGGGCAACAGGGCAACAGGATTCTGGGAAGGGGGCATTGGGAAGGGCAGAAACATGAGTGTGACTGCCGGCACTGTATCCATGGTACTAATTCATATGGACAGATTAATTTGGTCACTCTTCTGAGAAAAAAATTTCAGAGAAGTTGAACATTTCACAATAATGTTTTGTGAGGAATATATGATCAACAGCTGGCAACAGCTGCTGTTAGCAGCAGGGTTGTTGGCTCAATTTTAATTCCTTACAGTTTATGGCACTTACTGTGCAACAAAATACCGGGAGAGGATTTGCTTTTGCCTAGTTTAATACTTGAGGTTCATAAACCCTTGAGAGGCAAATGGTTTGGCATGAAAAAGGCCAGGTTTAGTAACATCCTGTAATGAAATGTTTAATTTTGAAGGTAACAGCTGGAGAAGGATGATTCTATGGTTGAAGAGGGTCAGAGATCCTGTCTGAGTTACCCCAGAATCTATCTCAGTTGTACCTCAATTCATCACTCTTCTTCCGTCTCCCTTAGCATCCACCATTCAGAAGTCTGTGCCGCCTGGGAGTACAAAGTTTAATGATGGTGAATATACAATTTAGGGAAAGGAAATCCCACATTCGCTATTCTTATTTTAGGACATAATCCATATTCAAGGATAACGGTGCTTAGGGTGGGGCATTCTGTGATACTTACTTCTTACTTCATAGAAAATATATGTGATCCTGAGTTCACTGAATTTGTAGTTGGTCCCCTGACTTTGATAAAAGATTTTGTTTAACGAGTTCCTAGTTTAAGTAATAGAAAAACTTTTTATACACATAGAAGTTTTATTTTTTTTCTATAAATAAAGGGGTCACATTCTATGATTGCTGAGAATCTGACCTTCTCATGCCCAAATCCCTCTGGTATGGAGCCCCTGACCTCACCAGGTGACTGTGTGTCCTCTGGATGCCCCTCCTTTATGCCAGGTGTGCAGCCTCTGACTGCCAAACATGATAGAATGGCTGAGAAGTGGCCATCGGATGGGCCTTTGAGGTCTCCTAGGTCAAACTCTGCTTAGGCAAACTGACAAGGACACGTTGAAAAACAGCAAATGCAGAAGATGAGAAACATCTCTGGCTAGGATTGTGCCTTACAGATCCTCTGTCTTTCTCTTGTGTTGGGGACATAATGCTTCTGGGGACTTTTTGTTGTCACAGCAATATTCCGTAGGGACCGTTTCTGTACTGTCAGTAATTTTGAAAAAAATTAAAACAGTCTGGTAGGATGGTTAGTCTGACACAGATAATGTGTGGATGAAACTCGTTTTTAACCTGTTAAGGTACTTTAGGGGGGAAAAAAAAAAAAAAAAAAAAACAGACTTTTACTCACAATTGGGCAATTTAGACCTTCATGTGAACCACTTTTTAGCCATGTGTTCATTGTCACTGTTTATCCTTTTGAGTTTCAGTTTTCTTTCCTGTAAACATTTGGACCTAAAATATATTAACTTGATTTGAAAGGATATTTTAGGGTTAGGAAAAGAAAATGAGATTATACGGTATCTACTTAGCAAAGTTGCAAGCACATAGGCAGTGATGAATGCACATGATCTATTATGAAGATATTAAAATAACCAGTTTTGGTCATCTGAAAAAAAAAAAGTAATTTTCCTTCCTGGGTTGATAGATAATACTGGTTACAGTTAGCTTCATTTAGAAAGTGGTAATCCATCATCTTTCTCTAATGCCATTCTGTAAAGACTGCATTAATTGAAAATAATTAATATCTCAAAATCTTAGGAAGGCAGCATGACTCTTCTAGTTTCTCTATTCATTTTGTTCTAATATAGTACTGTAGATCCTTAATATATAATATGAATCCTAGGAAGTGACTTACTGGTAGAAATCTTGCAATTATAGCTTCAGGGTATCAGATTGAAGGCACAGCCTTATTCATATGCTTACCCACATTACTAAGCACAATTCAATTTAAATCTACCACTACAACTATACCAGAAGATTAACTTAAGCCAAAGCACCCTGGTAGTGCATGACACTTTCTTCCATTAAATAAGACTCTGTTGGCAATGCCAGGTGTGCAGCCTCTGACTGCCAAACATGATAGAATGGCTGAGAAGTGGCCATCGGATGGGCCTTTGAGGTCTCCTAGGTCAAACTCTGCTTAGGCAAACTGACAAGGACACGTTGAAAAACAGCAAATGCAGAAGATGAGAAACATCTCTGGCTAGGATTGTGCCTTACAGATCCTCTGTCTTTCTCTTGTGTTGGGGACATAATGCTTCTGGGGACTTTTTGTTGTCACAGCAATATTCCGTAGGGACCGTTTCTGTACTGTCAGTAATTTTGAAAAAAATTAAAACAGTCTGGTAGGATGGTTAGTCTGACACAGATAATGTGTGGATGAAACTCGTTTTTAACCTGTTAAGGTACTTTAGGGTGGGAAAAAAAAAAAAAAAAAAACAGACTTTTACTCACAATTGGGCAATTTAGACCTTCATGTGAACCACTTTTTAGCCATGTGTTCATTGTCACTGTTTATCCTTTTGAGTTTCAGTTTTCTTTCCTGTAAACATTTGGACCTAAAATATATTAACTTGATTTGAAAGGATATTTTAGGGTTAGGAAAAGAAAATGAGATTATACGGTATCTACTTAGCAAAGTTGCAAGCACATAGGCAGTGATGAATGCACATGATCTATTATGAAGATATTAAAATAACCAGTTTTGGTCATCTGAAAAAAAAAAAGTAATTTTCCTTCCTGGGTTGATAGATAATACTGGTTACAGTTAGCTTCATTTAGAAAGTGGTAATCCATCATCTTTCTCTAATGCCATTCTGTAAAGACTGCATTAATTGAAAATAATTAATATCTCAAAATCTTAGGAAGGCAGCATGACTCTTCTAGTTTCTCTATTCATTTTGTTCTAATATAGTACTGTAGATCCTTAATATATAATATGAATCCTAGGAAGTGACTTACTGGTAGAAATCTTGCAATTATAGCTTCAGGGTATCAGATTGAAGGCACAGCCTTATTCATATGCTTACCCACATTACTAAGCACAATTCAATTTAAATCTACCACTACAACTATACCAGAAGATTAACTTAAGCCAAAGCACCCTGGTAGTGCATGACACTTTCTTCCTCATTAAATAAGACAAACCAGAAAGGACCAAATTACTACTTAAAACCATGTAGGAGGGAAAAAAAATACTAGAAAGTTTACCAAATATTTATTCACATTTCAACAATTCCCTTGTAAAATTTCCCTGCCAATGTTTCTTGAATATATACCTAATATTTATATATTCATTACTATTTTCTTTCAGCTTAAGCAAGGAAAACTCAAACCTGTCTCTATATTATGACGATAACTGCTGATCATAGATGGAAGCAAATTGATTATTTCTGATTGATTTGAATTCCCATGCTTCATAAACAAAGCAGCTATCCGTTAAGGGGTATAACAGGTTTTAACAGGAAAAGGATTAAAGGTTTTATTTTCCACAGCACAGGCCCAAAACGAGCAAGATTTTTCAAGTTAACTTTCATTTCGTCTGGCTCAGGTGTCAGGGCTCTATATTTATCTCAGCTTAGGCATGTATCCGAAGCGCTGGAAGTCTCAGGATGTCAATGGCTTCACATGTCAGGACAACCTTAAAGACAGATGAATGGTCAAGACCCTGAGCCTCATTTCTGAGTTCTCAGCTGCTGTGCTGTGGAAATCATGTTTATTTTCTGCATCTCCTTCTACAGCAGTCACTCTGAAGCCAGTTTTAAGATCCAACATCTCGGGTAAGCAGGCTCCTCTTGAAGGTGGTGAGCACAATTATTTTTGGTTAGGGGTGTGGCTATAAATGTCTCTGAAGCTGATGGACTGTCATCTAGTAAATATAAGCACTTGTGATTTCTGACTCCTTAAGAAGATAAATATGAACTGGCGTAGTAATTTAGTTTGAGATTTGTTTTAACAGTTCCAGGCTGTTAAATGGATATACTTTTAACACAAAGTTTTCATTTCCACTAGTCTCGCAACTGATCCTATGAAATTTCCATTTGCCCATTTTCATACCTTTTATCTAGAAAATATCAGAAAACATACTAAATATTTCTAAAAGTACAATTTTAGTGGATCTTTTTCTTTCTTCAGATCCTCTAAGTTGATCTGGCATGCCCTAGTCTAAACTTATTTCTTTTTATTTAAATTTCTGTGTGCCTTCTTTTAAAAATGTCACTCTTTTGAAAAGGATGCTGTCAAATTCTGACCAATTCAATTTTTTTGTTTCCAAATTGAAAAAAAAAAAACACTTTTTTAATGAGACTGAAAGTTGAATGACCTTTGTTCATGGGACCTAAAAATGTTTGTTGGTGTTTTGTCAAGACTGACAAGTATATTTAAGGAATAATGTAAAATACTCAGTTGTCTCAACAAACTGAATCTCAGAAGGAAAAAAATTTTCCATATATAAACTTACTGATCCCTAGTGATATAGAAATTATATTGACTTTCAGCACCAGATGTCTGAGGGGAGGTAATTTTACTACATGGAAGAATTTTTGTTACATGGTGTGTTTCATTATATGGCTATGTAAGATCAAGAAACAACAAGGAATGAGAGATTACTGATTTACTCAGACAGGAAACTTAAGGATATACTTATTTAGAGATAAAATTTACTGCTGATACCAAGAAAGCAGTTCCTTCAGACTCTTTGCTAATGCTACAAAGTCTGGGAATGAATTGTATAGGCTTCTTTACCTTTAAAGAAGGTCGCCTTCCTTAATTCTTGGGAGAGTGGTTTCTTGGAGATGTGCTGAAGTGAGGGTTGAGAGCATTCTGGAATGATACTTAGAAAAGTATTAGCTTCTTGTTCACTCTCTGTGTGAGAACTCAGGTAGGATCTGGATCACATGAAAGAGAAATAGGCAGCCTGTCCTATGGTCAGGTATACCTAACTAAGTAACAGAGAAGTGGGATTTACAGAAGTGAGTCCTGCAGACCTTACCAGGGGAAAGGGAAAATATTTTCAGATGATGTACACCACAAACTGTAATTATTTGGAATCGGATCCTTTTGTAAAGGACAATGACAACTTTGCAATGAACTGTTCTGAGAGTTTCAGAAAGAAAGCAAACACCTGAGGATAACAAAACAATTTTCACCTGGGGAAAAAAAAAAAAGGTATGCTCCAGCACTCAGAAGAATCATTGTTAGGAAAAAAAATGGGAAAAAAGGCTTTAAAGTGCTAACAAATCAGTGTCCAACACCATATAAGACAGCAGAATGGATCAGTCAAATGAAAGAATGTGTTTTTCTTAGTGTGAAGAAATACATACTATTGTACTGCCATTGATGTGACTAGGGCTAATTTTGCTTTTAGCACAGATTGTTGGTATAGATCACCAGTTAAGGAATTTTAATATTCTTAGTATTTACAAACTAAACTTCAGTTGAACTCTTTGATGAAAAAAATGCACAAAATTTCGAAATGAAAAATGCTTTTAAATGAGAAGTGTTTTTCAGTGGTCAGTTGTTTATATGCTTTTGGTTGATTTTTGGATGAAAGCTGAAAAGTATGCCAAAACTTTGCTACAACCTAAAAGCAGAGATCTAGAGTGAGGAGGAAGGTGGTGCTGATGGAGGTGATCCTGTTCCATATCAGGTTGCTGAAAGTGTGCCTAATCCAAAATGATTCTCTCAATCACAAACAATGAATTGTTGGTCAGGAAAAAGAAGCAGTCTAAAATTAGCTTAAGTGTGCAGGAATAGAAAAGAAACATAATTTAGTAAGTACTTCTACTGCTTTGTGTGTTGTATGTTGAAGTATAGATAATGGCTAAGCCACTGGAAAGTGCTTTTTCATTACAACTGGCAGGTAGTTAAGTGTGCATTGGTTCCATGATGCACTTTATAGCCATTTATTTCTGGAGAAGGGCAAGGTGAGTTGTGCTTTGTGTTTTCTTACAAATTTAGTAGTGTGGAAAATAAACAACACTTTTAAATCGGTGCTTGATAGTACACTGTTAAATAGTTCAAGATGTTTTGAAATATATCCAGAGACCTTGGTCACACAAACACTGTCATCTCAAAGAGGAAATGACAGAAAATTAGCAAACACTCTGGAGGGGCCATAGCAGACAGCTTGGCTGCATTCACCAAGGACTCCAGAGTGACTCATATAGAAAAGCATTGTTCACTCTTAAGTGCTTGTGAACTTGAAAAGTGACAGAAAATAGTCTTTAAATGCAACAAATAAAAAAGGGGTATGCTCCAGCACTCAGAAGAATCATTGTTAGGAAAAATGGGAAAAAAGGCTTTAAAGTGCTAACAAATCAGTGTCCAACACCATATAAGACAGCAGAATGGATCAGTCAAATGAAAGAATGTGTTTTTCTTAGTGTGAAGAAATACATACTATTGTACTGCCATTGATGTGACTAGGGCTAATTTTGCTTTTAGCACAGATTGTTGGTATAGATCACCAGTTAAGGAATTTTAATATTCTTAGTATTTACAAACTAAACTTCAGTTGAACTCTTTGATGAAAAAAATGCACAAAATTTCGAAATGAAAAATGCTTTTAAATGAGAAGTGTTTTTCAGTGGTCAGTTGTTTATATGCTTTTGGTTGATTTTTGGATGAAAGCTGAAAAGTATGCCAAAACTTTGCTACAACCTAAAAGCAGAGATCTAGAGTGAGGAGGAAGGTGGTGCTGATGGAGGTGATCCTGTTCCATATCAGGTTGCTGAAAGTGTGCCTAATCCAAAATGATTCTCTCAATCACAAACAATGAATTGTTGGTCAGGAAAAAGAAGCAGTCTAAAATTAGCTTAAGTGTGCAGGGAATAGAAAAAGAAACATAATTTAGTAAGTACTTCTACTGCTTTGTGTGTTGTATGTTGAAGTATAGATAATGGCTAAGCCACTGGAAAGTGCTTTTTCATTACAACTGGCAGGTAGTTAAGTGTGCATTGGTTCCATGATGCACTTTATAGCCATTTATTTCTGGAGAAGGGCAAGGTGAGTTGTGCTTTGTGTTTTCTTACAAATTTAGTAGTGTGGAAAATAAACAACACTTTTAAATCGGTGCTTGATAGTACACTGTTAAATAGTTCAAGATGTTTTGAAATATATCCAGAGACCTTGGTCACACAAACACTGTCATCTCAAAGAGGAAATGACAGAAAATTAGCAAACACTCTGGAGGGGCCATAGCAGACAGCTTGGCTGCATTCACCAAGGACTCCAGAGTGACTCAAATAGAAAAGCATTGTTCACTCTTAAGTGCTTGTGAACTTGAAAAGTGGAGTGAGGACAGTTTTAAAAATGATGAGTTTGATCTTTTCTTTTTCCTGAAACATCATGCCTCTTTTGTTTATATTTATTTTCATCCATATTTTACTCTTTGGCACGTGTGGGCCTCTCATTGCAGTGGCCTCTTTGGTTGAAGGGCACTGGCTCTGGGTGCATGTGCTCCAGAGTGCTGGCTTATAATTGGACACACTGATCCAGCTGCTCAGCAACACGTGGAATTTTCCCAGGCCAAAAATCAAACAGATGCGCCTTGCAGTGCAAGGTGGACTCTCTACCCACTGGACCACCAGGGAAGCCCTTTGAGTTTGGTCTTTTAATGTTGTTTTTTTCCTATTAAATCTTCCAACCTTAAATTTTACATTTCTCCCATTTCAGTTTTCCCGAATTTCTCCCATTTCATCTCTCTCAAATCACAAGGGATATTAGTAGACATGAGAACACACTCTAACTGAAATTTGTTTGGAGGCTCATTTCATTCCATGTGAAACTTCATTCTTACTCTATCTTAAATGTAACAGGTGCTATTATAAGGGTCTTCGTTGTATCTCACTCTAGGAAGCTTTAGAGATTAAGAAATAGAAGACTATCCAATACAGTGGTCCCATTCCATGGACCCTAGACACAGTGTCTTCTCAGAGTAGGATTACACTTTAGTAAGTGGAATCTTTTCTACAAATATTCTTAATTTAAGATGGGACTCTAAAACAGCAAACACCTATTTTGGCTGAATACATAATGGAGTCAGCTTCTTTCAGATAAACTTATTCCTTGACACATTTGTTGAAAAATATTAGAGCACGTAATTTGTGTCAGACTGTTAAAGGCTAAAGAAAATGTTATTAGAGACCTTATTGTGCTGGTCATTGACAAGAATCCAGGATCTTTTTATTTTCAGGTGGTGGTTCTAAATTTTGTTTATATAGAATGAAACCTTTGGATGAAAGTCAAAAAAGAAAAACTTTAGTAGGTGAATGATGAAGATGTAAGTTGAATTCTGTGGATACCTTGCCAGCACTAAACAGAAAAGCATTGTTCACTCTTAAGTGCTTGTGAACTTGAAAAGTGGAGTGAGGACAGTTTTAAAAATGATGAGTTTGATCTTTTCTTTTTCCTGAAACATCATGCCTCTTTTGTTTATATTTATTTTCATCCATATTTTACTCTTTGGCACGTGTGGGCCTCTCATTGCAGTGGCCTCTTTGGTTGAAGGGCACTGGCTCTGGGTGCATGTGCTCCAGAGTGCTGGCTTATAATTGGACACACTGATCCAGCCGCTCAGCAACACGTGGAATTTTCCCAGGCCAAAAATCAAACAGATGCGCCTTGCAGTGCAAGGTGGACTCTCTACCCACTGGACCACCAGGGAAGCCCTTTGAGTTTGGTCTTTTAATGTTGTTTTTTTCCTATTAAATCTTCCAACCTTAAATTTTACATTTCTCCCATTTCAGTTTTCCCGAATTTCTCCCATTTCATCTCTCTCAAATCACAAGGGATATTAGTAGACATGAGAACACACTCTAACTGAAATTTGTTTGGAGGCTCATTTCATTCCATGTGAAACTTCATTCTTACTCTATCTTAAATGTAACAGGTGCTATTATAAGGGTCTTCGTTGTATCTCACTCTAGGAAGCTTTAGAGATTAAGAAATAGAAGACTATCCAATACAGTGGTCCCATTCCATGGACCCTAGACACAGTGTCTTCTCAGAGTAGGATTACACTTTAGTAAGTGGAATCTTTTCTACAAATATTCTTAATTTAAGATGGGACTCTAAAACAGCAAACACCTATTTTGGCTGAATACATAATGGAGTCAGCTTCTTTCAGATAAACTTATTCCTTGACACATTTGTTGAAAAATATTAGAGCACGTAATTTGTGTCAGACTGTTAAAGGCTAAAGAAAATGTTATTAGAGACCTTATTGTGCTGGTCATTGACAAGAATCCAGGATCTTTTTATTTTCAGGTGGTGGTTCTAAATTTTGTTTATATAGAATGAAACCTTTGGATGAAAGTCAAAAAAGAAAAACTTTAGTAGGTGAATGATGAAGATGTAAGTTGAATTCTGTGGATACCTTGCCAGCACTAAACAGAAACAGATTTTCTGATGTGACTTAAAAATACTACTGTATTTACAGGAGAAATAGAGGAAGATAACAGAGTTATCACCTTGCCATTGTCTTTCTAAATGCATAATTGTCTTAAAATTCTAACTAAACTAACATATACAAACATGGAAATACCTTAAAAATACATTAACTGGGGCTTCCCCTGGTGGTCCAGTGGGTAAGGACACTGCCTTGCAGTGCAAGGGGCGCTGGTTCGAGTCCTGGCCTGGGAAGATCCCACGTGCCGCAGAGCGGCTGGACTGATGTGTCCAATTACCGAGCTGGAGCTCTGGAGCGCATGCGCCCAGAGCTGGCGCTCTGCAACAAGAGTCCACCGCGATGGGAGGCCCACAGGAGCCGAAGAACAAAGACTGATGAAAATAGAGAAATGAAAGACCAATAGAAGTGGCCCACCCGCTCCCCTCCCTCCCCAACCCGACCCCAGCCCAAAATAAATAAATAAATCTTAAAAAAAAAATACATTAACTGTACTGTGCATTGTAAGCCTTTTTGTTCTTTAGTCACTCTGTTTCATCTGACATTTTGCAGCACCACAGGCTTCCCTGTTCTTCATATCTGCTGGAGTTTTCTCAAACTCATGTCCATTGAGTCCATGATGTCATCCAAACATCTCATCCTCTGTTACCCCCTTTTCCTCCTGTCCTCAGTCTTCCCAGCATCAGCAAGTTGGCTCTTCGCATCAGGTGGCCAAACTATTGGAGCTTCAGCTTCAGCATTAGTCCACCCAATGAGTATTCACGGTTGATTTCCTGTAGGATTGACTGGTTTGATCACCTTGCTGTCTAAGGGACTCGCAAGAGTTTTTCTCCAGCAGCACAGTTTGAAAGCATCAATTCTTTGGTGCTCAGCCTTCTTTATGGTCCAAATCTCATATCTACGTATAAGACTATTGGAAAAACCATAGTTGTGAATGTACAGGCCTTTATTGACAGAGTGATGTCTCTGCTTTTTATTACGCTGTCTTGGTTTTCTCATAGCTTTTCTTCCAAGGAGAAAGCATCTTTTAATTTTATGGCTGCAGTCGCTGTCCCCAGTGATTTTGGTGCCCAGGAAAATAAAGTCTGTTACTGTTTCCATTTCCCCCCATCTATTTGTAATGAAGTTATGGGACTAGATGCCATAAACTTAGTGTTTTGACTGTTGAGTTTTAAGCCAGCTATTTCACTCTCCTCTTTTATCTTCATCAAGAGGCTCTTCAGTTCCTCTTCCCTTTGTACCATAGGCTGGTGTCACCTGCATATTGAGGTTATTAGTATTTCAGCAATCTTGATTCCAGCTTGTGATTCATCCAGCTTGGCTTTTCACATGATGTACTCTGCATATAAGTTAAATAAGCAGAGTGACAATATACAGCCTTGATGTACTCCTTTCCCAGTTTTGAACCAGTCTGTGTTTCATGTCTGGTTCTGACTGTTGCTTCTTGACTTGCATACAGGTTTCTGAGGAGACAGGTAAGGTGGGTTGGTATTCCCTTCTCTTTATTTTCCACAATTTGTTGTGATTCAGATAGTCAAAGGCTTTAGTGTAGTCAATGAAGCAGATGTTTTTCTGAATTCTCTTGTTTTGTCTATGATCCAATAGGTGTTAGCAATTTGATCTCTGCTTCCTCTGCCTTTTCTAAATCCAGCTTGTGCATCTCTAAGGTCTCAGTTCACAGACTGTAGAGGCCTAGCTTGGAGAATATTGACCATGACCTTGCTAGCATGTGAAATGAGTGCAGTTGTGTCGTAGTTTGTATGTTCTTTGGCATTGCCGTTCTTTGTGACTGGAATGAAAACTGACCTTTTCCAGTCCTGTGGCCACTGCTGAGTTTCCCTAATTTGTAGGTATAATGAGTGTAGCACTTTAACAGCATCATCTTTCAGGATTTGAAATAGCACAGCTGGAATTCCTTCACCATCAATAGCTTTGTTCATAGTAATCCTTCCTACGACCTGTTTGACTTTGCAGTCTAAGATGTCTAGGCTGTAGGTGAGTGATCACACCATCATGGCTATCTGGGTCACTAAGTTCTTTTCTATATAATTCTTCTTTGTATTCTTATCACATCTTTATATCGTCTGCTTTTCTTTAGGTTCATACCGTTTCTGTCCTTTATTGTGTCCATTTTTGCATGAAATATTCCCTTGGTATCTCTAATTTTCTTGTAGAGATCTCTAGTGTTTCCCTTTTTATTGTCTTCTATTTCTTTGCATTGGGTCATTTAGGAAGTCTTTCTTTTCTTTTCTTTTTAATTTTTTTTTTTTGGCGGAGGGGGGGGGACGGGTTGAGGAGGGAGGGGTGCGGGCGGGTCACTTTTATTGGTCTTTCATTTATCTATTTTCATCCATCTTTGTTCTTTTGGCCCGTGTGGGCCTCCCATTGCAGTGGCCTCTGTTGTCACAGAGCACCGGCTCCAGCTTGGTAATTGGACGCATCAGTCCATCAGTCCATGGCACATGGGATCTTTCCAGGCCAGCGATCGAACTGGCACCCCTTGCACTGCAAGGTGGTGTCCCTACCCACTGGACCACCAGGGAAGCCCTTGGAATTCTTTCTTATCTCTCCTTGCTCTTCTCTACAACTCTGCATACAGATGTGTATATCTTTCCTTTTGTTCTTTGCCTTTTGCATCTCTTCTAAGTTATTTGTACAGCCTCCTCAGACAACTGTTTTCCCTTTCTTTTCTTTTCTTTTTTTTTGCTCACTGCCTCCTGTACAAGGTTATGAACCTCCACCCATAGTTCTTGAAGCCCTCTATCAAATCTAATCCCTTGACTCTATTTGTCACTTCTTCTGCATAATTATAAGGGATTTGATTTAGGTCATACCTGAATGGCCTGGTGGTTTTCCCTATTTTCTTCACTTTCAGCCTGAATTTTGCAATAAGGAACTGATTATCTCAGTCAAGAGTCAGCTCCAGGTCTTGTTTTTCCTAACTGTATAAAGCTTCTCTATCTTTAGCTACAAAGTAAAGTATTAATCTGATTTCAGTATTGATCATCTCGTGATGTCCATGTGTAGTCAGTCGTCTTTTGTGTTGTTGGAAGAGGGTGTTTTCTATGACCAATGCATTCTCTTGGCAAAACTATTAGCCCTTACCCTGCTTAATTTTGTTTTTCAAGGGTAAATTTGCCGGCTACTCCAGTTATCTCTTGACTTCCTACTTTTGCCATGATGAAAAGGACATGTTTTTTTGGTGCTAGTTCTAGAAGGTCTTGTAGGTCTTCACAGAATTTGTCAACTTCAGCTTCTTTGGCGTTAGTGATTGGGTTATGGACTTGGATTACTGTGATACTGAATGGTTTGCCTTACAAACAAACCAAGATCATTCTGTCATTTTTGAGACTAGACCCAAGTACTGCATTTGGGAGTCTCTGGTTGACTATGAGGTCTACTTCATTTCTGCTAAGGGTTTCTTGCCCACAGTAGTAGATATAATGTTCATGTAAATGTAATTCACCCATTCACATCCATCTTAGCCTCCTATGTCTGTTTCTGGATGAACTATTTTTGTTTGAAATGGGGAACACATATAAATTATAGCTGGATCTCTTGGCAGATAGACATCTAGTTTGTATTGACTCTAGCTGTTAATGAGTTAAGTCTTCTTCAGATCTGCTTGGTCAAAGTTACAGCCAAGCAGACACGTAGACAGGGAATTCCAGTGCAGGAGAACATGAGCTGTGATAAGGACAGTGCTCAGAGATACCAGCTCCATTGGGTGATAAGGGCTCTGTTTACAAATCTTTACTATTATGTAGAGTCTGCAGTTCCTGCTGGGCTATGAATTCCGTGAATGCTGGGTGTCATCTGTAACTTTGTATCAGCAATATCTGATACTGAACATAGTGTAAGCACTCAATAGACAGATTGTATCCATTTATTCAAAAACAGGTCTAAATCTTTTCTAACTGAAAATGTTCACCTTCTATTAAGGACTATGTTTAGGATTTTAAGACTTTTTAGTCATTTAAAACAATTTAACCCCCCTCCCATCTCTTATGCTTAGCACTTTTAAAAATATCAAAATTGATATAAATCTCTACCATAAAGTAATACATAGGTGTGTGCAGTTTTGTGAGTAAGCAATTCTCAGGTAGGTAGTTTCATGGAATATTACCATCCCTGGTGTCACCCTCACAGTTTCCAGCATGTGTTTGGCTTTTAACTAGGATGGTGTGTTTATAGGGTAGATCATCTATTAAATTAAAAAATTTAACAGAAATATTCTATATTTCACGTTATGCTAAGAATGTAGGAGGTGTGTGTGTGTTAATCGTTCAGTCATGTCTGACTCTTTGTGACCCTATGGACTGTAGCCTGCTAGGTTCCTCTGTCTGTCGAATTCTCCAGGCAAGAGTACTGGAGTGGATTTCTATTCCCTTCTCCAGGGACTCTTCCCAACCCAGGGAGTTAACCCAGGTCTGTGGCATTGCAGGCAGATTCTTTACCATCTGAGTCTCAGGGAAGCTCACAGTATGTAAACTGACTGCCACTGATCATTTCTCAGTGAACCAAGTCCATGAAGCTCATTCATCTCATGTGATGCCATGGAAGTCTTATCCTTTTCCCAGTTCACGTACAGAGCTTAGCTTGCTTCTGTGTTCAGTCTCTTAGATGTCTGCACTACATGTACCAAGTCTTTAGATAAAGCTAGAGGAAATTCTTGACTCATTTATTGCACTCTGGGTGCAACGGTCATCCTTAAGGTTGTGTAACAGGCAAAGTATAAATTTTACTTTATTAAAGTCTCCCACTTCTTACTTTATGGGAAACCACAACATAGTAGGTGTTCTTTATTAGCCTAATCACACATACCTCCAAAACCCTCTCTTGAGGTGTATGTAGTGGCCAGCAGGTGGAGAGATACAGACATCTTTCTCTGTTCTTTTGCTCAGTTCATTGGTCAGAGTTGTATCCTGACCCCACTGAGAGTTTGTCTCCAGTTATTCAAACTTTTGTGCTTTGTATACTGTAGTTCCATTACAGTAAAATTCTATATTTTACCAGGTGAAATCAGGAAGAATGAGATTAGGCAAGGAAAACAGTAAATTCTAGTATTAGGTGGCAAATGGAAAGGAAGCTTGCTGTAGTTATTCCCACTCTCTTCTCTACCTCATTAACATTCCTCCTGAGTGTGAAAGCTGTCATTCTGTTTTCTCTCTCACATCTTCCAAGCAGAACTCTGTACATAGTAACAGCAAAAGAATTTGTGAAGCTGAAATCCCGTAGAATAAATAAAAGCGATTGAAACCATCTGAATGGACTTTTGTGAGAAGAAAACTTGGTTAATAATAATTTACCATGGCAGAGCAACAGCTATTAAGTTTTGCTTTTTCCTCTCTTTTTTTTAAGGATAGAAGTCAACTTTCAGCAGGTTTTCTAATGTTCCCATTTGTTCACAGCAAAAACTGCAACCATTGGAAGTGAGAGTGGTTCTTGGTAGACTCTTAAATGACAATCCACTAATTTTTTATTTTTTTAAATTTTTTTACACGTGAGGATTCTGAGGCCAATTTAAGGGAAGTGAGTGTTCATCTCTGGGCCTTCTCATTGGATTGTCATCCTCACTTTCCTATGTGCAGTTTTTCTAGGGTCCCCCTCCTCATCAGCACCAACTTCCATGCATTTATGGTTTTACCCATATCCTAGACATTGTAGAGATCCAAAGCTTTCCGTGGCTCCTTTCTTACCCCCGGGCTTTAGACTCATCCTTTGATGTGCCTTATTCTCAAGCTCTAGACATGGATGCATTAGTCTTGAGCTGACACTATCTAACTTCTTTCAGCACATACCCTTATTACACGCTCTGATTCATGATGTGGATTTTATGGTCAAAGTTATAAACACATCCAGTAGAGGTGTGTTTCCTACTCTGCTTGAGTCTCCTGAAGTTTAGTAAAACATGCGCATACATGTACTCTGCAAATACTTTTTAAACAAATAGGCTGTATTAAATTGTAATCGCTAATTACAGCCAACTGGCGTGTTCAGGGTACTCGGATAATAACTATGCAAAATGCTTAGTATTTAATGAGAGGCAGTAGGAATTATTGGTTGAGATAGTCTCTGTAACTAGATTGAAAAGGTCTGAAATGTGGAATCTGCCACTTCTGTGACCTTGGATGAGATAGTAAACCTCTTTGAATCTCTGCTTCCTTGTCTGTTACTAACCAACTTCATGGATCAGTTGCTCAAAATAAACAGCTGACTATATGTAAAATATGCAAGTGGCTTGACCTAGAGCTAAAGTAGGGTTAACTATTATTATTTAATTCTCACAATAATTTCAAATAGACAGCATTACCCTTGCCTAAGTATGAGTAAAATTCATACAGATTAAGATACTTGCCCAGGGCCCTGCAGCTAGCTAGTGACAATGCTAGCTAGAACTATACTGTTCCATCTCAAATCTCTAATTTCCTCTCCATTCTTATCTTGCTGCTTTGAGCCTGAAACCTAGAATTCATTTTTGATTTTTCACTCCTATACCTAGCTCATTACTCACAAAGGCTTAGCTGTTCATGCTCCCTTCTAAAACCCTTTAGTGACTCTTTATTATTTTCAAAAGAAATTGCTGAGATTATGAATTCCTGGGTATTCAGGCAAAACTCTCAGCCTGGTATATTATGTGTGACATTAGTGCTTAATGATGTCACTTGGGCCTCTCCAGTGTCCTTTCTTTTCCAAAATGTGTACATTGTACCAAAGCCTTACCAAACTGTTTTTCCCCAGTTGTACATTTTCTTATTCATCTGTATTTTGGGGTATGCCTCTAATCTCTCTGCTGTCTCCCCCTTCCTTATTGGACCTGAGTTCTGTATGAAGTGAGCTATCATTTCTTCCACCAGTAGTCCTTTCCCATCAATACATGACCCACCATTTGTCTTCCCACCTGGGTGTAGCTGTCACCATGTATCAATATCATAGTTGTCTGTTTGCAAAGCTGTCTCCCTAGGCATGCTGTGAGCTAACTTGTATGAAGATACCAGGTTTTTGTTCTGTTCATTCTCTCATTTTTATCCCAATTAAAAGTCCAGGCTGGGGCTTTCCTGGTGGTCCAGTGGCTAAGGACACCGCCTTGCAGTGCAAGGGGTGCTGGTTCAATCCTGGCCTGGGAAGATCCCACATGCCACAGAGCAGCTGGACCGATGTGTCCAACTACCAAGCCGGAGCCCTGGAGTGCATGCGGCCAGAACTGGTGCTCCGCAATGAGAGAGGCTAGGGTTAAGTACTCTATTATCTCTGCTTCCTTGTCTGTTACTAACCAACTTCATGGATCAGTTGCTCAAAATAAACAGCTGACTATATGTAAAATATGCAAGTGGCTTGACCTAGAGCTAAAGTAGGGTTAACTATTATTATTTAATTCTCACAATAATTTCAAATAGACAGCATTACCCTTGCCTAAGTATGAGTAAAATTCATACAGATTAAGATACTTGCCCAGGGCCCTGCAGCTAGCTAGTGACAATGCTAGCTAGAACTATACTGTTCCATCTCAAATCTCTAATTTCCTCTCCATTCTTATCTTGCTGCTTTGAGCCTGAAACCTAGAATTCTTTTTTGATTTTTCACTCCTATACCTAGCTCATTACTCACAAAGGCTTAGCTGTTCATGCTCCCTTCTAAAACCCTTTAGTGACTCTTTATTATTTTCAAAAGAAATTGCTGAGATTATGAATTCCTGGGTATTCAGGCAAAACTCTCAGCCTGGTATATTATGTGTGACATTAGTGCTTAATGATGTCACTTGGGCCTCTCCAGTGTCCTTTCTTTTCCAAAATGTGTACATTGTACCAAAGCCTTACCAAACTGTTTTTCCCCAGTTGTACATTTTCTTATTCATCTGTATTTTGGGGTATGCCTCTAATCTCTCTGCTGTCTCCCCCTTCCTTATTGGACCTGAGTTCTGTATGAAGTGAGCTATCATTTCTTCCACCAGTAGTCCTTTCCCATCAATACATGACCCACCATTTGTCTTCCCACCTGGGTGTAGCTGTCACCATGTATCAATATCATAGTTGTCTGTTTGCAAAGCTGTCTCCCTAGGCATGCTGTGAGCTAACTTGTATGAAGATACCAGGTTTTTGTTCTGTTCATTCTCTCATTTTTATCCCAATTAAAAGTCCAGGCTGGGGCTTTCCTGGTGGTCCAGTGGCTAAGGACACCGCCTTGCAGTGCAAGGGGTGCTGGTTCAATCCCTGGCCTGGGAAGATCCCACATGCCACAGAGCAGCTGGACCGATGTGTCCAACTACCAAGCCGGAGCCCTGGAGTGCATGCGGCCAGAACTGGTGCTCCGCAATGAGAGAGGCTGCAGCCATGGGAGGCCCACATAGGCCGAAGAACAAAGATAAATAAATGAAAAATCAATAGAAATGGTCAAAAAGAAAAGAAAAGAAAAGTCCAGGTTGAGAATGCTTAAGAAATTCATTTTATTTTACTGTTTCAAAGGCTACAGATGAATGAAACATTGGCCAGTGTCACTGGAAGAATAAAAGCATAAATAAATGAGAAGCAAAGTAAATGATTCAAACTATTATAGGAAAGTAGCTTCAACAGTAATCTGAAATTTTCAAAAATGAGAAAAAGTTTGCAAGGGGAAATGATCCAATATGATAATCAGTAAAAAAAAAAAAAAAAAAGAAATCACTGCAAAAAGACTGGAGCCAGAATTTGTGTAATTCATGGGTTGTGATCTAGTGGTGAAGGAGCCTGATCAGAAGTTGGTTCAGGTTGCAGGCATGACTGCCTCTTGCCATGTAGATGAGAGTTTGAGGGCAAGGTAAGATTAGGGGGGGACATGTACTATGATGGGTAAGCCAAGTTCAGAATCATACTTAGTTTTAAGTTCTTCTTTGGGAAGATAAAAAACTAGCAAGCGAGTGCTAGAAACTAGAGAGTAAGAAGGATTATCTCATATAACTCAGCTCAGTTTTAAAAGTTGTTGAAATCAGACTAGATTTAGCACAGTAGACCTCAAAATATTGGCATGCATGAGAATAACTAAGAATGTTTGTACTGAAGCCATCCAAGATTTTTTTTACTCGCTGTTGCCCATACTCACATGCACCTGACTGTCCCTGTTCATTCTGTTTTTTAAATTTTAGGCATGCTGTGAGCTAACTTGTATGAAGATACCAGGTTTTTGTTCTGTTCATTCTCTCATTTTTATCCCAATTAAAAGTCCAGGCTGGGGCTTTCCTGGTGGTCCAGTGGCTAAGGACACCGCCTTGCAGTGCAAGGGGTGCTGGTTCAATCCCTGGCCTGGGAAGATCCCACATGCCATAGAGCAGCTGGACCGATGTGTCCAACTACCAAGCCGGAGCCCTGGAGTGCATGCGGCCAGAACTGGTGCTCCGCAATGAGAGAGGCTGCAGCCATGGGAGGCCCACATAGGCCGAAGAACAAAGATAAATAAATGAAAAATCAATAGAAATGGTCAAAAAGAAAAGAAAAGAAAAGTCCAGGTTGAGAATGCTTAAGAAATTCATTTTATTTTACTGTTTCAAAGGCTACAGATGAATGAAACATTGGCCAGTGTCACTGGAAGAATAAAAGCATAAATAAATGAGAAGCAAAGTAAATGATTCAAACTATTATAGGAAAGTAGCTTCAACAGTAATCTGAAATTTTCAAAAATGAGAAAAAGTTTGCAAGGGGAAATGATCCAATATGATAATCAGTAAAAAAAAAAAAAAAAAAGAAATCACTGCAAAAAGACTGGAGCCAGAATTTGTGTAATTCATGGGTTGTGATCTAGTGGTGAAGGAGCCTGATCAGAAGTTGGTTCAGGTTGCAGGCATGACTGCCTCTTGCCATGTAGATGAGAGTTTGAGGGCAAGGTAAGATTAGAGGGGGACATGTACTATGATGGGTAAGCCAAGTTCAGAATCATACTTAGTTTTAAGTTCTTCTTTGGGAAGATAAAAAACTAGCAAGCGAGTGCTAGAAACTAGAGAGTAAGAAGGATTATCTCATATAACTCAGCTCAGTTTTAAAAGTTGTTGAAATCAGACTAGATTTAGCACAGTAGACCTCAAAATATTGGCATGCATGAGAATAACTAAGAATGTTTGTATACTGAAGCCATCCAAGATGGCTGTCCTCTTGCTCTCTGTTCACCTCCTGCTCTGTACCTGCGCCATACTCACATGCACCTGACTGTCCCTGTTAATCAGTCTAATTAATAAATGTCTACAAAATTGTCCTTGGTCCCAGCCAGTGATTCTTCTAATCTTTCTCTTCCTTCCTTTCCTTTGATTCCTTTGTTTTTCTTTTTGGATTTGAGTATAATTGTTTTACAGTGTTGTGTTAGTTTCTGCTGTAAAACACATTGAATCAGTTATATGTTTACATGTACCTCCTCCCTTTTGGACCTCCCTCTCCCCCACTCCAACCCTGCCCATCTAGGTCATCATAGACCACCAAGCCAAGTAAAATAGAGAGCTAGTGGGAACCTGCTCAGGTTTCACTAGTGATAAAGAACCTGTCTGCCAATGCAGGAGACATAAGAAACACGGGTTCAACCCTTAGGTCAGGAAGATCCCCTGGAGAAAGAAATGGCAACACACTGAAGTATTCTTATCAGGAGAATCCCATTCTCCTGAAGTATTATCCTGAAGTATTCTGAAGTATTCTTATCAGGAGAATCCTGGCAGGCTACAGTCCATGGGGTTGCAGGATCAGACATGACTGAAGCAACTGAATACTCAATCACAGAACCTACTGTCCTGATCTTTAGATAAGAACATTGCCACCAAGATAGCTTATCAAAGGGTAAGTAAGGGATGTGCTCCTCTGCTGGTTTCCCTGGTAACTGATGACTCAACCTGATGTTAACTGGTAACTTCCCTCTCCACATACCTGCCCTCCAGTCCAACAAAGACTGCTGCCATGTCTTGCCTATTGTCTGCCACGCACAGTGGAGTGTTGATCCAGGACCTTGCTTCAGACAGATAAGATCCCCCATTCATTAAACCACTGATGTGTCTGTCACTGACTTTGGGCTCTTTATTCAGACTTAGTTTTAAGTTCTTCTTTGGGAAGATAAAAAACTAGCAAGCGAGTGCTAGAAACTAGAGAGTAAGAAGGATTATCTCATATAACTCAGCTCAGTTTTAAAAGTTGTTGAAATCAGACTAGATTTAGCACAGTAGACCTCAAAATATTGGCATGCATGAGAATAACTAAGAATGTTTGTATACTGAAGCCATCCAAGATGGCTGTCCTCTTGCTCTCTGTTCACCTCCTGCTCTGTACCTGCGCCATACTCACATGCACCTGACTGTCCCTGTTAATCAGTCTAATTAATAAATGTCTACAAAATTGTCCTTGGTCCCAGCCAGTGATTCTTCTAATCTTTCTCTTCCTTCCTTTCCTTTGATTCCTTTGTTTTTCTTTTTGGATTTGAGTATAATTGTTTTACAGTGTTGTGTTAGTTTCTGCTGTAAAACACATTGAATCAGTTATATGTTTACATGTACCTCCTCCCTTTTGGACCTCCCTCTCCCCCACCCCAACCCTGCCCATCTAGGTCATCATAGACCACCAAGCCAAGTAAAATAGAGAGCTAGTGGGAACCTGCTCAGGTTTCACTAGTGATAAAGAACCTGTCTGCCAATGCAGGAGACATAAGAAACACGGGTTCAACCCTTAGGTCAGGAAGATCCCCTGGAGAAAGAAATGGCAACACACTGAAGTATTCTTATCAGGAGAATCCCATTCTCCTGAAGTATTATCCTGAAGTATTCTGAAGTATTCTTATCAGGAGAATCCTGGCAGGCTACAGTCCATGGGGTTGCAGGATCAGATATGACTGAAGCAACTGAATACTCAATCACAGAACCTACTGTCCTGATCTTTAGATAAGAACATTGCCACCAAGATAGCTTATCAAAGGGTAAGTAAGGGATGTGCTCCTCTGCTGGTTTCCCTGGTAACTGATGACTCAACCTGATGTTAACTGGTAACTTCCCTCTCCACATACCTGCCCTCCAGTCCAACAAAGACTGCTGCCATGTCTTGCCCATTGTCTGCCACGCACAGTGGAGTGTTGATCCAGGACCTTGCTTCAGACAGATAAGATCCCCCATTCATTAAACCACTGATGTGTCTGTCACTGACTTTGGGCTCTTTATTCAGACTTGTGGCAGGGCAAGCGCAGGGCTTGCAGGCCTATAGGGTGGAGCCCAAGAGTACTCATAATGTCTGCTTTTAAGTAGCTCATCGTTGTTATATGCTGTATTGTTATAACTATCTTCATCATCATCATTCCTCTTACTTTACTATCTACATTTGTACCCTGATTTCCTCTCTAACTGATAAGCTAACATTTTAATCGCTTCTAAATATATACTTTGTCTTAATCCCTTTTCAGTTATTTAAAATTTACCTATAATTATCTTGATAGACCTTCACTTGGAGGATATTAGTTTCCCAGTGATATTATGTTGTTCTCTTGTGCTCCTCTGTCCATAGCAGCCAAAAGTTCTGTCTCAGGCAGGAATACTGGAGTGGGTTGCCATTTCCTTCTCCTGGGTGTCTTCCTCACCCAGGGATCAAACCCACATCTCCTGCTTGACAGGTAGATTCTTTCCTCCTGAGCCACCAGGGAAGTCATGTTTTTTTTTTAGATACAAGGATAGTATAATATCTTCAATGTAGTGGTTAAGACTTGATATTCAGACTTAAAATTTTCTTCTAGCTGGTATTAAAACAGGATTATAAGCCTCTTTAGTGTTTCATGGTCCTTTAGCTCATGATCTGCCTCTCCTGGTAGGATCTTCTATTTCATACTTGAAACAGTTACATTAACCTCAAAATCTGTCCATTGTCATTTTGTGCAACCCATAACAATCTCTCCTGTTACTCATCACTCTTGTCATCTTCTCGTGTTCCTTCTGTGAAGTTCTATTTGTTATTATTGATGTTTTAGTCACTCAATTGTGTCTGACCCTTTGCGACCCATGGACTATAGCCTGGCAGGCTCCTCTGTCCATGGGATATCCCAGATTAAGAATACCAGAGTGGTTGTCAACAGGGAGCAAACCCACATCTCCTACATTGGCAGGTGAATTCTTTACCACTGAGCCACCAGGGAAGAACCTGATGTTCTGTTTACTCTTCTGCAAATTACTGGGAAATTATGTAACCAAATACATCAGAACTTCCTGATAACACAAGACACAAGGAGTCAAACTTTTTAGCTGTCTTATAGCTATCCTCACCCTTCAACCAAAGACTACCAGGACAGCTGTAGTTGAAAACAATGAATTCAATACTTATTTCAAAGAATAAAAAGTGTACCATAGGGTCAAAAGGTGTTAGAAGAACCTTTTATAAAGCTTGACCTTCGGTTGAGTGATGTAGGAAGAGAGTTGAAGGAAGCACAGCACTGCTCTGAATTGAATGTTGTCAGGAAGCAGAGTAATTTTACAATTTGGGGCCTCAATAAGTGTATCTAGGAAGAGGGAAGACCAGCTTGGCTTTGTAATGAAGCAACAGTGACAGAAATTAGCTGGGAAAGGGGGACAGGTGGTGCTGACGGCTGAGGCGGTGCTCATAATTGGTATGTATTTAGACACAATTACAGAGTGTTTCATTTTTGTCCTGATTCTTCTTGGTCATAGAGTGTCCTTGTCTAGAGTTGATGTTCTGTGAAATTGCTTATGTTCAACAAGAGGATCCCACAGCCAGGCTGTGAGTGCCAGGTGAATATCCAGAAACAAGACCTAAGTGGTAGCACTGGGCCAGGTCCTGCATGCCAGGGGCAGTTTTTTTCTCTGATGATAAAAGTTTTTCTACCCACTTACCAATGCAGGAGATAGGAGAGATACGGGTTTGATCCCTAGGTCAGGAAGATCACCTGGAGGAGGGCATGGCAACCTACTCTATTATTTTTGCCTGGAGAATCCCATGGATAGAGGTGCATAGCAGGCTACTGTCCATGGGGTCACGAAGAGTTGGACATGACTGAAGTGACCTAGCATGCATGCATGGACCTCAGTAATTCAACATACTTCCATGAAACCTACTTTACCCTACTTTGGTGATAAGAGTCTAACAGTTCTTTGTAATTTCTTTCCTAATCCCTATAGTATTCTCTACACATTGTGTTATTTTAATACAAAATTTAATTCCTCTTAAGGTAGCAATATGATGATGATCAATAAGAACCACAAGACTAGATTAACCTATGTATAGTAACTATAAAGTGCACAAATTGTTTAGGGAATTGATTAGTTTTTTGTACTTACACCATAAACACTAATTTGTTATGTGAATGAAAAGATATACCGTTGGTAATAGGAAATAAATGGAATAAAATTATACTTTTATTTAATGAAAGTTACTTGTGAAGAAAGTAGGTGGTTTTTACACTTACTATATAGAAAAGAGCCTAATCAGACACTGTGAAATTTTGGCATTGGGAATTATCATAAATCAACATTTCTCTGGAAATATATGTATCTCGGCTAAACTTATATAAATGTGGTTAAAATGCTTTCTACTTAGACATTCTAGATGCCTCCTAAAATAAATGAGATTACCTTTTTATATTACAAAGTAGACTATCATCATCATAAGTTTTGCTTAAGGAAAAGAACATCTAGTTAGTGATTCAAGTTCATTACTGAATAATATTTAAGTAATACATAGATTTATAACCAGTAGAAACACTGAGAAATGTCCCATGTGAATAACTTCCTTTGTAACTTGTGACAGATCTGTAGAGAAAGTGTTGGGGTGGAAGGCTCTGGAGAGAGAAGGAGATGAGATATAATAAATTAGGCTTGATTTTATAAGTCATACATGAAAAAATATCTTTCCACAATTTAATATTTAAGGTATTTGTAATATTGTTAAATATACCACTTTTTGACTTAAAGATACGTGATCTTTAACATGAGCTAATTAATATATTCAAGATTTCCATTTTCATATGTAAGATTAAGTTTCTTTATCTTTGAGGTTTTTTTACTGGTTTTAAAATAGAATAAAGTAACACAGAAGAAACAGTTACTTATATCCAACTCTGTTTTATCATCTTGTTAATAAGGAGAAGATGTTTTGATTGACTTCCATTAAGTTTAGCCTTTATTTACCCTTGAATGAATCTTCAAGGGTAACTTGAAGAATATCATCTAAACCAAAAAACAGGCTCATCTTTCATCTTCTCTTTATGGCTTACCCTTCTGTATGATTCTATTTCATCTCTCCTGTTTCCAAGTAAAACGTGTAGCAATGTTTTATATCATAATAATAATTTACTGAAATAATAATTTATAGAAGTAATAATTTACTGAACAGAAAGCTGAAATTGAAAAGTTAAAATTCCAGGTAAACATTTAACCTTTAGTTAAACAAGACTTAAATCATTTTAAAGTCTACAGATACCTTTTACGGGCCTAGAGGTGAGTTCATTCCATCTTAGTATAACCAAAGGCAGCACTTTGAATCCTTAAATCCAAATGGTTCAATAATTATGGCAGAATCCTGATAACTGATTTAATCCTTTGTGAACAGAAATAAAAGGAATAAAATTATACTTTTATTTAATGCTTGTGAAGAAAGTAGGTGGTTTTACACTTACTATATAGAAAAGAGCCTAATCAGACACTGTGAAATTTTGGCATTGGGAATTATCATAAATCAACATTTCTCTGGAAATATATGTATCTCGGCTAAACTTATATAAATGTGGTTAAAATGCTTTCTACTTAGACATTCTAGATGCCTCCTAAAATAAATGAGATTACCTTTTTATATTACAAAGTAGACTATCATCATCATAAGTTTTGCTTAAGGAAAAGAACATCTAGTTAGTGATTCAAGTTCATTACTGAATAATATTTAAGTAATACATAGATTTATAACCAGTAGAAACACTGAGAAATGTCCCATGTGAATAACTTCCTTTGTAACTTGTGACAGATCTGTAGAGGAAGTGTTGGGGTGGAAGGCTCTGGAGAGAGAAGGAGATGAGATATAATAAATTAGGCTTGATTTTATAAGTCATACATGAAAAAATATCTTTCCACAATTTAATATTTAAGGTATTTGTAATATTGTTAAATATACCACTTTTTGACTTAAAGATACGTGATCTTTAACATGAGCTAATTAATATATTCAAGATTTCCATTTTCATATGTAAGATTAAGTTTCTTTATCTTTGAGGTTTTTTTACTGGTTTTAAAATAGAATAAAGTAACACAGAAGAAACAGTTACTTATATCCAACTCTGTTTTATCATCTTGTTAATAAGGAGAAGATGTTTTGATTGACTTCCATTAAGTTTAGCCTTTATTTACCCTTGAATGAATCTTCAAGGGTAACTTGAAGAATATCATCTAAACCAAAAAACAGGCTCATCTTTCATCTTCTCTTTATGGCTTACCCTTCTGTATGATTCTATTTCATCTCTCCTGTTTCCAAGTAAAACGTGTAGCAATGTTTTATATCATAATAATAATTTACTGAAATAATAATTTATAGAAGTAATAATTTACTGAACAGAAAGCTGAAATTGAAAAGTTAAAATTCCAGGTAAACATTTAACCTTTAGTTAAACAAGACTTAAATCATTTTAAAGTCTACAGATACCTTTTACGGGCCTAGAGGTGAGTTCATTCCATCTTAGTATAACCAAAGGCAGCACTTTGAATCCTTAAATCCAAATGGTTCAATAATTATGGCAGAATCCTGATAACTGATTTAATCCTTTGTGAACAGAAATAAAAGGGAAATGATACCACAATAAATACTCATTGGTTATTTGGGAACTTAGTATTCTTGGAATCTGTTTTATGCAGGGTCAAATTAGTAATGTGATTTGGGGTATGTATGTTCTTTAATATTATTGTCTGGAAGTTTGCTACAGATGAACGTTTATTACTGTCATTTGTCAAAGGAAGTATTTTCTGTGCCCATTTTAGCAGCAGGTGCCTATTTTAAATCAAAAGAAAAGAAAAGGAGTCAGTTCTCTTATCTGAAATATTCCTGCACATGGTATGCTTCTGTAAACTCCTTAACACATCGCAGATTCTTCTCAGAATTGTTGTCTGACTGGTATCAGAATAAAATGGCAGCTTTCTCATTCTTGTTTACATACAATCCTTGCTTCTCACAGCCTATCAGCCTTGGAGGCAAGCCGTGGCAAATGTTTTCAACTGTAAATCTGCCCAGATGATTTCTTCCAGAGACTTCTTTTCCCTGATTTTTTTTAGGCTGAGATTCTCCTCTCCCATCCTGTCTTTTTTGAATAGTCATAATGACTTTACATTTTACACACCTACTGTCCAAACAAAACAAATTACATGTTCAACAAAAATCAGGTTCATACAATCATTTTTTCCATTTCTTCTTCCCAGCAAGGTCTAGTGATTGACTCTGGACTAAGTAAATCAAAGGATCGATGTCTCCTGCTTACTCTTCTCTGGCAGTCTCGCGGAGCTCTCTGGCTTTTGACCTTTGTTCCTCAGTCTCATCCTTGCATCATGATCCCAACTTTTCTCTTCATGTTTTATATATTATACTTCCTGTTTCCAAGTAAAACGTGTAGCAATGTTTTATATCATAATAATAATTTACTAAAAAAGTAATAATTTACTGAACAGAAAGCTGAAATTGAAAAGTTAAAATTCCAGGTAAACATTTAACCTTTAGTTAAACAAGACTTAAATCATTTTAAAGTCTACAGATACCTTTTACGGGCCTAGAGGTGAGTTCATTCCATCTTAGTATAACCAAAGGCAGCACTTTGAATCCTTAAATCCAAATGGTTCAATAATTATGGCAGAATCCTGATAACTGATTTAATCCTTTGTGAACAGAAATAAAAGGGAAATGATACCACAATAAATACTCATTGGTTATTTGGGAACTTAGTATTCTTGGAATCTGTTTTATGCAGGGTCAAATTAGTAATGTGATTTGGGGTATGTATGTTCTTTAATATTATTGTCTGGAAGTTTGCTACAGATGAACGTTTATTACTGTCATTTGTCAAAGGAAGTATTTTCTGTGCCCATTTTAGCAGCAGGTGCCTATTTTAAATCAAAAGAAAAGAAAAGGAGTCAGTTCTCTTATCTGAAATATTCCTGCACATGGTATGCTTCTGTAAACTCCTTAACACATCGCAGATTCTTCTCAGAATTGTTGTCTGACTGGTATCAGAATAAAATGGCAGCTTTCTCATTCTTGTTTACATACAATCCTTGCTTCTCACAGCCTATCAGCCTTGGAGGCAAGCCGTGGCAAATGTTTTCAACTGTAAATCTGCCCAGATGATTTCTTCCAGAGACTTCTTTTCCCTGATTTTTTTTAGGCTGAGATTCTCCTCTCCCATCCTGTCTTTTTTGAATAGTCATAATGACTTTACATTTTACACACCTACTGTCCAAACAAAACAAATTACATGTTCAACAAAAATCAGGTTCATACAATCATTTTTTCCATTTCTTCTTCCCAGCAAGGTCTAGTGATTGACTCTGGACTAAGTAAATCAAAGGATCGATGTCTCCTGCTTACTCTTCTCTGGCAGTCTGCAGTGGAGCTCTCTGGCTTTTGACCTTTGTTCCTCAGTCTCATCCTTACATCGTGATCCCAACTTCCATGATGCTGAACATGGTCCTAGTTCCACCAAGCCCAACCTGGAATGTGAAGTGGGGAAAAGTGAGAAATTACGAGATTGAATACTTCCTAATATGCGTATCGCTGAGGTCTGTGCCTGCTCCTGTTATCTGCTCTTCTATTGGTAGAGCAAATACTATTGGTCACTGCAGCCAGAGCTGAAGTGCCAAGGCCCTCAGTTCTTCTGACCTTTAGTGTATCGTCTCTGCTTTTACCAAGATTGTTAGTTCAGCTCTTATCCAGTTTTCCTTACTTCTCCTCTTTCTGCCCTGTTGTTAGGCTCCACAGCATCATAAAAATAAACACAAAAATTTAGCAAGAAATCTCTCTCTCACTCATGGTGATAGGTGTAAGGGCTTGCTTTTAATTTCACAGCCCTCTTTGCCATGGCTGCTGCCATTAACGGTGCTGTTTTCCTACGAACCCACACTCTGTCCACAACGAGTCCACCTTCCCTTCATTAAACTGAACACAAGTCTTGGTTCAGAGCTAGGTATCTTTCCAGCATTACTTTGTTAGTCTTCTATGTAGATTTTCACATGAATTCACTGCTTTTAACGTGGCCCTTTTAAAACTGAAAATGCTTATCCTGTCCTTTTCCCTATTTACAATTGCTTAACAGTTCTCTTCTGCCTCCAGAATAAAGTTCAAGCTCCTTGGGATATTATACAAGGAGCTTCAACATCGGGTCTTCACTCTTTTTTCTCTCTTTTAGTTCTTGCCCTAAAAATAAATTTTTGTGTTTTTACAAATACATCATTCTCTCCTGCCTTGAATTTATGCATGTTGATGGCCTCAGACTTTTTAGTAAAGCAGAAAATAAGACTGTATCCTGAGAAGATGGGTTTCCAGTAAGCACAGCTCAATTCAATTGTAATTTTGTTTGAAAACGTATATAGTTATCAAATGAATGTAATTTTTTTAAGAAAGTCACGAAGTATTTTAAAGCTTAAAGAAAAAGAGACAACTGCCCTATTTTTCCCCACCCTCTCCCAATTCCCATGTTAATTTTTAGAACGCTGACCTATTTTTAGATGACACAGTTAAAGTGTTACTCCTTGAGTTTTCTAAACTGTTTTGTTTCATACAGTCACCTCTTGTGGAGGAGAGGATCTAGCTTTTGTAGTATCACAAACACCACTCCATCCACCACATCTCTTTACATACTTCTCATCTTCCACCCAATCAGTGTAGTTGTTTTTTAAATATGATCAACTGTTTAAATCATTATTATAAATGTTATGAGCAGCAGAGCCAAGAAATAAACAATGAGTGCTTTCTCTCTGGTACAATTTATGTTTTCCTGGTGATGATTACATCCGTAAATCCTCTGTCCTCCTGGTCCAATATTAATATTTTTTTCCTCCCTCAATTCTGACCCTGAAACTTCCTTTAGCTCTTCCTGGAAATTCCCTACCCTACTCCCCATTTGTCAGATTAGCTATTTCCTTAATTTTCTGTCTTCTGATTACTTGGTTTACTTCCTTGTTTTGGTAAAATTTATCTTTTGAGATTTCCTGGACTCCCTAAGAGACAGTAAAAGAGAAGTAAAATTTAGGGCCTTTTGCATATTAAAATTTCTATATCCTCATTCTTGAAAACATGTTTGCACATAGAATAACAGTTGGAGATCATTTCTGGACACTTTTGGAAGAGACTGCTCATTTGATGTGTATATTCTCTATTCTGTTGTGTCTCTGATATGTATGACACTACCCTCAAGCCCACCAGAGGCTTTGGAGACCATCTCTTTATCCTTGGTGCCTGTGATGGGGCAGCTCAGCCATGGCCTGCGGCCCTTTCTATCCACTGATCTGTAGTTGGATGGCCTCCTGCATTCTGGGGACTTAGGGCCTCTTGATTCTGGAAAATACTCATGCATTCTGTCCTACTTCTGGATTTTCTGTCTGGTCTTACCTTTTCTCTGGAAACCCCCTTCTGTGGATGTTGGGTCTGTTCGACAGCTACTCTGATGGTGCTCCCATGGCTCTTCTGTACTCGGACAGTCCAACTGCTTGCTTTGCTAAGTGTCTTATTTCTACAATCGTGGTTTTCACTCTAAGATTTCATGGTTTTCTTTTATTTTTAAAGTGATGATTTTTCTCTCTTTTTTAAAAGTATGATTAGAATTTTTTCAATGTTATTTTTATTCATTTTAAAATTTTTGGCTGTGCTGGGTTTTCATTTTTGCATGGGCTTTTCTCTATTTGGGGCCAGTGGGGGTTACTCTCTAGTTGCGCTGCACAGGCTTCTCACTGCAGTGGCTTCTCTGGTGGTGGAGCACGGGCTCTGGGGTGTGTGGGGTCCAGCAGTTGCAGCACCTGGGCTCCAGAGCACAGATTTTGTAGTTGTGTCGCATGGGCTTAACTGCTCTGTAGCATTAGACATATTCCTGGACCAGAGATCAAACTGTGTCTTTGTGTGGGCAGGTGGATTTAAAAAAATTTTTTAATCACCGAGCCACCAGAGAAGTGCTGCGGTTTTCTGTTGTACTAGTTTCATGATAGAATATTGCCTCTTAGGTCTCTGATGATATTAATCACAAGAAAAGAGTTTGTATTCTTCATTTCCTTTGCTCATATTCATCCTTATTGTTTGCTCAGTTATATTTAACTTTTTTCATTCAAGTGAGAAGTATTCAAATGTCTGGTGATTATTCATTTATATTCAAAATTGTGGCAAAATGAATACAGATTTCACTCTAGAGCTTCACTGTCCAGTATAGTAGCCACTAGCCACAAGTGATGATTGAGAACCTGAAGCAGTTAATCCAAAGTGAAGTGTGTTCCAAGAATAAAGTAAAAACCACATTTTTAGCACTTCATACCCTCCATGATTAATAATTTATACTAATAGAAATGATAGTATTTATGATGCTGTAGGAAGTCACATATAATATTAAAGTTAACATTACATATTTACTTACACTTTTAGTGTGGCTACTGGATATTTCAGAAGGATATTTAGCATGAGGCTTGTATAATACTTCCACCAGACAGTATTATTCTGGAGCAATCAGATAAGGGCCTGACTGTTGTGCTCCCTGACCTCCCCTACAACTTCCACTAAAAAAGCAGTATCAAGTGTTTTCTCTTGTGCCAACACTTTCCCTAGAAAGGAATCCTGTAATCTTTTTCTTGATCGAGTTTTGGAATTGGTAGTGGAAGAGGAATCAGTCTGTGGACTCAAACTTATTTTAGCATGGATCTCCCTCGTACCCCTAGCTGGGCTTCCTTGTCTTATGTCCAGAAATCTCTCACTCCACATCCCCAAAGAGAAACACCCCACCTTCTGATAGGTGAAGAGGGAGAGTGAGCAGGCTGGGCCAAGTATATGGGGAGAAGATCTATGGTTTAGGACTTCTAAAGATACTCAACCGAGTTAGCCTCTGCTTCATATGCACACACCCCATTGTCCTATGTCGGGTGTATATATCCATATGTATGTGTGTGCATGTATGTGTGTACAGTAGATTCTTTATGCTTCTGCTCTAGGTGTACATGTTTAGAATATGACATGTAGGATATTTGAGCAATTACCATTAGTCCATGATGCTTTCTATATGTTGACTGGTTTCTTGTCTTCTCTTATATGAATCTTTGAGATGAAGAGGTGCATTCATATTATTTTTAAATAAATTCTATTACTTTCATTTTAATGAGATTTCAGATGCAATTGAAAATGTATTCAATCTGCCATATTTAACAAGAGGTCATAATTTTAAGTCTGAAAATCAGCTTGTCTGCCTTCTATATTTTCTGTCCAATTATGCTCCACTACTTAAGTCTCTTGTAACCTGGTCTGATATATGTCCATCTCTCTGGAGATACAAATAGGCTTAGCTTGTGCCCATGCCTTTTCTCAACCATACCAATTACATTTCTAAATGCTTTATGTGATTATCTGATTTTATTTGCCACAAATCACACTTCCTTCTACTTTACACTTATCTCATCTTCTAGGGAAGAGTAAGGATCCAAGAGTTCTGTGAACATATTCTTAGGAATGCAGTCCCAACGGGTCCCTTTCTCAGCTAACCTTCTATCATGAGTGTATTTCCCACAATTTATACATACCCTTTTGGATATTTCAGAAGGATATTTAGCATGAGGCTTGTATAATACTTCCACCAGACAGTATTATTCTGGAGCAATCAGATAAGGGCCTGACTGTTGTGCTCCCTGACCTCCCCTACAACTTCCACTAAAAAAGCAGTATCAAGTGTTTTCTCTTGTGCCAACACTTTCCCTAGAAAGGAATCCTGTAATCTTTTGCTTGATCGAGTTTTGGAATTGGTAGTGGAAGAGGAATCAGTCTGTGGACTCAAACTTATTTTAGCATGGATCTCCCTCGTACCCCTAGCTGGGCTTCCTTGTCTTATGTCCAGAAATCTCTCACTCCACATCCCCAAAGAGAAACACCCCACCTTCTGATAGGTGAAGAGGGAGAGTGAGCAGGCTGGGCCAAGTATATGGGGAGAAGATCTATGGTTTAGGACTTCTAAAGATACTCAACCGAGTTAGCCTCTGCTTCATATGCACACACCCCATTGTCCTATGTCGGGGTGTATATATCCATATGTATGTGTGTGCATGTATGTGTGTACAGTAGATTCTTTATGCTTCTGCTCTAGGTGTACATGTTTAGAATATGACATGTAGGATATTTGAGCAATTACCATTAGTCCATGATGCTTTCTATATGTTGACTGGTTTCTTGTCTTCTCTTATATGAATCTTTGAGATGAAGAGGTGCATTCATATTATTTTTAAATAAATTCTATTACTTTCATTTTAATGAGATTTCAGATGCAATTGAAAATGTATTCAATCTGCCATATTTAACAAGAGGTCATAATTTTAAGTCTGAAAATCAGCTTGTCTGCCTTCTATATTTTCTGTCCGATTATGCTCCGCTACTTAAGTCTCTTGTAACCTGGTCTGATATATGTCCATCTCTCTGGAGATACAAATAGGCTTAGCTTGTGCCCATGCCTTTTCTCAACCATACCAATTACATTTCTAAATGCTTTATGTGATTATCTGATTTTATTTGCCACAAATCACACTTCCTTCTACTTTACACTTATCTCATCTTCTAGGGAAGAGTAAGGATCCAAGAGTTCTGTGAACATATTCTTAGGAATGCAGTCCCAACGGGTCCCTTTCTCAGCTAACCTTCTATCATGAGTGTATTTCCCACAATTTATAGTTTTTATACTATTATAAAAACGTATTCTGCCCACTTCATTCTCTTTTCTAACTGCAAGATATGAAGCTCCTTGAGGGAGAACTTCTAGTGGGCACAGGGAACAGAAATTAGCTTACTATTCAGTTTTATTAAAGACTTGGACAAAAAAAAAAAAAAAGAGAGAGAGAGAGAGAAGATTAAAGCTTGGCTAGAAGTAGGAACATAGACTTTAGGAATTCCAGAGAGCTGCTGTGGTCTGTCCCGCTGCAGACTCCTAAAAGCAAGTTTCCTTCCCCTCTTTCACCTGTCAGGTGTGAGGACCTCAGAGCAGCAGTGTGATCAGAGAGAACAAGCGTCAGAAAGCACTGCAGTGAAGTATATGGGGCTGGGGCTGTGTGTGGTGTGTAGGTCTCTGTTTAGAAGTGAATTCACGGAGCCTCTTGAACACTAGCACCGAGCTCAAGGTCTCTGAAGGTTATGTAAGTCAGGTGAGAAAAACAAAGCCACCATGTGCACAGTGCTCAAGGCCAGAGCGAGGGAAAGTCATAGGCACCATTTAGAGCAGGAATGCTCTGTGTTCTCATCTCCTCCTGTGAAAATAACCTGTACTGAAAAAAACATAACAGAGTTTTAAACCTGAAGTGGCTGAGAAATAGCAAGAATGAAAAGTGACTCAATATGCTGGATCAGACAGAAATGAGGCTTGAAGTAAAATGAAGTTTAGCGAAATGAAATTGTTGTGTACCTGAGTCAGTGCCTGTAAACTCATTTCCTTTTCGGTACTACACCACCATTCCCAACGTTTCTTTCTCTCCAAAACAAACCGAAAACCTTTTGTAGGTAACCATGATCACTTTCTTTTGTTTTAGATTAATTTTATATTTCACATTTCCTTTGTCAAGATAGTGAGTTTTGTTTCCTGGAGTGATGGAAAATTCAAGTTGATTTTTATTATGAACTTTGATTTTGAAAACTTAACATGAATGAGTGTCTCCCTTTAAAAGAAATACACCCTCCTAGGAGACAGGAGATGGTCTTAATTTCGAGTTGATTATATACACTTACATATGTATATGCAGTTTAAGCAAATAATTGTACTGTCAAGATGGTATGACAGTCCCATATTTAAAATTAGCTGCTTTAGAAACAAGCTAGAATTTTGGAAGCTGATAGTTATTTCCTAATTCTTATTATTTGACAAGTAGATAAGTCCCCCCAGAACCTGGTTCACTTCTATTAGAGTGTTCTCTTAACTTGCAGACAAAACTATCCTAACTGATACAACCAGAGCTTGGCACTCTGAGGTTTCCTTGACCTCTCGGTCCCTTTGCCTTTCAGTACTTTGGTGCTTTTGCCATATATAGTGTCAGGACAACAACAGTTCTTACTTTGAATTGTGGTTAGGAAGATTAATGTAGATAATCCATAGAGAGTCCGTAGAAAGTTGTCTTCCCTATAGGCAGTGCCCTCAGTGTAGGTCATTTGTATAACTTGACTGCTTTGGGTTTTTCTAAAAATGCGAAAGCTAATCATCTCATAGGTTAAAGTGGTTTTCCAAGGAATAAAAATGGTGATGTGATTATTTTAAAAGTCACTCAGCACACAACAAGACTGTGTCAGCTGGCCTTTAGGCAGATTCTATAGATAAATTCAATGACTTTTAAATGTACTCACCATATGTATATGTTATGTCCCCCTTTTTTGAATTTCTTTCCCATTTAGGTTACCACAGAACACTGAGTAGAGTTCCCTGTGTTGAATAATAGATTCTTGTTACTTAGTGATTTGATGCACAGTATAAAATAGTATTTTGAGCTTCTTTCTATCTGCTAGATTGTATGCTGCCAGTTTCAAATTTTTCGCTAAAAGAGCTATATTTAAAAAATATCAATATTTTAAAAAATAAAAGTACTCACTGGGAATAGCTTTGGTTACATGTAATCTAAAGGAGGAAAGAACACAAAGTACCATTTATATGATATTTTCAATTCAACTTAAATTAACTATTTGCCCTGTAGTCTCATGCTACAAGGTTTCCCATGTACCTGAATGTTTATTTAGGAGTTTAGACATTGAAGCTTCATGAATTTTAGGGCAAGAAGAGTCCAGTCCCTGTCTCCGGGGACTTTGGAGCTTCCCTATGGGCTAGAGGAGAACCAGACTCTGCTTCTTATGATCCAATCCAGTTGAGCGTCAGAGAAGAAGGAGAGACTCCAGATACACTCCCGGACAGAGGTAAGAGGGAGGGTTACACAGAGGCGGGCAGGTTATTTACTACTAGCTCCACCAGGGAAGCCCTACCAGAGGCTTTAAGAACTTAAATTGTAGACTTGACTTTTCAAGTAAAATATACCATCCTTCCTTCTGCCTTTTCTTGGGAATTTTTACTTGTCCTTTTAATTTAATTTAGCACTTCCCACATTGTGTTTATGAAGCACTGTTCCAGTAGATGTTAGTAGATATATCTTAGGGTGACCCATGGTCAAGTAAGTTTGGGAAATAAGACATACCAGGACCTTCTTTCAGAGCTGTGTTGTAACTATAAGACTGAGAAGTCATACAGTAAGGAAACTGTTAAATATGATATTTAAATATCTTGGGTGCCTATTATGTATTGGGCTCTGTATTTTTTAACATTTTTTTTTATACTGGAGCATGAAAAAACTTCTAAAGTGAGAGGAATAAAGGATATTAGAGAAAAATCAGTATTTATAGAGGTCAACCTTCATGACATAGTGCTATTACATAGTCTATCCATATTTTAAGAATGATTTATGGTAAAGAAAAAAAAAACTAAAAAACTTGAAAAATTTTATTTAAGAATATTTTTCCTCTGTGCTTTCAAATAAATTCTCCTTAGGCTTATTATTTTTAAAATAAGACTGAGTAGAGTTCCTGTGTTGAATAATAGATTCTTGTTACTTAGTGATTTGATGCACAGTATAAAATAGTATTTTGAGCTTCTTTCTATCTGCTAGATTGTATGCTGCCAGTTTCAAATTTTTCGCTAAAAGAGCTATATTTAAAAAATATCAATATTTTAAAAAATAAAAGTACTCACTGGGAATAGCTTTGGTTACATGTAATCTAAAGGAGGAAAGAACACAAAGTACCATTTATATGATATTTTCAATTCAACTTAAATTAACTATTTGCCCTGTAGTCTCATGCTACAAGGTTTCCCATGTACCTGAATGTTTATTTAGGAGTTTAGACATTGAAGCTTCATGAATTTTAGGGCAAGAAGAGTCCAGTCCCTGTCTCCGGGGACTTTGGAGCTTCCCTATGGGCTAGAGGAGAACCAGACTCTGCTTCTTATGATCCAATCCAGTTGAGCGTCAGAGAAGAAGGAGAGACTCCAGATACACTCCCGGACAGAGGTAAGAGGGAGGGTTACACAGAGGCGGGCAGGTTATTTACTACTAGCTCCACCAGGGAAGCCCTACCAGAGGCTTTAAGAACTTAAATTGTAGACTTGACTTTTCAAGTAAAATATACCATCCTTCCTTCTGCCTTTTCTTGGGAATTTTTACTTGTCCTTTTAATTTAATTTAGCACTTCCCACAATGTGTTTATGAAACACTGTTCCAGTAGATGTTAGTAGATATATCTTAGGGTGACCCATGGTCAAGTAAGTTTGGGAAATAAGACATACCAGGACCTTCTTTCAGAGCTGTGTTGTAACTATAAGACTGAGAAGTCATACAGTAAGGAAACTGTTAAATATGATATTTAAATATCTTGGGTGCCTATTATGTATTGGGCTCTGTATTTTTTAACATTTTTTTTTATACTGGAGCATGAAAAAACTTCTAAAGTGAGAGGAATAAAGGATATTAGAGAAAAATCAGTATTTATAGAGGTCAACCTTCATGACATAGTGCTATTACATAGTCTATCCATATTTTAAGAATGATTTATGGTAAAGAAAAAAAAAACTAAAAAACTTGAAAAATTTTATTTAAGAATATTTTTCCTCTGTGCTTTCAAATAAATTCTCCTTAGGCTTATTATTTTTAAAATAAGACTGCATTATTATTTTTGTCTTATTATGAGTTAACATTTATACAACCTCAGGTTTCTTATTTCCTTAGCCTTCAATGTGAATGTTCGCTTTCTTTAACCCCTAACATTACCAGTAAGATGATATGCTTCACCTGTAATAAAAGACATTTGTTGTTGTTCAGTTGCCAAGTCACGTCCAGCTCTCTGTGGCCCCATGAACTGCAGCATGCAAGGCTTCCCTGTCCTTCACGATGGCTGAATTTGCTGAAACTCATGTCCAGTGAGTCATTGATGCCATCCAACCATGTGATCCTCCATCACCCCCTTCTCCTCTTGCTCTCAGTCCTTCCCTGCATCAGAGACATTTCCAGTGAAGTGGCTCTTAGCATTAGATGGTTCAAGTATTGGAGCTTTGGTTTTAGCATCAGTACTTCCAATGAATATTCAGGGTTGATATCTTTTAGAATTGACTGGTTTGATCTCCTTGCTATCCAAGGGACTCTTAGGGACTCTTAGAGTCTTCTCTAGTACCAGTTCATTTCCTTAGTGCTGAGTCTTATTGCTGAACTCTCATATCTGGAAAAACCATAGCTTTGACTATACGGACCTTTGTTGGTAAGGAGCAGGTGTCTCTTAATTTCATGGCTGCAATTTCAGTGATTTTGGAGCCCAAGAAAATAAAGTCTGCATTCACTGTCTGTCAATGTGATTTTCCTATAGACTGGGGGAAAAGTTTGGGAAATAAGACATACCAGGACCTTCTTTCAGAGCTGTGTTGTAACTATAAGACTGAGAAGTCATACAGTAAGGAAACTGTTAAATATGATATTTAAATATCTTGGGTGCCTATTATGTATTGGGCTCTGTATTTTTTAACATTTTTTTATACTGGAGCATGAAAAAACTTCTAAAGTGAGAGGAATAAAGGATATTAGAGAAAAATCAGTATTTATAGAGGTCAACCTTCATGACATAGTGCTACTACATAGTCTATCCATATTTTAAGAATGATTTATGGTAAAGAAAAAAAAAACTAAAAAACTTGAAAAATTTTATTTAAGAATATTTTTCCTCTGTGCTTTCAAATAAATTCTCCTTAGGCTTATTATTTTTAAAATAAGACTGCATTATTATTTTTGTCTTATTATGAGTTAACATTTATACAACCTCAGGTTTCTTATTTCCTTAGCCTTCAATGTGAATGTTCGCTTTCTTTAACCCCTAACATTACCAGTAAGATGATATGCTTCACCTGTAATAAAAGACATTTGTTGTTGTTCAGTTGCCAAGTCACGTCCAGCTCTCTGTGGCCCCATGAACTGCAGCATGCAAGGCTTCCCTGTCCTTCACGATGGCTGAATTTGCTGAAACTCATGTCCAGTGAGTCATTGATGCCATCCAACCATGTGATCCTCCATCACCCCCTTCTCCTCTTGCTCTCAGTCCTTCCCTGCATCAGAGACATTTCCAGTGAAGTGGCTCTTAGCATTAGATGGTTCAAGTATTGGAGCTTTGGTTTTAGCATCAGTACTTCCAATGAATATTCAGGGTTGATATCTTTTAGAATTGACTGGTTTGATCTCCTTGCTATCCAAGGGACTCTTAGGGACTCTTAGAGTCTTCTCTAGTACCAGTTCATTTCCTTAGTGCTGAGTCTTATTGCTGAACTCTCATATCTGGAAAAACCATAGCTTTGACTATACGGACCTTTGTTGGTAAGGAGCAGGTGTCTCTTAATTTCATGGCTGCATTCACTGTCTGCAGTGATTTTGGAGCCCAAGAAAATAAAGTCTGTTATTGTTTCCATTGTTTCTCCATCTGTTTGCAATGAAGTGATGGAACTAGACGCCATGATCAGTTTTTTGAAGGTTGAATTTTAAACCAGTCATTTCATTATCCTCCTTCACCATCATCAAGAGTCTCTTTAGTTCCTCTTTGCTTTTTGCAATTAAAGTGATATCATCTGCATATCTCAGATTATTGATATCTCTCCTGGTAATCTTGATTCCAACTTGTACTTCATCTAGTCTGGCATTATGCATGATGTATTCTTCATAGAAATTAAATAAGCAGAGTGATAACATACGGCTTTGATGTACTTCTTTCTCAATTTTGAGCCAGCCCATTGTTTGGTGTCCAGTACTAACTGTTGCTTCTTGTCCTGCATACAAGTTTATTAGGAGATTGGTCAGGTGAATCTGGTACTCCCTTCTATTTAAGAATTTTCCACAGTTTGTTGTGATTCGCACAGTCAAAGGCTTTAGTGTAGTCAATGAAGCAGAAGCATTTGTTTTTTGCTATTCCCTTGCTTTTTCTATGATCCAGTGGATGTTGGCAATTTGATCTCTGGTTCCTCTGCCGTTTCTAAATCTAGCTTGTACATTTGGAATTTCTCAATTCATGTATAGCTGAAGCCTAGCTTGAAGGATTTTAAGCATAATCTTGCTGGCATGTGAAATGAGTACAATTGTGCAGTAGTTTGAATATTCTTTGGCACTGCTTATCTTTGGGAATGGAATGAAAACTGACCTTTTCCAGTCCTGTGGCTATTGCTGAGTTTTCCACATTTGCTGGCATAATGAGTATAGTACTTTAATAGCATCATCTTTTAGGATTTGAAATAGTTCATCTGGAATTCCGTCACCTCCACTAGCTTTGTTTGTAGTAATGCATCTTAAGGCCCACTTGACTTTACACTCCAAGAGGTCTGGAGTTATCTGGGTCATTAAGAATATTTTGTACAGTTCTTCTGTGTATTCTTACTACCTCTTCTTAATCCCTTCGGCTTCTGTTAGGTCCTTGCCATTTCTGTCCTTTATTGTGCCCATCTTTGCATGAAATTTCCCTTGGAATCTAGTAAAAAACATAGAAATATACTAATGCATATTTATATATATATATATATATATATATATATATATATTTAAAGATTTATTTATTTATTTATTTTGGTGGCGATGGGGTGGGGAGGGAGGGGAGCAGGCGGGTCACTTTTGTTGGTGTTTCATTTGTCCATTTTCATCCATCGTTTTTCTTTGGCCTGTGTGGGCCTCCCATTGCGGTGGCGTCTGTTGTCGCAGAGCACCGGCTCTGGGCGCATGCGCTCCAGAGCTCCGGCTCGGTAATTGGACACATCAGTCCTGCTGCTCCGTGGCACGTGGGATCTTCCCAGGCCAGGGATCGAACCGGTGCCCCTTGCACTGCAAGGCGGTGTCCTTACCCACTGGACCACCAGGGAAGCCCCTAATATATTTTTTTAAAATTCTTTATGCAGCAAAGAAATCTGTATCTTACATGTTTACATTTTGATATTTAGTTTGACTAGTTTTCAATGTAAAAATCGCTGAAGTCCTTCCAAAGTTTTTTTTGTGTGTGTATATATATATTATTTTTTTAAATTTTTGCCTCTTTTTATTGATTTTTTATTTACTTATTTTTCATCCATCTTTATTCTTCAGCCTGTGTGGGCCTCTTATCGCTGTGACCACTGTAGTTGCAGAGCACTGGCTCTGGATGCATGTGCTTCAGAGTGCTGGCTCGTAACTGAACACACCAACCCAGCTGTTCTGTGGCAGGTGGGATCTTCCTGGGCCAAGGATCAACTGGTGCCCCTTGCATTGCAAGGCGACTCTTTACCCACTGGACCACCACACCAGAGAAGCCCCAAAGTTTTATATTTTTATCTTTACTTTTGATCTCCTCACTTTCAAACTATGCTTGGTAGGTTTTAATGACAGACAACACATTTGCCTTCATTTTGTAGATTTAAATGAGCCTTTTTAAAAAATCTATACAAGGCATCAAACAGTAACATAACAAAGACACTTGTAAAATGCATCCAGTCTGAATTTCTTCTTTTTCAATATTATGTAAAAATGTTGTGTCTTGAAGCAGAAATTTTTAGTTCTTGTGCAATAAAATTCATAACTTTTGGCAGTTTAATACAAATTCATTTTAAATTTTGAGGTACAACTACATATTGTTTCCTAACATTGCCTAGAAAAATCGGACACTCAATTTGAAATTAACTTTCTTTAATCTTATAGTTGCCACAGCAGCTTTTCATATTTTCTTCCTTGAATCTACTGGCTTCTGATGGAAACTCCCACGTCCTTTGAAAGATGGAGAAATATTCATTCCTTTATGTTAGACAATGGGTTCTTCATGTTGGTCAGTACTTGGTAACTGGTCTCTGACTCATGCTTGTGGAAGAAGCTAGAATGTCAGGTCCTCTGTGGCACTTCCCCTTCAGAAACCTCCCTAATCTGTAGGTTTCCCCATTGTACCATAAACCTTTCATTTGACCATCCATTGTTCGATTTCATAATAGTTTTTCTATGATTTTCATTCCATGAAGCAAGAGTTTTATTTATTTAATTTGCCTAATTTTTGGATCCAGGAATATCTGGTGCCAAGGAGGAATAGTTTCTTAAATTAAGTAATTCTGTGAACTGATGATATTTTAACTATAATCTGTGTATAAAAATAATTCTGAAACATCAAAGTAGCATAGCACAATGCATCTGCTGAGAGATTTATATTGACACAAGATAAAGACTTAGTTGGGGGCATAAAAATGCCTTTCACGATCATGCAGCCTTATATTTTCTGACTAATCTTTGTTATTATTTATCACCTGAATGCATAAACCTCAGGTGACCTATTATATATAAATGCTGGTAATCTTAGCACTTAGCTAATTTTTCTAATTTTCTCTGTCAACTATCTCCTCTGTAGGAATGTGGCTAACAATCCCTAGTTACAGAATTCTTTTATAGACTTAAATAATGACATGGAAGTAGTTAGTATGGCAACTAATCCATAGTAATATGTTAACAAATATTTGTCCCCCTTCCCTAATCCTTTCCTAGAACTTTTCAAGTTGTCCTTGGAAGAAGGACAAAATAGTATTCAGTTTTTATATTTAATAATTAAAAAATATTTAAAATTAAACCCAAAGAGCACTGGAACAAGAGGAACTGAAAGAAAAACAAAAACTAGGTTCATCCAGTCTGAATTTCTTCTTTTCAATATTATGTAAAATGTTGTGTCTTGAAGCAGAAATTTTTAGTTCTTGTGCAATAAAATTCATAACTTTTGGCAGTTTAATACAAATTCATTTTAAATTTTGAGGTACAACTACATATTGTTTCCTAACATTGCCTAGAAAAATCGGACACTCAATTTGAAATTAACTTTCTTTAATCTTATAGTTGCCACAGCAGCTTTTCATATTTTCTTCCTTGAATCTACTGGCTTCTGATGGAAACTCCCACGTCCTTTGAAAGATGGAGAAATATTCATTCCTTTATGTTAGACAATGGGTTCTTCATGTTGGTCAGTACTTGGTAACTGGTCTCTGACTCATGCTTGTGGAAGAAGCTAGAATGTCAGGTCCTCTGTGGCACTTCCCCTTCAGAAACCTCCCTAATCTGTAGGTTTCCCCATTGTACCATAAACCTTTCATTTGACCATCCATTGTTCGATTTCATAATAGTTTTTCTATGATTTTCATTCCATGAAGCAAGAGTTTTATTTATTTAATTTGCCTAATTTTTGGATCCAGGAATATCTGGTGCCAAGGAGGAATAGTTTCTTAAATTAAGTAATTCTGTGAACTGATGATATTTTAACTATAATCTGTGTATAAAAATAATTCTGAAACATCAAAGTAGCATAGCACAATGCATCTGCTGAGAGATTTATATTGACACAAGATAAAGACTTAGTTGGGGGCATAAAAATGCCTTTCACGATCATGCAGCCTTATATTTTCTGACTAATCTTTGTTATTATTTATCACCTGAATGCATAAACCTCAGGTGACCTATTATATATAAATGCTGGTAATCTTAGCACTTAGCTAATTTTTCTAATTTTCTCTGTCAACTATCTCCTCTGTAGGAATGTGGCTAACAATCCCTAGTTACAGAATTCTTTTATAGACTTAAATAATGACATGGAAGTAGTTAGTATGGCAACTAATCCATAGTAATATGTTAACAAATATTTGTCCCCCTTCCCTAATCCTTTCCTAGAACTTTTCAAGTTGTCCTTGGAAGAAGGAAAAAATAGTATTCAGTTTTTATATTTAATAATTAAAAAATATTTAAAATTAAACCCAAAGAGCACTGGAACAAGAGGAACTGAAAGAAAAAAACAAAAAACTAGGTTCACTATAATAACAGGTACACTGTACGGGAATCAAAGAGTTGTAAGTTGTTCCAGTTACCCAGGAAATTAATATTAAATTTACTAGCATTGCTGAATAACAAAATATAATGGCATACACAAAAAATGAAAGTAGTACATTAGCAACTGTCAGGCGAGATCCTGGGAGTAGATGTGTGAAAAGTGGTGAAGTTGAAAAAACAAAAAAAATAGAGAAACATCAGGAGAAAGAGCAATATTCTGAGGGAGTTTGTTTTTTAACTACCATTATGGCATTGCAAAATGAGCATTTCCTTAGATTCCTGAAACTTCATCTCATAAATGATAAAGATGAGATGCTTCTTAAAATTTCCTCGCATTTTGTAACATAAAGTCACGAGTGAGAGAGAAAAAATGTGTCATACATGGAAGTGGGTAAAAGGTCTCTGCACTAAGAGTCACAGCTATTTATAACTGAGTAATGTGGATGTCCCGTGAGCCCGGAGCCTTGGGGTTGTCTCCTCTAGAATCATTCTGTATATCTGTCCTCTGTGTCTGAGCTGCATCTCTAGAATATGAGCTCCTTGAAGGTAAGTGGTACTAACCTATCCAAGCCAATTTGGGTGCACACTGTTATGGGTTCCCTTGGTAAATGTTGATAGCCTTCAGAAATATCAGTTGAGCGAACTACAAAACTTTCTCAGAACAGATACAAAGAAAGTCCTCTCAGAATTGGCTTCTCACAGAAGCAGTTAAGCAACAGTTAAAAGTAGCAAGGTTTCCCAACCTGCTCCATAGGATTTGTGAAGTACCCACTCTCTGTCCTGTTAGGTGTCTCAATAGTGACTGCCTAGAAGTTTCATCAGGGCACATAAAACATGCTAACTGTAGAATTCACCTAACTGTCCAGTCTCAGTCAGGCAGCCAGAAATGCCCTGAAATCAAGAGCTAGACTTGGTAAACTTGTGGGTTTTTACAGCCTGTGATACAAGGTTAGAGAGTTAGCCAGTAATTTTTCAAGTCAGTTCATGCATCTTTGAAACCATTAATATCACCAGTGAAAACCTTATTGTTATATTGTGAAAATTTCCAGATTTTCAGAGATATAGCTAAATTGCATATTTTGATTATATGCTAAGTAAGCAGTTTTAGAATGAATATTCACAACTAGGTTAGCTGTCCACTTAGATTAAAAGTATTCAGTACTCCCTCACTGTATTTTATTTGCAAGGATTTGAAGTATATTACCAAAAAAATCTCACTGGAGGATTCATGCTTTCTTTTTGATGACAGGATTGTAGGCGTATAATGAACACATGAAAAATCTTCATTGAGTATGTGTGTGGGTGTGTGTGAAGATACACGTTATCAACTTTAACCCTTAGAGAATTATTGCTTTAAGTGATTATCAAGAAAATCATATCTTTTGGTTCAATTTAACAGGTACTATAATGGCCTGATTAGCTTATGGAATAGCTTTACTTTTGTCTGAGTTCTTCACTCTTATGAGTTGCATAAATAATAGCATAGTCTCAAAATACTGCTACTCTTACATGGCAAATGATGTCATAACTCTCACAAGCCTGAGCTTGTTCATTTTGCAAAGCCCTGCCTAATGTTGCTATCATCTCCAGCTTTCCATAAACTAGACTATTCACTAATGCTTTGTTTCTTATCCTAAAACCAGAAATGTTGGTCTTTTGTGTGTAGTGTTGTTATGTGGTTCCTATGTGGACTGTATAAAGTCCTACACAAAGATGAAGACTGAAAAAGCCAAGGGAATTGCTATGAAAAAATAGGTAAGGATATCTCTGGAGAGGGAGTTGCTTCTGGGTTCTTTTAAGCACCACAGAGTAACTGTTTCTTTTTAGAAGGAAAGAACCAGGGGGAAGAGCAGCTAGAGAGTTTGGCAAACACAGGCTGCAGGGTTTAGTTTGGCTCAGGAAGCCCACTGCCGCACTGTGGTGTCAGTCAATATTCCACAGCCATTCTTGGATACTTGGAGGTGGGGCTGACTGATGCCAGAAATGCCCTGAAATCAAGAGCTAGACTTGGTAAACTTGTGGGTTTTTACAGCCTGTGATACAAGGTTAGAGAGTTAGCCAGTAATTTTTCAAGTCAGTTCATGCATCTTTGAAACCATTAATATCACCAGTGAAAACCTTATTGTTATATTGTGAAAATTTCCAGATTTTCAGAGATATAGCTAAATTGCATATTTTGATTATATGCTAAGTAAACAGTTTTAGAATGAATATTCACAACTAGGTTAGCTGTCCACTTAGATTAAAAGTATTCAGTACTCCCTCACTGTATTTTATTTGCAAGGATTTGAAGTATATTACCAAAAAAATCTCACTGGAGGATTCATGCTTTCTTTTTGATGACAGGATTGTAGGCGTATAATGAACACATGAAAAATCTTCATTGAGTATGTGTGTGGTGTGGGGAAGATACACGTTATCAACTTTAACCCTTAGAGAATTATTGCTTTAAGTGATTATCAAGAAAATCATATCTTTTGGTTCAATTTAACAGGTACTATAATGGCCTGATTAGCTTATGGAATAGCTTTACTTTTGTCTGAGTTCTTCACTCTTATGAGTTGCATAAATAATAGCATAGTCTCAAAATACTGCTACTCTTACATGGCAAATGATGTCATAACTCTCACAAGCCTGAGCTTGTTCATTTTGCAAAGCCCTGCCTAATGTTGCTATCATCTCCAGCTTTCCATAAACTAGACTATTCACTAATGCTTTGTTTCTTATCCTAAAACCAGAAATGTTGGTCTTTTGTGTGTAGTGTTGTTATGTGGTTCCTATGTGGACTGTATAAAGTCCTACACAAAGATGAAGACTGAAAAAGCCAAGGGAATTGCTATGAAAAAATAGGTAAGGATATCTCTGGAGAGGGAGTTGCTTCTGGGTTCTTTTAAGCACCACAGAGTAACTGTTTCTTTTTAGAAGGAAAGAACCAGGGGGAAGAGCAGCTAGAGAGTTTGGCAAACACAGGCTGCAGGGTTTAGTTTGGCTCAGGAAGCCCACTGCCGCACTGTGGTGTCAGTCAATATTCCACAGCCATTCTTGGATACTTGGAGGTGGGGCTGACTGATGTACTGCCGTGATCTGACCCAGCACTTGAGGCAAACACAACCAGAGTCATCAGTGTTAATTCTGTTGTCCTTCAGCCAGCATTCTGACAGCGCGTTGACTTTGGTGGCCTTGCACATTTCCTTCGGACTTCCAACTGGTAATTGCACCTATATTATCACTGTGAAGCTATATAGCCTAACATTGCAGGACTCAAGACCAATGCCTGTAATACTGAAGTCTCTTGATCTGATTTTTGCTTTGTTCTTGTCCAGTTTAAGTTGTAAGTGCATTTTTCTCTTCTCCTAAGGAACAGAGTACATGAGATAGTATAGACATTAAAGAACTCTGCCCCAAGATTTTAGGTAAGAAATTGTGTTTAAAAGAAAATGGAAGGAGTTGGTCAGGTGTTATAATTTGGTTATGATCTTGTCCGTAGTAACTACAATATTAAATAAGAGAACAGTCAAAAATATTTGAAATTGTCTAAATCTTCCAACATACCTATGCTTGTATACATGCTACAATGGAGGAATATCTTAATAGAGCTATGTTTTATTCTTAAGAAAATCTATGCCCAGGAAGACTTAAATTATAGATGGTCACTTTTGCCTGAAGATGCAATTACAATGAGCATAATTATATACACTTTGGCCTCTTAATATTAAGATTGTAAGACAGAGCAGGTGTCTTTCCAGTCCAAGAGAAAGAAGAATCTAAACCCGTCCCCCACCCCACCCCGGACAGGAAAGCCGGGTGGGCTGCAGTCCATGGGGCTGCAAAGAACCATGAATTGGCAACTGAACAACCACTACCAGCAGAGGTCACAGCTACTTTCTACTGGGGCATTCCTAGAATGGATCTAGTTAACAAGGGGTTACAGTGACTTGCTAGACAGGTGACTCTCAGGTTAGGGAAACAGTCATACCTGACCTGGGCTACTGAATCTTTAATGCAACAGATAACAGGATATAGGTAGTAACATTTTAAAATCAGCCATTAAATCAAAGCCAATTTTCCCTTTGCAAATCATTCTTACTGGGTTTTTCATGGCAAGATCTAGTTGCGTAGCAAGATAATGGGAGGCAGAGAAAACCAGGAGTAAGAATTAGGTAAAATTTTACAGATTCCAGACTTAATCATTTTGTTGGTCACTTATAATCATTTCTATTAATGACATTTTATTTCAACCCATATTGTGATAGTGTTTTGTAGAAACAAATAGCATTGGCTTAACCTTCATTTTATTTCATTGTGATTATTTTAAATAGCCAGAAACTGTGAATTAAAATTGGATGCATTGGTTTGCCTCACTGGGTACTGTAATACTGAAGTCTCTTGATCTGATTTTTGCTTTGTTCTTGTCCAGTTTAAGTTGTAAGTGCATTTTTCTTCTCCTAAGGAACAGAGTACATGAGATAGTATAGACATTAAAGAACTCTGCCCCAAGATTTTAGGTAAGAAATTGTGTTTAAAAGAAAATGGAAGGAGTTGGTCAGGTGTTATAATTTGGTTATGATCTTGTCCGTAGTAACTACAATATTAAATAAGAGAACAGTCAAAAATATTTGAAATTGTCTAAATCTTCCAACATACCTATGCTTGTATACATGCTACAATGGAGGAATATCTTAATAGAGCTATGTTTTATTCTTAAGAAAATCTATGCCCAGGAAGACTTAAATTATAGATGGTCACTTTTGCCTGAAGATGCAATTACAATGAGCATAATTATATACACTTTGGCCTCTTAATATTAAGATTGTAAGACAGAGCAGGTGTCTTTCCAGTCCAAGAGAAAGAAGAATCTAAACCCCGTCCCCCCACCCCCACCCCGGACAGGAAAGCCGGGTGGGCTGCAGTCCATGGGGCTGCAAAGAACCATGAATTGGCAACTGAACAACCACTACCAGCAGAGGTCACAGCTACTTTCTACTGGGGCATTCCTAGAATGGATCTAGTTAACAAGGGGTTACAGTGACTTGCTAGACAGGTGACTCTCAGGTTAGGGAAACAGTCATACCTGACCTGGGCTACTGAATCTTTAATGCAACAGATAACAGGATATAGGTAGTAACATTTTAAAATCAGCCATTAAATCAAAGCCAATTTTCCCTTTGCAAATCATTCTTACTGGGTTTTTCATGGCAAGATCTAGTTGCGTAGCAAGATAATGGGAGGCAGAGAAAACCAGGAGTAAGAATTAGGTAAAATTTTACAGATTCCAGACTTAATCATTTTGTTGGTCACTTATAATCATTTCTATTAATGACATTTTATTTCAACCCATATTGTGATAGTGTTTTGTAGAAACAAATAGCATTGGCTTAACCTTCATTTTATTTCATTGTGATTATTTTAAATAGCCAGAAACTGTGAATTAAAATTGGATGCATTGGTTTGCCTCACTGGGTACTGTGCGAAGATAGCAGACTAAAGAAGTGTTTACCATAGAGAAGGACAGGACATATTAATATAAACCTGTTAAGGAACAACTCATAACTCTGCTTGCATCTCAGACCTATACAATTCTATTTGACATTTTGGTAGTCACTATTGTTATTTAAGCATTTCAGACAACTCATAACTAAATATTTTGATTCAAGCTCACAAAAAATTACAGACTTATAAATATGTATGCTACCTAAATGTAAATGATCAGAAAACAAAAAATTGAAATGTATGCTGTATACTAATGCTACTAAATGTGTATTTTTATATAAAAGCCAAGGACTTCATGAATGCCAGCATTATCTAAATCACCTTGGAGAGTTGGATTGTGTGTTGACTCTTACTTACTGATTCAACACATATTTGTCTGCCCATCAGATACTAGGCAGTGATCATTTTCTGTTGCTAATTTCATCCACTGTAACACTTTGGGTAACCAAGTAATTCTCCAGTATGAAATCGTTATTTAATAAATAAAACCTATCAGTACCGGATACATTGGATAAGGGTCACCACTCTACTGGATAATCAGGGAAACTTCCACTGAGATTGGCACCACAGGTTTTCAGATTTTTCCCTTAAAGATGATGAAAGATCAGTGGACTCCTAAGTATCTAAAGTCTGTGGAGTCAAGTTGCTTAGAAACCCAGTGACTATGGACTTGCCATGGCAACCCAATTTATCAGTGAATGCAAAACTAACTTACCTGGCATTTTGCCAAATCTCCATATTCTGCTAGTAAGAGTATCCTGATCAGCTCTTCTATCACATAAGTATTTGCTATTCACACAAACTAAATAATACTACAGTTTACCAAGCTGTGAAAATAATAATTTATAGTTTATAATAGGTAGCAACTACATGAAAATTAATCTTAAGCTCACTATATAATTTTAGTTACTTCAAATTTTTTATGTTACCTGGTTATTATCCCATTCTGTAAACTTGATTATATACATAGAAAATTTGCACTAAATTAGAAGCATAGGGAAGTGAGTACAGTGTATAGTCTCTTGTGACCATAAAAAGGCTCTAAAAATTTGACTTCTGTGAAGTGATATAAATACATAAATTTATCCATACATGTACATGTAGTGTATTTTCATATTTTTATTTTACATTATTTATCAATCCCCTTTTCACTTATAAATGTATTTCTTTAAAATCATTTACCACATTATTTCTCTTTAAAATCTTGAGTCTTAAGTAATATGCCATGGAATTTTTATACACAAATGCATTAGAAAATTACGTTATTTGAAAAACACATTTTGGCAATAATGGAAAAGATGGGGGACGTACTCTCATCCTGAGTCTAAGTATATGCTCCTTGTGCATTTTCAGTTATTTTGCCCCTTTGATTTAAGGCATGTTTTTAGATTTTAATAATACCTCTAGTTTATTAGCTTTTTACATTTTTCAACAAGAGCAGTCTTTGCGCCTCTTCAATGCTGGCATTATATTTATCTTATCTCCCTACTGATTCCAGCTCTCATGTTTATCACAAAGGACACCACAGGTAGAGCCGGCAGCCTCTCCCGAGACTAGAGTCCTGCACAGTTCTAGTTACTGTCCTTTTCTCCTGGGTTTTGGCATTTATGCTTTTTGTTTTGATATTTAAGAGTTTGTGATATTAGAAATCCTCTTGAGAAGAAAGGAATCAGTGTGACTTGGGGTTTTATGGGATAAGGGTGCAACTGTTGCTATTTTCAGGTTTTCTTTATACTTCCTTCATTTCTACAGATTTGTGCAACTGATAAAATTTTTGACTCTTCTAGCTTGTCAGTCAAACTGGGTAGTGCCCAAGTTAATGATGATATAGCTCATCTCACAGATGGAAACAAGCAGTAAAACAAAACTTGAGCTCTTTTCCTTAAGTTAATAGCATCAGAACAGAAAAGCCAATTCTCAAGGGTCCTTGTTAAAGGCCCCAATTACTGGGCTGCCCTGGCACCCCTAGCAGAGGTGCATTTGTGCAGTTAGATAAAGGTCTACTGTTTTTTAACAAAATAAGTGAGCAATCCAGTACAAATGCCCTAAACAACCCAAAGGGATAAAACTATTAGCAAGGGATCATACATGTTAGCTTATAAAGAGATACTAGATTGGCATGTAAAATTAGATGGTAGAGTACAATACACAGGAGACTTGGCGAGAGTTTTTGATGGGCAAGAAAAAAAAAATACAGGGAATTATCTATACTTAATCATTATTTTTGGCATGTGATTGAGTTATTCTCATATACTTTTGAAATCTTCACTTTAATCAATATGTCTATTCCTGGCAATGAAGATATAAACATAATTGGTACATTTGACCATTTAAAATATTTGAGAAAAGCTTATTGTATAGTATCGTTTCATTTGTCTTTTATTGCAGTTATTCAGTACACATCTATGGAATAATAGAATTAAGCCTTCCTTAAGAATATTTTCCAGTGTGGAAGAGTCATGCTGTTGAATGTATTCTGATTTTTTCTTAACCTACCTCTTTATTCCATTGCATGCCTGGTGTCTACTAAATATAAAAGCTGCACACCTGAAAGTAGCTAGTCCTTTAAAATTTGATGTTGGATAATCTTGAAAAGTAAATATATTCATCCGCCAAAGTGTTGAACATACCCATGTTTCCTTAATGTAGGTTGTGATACTTGTAGGTTTTTCAGCATTTGTTTGATGAATATTTGAGTACCTATTATGTTTCAGGAACAATTTTAAAATCTGGCACATAATAGTAAATGTTACCAACACAGTTCTCAGTTGATGTATTATAGAGACTTCCATTGTGACCTCCTCCCTTGGAAGTCATGAATGAATACCTAATGAAGTAAGCTTTTATTACACTTTGTATAAGAAGGACACTAAAGCATTCTTAGAGGTATAAAGATGGATAAATACAGTCATGGGACACTGTGTATGTACTTAATATTAAGATCTCTGCTTATTGCATATAGTATACAAAGCCATCTTGTGGAGATTTTTTCTCCCTTTTAGGGACGTGCTGATTAAAGCATATTTCTTACTGACTCTTACTGAGCATGAAAGTTGCTTAGATGTTTGGTTGTTTAAAATATCTTTGATCTACAGTCCACACTGTACATAGAATCTCAGGGTTATCGGTTTAAGTGTTTTCAAACCCCACTGAATCAATTCTAGCAGAGGTGCATTTGTGCAGTTAGATAAAGGTCTACTGTTTTTTAACAAAATAAGTGAGCAATCCAGTACAAATGCCCTAAACAACCCAAAGGGATAAAACTATTAGCAAGGGATCATACATGTTAGCTTATAAAGAGATACTAGATTGGCATGTAAAATTAGATGGTAGAGTACAATACACAGGAGACTTGGCGAGAGTTTTTGATGGGCAAGAAAAAAAAAATACAGGGAATTATCTATACTTAATCATTATTTTTGGCATGTGATTGAGTTATTCTCATATACTTTTGAAATCTTCACTTTAATCAATATGTCTATTCCTGGCAATGAAGATATAAACATAATTGGTACATTTGACCATTTAAAATATTTGAGAAAAGCTTATTGTATAGTATCGTTTCATTTGTCTTTTATTGCAGTTATTCAGTACACATCTATGGAATAATAGAATTAAGCCTTCCTTAAGAATATTTTCCAGTGTGGAAGAGTCATGCTGTTGAATGTATTCTGATTTTTTCTTAACCTACCTCTTTATTCCATTGCATGCCTGGTGTCTACTAAATATAAAAGATGCACACCTGAAAGTAGCTAGTCCTTTAAAATTTGATGTTGGATAATCTTGAAAAGTAAATATATTCATCCGCCAAAGTGTTGAACATACCCATGTTTCCTTAATGTAGGTTGTGATACTTGTAGGTTTTTCAGCATTTGTTTGATGAATATTTGAGTACCTATTATGTTTCAGGAACAATTTTAAAATCTGGCACATAATAGTAAATGTTACCAACACAGTTCTCAGTTGATGTATTATAGAGACTTCCATTGTGACCTCCTCCCTTGGAAGTCATGAATGAATACCTAATGAAGTAAGCTTTTATTACACTTTGTATAAGAAGGACACTAAAGCATTCTTAGAGGTATAAAGATGGATAAATACAGTCATGGGACACTGTGTATGTACTTAATATTAAGATCTCTGCTTATTGCATATAGTATACAAAGCCATCTTGTGGAGATTTTTTTTCTCCCTTTTTAGGGACGTACTGATTAAATCACATTTCTTAATGACACTTACTGAGCATGAAATTTGCTTAGATGTTTGGTTGTTTAAAATATCTTTGATCTACAGTCCACACTGTACATAGAATCTCAGGGTTATCGGTTTAAATGTTTTCAACTCAAACTACTGAATCAATTCAGGGATCGATGGGGCCAGCTTAAATGAAAAGCTTCAGAATTGGCACAGCTGGATGAAACTACTGGCTTTTCTGAACTTTCTTTGCTCTTCCCTGTTATTTGGGTTGTTTGGGTGTTGGCTTTCACCGTTGTTGACCTCCCTTGAAGTTTTATGGTGACGGTTCCAGGCAGCATTTGTACATGTTTCTTTATTACACATACATAGGGAGATAGGGAGGGATGACAGTGAAAAGATCGTCCCCACCCATACTGAACACACAAGCATAGCTTTTGAGTCCTGAGGAGACATAGATTCTTAGAACACCAAAGTTCTTATAACGCTGTAACTTAGGGATTTAAAAAATAGAGAGAGTATTGGCATTTTTAGAGGCAATATCATGTTAGCACCATGATAATACATGTTTTATAAATCAAAATAGGGAGGTAACATTTGAATCTTCTATACTCAACATCGTGAATCATCTCTGTAAGCAAAGTTAGTTCATGGTTTCTGGAGTGTAAGTTGCTTCTTACAACACAGGAGGCACTAAGGATCTGTTAGGACAAGCTCTTGAAGAAACATTAGCATCGTCATTTCCTCTGGGAAATTCTTAAGCATGTGGAAATATCCCTGATAAGATTGTGATTTAGTTAAAATAGCTGGCTTTAGTTATATTCATTCATTATGTTTCATCTTTAAGAACTGAAGCCAGTTCCTCAAACATATCTTAACCCATGCACATTGGAATTTTTCCAAAAACAGATGCTGTCTAGTTTCAGTTTTAACTGTATTCACCTAATATTGGATGAAGTGAATGATTTTCAATTGTTACCAACACAGTTCTCAGTTGATGTATTATAGAGACTTCCATTGTGACCTCCTCCCTTGGAAGTCATGAATGAATACCTAATGAAGTAAGCTTTTATTACACTTTGTATAAGAAGGACACTAAAGCATTCTTAGAGGTATAAAGATGGATAAATACAGTCATGGGACACTGTGTATGTACTTAATATTAAGATCTCTGCTTATTGCATATAGTATACAAAGCCATCTTGTGGAGATTTTTTCTCCTTTTTAGGGACGTACTGATTAAATCACATTTCTTAATGACACTTACTGAGCATGAAATTTGCTTAGATGTTTGGTTGTTTAAAATATCTTTGATCTACAGTCCACACTGTACATAGAATCTCAGGGTTATCGGTTTAAATGTTTTCAACTCAAACTACTGAATCAATTCAGGGATCGATGGGGCCAGCTTAAATGAAAAGCTTCAGAATTGGCACAGCTGGATGAAACTACTGGCTTTTCTGAACTTTCTTTGCTCTTCCCTGTTATTTGGGTTGTTTGGGTGTTGGCTTTCACCGTTGTTGACCTCCCTTGAAGTTTTATGGTGACGGTTCCAGGCAGCATTTGTACATGTTTCTTTATTACACATACATAGGGAGATAGGGAGGGATGACAGTGAAAAGATCGTCCCCACCCATACTGAACACACAAGCATAGCTTTTGAGTCCTGAGGAGACATAGATTCTTAGAACACCAAAGTTCTTATAACGCTGTAACTTAGGGATTTAAAAAATAGAGAGAGTATTGGCATTTTTAGAGGCAATATCATGTTAGCACCATGATAATACATGTTTTATAAATCAAAATAGGGAGGTAACATTTGAATCTTCTATACTCAACATCGTGAATCATCTCTGTAAGCAAAGTTAGTTCATGGTTTCTGGAGTGTAAGTTGCTTCTTACAACACAGGAGGCACTAAGGATCTGTTAGGACAAACTCTTGAAGAAACATTAGCATCGTCATTTCCTCTGGGAAATTCTTAAGCATGTGGAAATATCCCTGATAAGATTGTGATTTAGTTAAAATAGCTGGCTTTAGTTATATTCATTCATTATGTTTCATCTTTAAGAACTGAAGCCAGTTCCCTCAAACATATCTTAACCCATGCACATTGGAATTTTTCCAAAAAACAGATGCTGTCTAGTTTCAGTTTTAACTGTATTCACCTAATATTGGATGAAGATTGTCTGAAAGGGTGACATTTTCAATGGTAGAATATTTTGTCACAGAAAGAAAAGGTCTTCCCCATAATTAATTTGCACCAAAAGACTTAACAGAGAAAATCACCACAGTATTTTTTCCCTAAATGACATATCAAATAAGCCAGAGAAATTTAAGTAAATAGCACAAATTTAATCTGTATTTTATTTTAGTTTCATAACTCAAAGAATTTAAATGTTTTCTACCACATAGGATGGTAAATATGAGATTAAAAGAATAAGCGCCAGAATAAGGTTCTGGTATAACCAAACTTTTTGGTAATATATAGGACCCTGTGACCATGTACTGAACTATCACTGCAGCATGAATGTCTTTCCAAACAGAACTACCAGTTAAGTGGACAGTGTGAGCATATCAAGAAAAGGAGGACACATGGACACTGGTCATTTAGGAAGAGCTGTGATTGTCAGTGTAAGTGCAGTAAGCTAATTTGCATGCAATTCCAAATTGACATCCCTAAAACCGCAATGACTTTTGAAAAACTATCAGATAAAAATGAGATGTCAAATAAAATCAGCTAATAAATTGCAAAGTAACCAAGGATGAAAAAAAAGGGAACAATGAAAACTGGGAAGCTTGTGGAGAAGAGAAGTCTATCTCAAAACATTGTAAAAAGGGGACATTTGGGGACAGACTTCTGTATAACATTGGAAACATTTAGTGATTTTCACTTTTGTATACGATGGTATGGTTTCCATGTTTTCATGGGTTTATTTCACCTCCAAATGTTACTCACTGTAGTCCTCTTTTCTCCAGCCTATTGTGATTATCCGGTTTTCCCTGAGGAATTGTGGAAACTGAGAGGAAAAACAGGCCTGCAGCAGGCTTGGATCCTGTCCAGAAAATGTTTTTTAGTTCTTGGACAACTCAGAGGATGGTGCTCCAAGCCTTGTATACACAGTAGGGGAAAACAATGATAATCAGCGTAGTCTAAACAGGAAAGCCCTGTTGTCATTTCCTCTGGAAATTCTTAAGCATGTGGAAATATCCCTGATAAGATTGTGATTTAGTTAAAATAGCTGGCTTTAGTTATATTCATTCATTATGTTTCATCTTTAAGAACTGAAGCCAGTTCCTCAAACATATCTTAACCCATGCACATTGGAATTTTTCCAAAAAACAGATGCTGTCTAGTTTCAGTTTTAACTGTATTCACCTAATATTGGATGAAGATTGTCTGAAAGGGTGACATTTTCAATGGTAGAATATTTTGTCACAGAAAGAAAAGGTCTTCCCCATAATTAATTTGCACCAAAAGACTTAACAGAGAAAATCACCACAGTATTTTTTCCCTAAATGACATATCAAATAAGCCAGAGAAATTTAAGTAAATAGCACAAATTTAATCTGTATTTTATTTTAGTTTCATAACTCAAAGAATTTAAATGTTTTCTACCACATAGGATGGTAAATATGAGATTAAAAGAATAAGCGCCAGAATAAGGTTCTGGTATAACCAAACTTTTTGGTAATATATAGGACCCTGTGACCATGTACTGAACTATCACTGCAGCATGAATGTCTTTCCAAACAGAACTACCAGTTAAGTGGACAGTGTGAGCATATCAAGAAAAGGAGGACACATGGACACTGGTCATTTAGGAAGAGCTGTGATTGTCAGTGTAATTGCAGTAAGCTAATTTGCATGCAATTCCAAATTGACATCCCTAAAACCGCAATGACTTTTGAAAAACTATCAGATAAAAATGAGATGTCAAATAAAATCAGCTAATAAATTGCAAAGTAACCAAGGATGAAAAAAAAGGGAACAATGAAAACTGGGAAGCTTGTGGAGAAGAGAAGTCTATCTCAAAACATTGTAAAAAGGGGACATTTGGGGACAGACTTCTGTATAACATTGGAAACATTTAGTGATTTTCACTTTTGTATACGATGGTATGGTTTCCATGTTTTCATGGGTTTATTTCACCTCCAAATGTTACTCACTGTAGTCCTCTTTTCTCCAGCCTATTGTGATTATCCGGTTTTCCCTGAGGAATTGTGGAAACTGAGAGGAAAAACAGGCCTGCAGCAGGCTTGGATCCTGTCCAGAAAATGTTTTTTAGTTCTTGGACAACTCAGAGGATGGTGCTCCAAGCCTTGTATACACAGTAGGGGAAAACAATGATAATCAGCGTAGTCTAAACAGGAAAGCCCTGTTGTCATGAACAGAGTACACTGAAACACACTGGGACACCATGGTATCTCGATTCACATTTTTATCTTTACCCATGAACAGGAGGCCTTGGGGAGTAACATAGTTTGCTTCCTGATAAATACCAGGACCCAGAGCCTTGGGCCCTGCAAACCAGGACAACAGTTGCTTGAACACCCTCTGAGGTTAGATGTACTAATCAAGCAGTGTAGAACTAGCAAGACCAGTAGAGTCGTTTGAGGGTGACATTCCACAGCAATTCAGACTCCCTAACCTGCTACTGTTTACTCAAGTCTCAACCTCCTAACAAAAGTGACATTCAGGAATCTGAAAGAGGACTCATGGTCTGAGTCCTTGGTTGCCTTTTGGAGAACACTGAGGATGACTGACACTTGCATAAACACAAGGCTAACGTTACCTAGACCTACTTAGGAACTGGAAGATTTCTTTCTGCGTAACCTTAAGGTAAATTCCTTTATGAAATCCATTGTCATACCCGCTTCTCCTCTAATGTGAAGCAAATTTTAATGCTGCTACTAACACGGTAATGCTAAAATGAAGTTTAATAGGTAAGTTGAACTTCTCTTTTACTCAAAATGTATTAAATTTTGTGCAGATACTAAAGGGAAGGTGTTACCCTATCCCTGACTAGTTATCATTTCCTTCATTTAACCAGATAGCCAACTGTTACAGAGAAACATGCAGGTCAGTTGCAGGGTTGTGTTATTTGAGAATTCTGAATTTTTATGATATCTAGCTTGTGTGTTATACAATACTAGTCTGCCATTTTTCTTCTGTTTAGATTTTAATGTTTATGATTTAGAGAATACAGTCATAGATGTATACAAAGAAAGTTAAATGACCTAACATTTCCAGGAAGATATTTGCTTCTAAAAGTTTTATTAGATATATTAGACAGATATATGCCCATGCACATCCATACACTCTATATTTGACTGTGTAGGTATGTTATACAAGTTGATTTGTTTAAACAAACTATTATATGAGGCTCTGTTCAAAATGAAAAATGCATTAAGAGCAAGGTGTTCCAACTTTGAGTCCTTATGGGTTCTTGGAAATCTTAAGAAGAAATGTCAGGTTCTTCCAAGGAGTTCATTTGAGAAGTAGCACTGTAACCCACCCCAACTCTTTGGTCTCTTGAAAGACAGAAAACTAAGGCTTATCCACAAACAAATCTTTCCCTTTAAGTCCACTGAGAAACAACCTGGGAAAACAATGATTTGATTTCACTATAGAGTTTGAAGGGCTAACCTGGTGACTTGGATGGTAAAGAATCTGCTGGCAATGCTGGAGACCTAGGTTTGATCCCTGGGTCAGCAAAGATCCACTGGAGAAGGGAATGGCAACCCACTCCAGTATTCCTGTCTGGAGAATTCCATGCATAGAGGAGCCTGGTGGACTACAGTCACATGGGATTGTAAAGAGTCAGACACAACTGAACAACACTTCAGGATTTTGTGTAATACTGCTCTGCCACTAAAATGCAAGGTTTGTGCCAAATGTTTCTTTGAAGTGTCAGGGCAGAAGGATCAAAGTTTTACCATTTTCAATCAAATGGAGAAAGGCATTGGAAATGTATTGTTTTCTGTGTAGTGATTTCAAAGATTAATGTTACAGGACATGCTTCTTTTTTGTTTATATTTTTAAATTATTTATTTATTTATTCATTTTTGGCTATTCTGGTTTTCACTGCTGCCACAGGCTCTTCTGTAGTTGCAGAGAGCAGGGGCTACTCTCTAGTTGAGGTGAGCAGGCTTCTTGTTATGGTGCCTTCTCTTGTAGAACTCGGGCTTTGGGGCACACAGGCTTCAGTAGCTGTGGCACACGGGCTCATTAGTTGAGGCTCCACAGCTGTAGATCCCAGGCTCAATAGTTGTGGCTCACAGGCTTAGTTGGTACGCTACATGTGGGATCTTTCTGGATCAGGGATCGAACCTGTGTCTCCTGCATTGACAGGTGAACTCTTTGCCACTGAGCTACCAGGGAAGCCCTGGTACAAGACAGGCTTCTTAGAAAGTATTAGACAGATATATGCCCATGCACATCCATACACTCTATATTTGACTGTGTAGGTATGTTATACAAGTTGATTTGTTTAAACAAACTATTATATGAGGCTCTGTTCAAAATGAAAAATGCATTAAGAGCAAGGTGTTCCAACTTTGAGTCCTTATGGGTTCTTGGAAATCTTAAGAAGAAATGTCAGGTTCTTCCAAGGAGTTCATTTGAGAAGTAGCACTGTAACCCACCCCAACTCTTTGGTCTCTTGAAAGACAGAAAACTAAGGCTTATCCACAAACAAATCTTTCCCTTTAAGTCCACTGAGAAACAACCTGGGAAAACAATGATTTGATTTCACTATAGAGTTTGAAGGGCTAACCTGGTGACTTGGATGGTAAAGAATCTGCTGGCAATGCTGGAGACCTAGGTTTGATCCCTGGGTCAGCAAAGATCCACTGGAGAAGGGAATGGCAACCCACTCCAGTATTCCTGTCTGGAGAATTCCATGCATAGAGGAGCCTGGTGGACTACAGTCACATGGGATTGTAAAGAGTCAGACACAACTGAACAACACTTCAGGATTTTGTGTAATACTGCTCTGCCACTAAAATGCAAGGTTTGTGCCAAATGTTTCTTTGAAGTGTCAGGGCAGAAGGATCAAAGTTTTACCATTTTCAATCAAATGGAGAAAGGCATTGGAAATGTATTGTTTTCTGTGTAGTGATTTCAAAGATTAATGTTACAGGACATGCTTCTTTTTTGTTTATATTTTTAAATTATTTATTTATTTATTCATTTTTGGCTATTCTGGTTTTCACTGCTGCCACAGGCTCTTCTGTAGTTGCAGAGAGCAGGGGCTACTCTCTAGTTGAGGTGAGCAGGCTTCTTGTTATGGTGCCTTCTCTTGTAGAACTCGGGCTTTGGGGCACACGGGCTTCAGTAGCTGTGGCACACGGGCTCATTAGTTGAGGCTCCACAGCTGTAGATCCCAGGCTCAATAGTTGTGGCTCACAGGCTTAGTTGGTACGCTACATGTGGGATCTTTCTGGATCAGGGATCGAACCTGTGTCTCCTGCATTGACAGGTGAACTCTTTGCCACTGAGCTACCAGGGAAGCCCTGGTACAAGACATGCTTCTTAGAAAGTATTTAAAAAGGAATTTGATTAGGTATGCTTTCATGTCCCTGGAATATGAATGTGTTTGTACACACCTATGCATGGATGTATGAATTTAGCTCTTTCATGAATCTGATATACAAGTGTGTATCTCCAAATTTAATGGAGTATCACCTGGCACAGACATCAACATAATTGTTTAAAAGATAGTCTAGAGAGTATGGTTAGTATGTCTCCTTATTTAGTATTTGGAACAAAATCACTAAGTGTCATTATCAAGTGATTTCTGTTTTTTTAAAAAAACACGTTAGTATTTTAATGCATATTATTTTGATCAAGCCATCAGTCGATGTGGATATGTAAACTGATTCTCTAATTGTATTTAATTTCCATTTTAAGACCCCACTTTAGAGACTATTTATAATGTAGATGACATTTCTGAACACAAGACTTTGTTGTACCCTCCATTCAATGAATTTTATATTTCTGTCTTATGAAATTACAAATTAATTGCTCATATAATTTTTTCAACCTTCCTTTGGGTATTGTTTAAATATTTATTTTTGTTACTGATTATTCATTTTTTCCTACTATTTCATAACACCACACTTTTGAGACCAAGTTACTTTCTCACCCGAAGATTTCTCTTTTCCTTCTCCACAATCATTTCTCTTCCTCTGTATGGACACAAATTATACTGACAACTATGGTAATTTTAACATTCACTTAAGTTTCTTAATATAGCTGAAATGTTGACATTGCCCTACTCTCCTTAGGGAGTTAAATCAGCTTTGCCAACAGCTCAAGTAAAGATTAGGTCTGCGGGCATTTTTAGGCCTGTAAAATGTATATATTGATATGGCCCGGACCCTGTGAGAACTATCTAGATATACTCTCTTTGTAATCTATTACACACAGCTCCTACTATGACCTCCTAGGAAACAGAGGAAAGCTTACTTTATATCTTGAATGCAGCAGGCTTAGTTGGTACGCTACATGTGGGATCTTTCTGGATCAGGGATCGAACCTGTGTCTCCTGCATTGACAGGTGAACTCTTTGCCACTGAGCTACCAGGGAAGCCCTGGTACAAGACATGCTTCTTAGAAAGTATTTAAAAAGGAATTTGATTAGGTATGCTTTCATGTCCCTGGAATATGAATGTGTTTGTACACACCTATGCATGGATGTATGAATTTAGCTCTTTCATGAATCTGATATACAAGTGTGTATCTCCAAATTTAATGGAGTATCACCTGGCACAGACATCAACATAATTGTTTAAAAGATAGTCTAGAGAGTATGGTTAGTATGTCTCCTTATTTAGTATTTGGAACAAAATCACTAAGTGTCATTATCAAGTGATTTCTGTTTTTTTAAAAAAACACGTTAGTATTTTAATGCATATTATTTTGATCAAGCCATCAGTCGATGTGGATGTGTAAACTGATTCTCTAATTGTATTTAATTTCCATTTTAAGACCCCACTTTAGAGACTATTTATAATGTAGATGACATTTCTGAACACAAGACTTTGTTGTACCCTCCATTCAATGAATTTTATATTTCTGTCTTATGAAATTACAAATTAATTGCTCATATAATTTTTTCAACCTTCCTTTGGGTATTGTTTAAATATTTATTTTTGTTACTGATTATTCATTTTTTCCTACTATTTCATAACACCACACTTTTGAGACCAAGTTACTTTCTCACCGAAGATTTCTCTTTTCCTTCTCCACAATCATTTCTCTTCCTCTGTATGGACACAAATTATACTGACAACTATGGTAATTTTAACATTCACTTAAGTTTCTTAATATAGCTGAAATGTTGACATTGCCCTACTCTCCTTAGGGAGTTAAATCAGCTTTGCCAACAGCTCAAGTAAAGATTAGGTCTGCGGGCATTTTTAGGCCTGTAAAATGTATATATTGATATGGCCCGGACCCTGTGAGAACTATCTAGATATACTCTCTTTGTAATCTATTACACACAGCTCCTACTATGACCTCCTAGGAAACAGAGGGGAAAGCTTACTTTATATCTTGAATGCAGCAGGCTTATGCATACGTTCATCATGGGCTTTGATTTATTAGATGACATAGCTTAAGTCTAAACTTCAATGACCCAGATGTTCCACATTATCTTTAATGATGTCCTTTGATATTTTCCTTTAAAGGTGATATTAAAAACTTCCACTTTAATCTTAAGCTTTTACTGGCATTATCATGTCCTGCTATGTCTTGTGCATGTAATAATCTCTTTTTAAATTATGCACATGTATATTCATATTTATTCTTGCATGTGAAACCCCACCTCACCATATAAAACAGATAGAACCAGACACTGGTTTAATACTTTCATAAATGAACAGGGCAGCAATTGGAAAAATAGATATCTGTTTATGTAGCACACATGATCATGGGTGTTATGCATGTGCATAAATGTGTGTGTGTGTAAATCTCCATGATTAGAAAACCCCAAGGATTAAAGTGAAAAAATTAAGAGTTTGCCTTATAGTCTGTATGACCTCAAGTAGATGTCTAAAAACACAGGTGGTATGATAGGCTAATGAGATAGTATATGTAAGACACTTCATCAGCTGGCAGACGAAAGGCCCTTGATCAATGTTAGCTCTGTTACTGTATCATCATTTACAGGTCTTTGCTTAGCTATACAGTCTAGAATTATAGTGCGTATGATACTAAGCTTCATTTGCTGAGCTGTAAAAAATGGATCACTTAAAGTTTTATCTACTACATAGAATCTGCATACAGCTTTACATTTTAAATTTAAATCTACCATGTGACTTGATCATCAGCCTGAGGCTTTAGGTAGGCTCTGTAGTTACTATTCTTTCTGACAAGAAAGGAAATGAGGAATATGATGACTATGGCCTGCTCGTTCACAATACCTATTATTGTTAGAGCTGTGGTCAGAACTTGGGCAATGCAATTCCTCTTCTAGAACTCTTATTATGCATACATTGTCTGCTTCCTATTTTAGGGAGTTAAATCAGCTTTGCCAACAGCTCAAGTAAAGATTAGGTCTGCGGGCATTTTTAGGCCTGTAAAATGTATATATTGATATGGCCCGGACCCTGTGAGAACTATCTAGATATACTCTCTTTGTAATCTATTACACACAGCTCCTACTATGACCTCCTAGGAAACAGAGGGGAAAGCTTACTTTATATCTTGAATGCAGCAGGCTTATGCATACGTTCATCATGGGCTTTGATTTATTAGATGACATAGCTTAAGTCTAAACTTCAATGACCCAGATGTTCCACATTATCTTTAATGATGTCCTTTGATATTTTCCTTTAAAGGTGATATTAAAAACTTCCACTTTAATCTTAAGCTTTTACTGGCATTATCATGTCCTGCTATGTCTTGTGCATGTAATAATCTCTTTTTAAATTATGCACATGTATATTCATATTTATTCTTGCATGTGAAACCCCACCTCACCATATAAAACAGATAGAACCAGACACTGGTTTAATACTTTCATAAATGAACAGGGCAGCAATTGGAAAAATAGATATCTGTTTATGTAGCACACATGATCATGGGTGTTATGCATGTGCATAAATGTGTGTGTGTGTAAATCTCCATGATTAGAAAACCCCAAGGATTAAAGTGAAAAAATTAAGAGTTTGCCTTATAGTCTGTATGACCTCAAGTAGATGTCTAAAAACACAGGTGGTATGATAGGCTAATGAGATAGTATATGTAAGACACTTCATCAGCTGGCAGACGAAAGGCCCTTGATCAATGTTAGCTCTGTTACTGTATCATCATTTACAGGTCTTTGCTTAGCTATACAGTCTAGAATTATAGTGCGTATGATACTAAGCTTCATTTGCTGAGCTGTAAAAAATGGATCACTTAAAGTTTTATCTACTACATAGAATCTGCATACAGCTTTACATTTTAAATTTAAATCTACCATGTGACTTGATCATCAGCCTGAGGCTTTAGGTAGGCTCTGTAGTTACTATTCTTTCTGACAAGAAAGGAAATGAGGAATATGATGACTATGGCCTGCTCGTTCACAATACCTATTATTGTTAGAGCTGTGGTCAGAACTTGGGCAATGCAATTCCTCTTCTAGAACTCTTATTATGCATACATTGTCTGCTTCTCAAATATTTTGCAATATTTATAATTACTCAGTGTACTTTACTCTTCCTCTTTTATTTCACAAGTGTTAGATTCCATGAATCAGCTTATCTAGAAATACTATTGAAAAGATTTTTGAAACCATAGAAATGCTAGAAGACGGCTTATTATTTTCATATTTTTGGAAAAAACCTTTCAAAGGATTACCTAATACTTAAAGGATTTACTATATAAAATGGAAATCAGTAACAAAAATTCAATAAACAAAGTTTAGTCAAAGTTTTTTTTCAGTTGCCAAATGTCAGAAGACTGGCTATTTTCTTACTAGCTAAAAGGATAACCAAATGCACCGGGGGAGAAAAGATGAACAAAGATATCACAAATATTTTAAAATATAAATGCCAATACCAGTGTGCTTTATTACCAATAAAAGAAGTACTTGTTAAAAACAAAGTTTAGTATAACCAGTGTGAGGGATGTATGAAGATGGGCTTTTTCACACATTGTTGTCTACATGTATGAACAGAAACTTGGTAAAACATCTCCCGTCAAAAATGTACATACTTTTCACCCAGAAATTTCACTTTACACTGTTTACTAGTATCCTAGCACAGTAACCCAACTATATGTACATGAAGTTTTAGCACCATTTTGGTAAGATCAAAGAACAATTGGGTTAGCCAACAAGTCTGTTTAGGGTTTTCCATTATACCTTATGTGGAAAAAACACTTCATCAGCTGGCAGACGAAAGGCCCTTGATCAATGTTAGCTCTGTTACTGTATCATCATTTACAGGTCTTTGCTTAGCTATACAGTCTAGAATTATAGTGCGTATGATACTAAGCTTCATTTGCTGAGCTGTAAAAAATGGATCACTTAAAGTTTTATCTACTACATAGAATCTGCATACAGCTTTACATTTTAAATTTAAATCTACCATGTGACTTGATCATCAGCCTGAGGCTTTAGGTAGGCTCTGTAGTTACTATTCTTTCTGACAAGAAAGGAAATGAGGAATATGATGACTATGGCCTGCTCGTTCACAATACCTATTATTGTTAGAGCTGTGGTCAGAACTTGGGCAATGCAATTCCTCTTCTAGAACTCTTATTATGCATACATTGTCTGCTTCTCAAATATTTTGCAATATTTATAATTACTCAGTGTACTTTACTCTTCCTCTTTTATTTCACAAGTGTTAGATTCCATGAATCAGCTTATCTAGAAATACTATTGAAAAGATTTTTTTGAAACCATAGAAATGCTAGAAGACGGCTTATTATTTTCATATTTTTGGAAAAAGCCTTTCAAAGCATTACATAATACTTAAAGGGATTTACTATATAAAAATGGAAATCAGTAACAAAAAATTCAATAAACAAAGTTTAGTCAAAGTTTTTTTTTTTCAGTTGCCAAATGTCAGAAGACTGGCTATTTTCTTACTAGCTAAAAGGATAACCAAATGCACCGGGGGAGAAAAGATGAACAAAGATATCACAAATATTTTAAAATATAAATGCCAATACCAGTGTGCTTTATTACCAATAAAAGAAGTACTTGTTAAAAACAAAGTTTAGTATAACCAGTGTGAGGGATGTATGAAGATGGGCTTTTTCACACATTGTTGTCTACATGTATGAACAGAAACTTGGTAAAACATCTCCCGTCAAAAATGTACATACTTTTCACCCAGAAATTTCACTTTACACTGTTTACTAGTATCCTAGCACAGTAACCCAACTATATGTACATGAAGTTTTAGCACCATTTTGGTAAGATCAAAGAACAATTGGGTTAGCCAACAAGTCTGTTTAGGGTTTTCCATTATACCTTATGTGGAAAAGGTATAACACAGTATAAAAAATGAAAAAAATCAAAAGTTCCATTACATATGATATTGGTCATTTAAAAGACAATGCTACATTTTTAGGACTATTTTTTCAGTAATGGAAAAAGAGTTAACACTATCAATGATATGAGAATCATCTCCAAGGTAATTTCTTGCGGAAAGTGAGATTCAGCATGTTTTAGTCTATGTTTATGTGTGTGTGTGTATTTATGTTATAAACTTGTAAGTTTATACTCAGAAAGGAAATCAGGAATAAGATTGAACTGTATGCTCTGTTTATAAATTTATAATATACAGAAGTTTATACTTGTAAGTTTATATATATATATATATATATGTTTAAAATTTATATAATTTCTAGGGAGTGGCAACATACCTAACATTGGTCACTTCTGAGAAATAGAACCGATGCTTGAATGAGACTTCTCATTTTACACCTTTTTATATAATATTCAGAGTTTTATTTTTCCATATTACTTTAATGAATTCCTTCAGATAAAAAATTGGCTTAATATACAATGATCATCATACCAATTATTTATTAAACAAATACTGTTCATCAGGGTCTAGAGAGGTAAGATAGTAGCAACAAGTCTCTCACTCTTGGACGGAATGAATTCCAAGTTCTGACTTAGGTTCATTCACTTCCATAGCCCATGCCCTTCATCTCAAAGCACTACCTATTTGTGGTATGAACAAACAATACCCTTGCCTTTCTGGCCATTTTCCCTCCTTAGAAAAATATTATTGTGATTATGACAACCCTGTGTGTCCACTCATTCAACTGACTACCAGCTGTGAGCCTGCTCTCGGGCTTCAGCAGCGCACTAAAAGACAAGAGTCTCCATACACGGAGCCAACATTCTAGCAAATAAAGAGAGAGGACCAAACAAATAAGTCAAATGCAAATCTGCAAATCTGTTGGTGCTGTGTGATCTCTTGTAACCAGGGCAGAGAAGAGAGAAAGGGACACGGGCCTGAGGAAAAGCACTTTCTTGCCTTGTAGTCAGGCCCCTGTTAAGGGTTGCACCTAGCCTGCCTGGGTTAGTCCTTATTATGATTCTCTTACTTAGTTTTCTCTATTTTTGATTAAGAAAGAAAGAATAAATAGTAAACTCCTAATCCCCAGTCACTATAGCAAGTGGTTGTAATATCAAAAGTCACTTATTCTGATTCCATATTCTAAGTGATCTTCGAGAAAAATGCTTCCCCCCAGAGCACTGTGCCTAAGCTGACTTAGTACACTGACAGTTTTAGCCTTCGGTCTGCTACATCTTTCTAGTGTTCTAGTGGATTTACAGAAAAGTGTTATACTCTCATAGAAATATGTCCCTTCAGTAATGTGCACATACATAATCTTTTAAAAATGAAAACCCCAACATGCATTACTGAGAAATGGGTGCAGCAGTTTTCTGCCTTGTTGTAAAAGATGAATATTTTGCTGAAAATACAGACATATAATTGCAGATTTTACTTGGCTCTGGGTTTTTTGTGTCTGCTTGCATCAGGAGCTGTTGTGTACGGTATTAAACACTTAACAGCTGCCTCTGGGAATGTAAATTTGATTCTTTGGGCTGCTTATGGAAGGGTGTGACATATTCTTCTCCAAAGACAGAGAATTTGGATGGCATTAGGTTACTGATTAAATAGTGATCTAAGTAAATTAAGTGTCTATTTAGGCATCAGTTTTACATTTATTTTTTCCTCTGAAATACCTTTCACTAACAATGTTCATCTTCTTATAATTTAACTATCCTTGCAGTGTATTTAAGATAGGCTATTACTCCTGGGTTGGTGGGTTTTTTCTGAATTATCACACTGGAGGGTGTGTATTAAGGCTGGGAAGGAAATGTATCAAAGCAGCTTAACTAGAATAAAATAGATATTTGTAAAATACTAACCACTAAATAACTTTTATACTATTTTTTATTAATACAGTTAAGATAAAAGGTCACAATGATAAGGCAATCATCTTTTTAAATTGTCTACAATCTTTGCCTTCCCTCATGGCTCAGACGGTAAAGAATCCAGCTGCAATGTAGGAGACCCAGGTTCAGTTCCCTGGGTGGGGAGGATCCCTTGGAGAAAGAAATGACAACATACTCCAGTATTCTTGCCTGGAGAATCCCATGGACAGAGGGGCCTGACAGGCTACAGTCCATAGGGTTGCAAAGAGCTGGACACAACTTAGGTGATTTTTGTCTCTAAGTTATTCTTTTTAAATGAAAAGCATGAATCATAATGAGATTATCACAAGTCCATTCTACTTTATCTTAATTTAGGTGATCAGATATTTAGAAAAGAAACACCAATATACCCAAGGACTACTGTAACTTATTATTAATTTTAAAATAGTGTCTGTAAAAATGCCTGGAAACAAAAGCAACACTCAGGATAAAATACTGCTTTGAATTCCTTTCCAGTTGTATTGGCACAGCTGGCAAATGAGAGAATCCACACATGCCTAAAAAGGGATAGCACAGGCAACCCAGTGAGGATGGTCTAAATATGATCTAATTAACAAGATGTATTTCTATCTGTTGTTGTTAGGCTGTTGTCTTTCAAGGCTGATTTATTAGGTGCATTTATTCATCTGGTCTGTCTGACAGATGACAGTTCAACCTTAAACAAAATGCCTTTTATTTTCTCCTGTAGGATTCTGAGAATGTCTTTATAAGAAAGCAATTTTACTATGTGCATCTTTTTTTCCCCCAAATGCAAGGCCTTCAGTTTTGACCAGATTTTAAAATAGAGCCTTTCTTTTAAACTTCATTATATACTTTTACTATTTAGGATGACCTTTTACTATAGCATTCAATAAGTATTATTTGATAGTTGTCTTTTTTATCTAAAGAGCTCTAAGGGAAAGAAAATTTCTTGGTTTTCATAGAAGGATTTTGGTCTGCTCCTGAATTTTTTGCAAAACAGAAAGCAATAAATACTGAAGAGCTTCCAGTTAGAACAATAGGCTATTTCCTTTTTAAAAGTCTGTTTGTCATCCTTGCTGATTGACAGAGTCCAACTGGAAAATTTTGGTCATGGCTCCTGAATTTTTGCAAAACAGGTCACAATGATAAGGCAATCATCTTTTTAAATTGTCTACAATCTTTGCCTTCCCTCATGGCTCAGACGGTAAAGAATCCAGCTGCAATGTAGGAGACCCAGGTTCAGTTCCCTGGGTGGGGAGGATCCCTTGGAGAAAGAAATGACAACATACTCCAGTATTCTTGCCTGGAGAATCCCATGGACAGAGGGGCCTGACAGGCTACAGTCCATAGGGTTGCAAAGAGCTGGACACAACTTAGGTGATTTTTGTCTCTAAGTTATTCTTTTTAAATGAAAAGCATGAATCATAATGAGATTATCACAAGTCCATTCTACTTTATCTTAATTTAGGTGATCAGATATTTAGAAAAGAAACACCAATATACCCAAGGACTACTGTAACTTATTATTAATTTTAAAATAGTGTCTGTAAAAATGCCTGGAAACAAAAGCAACACTCAGGGTAAAATACTGCTTTGAATTCCTTTCCAGTTGTATTGGCACAGCTGGCAAATGAGAGAATCCACACATGCCTAAAAAGGGATAGCACAGGCAACCCAGTGAGGATGGTCTAAATATGATCTAATTAACAAGATGTATTTCTATCTGTTGTTGTTAGGCTGTTGTCTTTCAAGGCTGATTTATTAGGTGCATTTATTCATCTGGTCTGTCTGACAGATGACAGTTCAACCTTAAACAAAATGCCTTTTATTTTCTCCTGTAGGATTCTGAGAATGTCTTTATAAGAAAGCAATTTTACTATGTGCATCTTTTTTCCTCCAAATGCAAGGCCTTCAGTTTTGACCAGATTTTAAAATAGAGCCTTTCTTTTAAACTTCATTATATACTTTTACTATTTAGGATGACCTTTTACTATAGCATTCAGTAAGTATTATTTGATAGTTGTCTTTTTTATCTAAAGAGCTCTAAGGGAAAGAAAATTTCTTGGTTTTCATAGAAGGATTTTGGTCTGCTCCTGAATTTTTTGCAAAACAGAAAGCAATAAATACTGAAGAGCTTCCAGTTAGAACAATAGGCTATTTCCTTTTTAAAAGTCTGTTTGTCATCCTTGCTGATTGACAGAGTCCAACTGTTTTCAAAATTATTAAGCTCAAAACACTTTTAGATTAATGATGCATGGAAAAGTACATTTTGTTTAAACTTCATGAAATGGGTTGTTCAAGCAGGATAGTAAGAATCTGATAATTCTTCCCAATCTACATTTTCCACCCCAGGCCTGGCTTCTCATCTGGAATAATGATTGTATATAAACAGGCTGCTCAGTAAGTTAGTTCCTTTTTGTCTTTCTGGCCTCTGACTTACTTGGATGGGAAAATGGCCAAAAATAAATAAATAAATAAAAAAGTACAGCAGAGAATCTCAGATATAGGTAATAGGTCCTCACCACAGTATAAAAATAGACCCTTAAGACCCATATCAATGGTGGGATGTGTCTGAGTTTCTTTTCCTTTTTTTTTTTTTTTAAAATTTCCCTTTTTCAACAAATCACTCATTGGGATCTGACGTTGTCTCTTTTTTCCCCTTAAAGCATATTTAAACTCACATGCTTTTTATAATGAAGATTTCAGAGTAGGGTTTTCTGCAGGATATTATTTGGTCCTACTAAGAACTGACCGTTCAAATGTGGGAGCATTTGACTGAAAAATTCTTCTTAACCTTTTTAAAGGTAAGTCATCATGATTTTTTTTTTTTAAATCCATCTCTCAAGTGATAAGAAATGACAGTAAACATCTTTAAAAAGTTACAGAGCAGCAGCAATTAGCAGGAACTGTTTTATTGAAGTCATGAGGCTTTTTCTAAAAGCTAGGTTTGTGTTGTTATTGCAAGTTATCAATCTTACCTTTTATGTTTAAAAAATACTAAAACTTTGTCCCATACTCAGGATCATGTTGCTTCTTGATGTTTAAAATCTTGTGTTTATGTCTAAATATTTTGTTAAAATGATGTAGTATCCAATTTTGTTAATGCAGAACTTGCATAGTCTACTTAAGGTATATATGCATGATTTTTAATTTAAATTAGGAATAACAACATAAATAAAATTTCTTGGTTTTCATAGAAGGATATTGGTCTGCTCCTGAATTTTTTGCAAAACAGAAAGCAATAAATACTGAAGAGCTTCCAGTTAGAACAATAGGCTATTTCCTTTTTAAAAGTCTGTTTGTCATCCTTGCTGATTGACAGAGTCCAACTGTTTTCAAAATTATTAAGCTCAAAACACTTTTAGATTAATGATGCATGGAAAAGTACATTTTGTTTAAACTTCATGAAATGGGTTGTTCAAGCAGGATAGTAAGAATCTGATAATTCTTCCCAATCTACATTTTCCACCCCAGGCCTGGCTTCTCATCTGGAATAATGATTGTATATAAACAGGCTGCTCAGTAAGTTAGTTCCTTTTTGTCTTTCTGGCCTCTGACTTACTTGGATGGGAAAATGGCCAAAAATAAATAAATAAATAAAAAAGTACAGCAGAGAATCTCAGATATAGGTAATAGGTCCTCACCACAGTATAAAAATAGACCCTTAAGACCCATATCAATGGTGGGATGTGTCTGAGTTTCTTTTCCTTTTTTTTTTTTTTTTTTAAATTCCTTTTGCAACAAATCACTCATTGGGATCTGACGTTGTCTCTTTTTTTTCCCCTTAAAGCATATTTAAACTCACATGCTTTTTATAATGAAGATTTCAGAGTAGGGTTTTCTGCAGGATATTATTTGGTCCTACTAAGAACTGACCGTTCAAATGTGGGAGCATTTGACTGAAAAATTCTTCTTAACCTTTTTAAAGGTAAGTCATCATGATTTTTTTTTTTTAAATCCATCTCTCAAGTGATAAGAAATGACAGTAAACATCTTTAAAAAGTTACAGAGCAGCAGCAATTAGCAGGAACTGTTTTATTGAAGTCATGAGGCTTTTTCTAAAAGCTAGGTTTGTGTTGTTATTGCAAGTTATCAATCTTACCTTTTATGTTTAAAAAATACTAAAACTTTGTCCCATACTCAGGATCATGTTGCTTCTTGATGTTTAAAATCTTGTGTTTATGTCTAAATATTTTTGTTAAAATGATGTAGTATCCAATTTTGTTAATGCAGAACTTGCATAGTCTACTTAAGGTATATATGCATGATTTTTAATTTAAATTAGGAATAACAACATAAATAAAACATAGTATAGTAGAACTTATAAGTTACTTGCCACTCTCATGCCAACATGCTTTCAAGTATACAGATCTTCAGTATTTATTATTTTAGAGAGTATTCAGTTTGTTTAATCTTCTTTATTTCAATTTCACAATTTTTGGTTAACCTGAATTTGTCTACATGGTTAAAAACAGTGTATATTTTGGATATATTCTTCTTCAGCATTTTAAAAAAATGAACAAAGATACTGTAATTGCTATTGGGAATGGTAAATTATATTAATTCCAAATGATAATTCTGATTTATATAACTATAGATTATATAAAATTTAGTAACAGAATTTAAAAAAAATTAAAGTTCTTGAGTATTTATGAAGCTTATTACAAATACTAGCAAATTATTTCCTAGAATGATGATACTAAGTTTAAAGAAAGGACAAACCATTCTTGATAAATTAGAAGGTATAAATTAAGTGAATTCATACATAACTGTAAATGGCATAAATTCTCTAAAGAAAATTTCAAATAGTTTCTAAAATTGTTAAGTAATATTTTGAAAAGTGTTTTTAAAATCCTTGAATGTACTTTTCAGTCCTTTACTGTGTAGTTTTAAATTTAAGAAACAGTGCTTTTAACATTCGTTCAAAAATAGCCAAAATAATATTTAAAAAATTTTTTGTTATACAGAGGATCCAGTTTTCACTGGATTTCATGAGAAAAAAAATACAGAGAATTTTTTTTCATTTAACAGAATCATTATCAGACTACAACAATAAATGCAATGTACAACCATCAGACAGAAGTTAAAGTGTGAGGAATAACACTGACTATAATTAGAGAGGCAGTGGACACAGTGTACTGAAAATTTTGAAATTTAGCTTGAGAGTTATAGCTGCTATGCTTATTTTTAAAAAAGATTTTGGCAGAAAATCTTGTGGATTTTTTCTCCCTAAAGTAACTGATTTTTTAACTATTTTCTAATTTAATCACAAGGTATTTTAATTCACTGGTCCAAGTAATGGCTGAAAGTTTTGAGGAATTAATTCTAATCTAGAAGTTGCTGTTTTATTTGTATGATATTTTAAACTCCTACATGCCTAAGTTTAAACCATCCCATCAGACTTTATTATAATTGAAGAGTATGGGAATAATCATTTGTATATAATATACATAAGACTTGATTTGGCCAATTAATAGCATTTTATGTTATGTTAGAGAGTATTCAGTTTGTTTAATCTTCTTTATTTCAATTTCACAATTTTTGGTTAACCTGAATTTGTCTACATGGTTAAAAACAGTGTATATTTTGGATATATTCTTCTTCAGCATTTTAAAAAAATGAACAAAGATACTGTAATTGCTATTGGGAATGGTAAATTATATTAATTCCAAATGATAATTCTGATTTATATAACTATAGATTATATAAAATTTAGTAACAGAATTTAAAAAAAATTAAAGTTCTTGAGTATTTATGAAGCTTATTACAAATACTAGCAAATTATTTCCTAGAATGATGATACTAAGTTTAAAGAAAGGACAAACCATTCTTGATAAATTAGAAGGTATAAATTAAGTGAATTCATACATAACTGTAAATGGCATAAATTCTCTAAAGAAAATTTCAAATAGTTTCTAAAATTGTTAAGTAATATTTTGAAAAGTGTTTTTAAAATCCTTGAATGTACTTTTCAGTCCTTTACTGTGTAGTTTTAAATTTAAGAAACAGTGCTTTTAACATTCGTTCAAAAATAGCCAAAATAATATTTAAAAAGTTTTTTGTTATACAGAGGATCCAGTTTTCACTGGATTTCATGAGAAAAAAAATACAGAGAATTTTTTTTCATTTAACAGAATCATTATCAGACTACAACAATAAATGCAATGTACAACCATCAGACAGAAGTTAAAGTGTGAGGAATAACACTGACTATAATTAGAGAGGCAGTGGACACAGTGTACTGAAAATTTTGAAATTTAGCTTGAGAGTTATAGCTGCTATGCTTATTTTTAAAAAAGATTTTGGCAGAAAATCTTGTGGATTTTTTCTCCCTAAAGTAACTGATTTTTTAACTATTTTCTAATTTAATCACAAGGTATTTTAATTCACTGGTCCAAGTAATGGCTGAAAGTTTTGAGGAATTAATTCTAATCTAGAAGTTGCTGTTTTATTTGTATGATATTTTAAACTCCTACATGCCTAAGTTTAAACCATCCCATCAGACTTTATTATAATTGAAGAGTATGGGAATAATCATTTGTATATAATATACATAAGACTTGATTTGGCCAATTAATAGCATTTTATGTTATGTTATATTGCAGTTGTTCAACAGATTTCATAATATTTCAAGTAACATAACATGTGTCATGATAGGAATTTTTATTAATTATAGACCAATTCACAATAACATTTTACTGCGATGCTTCAGTTGTTTAGCATAATATTTCATAATAACATTTCAATTAAAATAACATGTGCTATGATAGGGATTTGTACTCATTCCTATTAACTTTTACTTGACTTGTATAGTCACATATGACATATGAAAGTGCAAGTTGCACAGTTGTGTCTGACTCTTTGTGACCCATGGACAAGCCATGGAATTTTCCAGGCAGGAATACTGGAATGGGTAGCCTTTCCCTTCTCCTGGAGATGTTCCCAGCCTAGGGATCTAACCCAAGTCTCCCTCATTGCAGGTCACCTCTTTACCATCTGAGCCACCAGGGGAAACACTAAATTAGTGGAGTGAGTACCTTATCCCTTCTCCAGTGGAACTTCCCAACCCAGGGATTGAACTAGGGTCCCCTGTATTGCAGGCAGACTCTTTACCAGCTGAGCTACAACACACACACACACCCAATTTAGGGAAAACTGAACCACAGAGAAGCTATAATGTTATATTGCAACACAAACCTAAATTAGTTGAATTCAAAGCCTGGAATCATAACTATCACAAATCATACAGTATTTTACTGTTTATAATAAGGGTTGGGTTGGAGAAAAAGAAATAATAGCATTTCTGTCAGGACTGAAAAATCAAGAGTGGCTCTAGGTAATCCTATGTAAACACATAAGGCTAAGAGAATCATTTCAAATCATAGTAATCTCTATAATCAAGTACTCCAAAAACTACTCCAAAAGATTGGTTTGTTTCTACAAGGACACTTAGTGTGATCATAAAGTCAGTGTAATTATTGTTTTATTTTAAACTCCTACATGCCTAAGTTTAAACCATCCCATCAGACTTTATTATAATTGAAGAGTATGGGAATAATCATTTGTATATAATATACATAAGACTTGATTTGGCCAATTAATAGCATTTTATGTTATGTTATATTGCAGTTGTTCAACAGATTTCATAATATTTCAAGTAACATAACATGTGTCATGATAGGAATTTTTATTAATTATAGACCAATTCACAATAACATTTTACTGCGATGCTTCAGTTGTTTAGCATAATATTTCATAATAACATTTCAATTAAAATAACATGTGCTATGATAGGGATTTGTACTCATTCCTATTAACTTTTACTTGACTTGTATAGTCACATATGACATATGAAAGTGCAAGTTGCACAGTTGTGTCTGACTCTTTGTGACCCATGGACAAGCCATGGAATTTTCCAGGCAGGAATACTGGAATGGGTAGCCTTTCCCTTCTCCTGGAGATGTTCCCAGCCTAGGGATCTAACCCAAGTCTCCCTCATTGCAGGTCACCTCTTTACCATCTGAGCCACCAGGGAAGCACTAAATTAGTGGAGTGAGTACCTTATCCCTTCTCCAGTGGAACTTCCCAACCCAGGGATTGAACTAGGGTCCCCTGTATTGCAGGCAGACTCTTTACCAGCTGAGCTACAACACACACACACACCCAATTTAGGGAAAACTGAACCACAGAGAAGCTATAATGTTATATTGCAACACAAACCTAAATTAGTTGAATTCAAAGCCTGGAATCATAACTATCACAAATCATACAGTATTTTACTGTTTATAATAAGGGTTGGGTTGGAGAAAAAGAAATAATAGCATTTCTGTCAGGACTGAAAAATCAAGAGTGGCTCTAGGTAATCCTATGTAAACACATAAGGCTAAGAGAATCATTTCAAATCATAGTAATCTCTATAATCAAGTACTCCAAAAACTACTCCAAAAGATTGGTTTGTTTCTACAAGGACACTTAGTGTGATCATAAAGTCAGTGTAATTATTGTTTTATTTTAAGACTACCACCAAAACAAAAGTCATTATATTTGAAAGACATAATTTAGTGAAGTACGTGATTTTATATTATATTATCTATACATTTTTCTATTATATATATTTATCTCCATTATATACATATATATTATATATATTTCCATTTTATATACATTTATCTTCCATTTTTCTATTATATATATTTATCTCCATATATTCTGGAGGAGGGCATGGCAACGCACACCAGTATGCTTGCCTGCAGAGTGCCCCTGGACAGAGGAGCCTGGAGGGTTGCTGTCCATAGGGTCAAGAGTTGGACACAACTGGAGCGACCTAGCAAGCACTCACATTCTGATAGGATGGAAATGCCCATGTACAGTACAAAGATTATGGATACTTCAATAAGAGAAGGTGCTGAAGATTTCCAGATCTAGTTAAGCATTTCCGAAAGGGCCCAAATTAAGGTGTGACTGCAAGCAGAAAGGGCCATAGTCCCTGCCCACTTTGACCAGAATAGCTATTCTTTTCATTATCTTTATGTGTTGGGATTACATGTAAAGTAAGTACCAGTCACCTTCTTTATCCACTTGATGAAATGCAACAAGATATAAATGACTTCTTTAACCAGTGTCTTGTGAATCTGCATCTTATACTCATGTCTTGGGAACCATGGCTTTGAAAATGCACCCTGGGTATCATATAAAATAAGTGTGGAAAGGAACTTCATTTGGAAAACTAATTTTCATATTCAACCTGATGTTGAATTAATCACCCCCAAACTCCAAAACTGGGTTTTGTGGGCAAATACTGTACTGTGTATTAAAAGAATTACCTGTGTGTCTAGTGGAAAACAGACATGTTGTGACCTGGTTTCCTATTCTGAGGAAAAGTGGAAGGAAGGCCTTGAATTCAAAGCCTGGAATCATAACTATCACAAATCATACAGTATTTTACTGTTTATAATAAGGGTTGGGTTGGAGAAAAAGAAATAATAGCATTTCTGTCAGGACTGAAAAATCAAGAGTGGCTCTAGGTAATCCTATGTAAACACATAAGGCTAAGAGAATCATTTCAAATCATAGTAATCTCTATAATCAAGTACTCCAAAAACTACTCCAAAAGATTGGTTTGTTTCTACAAGGACACTTAGTGTGATCATAAAGTCAGTGTAATTATTGTTTTATTTTAAGACTACCACCAAAACAAAAGTCATTATATTTGAAAGACATAATTTAGTGAAGTACGTGATTTTATATTATATTATCTATACATTTTTCTATTATATATATTTATCTCCATTATATACATATATATTATATATATTTCCATTTTATATACATTTATCTTCCATTTTTCTATTATATATATTTATCTCCATATATTCTGGAGGAGGGCATGGCAACGCACACCAGTATGCTTGCCTGCAGAGTGCCCCTGGACAGAGGAGCCTGGAGGGTTGCTGTCCATAGGGTCAAGAGTTGGACACAACTGGAGCGACCTAGCAAGCACTCACATTCTGATAGGATGGAAATGCCCATGTACAGTACAAAGATTATGGATACTTCAATAAGAGAAGGTGCTGAAGATTTCCAGATCTAGTTAAGCATTTCCGAAAGGGCCCAAATTAAGGTGTGACTGCAAGCAGAAAGGGCCATAGTCCCTGCTCACTTTGACCAGAATAGCTATTCTTTTCATTATCTTTATGTGTTGGGATTACATGTAAAGTAAGTACCAGTCACCTTCTTTATCCACTTGATGAAATGCAACAAGATATAAATGACTTCTTTAACCAGTGTCTTGTGAATCTGCATCTTATACTCATGTCTTGGGAACCATGGCTTTGAAAATGCACCCTGGGTATCATATAAAATAAGTGTGGAAAGGAACTTCATTTGGAAAACTAATTTTCATATTCAACCTGATGTTGAATTAATCACCCCCAAACTCCAAAACTGGGTTTTGTGGGCAAATACTGTACTGTGTATTAAAAGAATTACCTGTGTGTCTAGTGGAAAACAGACATGTTGTGACCTGGTTTCCTATTCTGAGGAAAAGTGGAAGGAAGGCCTATGGATAGAATAGGAAATGTGAGATATTCATGAGTTAGGAAAAGTCAGCTAGGTCCTGGCATTCACTCATAGTACAAGTATGTAATCTGAAACTCTTAGAAATTTTGTGGTTCACATCCCAGGAAATCGTACATCTCAGCCACGCCTTTTTCTGGGTGGAGTTTCCCAAGAAACACAGGTCTATCCACACATGGGCATAATTACAGATTCTCAGGGAAGTTTCTCTACTATTTTGTAGAGAGACCCTTTCTTATAGCTCAGTCTCAGTTTCTACCATCAGGTAGCCAACATCATAGAAAGGCATAACACTCATAAATTCATCTAGAACTGTTGAAAACAACAAAAAAGGAACAGCCCATGTGCAGTTATACTCATGAGCTATACAAAAGGAAAAGAATTTATGGTCTGTGAACTGATGGGACACAGTTGATCTCCATATAGACTCAAGAGAGTAATGGGACTACTGACATCTTAAAACATGTCTTATTTTCCTTCTTCTTTCAAGTCTCAAACATAACTTTTCTTTATATGTGGGTTTTTTTTTTTGTTATCTAAATTTAAGTATTTTAAGCAAGCAGCAAATTATTATTTCTAATGAAGAAATAACAATAAAGAATAAAGTTTAACCTAAAATTAGCAAGTAAAGTAAATTTACCATATGAGAATCTGTATGATTGAGAAAACTAAGTGTGAACAACACAAATTTTATATGCTTTAAATGGCTACCATGACTAAAAGTTGGGAAAAAAACCCCTAGGCTCACTTTGACCAGAATAGCTATTCTTTTCATTATCTTTATGTGTTGGGATTACATGTAAAGTAAGTACCAGTCACCTTCTTTATCCACTTGATGAAATGCAACAAGATATAAATGACTTCTTTAACCAGTGTCTTGTGAATCTGCATCTTATACTCATGTCTTGGGAACCATGGCTTTGAAAATGCACCCTGGGTATCATATAAAATAAGTGTGGAAAGGAACTTCATTTGGAAAACTAATTTTCATATTCAACCTGATGTTGAATTAATCACCCCCAAACTCCAAAACTGGGTTTTGTGGGCAAATACTGTACTGTGTATTAAAAGAATTACCTGTGTGTCTAGTGGAAAACAGACATGTTGTGACCTGGTTTCCTATTCTGAGGAAAAGTGGAAGGAAGGCCTATGGATAGAATAGGAAATGTGAGATACTCATGAGTTAGGAAAAGTCAGCTAGGTCCTGGCATTCACTCATAGTACAAGTATGTAATCTGAAACTCTTAGAAATTTTGTGGTTCACATCCCAGGAAATCGTACATCTCAGCCACGCCTTTTTCTGGGTGGAGTTTCCCAAGAAACACAGGTCTATCCACACATGGGCATAATTACAGATTCTCAGGGAAGTTTCTCTACTATTTTGTAGAGAGACCCTTTCTTATAGCTCAGTCTCAGTTTCTACCATCAGGTAGCCAACATCATAGAAAGGCATAACACTCATAAATTCATCTAGAACTGTTGAAAACAACAAAAAAGGAACAGCCCATGTGCAGTTATACTCATGAGCTATACAAAAGGAAAAGAATTTATGGTCTGTGAACTGATGGGACACAGTTGATCTCCATATAGACTCAAGAGAGTAATGGGACTACTGACATCTTAAAACATGTCTTATTTTCCTTCTTCTTTCAAGTCTCAAACATAACTTTTCTTTATATGTGGGTTTTTTTTTTTGTTATCTAAATTTAAGTATTTTAAGCAAGCAGCAAATTATTATTTCTAATGAAGAAATAACAATAAAGAATAAAGTTTAACCTAAAATTAGCAAGTAAAGTAAATTTACCATATGAGAATCTGTATGATTGAGAAAACTAAGTGTGAACAACACAAATTTTATATGCTTTAAATGGCTACATTTGAGAGAAGAGTAGAAACGAAATGCTTTTTATAAAGCTGTGGAGTATAGTGTGTTGAGTAGCTTGAGCTCTTATGTGTTAGGTACATGTCCTTTTTAATTTGTCAGCCCCTTCTCTGCTTTGGGTGAATAAAAATTACAGTTACATGTATGGTCAGTTGCTAAGTCATGTCGGACTCTTTGCAGCCCCATGGACTGTAGGTGCCTCTATCCAATGGGATTTTCCAGGCAAGAATACTAGTGTGGGTTGCCATTTCCTTCTCCAGGAGATCTTTCTGACCCAGGGATTGAATCTATATCTCCTGCATTGGCAGGCAGATTTCTTTACCCCTGAGCCTCCTGGGAAGCACAAACAAGAGTTGACCCTAGAACAGATCTGAACGTTGTCAGTCCACTTTTATGCAGTATCTTTTCAATAACTACTACATTACTACCTGTTCCAAACTGTGTAGTAGGTTGAATACCACAGATAAGATGTATAGTTATATATGGATTTTTCACTGCCTGCATGATCCATAATCCTTCTGTCTTGTTCAAGGGCCAACTTGTTATTTTGTAGTATAAAGCATACAGTTTAAAGTATGATTACAATAACTATACTTACTCATGGTGACAAGGCACTGAAGCATAATAAATGAACAAAAGTAAGTGATCCGTCCATATTTCGGTGGGAACTACTTCCCTCAAGACCTTCAGTGGGTGGCTGAACCTTGAGATAGCACTAAGCCCTATGTAACACCCCCTCATCCAAGATTTTACTTTCTACAGGTTCAGTTAGCTTCAATAGATCACTTTTGACTGTGAATAAGTGAAACCATGGAAGACAGAGCTATTGATAAAGGATTACATCTATATACAATATCTTGCCTATTTTAAGAAAAAAAAAAAAAGGTGCAGCAAGGTAATGAAATGTTGGCCAGTTGAAAATTTGAAAAAGTAGATCAAGCCAATCTCTTTCTGTCAAAAATATCAGTACATGTATGCAGGAATGTTAGCGTCGCATGACTATCTTTGCTTATACATCATCCAAACCAATGTTAGAGCAGTAACTGTCTAACCATGCAACTCAATAGAATAAATTATTGACACTTCTGTTTTCTGATGAACTTGACTCACCAACAGTGGGCTGGGTGTACTATTTCACTTCAATTTTAACCTCAAAGCTGACAAAGTCTAGGCAGAACCCAGGTCTGCACATCACTTGACATCTCTGGACTCAGGGTCCTTGGACATCATAATAATGAGCTTTCATGTTTAGAGAAGAAGGCACTGAAGAACATGTTGCCCTCTGAGCTGCTTGAATAAGGCAGAATGATGCTGGGAAAGGTCAGACAGATTCTCAACTAAGTGATGGCACAGGATCCGGGAAGGGACAAATAATATATACCTCTATCCATTTAAGAAACAACAGACTTGTATGTAATTTTTTTTAATAGACTTGTACTTTTAACATCATTTTATAGTCTAGTAGAATTGCAAAGGAAATTAATAATAATTTTGTGGCATTTATATAGAAAATATAATATCTTTATGAAAGAGATTATTTTATCAGTGAGTAGTTTTCTTGATGTTATATAAACAAAATTAGAATTTGACCCTTGGGATTTCCCAATTTTTTAATGTATTACAATCCATAGGTTTCTACAGAGATGCTCCTCAAGCATCCTACATGGGACACAGGTTAGTGTTAAATAGGACACAGGAGACCAAGTTAGGAATCAGGGTCTTGGGGTTCCCACCACTGCTATAATCACTCTGCTTGGTCTTTCATGTAAGGATTTGAGTGAAGAACCAGTTCATCTGCTTAAATGGAAACATGGGACTCTCATCTTATCATCTTCCTCTACACATGAGGAAATTGAGTAACAGGGCAATTAAGTGACTTGGCCATGGTCCCCTGGCTAGAGGATGTCCAGGCAGGCTCTGGTTTCATCTCCAGTCTCCCACTCTCAACTACAGCAGTTTAGATCCCTGTACTTTGATGTCTACCTGAAGTATAACTTACAGATGTGAACTGGGGAATGGTCTAATAAGATGGACATTCAATAAAATAGTACTTGATAAGCTCCTTTGAATATGATCACTTGAATGGCATTCTCCAGGTAAGAATTATAATGATTATTTAAAAGATGTTTCACAAAAATTTTAAGGTGCTGAACAATTATCCTTTGCAAAAGAGATTCTATTTATGAATATCTAGTCATTATAAAGTTTAAGTATTTGTCCAATTGTATTATGAAAATCCTGGCCAAAGCTATAGGAAGTAGCATGCCATTCTTCACCCTCTACCCCCAAGCAATTAATAAGGGAAGAAAAGCTATGAGAAACCTAGACAGCTTGCTGGAAAGCAGACACATCACTTTTTCTACAAAGGCAAAGCTATAGTTTTTCTAGTAGTCATGTACAGATATGAGAGTTGGACTATAAAAAAGGTTGAGTACTGAAAAATTGATGCTTTCAAACTGGGTGCTAGAGAAGACTCTTGAGAGTCTCCTGGACCGCCAGGAGATAGATCAAACCAGTCAATCCTAAAGGAAATCAGCCCTAAATATTCACTGAAAGGACTGATGCTAAAACTCTAATAGCTTGGCCACCTGACGCAAAGAGCCGACTCACTGGGAAAAAAACCCAGTGCTGAGACGGATTGAAGGCAGGAGGAGAAGGGGGCAGCAGAAGATGAGATGGTTCAGTAGGATCACTGACTCAATGGACATGAATCTCAGCCACCTCCAGGAGACAGTGGAGGACAGAGGAGCCTAGCATGCTGCATTCCATGGGGTTGCAAAGACTCAGACATGACTTAGCAACTGAATGACAACAGCTCTGTTTGCTCAGAGACATAAGATTCCACAGGAAAAATAAATCACTTGTTCATGTAAGGATTTGAGTGAAGAACCAGTTCATCTGCTTAAATGGAAACATGGGACTCTCATCTTATCATCTTCCTCTACACATGAGGAAATTGAGTAACAGGGCAATTAAGTGACTTGGCCATGGTCCCCTGGCTAGAGGATGTCCAGTCAGGCTCTGGTTTCATCTCCAGTCTCCCACTCTCAACTACAGCAGTTTAGATCCCTGTACTTTGATGTCTACCTGAAGTATAACTTACAGATGTGAACTGGGGAATGGTCTAATAAGATGGACATTCAATAAAATAGTACTTGATAAGCTCCTTTGAATATGATCACTTGAATGGCATTCTCCAGGTAAGAATTATAATGATTATTTAAAAGATGTTTCACAAAAATTTTAAGGTGCTGAACAATTATCCTTTGCAAAAGAGATTCTATTTATGAATATCTAGTCATTATAAAGTTTAAGTATTTGTCCAATTGTATTATGAAAATCCTGGCCAAAGCTATAGGAAGTAGCATGCCATTCTTCACCCTCTACCCCCAAGCAATTAATAAGGGAAGAAAAGCTATGAGAAACCTAGACAGCTTGCTGGAAAGCAGACACATCACTTTTTCTACAAAGGCAAAGCTATAGTTTTTCTAGTAGTCATGTACAGATATGAGAGTTGGACTATAAAAAAGGTTGAGTACTGAAAAATTGATGCTTTCAAACTGGGTGCTAGAGAAGACTCTTGAGAGTCTCCTGGACCGCCAGGAGATAGATCAAACCAGTCAATCCTAAAGGAAATCAGCCCTAAATATTCACTGAAAGGACTGATGCTAAAACTCTAATAGCTTGGCCACCTGACGCAAAGAGCCGACTCACTGGAAAAACCCAGTGCTGAGACGGATTGAAGGCAGGAGGAGAAGGGGGCAGCAGATGATGAGATGGTACAATAGCATCACTGACTCAATGGACATGAATCTCAGCCACCTCCAGGAGACAGCAGAGGACAGAGGAGCCTAGCATGCTGCATTCCATGGGGTAGCAAAGACTCAGACGTGACTTAGCAACTGAATGACAGCAACTCTATCTGCTCAGAGACATAAGATTCCACAGGAAAAAATAAATCACTTGTTCAGGCTTGTGTGTTTTGTTTACATTGGAGGAAATGTGACACTAATGACTATTCAAGCTTCTTAGCCACTCAGATGTCAGTGTGAATCAGTTTGTTCATCCTCATTTACAGGGAAGTATCCTAGGTATCTAGCATAGGTTAATGGAAATCCTAAGAATAAAAAAGTTTATAGCATTTGCTGTTTTTCATTTATGGAAGATTCTTACTTTTTAATTTTCTTAACATTAGTCTTAATATTTTCTCAGCTATGTAATGAATACTTTTTTAAAAATGAAAAGTTTCCTCAAGTGGAAAGAAATACTAATATAACCATCAGAGTGGTACTGCAACCACAACCCAGCTATGGAGGGAAAATCCGAGACCAGAATAAAGTATTATTTTTACTATTATGCTTACAAGATTGACAAAAATATTGTGTGTCCCTCCAGTCTGTCAGAATTTTTGTTTTCCTTGTTTAGGGGCATTCTGAACTAGGAAATGTTTATTTATAACCTATTAAACACATTCTGCTTATCAATGTCAGGTCAACCCCAGGCCAAAAAAAAAAAAAAAAAGCCTACTGCAACCAAAATAGCTTAATATGTTTTAGATATGTAAATAACAGTCTTATTTGTTACAATAGGATCTACTTAGTATACTAAGTTTTCTTACAAAGATAAGACTAAGTGAAATACGTATTAACACAAGCTAATTGATCTGAACAGAACTGTTATGTATCCGTTTGTTGTTGCTTATTTGCTAAGTCATGTCTGACTCTTTTGCGACTCCTTTGTGACCCCATGGACTGTAGCCTGCCAGGCTCCTCTGTGCATGGGATTTCCCAGACAAAAGTACTGCAGTGGGCAGCCAATTGCTTCTCCAAGGGATCATCTAGACCCAGGAATCCAACCCACGTCTCCTGTATTGGCAGGTGGATTCTTTATCACTGAGTCACCAGGGAAGCCTTTGAATCAGCTGCCCACAACAAAATAACACTGCTGCCCTTGAATATGTTAAAATATACATATTTGAGACTAGTAAGAAAGCAATACGTATCACAGAAAGTAGATATCCTTTACCTTACAAATTGTCTTCAAGTTCTTTTCACTATCTAAAATCAATTATTAAAATTTATAAGAAATAATTCAAGCATGAACTCAATATTTATGAAAAATGGAATTTTAACAGTGATTATAATTTTGGCGCTATTAGAGAGTAGTCTAATGTTAATTTTCTGATAATGTATTTTCCCAATTTACTCATTATTTTTTGTTTGTTTTAACAGATAGGTTACAATTGATTAGAAGAACTGAGTCCTCCTGAGACTCATATTATTTCCTGTAAAACCCATTTCTCTCCGTTTGTGAAAAAGGTAAAGAAAGTATCTGTCACTGTACTTGCTTGGCATTTAGAGAGAACAGACCCTAGTTTATCACATTCAGTTTGCAGAATAACCCCAGGTAGTTGGGTGTAAATAGTTGTGTTTGGGTAGAAAAGCCAGAGAGAGGGCAAAAATGTCCCTAAATGCCTCAGGCTTTCTGAATGCAAGCCGAGGGCAAGAGTACAGACGCATATTCTCCTTAGATAAGATTTCAGTACGATAGTCATTCCAAGAAGGAAAGTTTAAAGGAGGAGAATTTTGAGGAAATGCTGTGTGTGATGCTATTTATTATTTGTACTACTAGTAAGTAGGTCAAATCAAAAAAGGACAAGACCTAGAAAGTTTTCTTAAAAAAAAAAATCATTTGTCTGTAACTGGCAAAATGACTTGTTTCAGTTGCATGTTTTCCTTGTACTTTGATCTTACTGTACTGATATTTATGCTTCTGTTTTATGATCTCCTCCTAATGACAGAACCAGACCTCTTGGCAACCACCTTCATCAGATCCAGGAGTTTGAGAGAAGCCAGTGCTGAACTTTCGGTTCTCCCCTGACCAAGAACCATGGGCTGTGATCGAAACTGTGGGCTCATCGCAGGTGCTGTCATTGGTGCGGTCCTGGCCGTGTTTGGAGGGATTCTAATGCCAGTTGGAGACATGCTTATTGAAAAGACAATTAAAAAGGTACAAGTGGTATCAAGAATATTTCTTTTCATCCTGATTCAGTCTATCTTCTATCTGCTTCTTGCTTAGGGTGCCTGTTTTACATTTCATGATTACTGGCAATTTTGTCTAACACAAAGGTGATTTTGAACAACTGAAACTCTATATGACAGAGAACTGTTCATAGTATGATGTGTGTTCTATATGAATGCACTGTCATCTTAAGTCTAATTATGTAGTTGCTGATAAAAACTACTATACGTAGGCAGGTAGGTAGGAATAATTGCATTTAATTACATGTTAAGAGTATGGTAACATGCTTTTGAATGAGAAATGAGTGTTATTTTGTGAGGACACATTTATAAAAGTAGGTTCACTTTGGTTCAGTTGATTAAAGTAAAAATCATAATTAATATATATAACTTATAGTTGTGTTTATATTGACATAGGAATATTTAGTAGAACTGGTAAAAATTTTTTGGTTTGGAAAACTGCTCAATAGCTTGTGTAATATTAATAATATGATTCTTAAAACATTTCCTACTGATGAAGGTTGACAACTTTTACAAAGTATTTTCTAAAATATTTTGCAGAAAATATCCAAGTATATGTACATACGTATGTGTGTTTGTGTGTATGTGTATCCATATGTATACGTACATACACATACATACAAACAAGTTGACTATAGCTTAAACTAAAGCACTTAATACAGAGGTTTTGTACAACAAACTAGAATTCATCTCTCACTCACTCTAGTTCCTTCTAATTCAGTTTTATGCTCACCATCTCTAACTGATAAAGAGAAGGAAGATCAGAGTAAAGAGAAATAGACTTGCTGAAGTCCTAAATTGGGACTTAGGAATTTCAGGGATAGGAAATTCAAGTAACTTCAAGGTTTGGAGTCAAGGTTTGGAGATTTAAAAAAAAAAAAAAAAGGAAGCTTCCATGAACAAGATAAAAACATGACAGTGATGCTGGTGAATTTAGAAGTGCATGCCCCGCTCGAAGGCATGTATATTCATTTTTAAAATACAAGGCTGTCCCAGTAAGCACACGTGTGCTAGCCTCAGCTCTCATGCTGGTTCAGATGTCAGTGGGCTGGGTGTGAGTAAGCACAGTGGAGACCTACAAGAACTGCTTCAGAAAATGGGCTAGACCTGCACTCATGCTGCAGCTTCTATTCCTGCCCAAACCTTTCTGTCACCCATGCTTGATCTTCCTCTTCCTAGGAGTATAAACACATACAGTTACACTTCACTAGAAATATACGTAGACAGAGAACTGTTCATAGTATGATGTGTGTTCTATATGAATGCACTGTCATCTTAAGTCTAATTATGTAGTTGCTGATAAAACTACTATGAGGCAGGTAGGTAGGAATAATTGCATTTAATTACATGTTAAGAGTATGGTAACATGCTTTTGAATGAGAAATGAGTGTTATTTTGTGAGGACACATTTATAAAAGTAGGTTCACTTTGGTTCAGTTGATTAAAGTAAAAATCATAATTAATATATATAACTTATAGTTGTGTTTATATTGACATAGGAATATTTAGTAGAACTGGTAAAAATTTTTTGGTTTGGAAAACTGCTCAATAGCTTGTGTAATATTAATAATATGATTCTTACAGCATTTCCTACTGATGAAGGTTGACAACTTTTACAAAGTATTTTCTAAAATATTTTGCAGAAAATATCCAAGTATATGTACATACGTATGTGTGTTTGTGTGTATGTGTATCCATATGTATACGTACATACACATACGTACAAACAAGTTGACTATAGCTTAAACTAAAGCACTTAATACAGAGGTTTTGTACAACAAACTAGAATTCATCTCTCACTCACTCTAGTTCCTTCTAATTCAGTTTTATGCTCACCATCTCTAACTGATAAAGAGAAGGAAGATCAGAGTAAAGAGAAATAGACTTGCTGAAGTCCTAAATTGGGACTTAGGAATTTCAGGGATAGGAAATTCAAGTAACTTCAAGGTTTGGAGTCAAGGTTTGGAGATTTAAAAAAAAAAAAAAAAGGAAGCTTCCATGAACAAGATAAAAACATGACAGTGATGCTGGTGAATTTAGAAGTGCATGCCCCGCTCGAAGGCATGTATATTCATTTTTAAAATACAAGGCTGTCCCAGTAAGCACACGTGTGCTAGCCTCAGCTCTCATGCTGGTTCAGATGTCAGTGGGCTGGGTGTGAGTAAGCACAGTGGAGACCTACAAGAACTGCTTCAGAAAATGGGCTAGACCTGCACTCATGCTGCAGCTTCTATTCCTGCCCAAACCTTTCTGTCACCCATGCTTGATCTTCCTCTTCCTAGGAGTATAAACACATACAGTTACACTTCACTAGACTACTGACTTAACTGACAAATGAAAGTGAAAATTTAGTTTCAAATCTAGTTATACAGGACAGGAAGTTACTCTTATCCAATGACTTTTTTTTTTTGGTTGTTTAGTTAAATGCTTAGTCTTGAAAAAAAAAATTATGGCTGTACTATTATAACTATTGTCTTAGTATAAAAGATTTTAAAAATAGGACATTCTTCGGTACAGTTTCTGTACCTGTGTGCTATATTTGGTTAGTAACAAAACATCATTTCTACATTGGTAACAGACTACAAAAGTTTTACCCTGTGCATTTCACTGAAAATACATTACACATTAAGTGTCATCTCCTTCCTTGGAATTCCCGGTTTTCTTTGGATTATTTTGACATGGGGTTCAACAGAGACAGACAGGTGATGGTGAGGTGGGGCCTGTCTAACAGTGAGAGTGGCTACTGCCCCGCACCCTTTCTGCTCTGGAAACTTGCTTCCCTTCTGTGTCTAAAGAGCTAGAACAGGTTCACTTTTGACACACAGACTATAGATTTTTTTGAAAAAAATTCAGAATATAAAAGTCACATTAATATTCCTGCTCACAGCATTTTAGACTGTTTTTTTTTTTAGAGGGGGGCGGGTGAGCCGCTTCTATTGGTCTTTTTCATTTATCTCTTTTCATCCATCTTTGTTCTTTTGGCCCGTGTGGGCCTCCCATTGCAGTGGCCTCTGTTGTCGCAGAGCACTGGCCCTGGGAGCATGCGCTCCAGAGCTCCGGCTCGGTATTTGGACACATCGGTCCAGCCGCTGCGCGGCAAGTGGGATCTTCCCAGGCCAGGGATCAAACCAGCGCCCCTTGCACTGCAAGGCGGTGTCCTTACCCACTGGACCACCAGGGAAGCCCTAGACTGTTTTTGATTCATAATTGATCACTGTAGCAAATAGTGATCTACTGTTTCATCTTATTATTCAGTAATATTATACATATAGAGTCCAGTCGTTTTTTTGATAGAAAGCACGTGAGACAAAGACTTAAAATCTTTTCCCCTTAGAACCTTTCTGTCACCCATGCTTGATCTTCCTCTTCCTAGGAGTATAAACACATACAGTTACACTTCACTAGACTACTGACTTAACTGACAAATGAAAGTGAAAATTTAATTTCAAATCTAGTTATACAGGACAGGAAGTTACTCTTATCCAATGACTTTTTTTTTTTTGGTTGTTTAGTTAAATGCTTAGTCTTGAAAAAAAAATTATGGCTGTACTATTATAACTATTGTCTTAGTATAAAAGATTTTAAAAATAGGACATTCTTCGGTACAGTTTCTGTACCTGTGTGCTATATTTGGTTAGTAACAAAACATCATTTCTACATTGGTAACAGACTACAAAAGTTTTACCCTGTGCATTTCACTGAAAATACATTACACATTAAGTGTCATCTCCTTCCTTGGAATTCCCGGTTTTCTTTGGATTATTTTGACATGGGGTTCAACAGAGACAGACAGGTGATGGTGAGGTGGGGCCTGTCTAACAGTGAGAGTGGCTACTGCCCCGCACCCTTTCTGCTCTGGAAACTTGCTTCCCTTCTGTGTCTAAAGAGCTAGAACAGGTTCACTTTTGACACACAGACTATAGATTTTTTTGAAAAAAATTCAGAATATAAAAGTCACATTAATATTCCTGCTCACAGCATTTTAGACTGTTTTTTTTTTTAGAGGGGGACGGGTGAGCCGCTTCTATTGGTCTTTTTCATTTATCTCTTTTCATCCATCTTTGTTCTTTTGGCCCGTGTGGGCCTCCCATTGCAGTGGCCTCTGTTGTCGCAGAGCACTGGCCCTGGGAGCATGCGCTCCAGAGCTCCGGCTCGGTATTTGGACACATCGGTCCAGCCGCTGCGCGGCAAGTGGGATCTTCCCAGGCCAGGGATCAAACCAGCGCCCCTTGCACTGCAAGGCGGTGTCCTTACCCACTGGACCACCAGGGAAGCCCTAGACTGTTTTTGATTCATAATTGATCACTGTAGCAAATAGTGATCTACTGTTTCATCTTATTATTCAGTAATATTATACATATAGAGTCCAGTCGTTTTTTTGATAGAAACATATACCTTAGAAGAATAAAGGGCAAGGATATTATAAGTGATTTGAAAAGAACATCAGTGTATATTTCAAAGGGTAGGCTCAGAGATATGATCATTATTATAGAGAATACAGATAAGACTAAAGAGCTGATCTGTTAAGGAGAGTTTGAATATAGTGACAAAAGAGCAGAGAAATTACTATAGTACTTGTGCATTCGGAGGTAGGCAGGGAGACAAAAACAGAAGGGATAAATTATTTTGTATGAAACAAAACAACAGACTGTAATTTTTTTTGACAATTTGTTTTTTGGCCACTTTATTGGTCTTTCATTTATTTATTTTTCATCCATCTTTGTTCTTTGGCCTGTGTGGGCCTCGCATTGCAGTGGCCTCTCTCGCTGCAGAGCACAGGCTCTAGGCACATGTGCTCCAGAATGCCGGCTCCTTATTGGACACACCTGTTCAGCCACTCCATGGCACGTGGGATCTCCCCATGCCTGGGATCGAACCAGCTCCCCTTGAAGTGCAAGGCGGACTCTTCACCCACTGGACCACCAGGGAAGCCCTGTAATTTTTTAAATGTTAATATGAAGGCAATTTTTTAAAGAGAGTAAAATGATGTCAGGCAGATGACAATTAAGGAGATAATGGATAGAACACGGTCACTGATGACTTTAAAAGTATCATTTCGGGCCTCCCTGGTGGTCCAGTGGGTAAGGACACCGTTTTGCAGTGCAAGAGGCGCCGGTTCAATCCCTGGCCTGGGAAGATCCCACATGCCGCGGAGCGGCTGGACTGATGTGTCCAATTACCAAGCCGGAGCTCTGCGAAAACAGAGGCCACCGTGATGGGAGGCCCACAAGAGCCAAAAGAACAAAGACAGATGAAAATAGAGAAATGAAAGACCAATAGAAGTGGCCCGCCTATCCCCCTCCCTCCCTACCCCCCAAAAGATAAATAAAATAAATGTTAAAAAATAAAGTATCATTTCAGTGGCGCAAAGTAATAATAAATCAGGGATAATATAAAGAAATATAGTGCTTTCCCTTATTATTTTTCATATGAAAGCTATTTGCAGTCGTTGGGATACACTGTAACTCAGCTCAATATCTACAGACTAACACAGCAGCAGAAGCCCTACAATGGCCAGGTGCTGTAGAGTACAGTGATGACTAAGCCTTGTTTTGTGCTCAGATTTTCATGTAGCTGTGGTAACCTTGGCTACTTTGAATTATGTAATGATGTTGGTTTTTTTCCTTTAAATAAAACTGCCTCTTTTTAATTTAGTTTACAAGATTATTTTTAATATGAGGTTGGCATATGAATCTGTTTAGCATCCAAATGGAGGTCAAATCTTTGAATTATGTGTAACCACAGAGCCCAGTGTCTCACCCCTGCCTCAGAAGCACTTAGATTAATACTGTTATTTTACAAATTACTACTCAGCTTTTCTCTACAATTAAAACTCATTGCATATTACTTGCATTATTTAATGGACTAAAGCAAATTGCAATCTTTTCACTTGTAAACAGGCACCATAAATAATTAAATCACTTAATTTAAAAAGATTAGAAAATCATCACATGTTGTTCTCTAGAGTTGGGACTCTGTGATACTTTCTAGTTCTAAAAAATGACACCTGATACCAGTATCTGAAATAGCATAAAATAGTCCATAACATATATATATATATACACACACATGTCTTTACTCATTTTTTCCAAAAGAAGTTTTGTAGGGACTGCATGGTTTTTATTGCATTTTGACTGAATGCTTCTATACCAGTGTTTCAGACCATGATTCCTAGTAGATTTGAGTGGGGCCAGCAGCTTTACGCATTATTACTAGATAGACTAAAAGTCAATGGCATAAACTGCCACAAATGTGGAAAGTAGAAGTTATCAAAGGACTTCAGAAAAAGGTCAAAGTTCTGGCACCGCTCACAAAGGATAATTTATCATTTGAAACTGTTACTATCACTTGATGAATGTTGCTGAATATTATCTAATATAGGTCATTTTAAATAATTTTAATTCCCCTATGATATTGACTATGGGACCCAAGAAGGAAAATCAAAATATCTTTTTTTCCAACTAAAAGACTAATGTTCAAACATACCATCATTCAATTATACCATTTCCTTCTCCCATTCTTGAAAAGAGTGATATTTTAGTAGCCAAAAAATGCTTACAGGCAATATAAATCAAAATAATAATCATTTATGTTTACTAAAATGACTGTTATTTAAAATAACAAGTCAGTATTTAATAGTAAATTTGATTGATATATATTAACTTCATAATACATGCATAGAATATTTCCAGATATGCTAAAACAACTTTTACCTTATTATAGTATCTAAAAAGCTCTAAAAAGTGCCAGAGGTAAATAGGTTGCTAAAGATAGTAGAATTTGTTCTAAATTTAATAATAATATATGAGAACATGAAATAATTTAGAATAAATTCCAAAATTAAAGAGTAGTAAAACATGGATTAAACATGTATTTGCATACTAACACCAAAAATAAAATCACTTAAACATGTTTTAAAAAATAGCAGGTCACCTTTACATTTAGAAGTCTAGCCATAATGCTTATCTATATATAATTCTGTCTTAATTTGGGTTTGCTATGGAATTAAGACTTTTTAGGAGTAATAAAACAATTTTCAAGGATAATTGGCTGTAAAAAAAAGGAGGTCTCACATCACGTAAGCAGCTGCAATGTACCCAGTGTAAAAACGATTGTGACAGCCCAGGATTTTGTAATGGTGTTTCAGCTGATGCTTTGTTCTCTAAGGAATTCCCGTATTCTCTCCATTAAGCAACAAGTAAAGTACCCCAAAGATCTCTAACTCAGTTTGACTCCTACCAACTAAGTGCAGAGGTGACAGAAACAAAAAACAGTAAAAACACCGTTTAAAAAAGGGCTAACCTATTGTCAGAGATTAATATCCTCTTGACTTTGCCACTAGGTATTTGCCTCGGTGACTCTTGGGCCAGATACCTGGTTTCTAAGAACCGCAGCATGCTGTCCTAGAAAATATGCTAATGTTCAGTGTCCTTTCTTCTAAGAATTGATACTTCCTGGTGAATGAAACAAACAGGTCAGATTGTTCCTGTGGGTTTTTTTTTAGACTTATTTTCTGTGAAATGCTTTCCTTCCTCTTAGCTTTACACCTAGGCAGGTAACCCGTCCAAGGTAGTTAATACTGCCTGCGACAAAGTCACCTTTGTCTGCATTAGCTGCTGGATTAGGCTTTCTGCTTAGGGAGTGACTGCCTTGGAAGGAACCTGGGAGAGCATCTATGATAACTCCCTCATTTTACACATAATGAAATGGACCCCAAGGGATCTGGTCACTCTCTACTCTGTCTCAGCTCCTAAACTAATCAGAGATATTTGTAATTTTGGGTTTTCTGATAACATGAAAGAGTAGCATGAAAGCTTCCTTATTCCATTCTTTTCTTTTTTTTTTAAAAAAAGTATTAACCTAGTAATAATGAATTAGGCTATTGTAATTTTTGGAAACATGTACTAATAGACTTCTGCAAATGTACCGAGAGTTAGGAAAGCCTCATTGATCAGGATTTTTAAAGGGAGAAGTAAAATAGTAAAAAAAACATGGATTAAACATGTATTTGCATACTAACACCAAAAATAAAATCACTTAAACATGTTTTAAAAAATAGCAGGTCACCTTTACATTTAGAAGTCTAGCCATAATGCTTATCTATATATAATTCTGTCTTAATTTGGGTTTGCTATGGAATTAAGACTTTTTAGGAGTAATAAAACAATTTTCAAGGATAATTGGCTGTAAAAAAAAGAAGGTCTCACATCACGTAAGCAGCTGCAATGTACCCAGTGTAAAAACGATTGTGACAGCCCAGGATTTTGTAATGGTGTTTCAGCTGATGCTTTGTTCTCTAAGGAATTCCCGTATTCTCTCCATTAAGCAACAAGTAAAGTACCCCAAAGATCTCTAACTCAGTTTGACTCCTACCAACTAAGTGCAGAGGTGACAGAAACAAAAAACAGTAAAAACACCGTTTAAAAAAGGGCTAACCTATTGTCAGAGATTAATATCCTCTTGACTTTGCCACTAGGTATTTGCCTCGGTGACTCTTGGGCCAGATACCTGGTTTCTAAGAACCGCAGCATGCTGTCCTAGAAAATATGCTAATGTTCAGTGTCCTTTCTTCTAAGAATTGATACTTCCTGGTGAATGAAACAAACAGGTCAGATTGTTCCTGTGGGTTTTTTTTTTAGACTTATTTTCTGTGAAATGCTTTCCTTCCTCTTAGCTTTACACCTAGGCAGGTAACCCGTCCAAGGTAGTTAACACTGCCTGCGACAAAGTCACCTTTGTCTGCATTAGCTGCTGGATTAGGCTTTCTGCTTAGGGAGTGACTGCCTTGGAAGGAACCTGGGAGAGCATCTATGATAACTCCCTCATTTTACACATAATGAAATGGACCCCAAGGGATCTGGTCACTCTCTACTCTGTCTCAGCTCCTAAACTAATCAGAGATATTTGTAATTTTGGGTTTTCTGATAACATGAAAGAGTAGCATGAAAGCTTCCTTATTCCATTCTTTTCTTTTTTTTAAAAAAAAGTATTAACCTAGTAATAATGAATTAGGCTATTGTAATTTTTGGAAACATGTACTAATAGACTTCTGCAAATGTACCGAGAGTTAGGAAAGCCTCATTGATCAGGATTTTTAAAGGGAGAAGTCAAATTTGTGTTTTTCTTAAGTATTAAGTGATTTTTCCTGAAGTATCCAACTTCTAAAGAAAATGAGAAAGCTTGCAATACCACAAGATTTTTCTGTTTTTACATTTTGCCTCTTCAATCTGACTCACTCAGGGTAAAAGAAATACTATATTCAACTTGATAAGAACTTTTCTGAAAAGCTTTAATTAAATTTGCTTAATAAACTCTGTTATAAACTGCTGCAATACTGAAAAAGTTCACTCTAAAGCTTGCCAATGGTTGGCCTTACAATCACCAGACATGTCTGCAATATTACACACTGATTCTCTCTGTGAAAGGTTGACTGAAAGATTGTTAACATAATGTGTTGAAAACATTTCTGTTGCAAGGACGTGGCAAGTTGCGAAAGTTTTCGTGAGGAAGATGCTTGAGCTTGGTTCTTTTGCTGGCTAACTAAAGCTTTTAAACTCCCAACAAGTGCCCATATTGTCTACAAAGAAATAACCCGATTTTATTTTCTTCTAAATAGGAAGTTGTCCTTGAAGAAGGTACAATTGCTTTTAAAAACTGGGTTAAAACAGGCACAGATGTTTACAGACAGTTTTGGATATTTGATGTGCAGAATCCAGAGGAAGTGGCAGTTAATAGCAGCAAAATTAAAGTGAAGCAAAGAGGTCCTTACACATATAGGTGAGTGAGTGTCCACCATGCATAACACTGCCTGCGATAAAGTCACCTTTGTCTGCATTAGCTGCTGGATTAGGCTTTCTGCTTAGGGAGTGACTGCCTTGGAAGGAACCTGGGAGAGCATCTATGATAACTCCCTCATTTTACACATAATGAAATGGACCCCAAGGGATCTGGTCACTCTCTACTCTGTCTCAGCTCCTAAACTAATCAGAGATATTTGTAATTTTGGGTTTTCTGATAACATGAAAGAGTAGCATGAAAGCTTCCTTATTCCATTCTTTTCTTTTTTTTAAAAAAAAGTATTAACCTAGTAATAATGAATTAGGCTATTGTAATTTTTGGAAACATGTACTAATAGACTTCTGCAAATGTACCGAGAGTTAGGAAAGTCTCATTGATCAGGATTTTTAAAGGGAGAAGTCAAATTTGTGTTTTTCTTAAGTATTAAGTGATTTTTCCTGAAGTATCCAACTTCTAAAGAAAATGAGAAAGCTTGCAATACCACAAGATTTTTCTGTTTTTACATTTTGCCTCTTCAATCTGACTCACTCAGGGTAAAAGAAATACTATATTCAACTTGATAAGAACTTTTCTGAAAAGCTTTAATTAAATTTGCTTAATAAACTCTGTTATAAACTGCTGCAATACTGAAAAAGTTCACTCTAAAGCTTGCCAATGGTTGGCCTTACAATCACCAGACATGTCTGCAATATTACACACTGATTCTCTCTGTGAAAGGTTGACTGAAAGATTGTTAACATAATGTGTTGAAAACATTTCTGTTGCAAGGACGTGGCAAGTTGCGAAAGTTTTCGTGAGGAAGATACTTGAGCTTGGTTCTTTGATGGGCTAACTAAAGGTTTTAAACTTCCACTAGTGCCCATACTGACTACAAAGAAATAACTCTATTTTCTTTTTCATAGGAAGCTGTTCTTGAAGAAGGTACAATTGCTTTTAGAAACTGGGTTAAAACAGGCACAGATGTTTACAGACAATTTTGGATATTTGATGTGCAGAATCCAGAAGAAGTGGCACTTAATAGCAGCACAGTTAAAGTTAAGCAAAGAGGTCCTTACACGTACAGGTTAGTGAGTCTCCATCATGCATAACATTCTTTCCTTGACTAGATGTGTTTCCGAGAAAGCCTCCAGCTGATAACTGTCATTTTATTGAAATGTACTTCTTATTTTCTTGCCATCAAAGTGGAGTGGGTTTCATATAATTGATTTACGTGGAGAAACAATGAGGTGAGAAGTTGGATTTTCAGCTCAAGTATGTAAACAATAAACTCGTATTTATATAACAATTCTCAAGGAATCCCATGATGTTAACAAAGAGTCCTTACTGTCTTCCTGGATGCCATAAATAATGGGAAAACAACTGGTTACCTTTCGGAAAAAGTTAGTTGAAATTTTTCAGCAAGTAGAGGAAGACATCTCTCCACAATACAACCACAGGCTTAATTTGCCTTTTGCCTGCTGGAGTGAGCTTGATACATCTTTGATTGACAAGGTGTGTCATGGGTCAATGCCTGAAGCTGCCTGGATTGAGATCTTAAGTATGTATACCATGAATATGAAGACCTGGTAACTTCTTTAGAATATTCTCAGATTAAATATAATTTTTTTAATGACTGTTTCGGCAGGAGTATTTGGAAAACAAAATCTGAGGCAACTTCATCCCATTGAACTTATTAATCAACACTTTCTAAAGCCTGTATCTATTCTAATTTTTAAACAAAATTTGAGTAATTATAATCTTTTTAAAAGTACACTCTACAGACAGACCTCAATTTGAACTATCTTCCTGTTAGTGAGTGCCATCTACTGGTACAGTTTAAGTACAACTAGCTAAACTAGAATTTGGGTCACAATTATGTTGCTGTTATTTCAATTAATAAATACATAAATATAAATGTCCTTGAAAATTAAAGTATGTTAAAGTCAATATGAATATGTACTCTAGTTTTAATATACCATTATCTAATATAAAAGAGTAACTGACTAGTAATGGACTCTCCAGGGTAATGTCTCAAGATTTTTATATTTGTATGTCTACACTACTCCAAGAAAATAAAAAGGCTTCTGAAGTTGTAGTAGAAATAAGATGTATTTCCAAAATTTTGTGAATTCGCTCTTTTTTAAAAATTTTGGCCTCTTTTATTTGTTTTTTATTTGTTTATTTTCATCCATCTTTTTAAAATTCTTTTTGGCCTGTGTGGGCCTCCCATCACAGTGGCCCCTCTTGTTGCAGAGCACCAGCTGTTCATTTTATTGAAATGTACTTCTTATTTTCTTGCCATCAAAGTGGAGTGGGTTTCATATAATTGATTTACGTGGAGAAACAATGAGGTGAGAAGCTGGATTTTCAGCGCAAGTATGTTAACAATAAACTCATTATATAACAATTCTCAGGGAATCCCATTATGTTAACAAAGAGTCCTTACTGTCTTCTTGAATGCCTTAAATAATGGGAAAACAACTGGTTACCTTTCAGAAAAAGTTAGTTGAAATTTTTCAGGAAGTAGAGGAAGACATCTCTCCACAATACAACCACAGGCTTAAGTTGCCTTTTGCCTGCTGGAGTGAGCTTGATACATCTTTGATTGACAAGGTGTGTCATGGGTCAATGCCTGAAGCTGCCTGGATTGAGATCTTAAGTATGTATACCATGGATATGAAGACCTGGTAACTTCTTCAGAATATTCTCAGATCAAATATAATTTTTTAATGACTGTTTTGGCAGGAATACATGGAAAACAAAATCTGGGGCAACTTCATCCCATTGAACTTATTAATCAACACTTTCTAAAGCCTGTATCTATTCTAATTTTTAAACAAAATTTGAGTAATTATAATCTTTTTAAAAGTACACTCTACAGACAGACCTCAATTTGAACTATCTTCCTGTTAGTGAGTGCCATCTACTGGTACAGTTTAAGTACAACTAGCTAAACTAGAATTTGGGTCACAATTATGTTGCTGTTATTTCAATTAATAAATACATAAATATAAATGTCCTTGAAAATTAAAGTATGTTAAAGTCAATATGAATATGTACTCTAGTTTTAATATACCATTATCTAATATAAAAGAGTAACTGACTAGTAATGGACTCTCCAGGGTAATGTCTCAAGATTTTTATATTTGTATGTCTACACTACTCCAAGAAAATAAAAAGGCTTCTGAAGTTGTAGTAGAAATAAGATGTATTTCCAAAATTTTGTGAATTCGCTGTTTTTTAAAAATTTTGGCCTCTTTTATTTGTTTTTTATTTGTTTATTTTCATCCATCTTTTTAAAATTCTTTTTGGCCTGTGTGGGCCTCCCATCACAGTGGCCCCTCTTGTTGCAGAGCACCAGCTCTGGGCACATGCACTCCAGAGTGCTGGTTTGTAAATGGACACACTGGTCCAGCCACTCCGTGGCACGTGGGATCCTCCCAGGCCAGTGATCGAACCAGTGCCTCTTGCACTGGAAGGTGGACTCTATCCAATGGACCACCAGGGAAGTCATTTTTTTGTGAATTCTCTTTTTGAAAAATGTGAAAAATAAATTTCTTCATTCAAAAATATTTATCAAGAAGTTAGCATGTACCGGACACTGTTTGGGATGTGAAACACTCATAATACTAGGAATTAACATTTCTATTATACCTGACTGAAATCAGGTCAGGTTGTTTTTTCTTTCCATTTCAGCCCCATGTATTTTCTATCTTAGATCTTAGATAGTAACAGACAGCTATTAGAAGCTCACATAATAGACATTCAGATATATGATAGAGCAGTGAATAATGTATAACTTATTCCATCTCCGTAATTATTTTGTAATTGCAAAAGATTTTTTTCCACAATATTAGCTTTCACCACATGCCTAATAAGTGGTTGGTACTTGGCCTAGAGATGTTAGAGTCAGGAGCTTAATACTAGTGACTATTCCATACATTGGGGAGACCTAGAGGGGAATTAATCTATGAAATTGATATATATTGTTATCTTTAACTCTCATTAAAATACTGAAAATTATAGTCAAGCCAGTGCAGGAAAGGCTATGCACTTTAAACAGTCCAGTATTAAAAACATGTGCTCTTAATACTGCCCCTGCTTAAACCTCTCTACTATTACCCCTTCACCCTAAAGATAAAAGCTGAACGTCTGGGTACAGGATGCAACCCTTTAATCTTTGAGATCTGAATCATTTCAGTGGCTTTGTTTTCTACCACTTCCCTTACTCAGATCCTGTAAACCAAGCAATTGAAACGTGTACTTCTGAAAGTGCACCATGTCCTTACTTACACATTATATCATATTTTATCTAGTTAAACTTCTATTTGTCACTCAGACCCATTACATGAAATTGTATCCTGCCCATTATCCCCACCATAACCATGCATAGCCTGGGTGTGTATGCATTCTGTCTTTCCACAGAATCTGTGTAAGCTCGCCTGGTAACATGGACTCCTTTCCCCCTGCCAGGCGCATCCAAGACCTTCTCTTGTTTGGTAGAGACTCAGCATCAGCTTACTTACAATCTTAGCCTACTTGTTGAGCATAATTTATGACATACTCTGTGCCTTTAAAATTATTTATTGTGGGCTTCCCTGGTGGTTCAGTGGATAAAGAGTCCGCCTTGCAGTACAAGGGGCGGCGGTTCAGTCCCTGGCCTGGGAAGATGCCCCGTGCTGTGGGACGGCTGAACCGGTGCGTCCAATTACGAGCCAGTGCTCTGGAATGCATGGTCCCAGAGCTGGTGCTCTGCAATGAGAGGCTCACACAGGCCAAAGAATAAAGATGGATGAAAATAAATAAATGAAAGACCAATAGAAAAGACAAATATTTTTAAAAGAATTATTTGTTGCATGAATGAATGGCATTTGGAAATGTTCACTTTAAGCAACTGTTTTGAGTTTTCCTTACTTCTGCTTTTCAGAGTTCGTTACCTACCCAAGGAAGATATAACCCAGGACTCTGAGACCCACACGGTCTCTTTCATGCAGCCCAATGGTGCCATCTTTGAACCCTCACTATCAGTTGGGACAGAGGATGACAATTTCACCATGCTCAACCTGGCTGTAGCAGTGAGTAGATAAATAGGAGAATTATGGACTTTGAAATCCTCTAGAATCCAACTGTAAACAATCTCATGATTAGAACTACCATTATATAGCATTTAATATTTTCATTTTTATAGAAATCTGTTCTTGTGCCGTTATTTTGAGTTACAGTCGTTTGGAAAGATGACAAGATCATAGAATAATGAGCTGAAGACTGATTAGAAGACCACTTAGACTCTATCATTTTAAAAGAGTAGGATTTAGGGGGCTTCCCTGGAAGCTCAGTGGTAAAGAATCCAACTGATAATGCAGGAGACACAAGTTTGATTCGTGGTCCAGGAGGATCCCACATGCCTCAGAGCATTTATGCACACATGGCAACTACTGAGCCTGTGCTCTGGAGCCTGGAGTCACAACCACTGGGCCCACATGCCCCAACTACTGAAGCCTGTGCGCCCAAGAGCCCATGCTCAAAGGAAAAGAAGCCAATGACAATGAGAAGCCCACACACCACAGCTAGAGAGTGGCCCTGCTTGATGCAACTAGAGAAAACCCAGCACAGCAATGAAGACTCCGTGCAACCAAAAATAAATGACTCATGAAATAAATAAAATTTTTCAAAAATATGATTTCACTTTGCAAGGCTCCCTATGGGTCACACAGAGACAGAGAACTGTAATCATTCAGAGATTCAAACATACTATACTTTTAGTCCTGGTGAGATCCGGCAGTCATTCTAAAGATACGGGTGAATATTGTTTTATTCAGGTTAATTCTTGTACTGAAATTCCAGTTAGTGTCTTAAACCATGAATTTGTTTTTGCAGGCTGCATCCCATATCTACACAAATTCATTTGTTCAAGGAATACTCAATACGATTATCAAAAAATCAAAATCTTCTATGTTTCAAACAAGAACTTTGAGAGAACTATTGTGGGGCTATAAGGATCCATTCTTGAGCCTGGTTCCATACCCTGTTAATACTACCGTTGGTGTGTTTTATCCTGTGAGTAACCATTATAAATGTCAATATAAAGTAAACTTTAACTGGTAACTGTAATCACATGGGCAGTTCACTACTTTATCGTTTCGTGTGTTCACCGTATTTCTCATCTCAGAATACATACCCTTAGCTTTTCAAGGTCCCTACCTCACATGGATTTAGCTTTCCTAGTTGGGAAAATGGACTGATTTGAATTTAACGATTAAATTTAATCAGCTGCCATTTAATCAAGTTTCCACTCTTAGATCAATATGCCATTGCCTAAAATTAGGTTATAAGTGGGTGAAAGTTTGAACACTGTTTTTAATTTCCTGTCTCAAAAAACAGGTTTAATGGTATACTCCTTTTCGTAATTATATTCATCATATCATTCTTATATTTTTAAAATTTAATAAATCTGTCAAGAGTAGGATTTAGGGGCTCCGAATGGTAAAGAATCCACGAAAACCTTAGGTCCAGGAGGATCCCACATGCCTCAGAGCACTTAAGCCTGTGCATGGCAACTACTGAGCCTGTGCTCTGGAGCCTGGAGTCACAACTACTGGGCCCACATGCCCCAACTACTGAAGCCTGTGCGCCCAAGAGCCCATGCTCAAAGGAAAAGAAGCCAATGACAATGAGAAGCCCACACACCACAGCTAGAGAGTGGCCTTGCTTGATGCAACTAGAGAAAATCCTGCACAGCAATGAAGACTCCGTGCAACCAAAAATAAATGACTCATGAAATAAATAAAATTTTTCAAAAATATGATTTCACTTTGCAAGGCTTCCTGTGGGTCACACAGAGACAGAGAACTGTAATCATTCAGAGATTAAAACATACTATACTTTTAGTCCTGGTGAGATCTGGCAGTATCTAGTACCTGTATCTAAAGATACAGGTGAAAATTGTTTTATTCAGGTTAATTCTTGTACTGAAATTCCAGTTAGTGTCTTAAACCATGAATTTGTTTTTGCAGGCTGCATCCCATATCTACACAAATTCATTTGTTCAAGGAATACTCAATACGTTTATCAAAAAATCAAACTCTTTTCTGTTTCAAACGAGAACTTTGAGAGAACTATTGTGGGGCTATAAGGATCCATTCTTGAGCCTGGTTCCATACCCTGTTAATACTACCGTTGGTGTGTTTTATCCTGTGAGTAACCATTACAAATGTCAATATAAAGTAAATTTTAACTGGTAACTGGAATCACACGGGCAGTTCACTAGTTTATCATTTCGTGTGTTCACCGTATTTCTTATCTCAGAATACATACCCTTAGCTTTTCAAGGTCCCTACTTCACATGGATTTAGCTTTCCTAGTTGGGAAAATGGACTGATTTGAATTTAACGATTAAATTTAATCAGCTGCCATTTAATCAAGTTTCCACTCTTAGATCAATATGCCATTGCCTAAAATTAGGTTATAAGTGGGTGAAAGTTTGGACACTGTTTTTAATTTCCTGTCTCAAAAAACAGGTTTAATGGTATACTCCTTTTCGTAAATTATATTCATCATATTATTCTTATACATTTGTTTCAATGTTAAATGTCAAAGTCACCCGAAATTGTACACAGGACTGACAAATCATCCATTCCGTTATTTTCACAGATTTAGTTGGTAAGAACTCCTGTGAGTGCAGTGCTCATAGTTGAGAAGAGCTTCTGGTAATCTACAAATTCTTGAAATGGCAGTCTAGAGATTCAAAATGTGCATTTGCTGATGCATTAGCTATAATGGAAGGTTTTGAATTACAAAGGCCAAAGTGACTATTGCCTTGGAAATTTGACTGTCAATTCCCTTTGGTACTATATGAGATGTTAGTTGTATTTTCTGGTTCCTTGTTCTTATTTTCCTTTAGATGGTTTTTAGGGTTGCAAGGTCACATATCAACCAAATGTAAACACAGAAAGCCTTAAGGGATGATAAGTGTAGCTACTATTGTTGAACTCACATATTCATTTTCTTTCATTAGCTAATTCTGTTTCTAATTTTGTGCACCTCATCTTAGTACCCACTTACTAGTGATCATAAATTATGAAATCTGTCATTTTGCTCATAGGTTGTGTTCACTATCCCCTCATCTCAGAATAAAGGAATAGTGACCGCTTTCTGGCTTAATTACAAAGAGTGCTAGAGTTTGATCATGTCAGCTTTGGCATTTTTGTACCTTCCTTTCTTCAGCATCTAGCACTTACTTTTAGGCACCTTTTATATTCTGTCTTTTTAAAATGTTAAAGACCAATAATTTAAAATCTACTGCTTATATATTTAAAATCATATAAAATAATTAGGAACAACCTCTGAGAAATGTATGCTAATTACATATATTTTATAACTTGGAAAGTATGGCTTGTTTTGAAGTAATGTTTTCTTGTATGTATCTCTTTAGTACAATGATACTGCAGACGGACTTTACAAAGTTTTCAATGGAAAGGATGACATAAGCAAAGTTGCCATAATTGACACATATAAAGGCAAAAAGTAAGTATCCAAGCAAAGTGTGTGGGTGTGTGGGTGTGACTAGGATACTCTAAGGCAGGCTAGAAACTTATTTACCCTCTGGTAAGACATAAGCCCAAGCTATGAGACAGAGCCACCTGTATGTCAGCCCTAGAAACTCCTAGTCTACCAAGAGTTAACCTTTTCTTTGAGATGACTGGTCACACTCCTAGGAACTGCTGAGTGTCAGCTCCACAGGAGGGCTCACCTTCAGGAACAAGGTCTCTTACTAGAGAAATCTAAAGGGACCGAATCTACCTCTGCTACGTAACTGCCATTATCATATATCCTCCAGTCATAATTAACTGCAACTGAAAATGAAGAAACCCAATACATCAACTCGTTATCTAGCAAGTCGGCATACACATCTCACTGTTTCTTTTTTAACTGAGAATGTCAAAAAAATCATTCATTCTAGGGACACGACCAAATGTGCCTAGAAAAATGCAAGTTTCACGAACCCGTGAGAACATTTCCATGACTTGACCTTCAAAATGTACTTCAAATAATTTTCATATAACTCAGCATTTTAAATCATTATCATTGCAAAAATGTGATTATGATTTCCTGTTTTAAAGCGGACATATGAAACATGGAGGTCAAGAGCACACCTTCTGTGAAGTAGCAGTAGAAGGAGATTGGTTCACACTGCCCTGATTTCCAGCTGTTCCCTAGCTCCTGCCTGTTTATCTGGAGTACTCCCAATTTGTCGTATGTCTGAAATACAAAGAACCCCAATAAATACCAAGGGAGAAAGCCTTTTCTCCTCCAAGGCAATATTAGAGCTTTAGATCAGTAATTCCTGACAAAGAAGAAAGTGTTCAAAATCAAAAGAAATGAAATAATTTTATGATCAAGTAATCACCACATCACACTGAGTCCTCATCTAAAAACTGCCTGAGTAAAACACTTACTCATGTAGTCTTTTCTTCTACAGAATCCATAGTCACGTATCTTTGTTGAATATTCTAATGGAGGAAAACAGACACTTCTAAATGCTCATTTTGGGGAAATCACATCGCAGTCTATTGAGGAAAGTGAGAATTTCTTCCATTTCTGTATTACGTAGAGTTTTTGAGGAGAGTTACCAAATGCTCCAGACTGGAGTCAGAACTTCATTTGAGTTAAAGACTATGAGAAGGTTAATTTAACCGAGAGCATGACTGACTGTGTATTCTGTTTAAAAAGGAAGCAACAGCTTGCCTGGACATCTTATGGATGGTATGTTAGAGTGAAAACCCACTTTTCCGTCACCAAAAGTGGTGGAATATACAAACAAACTATCACTATATATATACACATACATACACACACACACATACATACATACATACTATACAGATACCAGAGTATAAATTAATAAACTCTGTCCTACTTTAATGCCTGCTCATGCAAGAGTTAAGAGAGGAAAAGTATACCTTGATTTTCTCCATGTTTCTAATCTCTATTGATCAAACATCACTTTCCTCCTCCCCACCCTCCGCTTTTGTCTCACACTGAGTCCACATCAGTGGCCCATCTAGCATCTTCCTACCCAGTGAACACCCAACATAATTGAAATAATCCATTTCTCCCACTGGAACAATGAAACTTTCCTGAAATAGAGATCTAAATCTCTGAGAAGTCCTTCTGATTTTTCTTCTTGCAGAAATTCACTTTCCGAAATTGTTCCTAACTACCACCTTTTGGCAGCTTTTATTTTATAATCTAACCACTTAGTTGTATCAGGCATTTCTTCTGTCTCAACAAGATGCAGACTTCAAACAAATCTAATTACTAAGTACACAGGTCTAATTACTTAGAACATTTTTCAAACTTAGCATTTGTCATGTCTAGTCTAATAAATTGTTGCTCTTTTTGAAGAAATACTGAATCATAGTAGACAATGTAATGTGACAAGGTACTCTTGGAATGAAACTGATCATTTTCTTCTTCTTCTTTTTGTTAACTCCTAAGGACTCTCTCCTACTGGCCAGATAATTGTGACATGATTAATGGTACAGGTAAGGACATCTCTTTTGTGGTAATACTAAATGTATGTCTAATGTGATGGGATCCTGAAGATTAATCACTGAAGATGAGCCTTGACTGCATTTCTGGGGAAATGATTGCTTTGTTAAAGCTTTCCTTAACTGAACTCCCTTCCTGGCCACAGAAATAAGATGTTAGAAATTTTTAGAGTAGTAGTTCCTCTTTGCATGTTTTAGAGATTCTGTGAAATAATCATTTAAAACCGAAAGAAGTAAAATGTCAAGATAAATACAAAAGTACAATTTGTGTCCAAGTGGATGTTTCAATATGAGGCAGAATCAGCGAAGTTCTAGGCGGAGACACAGAATAAGAAAGGATATAACAACAACAAAATATGGCTGCACGTGCACAAACCATGGAAAATGTATGCAAAAATGAACACTTGGAATCAGAGCTGGGAAGAAAGAAGGTAATAGGAATTAAGATTTAGATGCAACTTACTGTTCCCCTTAAAAGCAAAGAACACATATCTCCCTATTAGTTTAAGTATTACAGTTTTAAGAAGCAATAGGAATAAAATAGCCTCAGGTATTTAAAATTAAAGGTGAGGGCTTCCCTGGTGGTCCAGTGGGTAAGGACACTGCCTTGCAGTGCAAGGGGTGCCGGTTCGATCCCTGGCCCAGGAGGATCCCACATGCTGTGGAGTGGCTGGACCTATGTGTCCAAATACAGAGCCGGAGCTCTGGAGCGCATGTGCCCGGAGCCGGTGCTCTGCAACGAGAGGGGCCACTGTGATGGAGGCCCACACAGGCCAAAAGAACAAAGATAAATAAATGAAAGATCAATAGAATCTTGAAGTGGCCAAAAAAAAAAAAAAAGCTTAAGAAAAAAAAAAATCAAAGGTGAGCTTTGAGGTGCTAAGAAGCAGAGTATTCTGTTTGTCAAGTTGGTGAGGCACTACTTTAGAAGTATGTAAAGCATTTAAGATGAAAAATTTAACTACAAAGTATGTAAATGGTATGGAATAAAAAGGAAATGTAGAGCATATTCATTTTCCCAAACGGGACATTTTTCGTGAAAACGACTTGCAGAGTTTCGCAGGTTTAATTTTGTTGTCACTCTTCTAGGAAATAAACAGCAAAACCATTGCTGAGATTCCTTTGCAGCACTCTGAGTCATGGGTATGGGTGAAGAAATCCTTTCTAAGTAGTTCAGTTCTGAAGATAAATAGTCAACTGTCCCGATACCACTAAGTTTAATTTCATAAGCAAAACTTTAGCCCTTAGATATAGACAGAAATATACTGTGCTAAAGAGTATAAACTATAGCTGATGGACTTAAAATAATGTTTAAAACTTAGTCCAAACCAAAAAAAGTAGAGCAGTTTTAGAATAGAATTAGAGGATTCATTAATGACAGTAACATATACGTAGCATCGGGCATGAAGCTGCAGTATCTAAGAAGAAAATAACAGTAAAACAAATGAGGAGCAAAGGTCGATTGGAAAGACCATGGACTCTGATGGAAACCCCATGAGGGGAGCCTGGTTACAGCCAGAAGAGACTAATGAAGTGGAAAAGGCTCCATGTAGAAGTACTTCCTCTAACTTCTTCAACAAGTTTAAAAACATAAAACGAACATATTAATTTACATTTGAATGTATTTTTTAAAAAACAGACAGCCCTGCTATTGTCAGCTATGCTATGGGTATGGCCCCTGGCAGTGACTGGTATCATTATGACAGAAACTTCAGATGCTGTGTCAGGTGATTGTTAAAGATTTTCAGTGTATGCGTTTCCTTTAATGGCTAAGGTGTGGGGACAGCGGTTGTAGGCACAGTGCCCATTCAGGGACCTATGTGGGGAACTCGATCTTCAGTCTCCCACTCTCTCCATGTCACTAGCAAGGTCCCTGAGATCTGTTTTATTTCACTTATTACAAGAGTATAAATGAAACGTAGTAAGATTCCGAGGTCAGTGCAGTTACCAGAGAAGAGTGGTCCTCACAGCTGATGGACAGGTCTTCCTGCTGTGAGCAGACCCATCCAGTGGGGGCTCATGGTGGGGACACTCATTTGTGGAGCACATGGAGGAATCAGTCAGCTATCTCTTCTTAGATCCAGTGTTTGCCATGGAGCACAACCATAGTGAAGACCGGTAAAACTCAACAAATGCCCATTGTAGTTTGATACATACCTTTTCCAACTGCTTGTGTGAAATTCTGTTTAGTGATTTAAAAAATATTGATCGGCCATAAGGGTAGGTGGATGAATCACTATTAAAAGTAAGAACAAATTTACAAGAATGAATTTTAAGGGAATCTCAAGGTAAGAAAAATGCTATCCTACGGATAGGTGGGAGATGTAAAAACACAGAAGCACAGAGTTAAACAACAGGTGGTTTTGACATTTTTACAAGTTTCCATCTATTGTTAAGGAATGGGAAAATGTAATGTAAAACAGAGTACCAATCACTGCATGCAGTATACAGACTTGTTGCATATGGTAGCTGCTGGCCACATGTCGCAATTCAGCAGCACTTCAAATGCAGCTAGCACAAACTGAAATCTCCAAAGTATACACTGGCTTTGAGACTTTTGTGAATTTTTATACTATATGTTAAAATAATGCTATTCTGATACACTGGGTTAAACAAAATATACTTGATACATTTTTATTCTTAAAATGGAGCTACTGGAGAATTTTCATTTCATATATACAGTTTGCATGACATTTCTCTTAACTATGCTGGAATCAAGATGCCTAGATTTGTCTACGACAAACTCTTTACATCTAATCCCTTGCCACTGGCTTGGTTCTTAAACAGACGCAGCCTCCTTTCCACCTTTTGTTGAGAAGACAAGGATACTGCGATTCTTCTCCTCTGACATTTGCAGGTAAGAGAAAGAAAAAATTCTTTCTCTCAGTGATAAAGCACAGACTCAGAAGCTCATGCTTAATCATCACGTTGTTTGAGAAAACCAGAATACATTTATGCAGGGTTTCCCCTGATGTATTAAGAATATATGGAACTCATAATGTGTTTATGAGTCTTTAAAATTTGATAGATGTAGAAGGATGTTTGACATAATGCAGATCAGTCTCTTTTTTGTTATTTTTATGTAAGAACTATCTTTTCCATTCTTTTACTAAACTCGTAGTAAGAATGGTAAAAGTCAAGTCTAGAAGGATACGCCCAGGCTTTGTAAAGATGTCCAAACAAGATGACACCACAGTCACAGAAGTATGTGCCACTCACAAGAGAGCCTCTTTGCAAACTGGCAGGGCCCAGCAGCTGTCACACAGTGCTGACGCCTACCCCGAATCCCTGAGGGCTGGCCTGGCCTTTTAAGGCTGTTTGGTACAGCAAGCATAGTGTCTCCGAGTCTTATCCTTATCTGTAAAACTGAAGAGAGGAACACTGCTTCGAATAGTTACCTGGGGATTAGAAAATATTGAAATCTATAAAGGAACCTGTGAGAAATGCCTTCAGTGTAAATACTCCATGGTAGTTCACAAGCAAAAATTCCTCTTCAGAAGCTTTTGAAAACAAAGGTAAGAACAGCTTATACTCAGGTATGAAGTTTTAGTGTCTCTTAACATTTCACAAGATTTTTGTTCTAAAAACTAAGATACTAATAAGACTGTATCTAACTTTTCTATTTTAAGGCAGCAATAATAAATTTAAATGTAAGAAAATACGAACCTCCACAATGAAGTTGAGGTTCCAGAACAAAGCTCTTTCTTATCTGTGTGCAGGTCTATCTATGCTGTGTTTGGAGCTGAAATTAATCTGAAAGGAATCCCCGTATACAGATTTGTTCTTCCATCTTCGGCTTTTGCATCTCCATCTCAAAATCCAGACAACTACTGTTTCTGCACAGAAACAACTATCTCAAAAAACTGTACCTTATATGGTGTGCTAGACATTAGCAAATGCAAAGATGGTGAGTGCAAGTTCTCAGTGTCACAATCTGTGGCATACTTTGCATTAGTCTTTAAAATGTAAACTTCACCCAGGATTCCTTTCCACAAGAAATTAAAGGGAGAAAGCAATAGAGCAGAAATGAAGAGTGACGGTAGGATGTTTCTATTTTGATTTTTGTCATGCTTTCAGGGTTCCAGTTGTTTGCCTATTGTGAAGCTTAGTTATTATTAGGTATACTCATGCTGATGGATACTTCACATGCTACTCTGGAAAATGTCTCTTTAAGTCTTTTGCTCACATTTAAACTATTATTGATTTTTTTTTTTTTTGAGTCGTGTGAATTCCTTATAAATTATCTTCTCTCACCCACAGGTAACCTTTTCATTTTTGACTGTGTCTTTTGCTGTGCAGGATCCCTGTGCTGCTTTTAGATTTACATTAAAATGAAAATAGTTTGCAGAATACTTTGAGCATCCCGACTGATCCATCTGACTTTTTCCTTCTCCTACCCTAGAAAGTGTGAATGAAAAATAAGTCTATTTAGGGCTTCCCTGGTGGTCCAGTGTGTGAAGAGCTCCCTTGCAGTGCAAGGGGCACCGGTTCGATCCCTGGCCCAGGAAGACCCCACGTGCTGCGGAGCCGCTGGACCTTTGTGTCTGAGTGTGAGGCAGCATTCTGGAGCGCATGCGCCCAGAGCTGGTGCTTTGTGGTAGGAGAGGCCACTGCAATGGGAGCCCCGCACAGGGGAAAGAATAAAGATGGACCAAGATAAAAAAACAAAAACAAAAAAAAACACAATGAAAAGAAGCCAAAAATTAAACAGTATAATATAAGGATGCCTCTGAAACAAAAATTGATTCAAACATGGAATTTGGGGTCTATATTATTTTTGCTTACCTTCTTCTTACTGGAGTGGGTGAGAATAAAGACAGACAAGAAAGCCCCTTAAATAACTTCTCAGTTCAAAGACATTACCGCCTGAATCATGAAGATATACGGTTGTAACCTTGTGTTCAGTAGCTAAGCTTTACATATTGAAAAGAAATACCTAGGGGGTAAAGAGCATACACTGTGTCACTAGTAGGGTGATGCAGAAGTTTCTATTTTATTTTTGTTCAAAAGTGATCAGATATAATAATTTTCCTTCACTCTCATGCCCTGATTAGATTTCAAAGTCATATCTGCATTTTTTTTTTAATTGAAAAGCTTTGTTTTTAAGGAAATCATTCCTAAGTGGTATATCAAGTAAGGAAAATGATTGATCTCAGTTGTCTATTAAAACTTGCTTTCAGGAAGACCTGTGTACATTTCACTTCCTCATTTTCTACATGCAAGTTCAGAATTAACAGCAGCTATTGAAGGCTTAAACCCAAATGAAGAAGAACATAGGACGTACTTAGATGTTGAACCTGTAAGCAAAAACTTTATTGATCAATTTGTTTTTTAAAAATGAAGAAAAAGTAAATTCTCTCCTTTTAATCAATCACATTTATTATAGCACCATCTTGATAAACTACTTTTATTTCGTTGAAAATTACAGTACTTTCTTTCTGTTGTTGTTTATGAAATGTCAAGATAATTTTAGTTTTTCAGCAATGGTCAGGACTGATGGAAATGATTCTAGTCAGATTCAAATGATTTTATATGTATTTTACACTTACAAATGTATTTTATACTTCATTGTAAATATTGCTTATATGAAGAGACCCTGTAGATTATGAGGGACTACAAGTTTTTTATGGGTATATGTGCTTTGAGACAAGGTTTAATATATATCTTAGTGTCAAGAAAACTCTATTAGGTTTCCTATATTGTAACAGTTCAAACTTTTCTTTTCTAGTAATAGTCTCCTTCTGGACAGTTGAATGAAATGGCAAGACTTTAGTAGCCACGTTTTAATTGAAATAATGACAGAAATAACATTCTCTTTATGATACATGGATTCTGATTGAGTATATATATGGCAAAATATATCTTGGGATTTCAATTCTGAGTTGTAAGTTTCACTTTCCTGTTGTGGTTACTGACTCCCCAAAACCAATGCAAGGAAATATCACAAATTAAGCATACCTGGACACTAGGTTGGGCAAGGATATACACCCTGCATATACTCATCAAGTGTAATTTTGGAGAGTTACACATGTCATATTCAATATGTCAGTTAATAAATAATAAATTTCACAGATTTCAAGTAGGATGCTTTCATCTTAGGGTCTACCTAACAAAGATAAGGCTTGGATATTTATTATAAAAGAATGGTTTTCAAATAAGTTGGTAATTCTTTTTGGTCTCTTTTTAGATAACTGGGTTTACTTTACGATTTGCAAAACGGCTGCAGATCAACTTATTGGTCAAGCCATCAAAAAAAATTGAGTGAGTCTCTTAAACAAGTTTCGTGTTGATGTTTCATATTTTCTTGTAAGATGTGAATATAGCTATCAGAGGAAACGGAACCAAAATTTCCACTTCTGTTTGGCTTACTGTCATTAAATCAATAATAAATGCTTCAAGCTATTGTGTCTAATTTAGAATTAAATCTACTGTGTATTGAAATGATACTTGCACATGTTTTGGAATGAGTATTTCTGGTATTTCTTTCTTTGCTAACTCTTCAAATATTTTGAAGACAATAGTTTCTAGCATTTGTATTTTAGCTTCCAGAATTTAACTTGTTCAAAGTGAAAACATACTTAGAACAATTCACTCTAATTAAAACACCCGTGTTAGATGGCTTTGAGTCTGCCCTGCACTCCAAGGGACATGGGTTTGATCCCTGATTCGCGAAGATTCCACAGGCCTCTGGGCAACTAACCCCATGCATGACTACTGAGCTTGTGCTCTGGAGCTCACAACTGCTGAGCCCATGTGCAGCTGTTCCAGAAGCCTGTGCACCCTAGAGCCTGTGCTCCACAACAAGAGCAGCCACTGCAGTGAGAAGCAACTACAGAGTAGCCCCCGCTCCCTGCAACTAGAGAATGACCCGCATGCAGCAATGAAGACCCAGTGCCACCAAAAATAAACACAAAAAAAGCGCTATTATAAAGATAAGTAGGAAAGCTGTCTGAGAAATGGCAATGTTAACATGTAAATGATTCATTCTAGGGAAAACAAAGCAAGAAACTAAACCAAGTTGTAAAAGCAACTAATTTCTGAATATTTACTGTCACTAGTAACTACTACTACTAGTCATATATGTATAGGATATTAGTATATATTCTCATACCTATTTTCAATGTTTATTACAGAGCATTAAAGAATCTGAAGCACAACTATATCATGCCTATTCTTTGGCTTAATGAGGTTAGTATTTTTATCAGTCACTTAAAACGATAAGCTTCTTAATATATAGAAAAAGGGTTTGATGTTTGAAAGTTAGATATATAAATATATTTTATATATATATACACACACAGTCATATCTATATAGTATTTGACTTGCATTGTGGTTCCATTGCATTTATGGGTGAGTTTGTATATTATTAATTAAATAATTAATTTTTAAATACCAAATCATACTGAAGTATCAGGATTATGTTAGACTTAAGTTTAATACTTACTTACATATTTTTATTTTCAGAATGCGTTTATTACATACTTTTTTTTGTCATCATGCGACTGTTAGGAAAGAATCATGAAAACCTGAAACTCCAAGTAACTCAATGGGAATGCTGTAGTGCTAATCAAAGCCACGCGAGTCAGTGTAGGTAGTCTATCTAGTGCCTGACAAGATATTTTTAGTACAAATCATGGAGCAGACAACCAGAGAATTAGGAAATGCACTGCATAAGCCTTTAGAGGAAGGAACAGTTGAGCCTTGCCATTTCCCTCTGTCACTAGAAAGCAACCTTTGGACAATTGGAGAATATTTTAGTAAGGTCACTACATTGATCAGTGAAACCAGTGTATTGAAGAATGCTAGATAACACATTTAAAGGGAGGATGATTAACTTTTTCTCTCTAAATATCTCCCTGGGCATTTATTGCCTTCTTTGACAGGTAAAGAGGATTCCAGCTGGCTTGGGTTGCAGATAAAGATGACTAACATCTGTGTGGTGTTCTGATAAGAGAGGGATACATATAAGGGAAGAGTTTTGAACATTCTACTCTCAAATCTACTGAAATAACGCTACTTATTAACCTAATTACAGACTGGTACCATTGGTGATGAGAAGGCAGAAATGTTCAGAAATCAAGTGACTGGCAAAGTAAACCTCCTCAGCACAGCAGAAATCACCTTGCTCAGTGTTGGTGTGGTGATGTTTGTCGCTTTTATGATTTCATACTATGCATGCAGATCAAAGAGAGTAAATTAAGTAAGTATATAACAGCAATCATATATGACTTCAGTAAAAGTAGTTGATACATAACTTATTTTCATTTTATCAAAATGGTTATAAACTAGACTTCAAATATTAATGAACATGTCTAGTCAACTATCATTCTTAGTACATCCTTGAGATTTTGAGATGTTTAATGTAAGTTAAAAGTAAATGAAGGCTGAATGAGTACTAAGGTTGATTAACATTCATCAGATCACCATATTTCATTTCTCTACAGGGAGGACTGGGCTAAATTGTAAAAGAGTCACCTTTGAAAATTTAGAATGCTGTACAAAAACTCTACATGCACTTGATCTTTATTATTTCTAGCAAGTTAGTTATTTTAAAAATCACAAACAATTTAATAAATAATGTCTAGAAAACATTGTGAGAAACTGAAAATGTAGATATTTGGATAGACTAAAAGTTCTAAGAGAAAGGAAAAAGGAAAATCAGATAAGCTGTAAATGAATGAGAATTGAAAAGTCAATAAATGGTAGAGATAAAATCAGACAAAAACATGTTATTTTAAAATAAAAATAGCGTATTAATATAGACACAGAACTTCTGCATATAGACATGCTGTCCAAAATCACAACATACACCCTAGGTGTTCAATGTGGAAACTCTGATGAATGATTACAATTCAGGAGCTAGAATTGAATACAAGAAAATAGGAGAAAAATAATGTTCAACTCAGTAAAACTAAATTATTAGAGTTTCAAAGAAAAACTCACATAATTGTGGATGGGTAAGAGTTTGAGCAAAGCTGAAGAGCTTGATCAGGCCTCTGTGTTTTAGATTATTAGTGCCTGTGTGTCCCTGTATACCGAGGAGTGTATGCCTGGCACAGTTTTCTCCAAAGAGAAACCTTTCCTTAATAATCATAGGTGGCACTGGTATGGCCTAAAGGGGGTAGATTCACCACTAACCCATAGGTACCATCCACTGTTCCTTCCCTGTAACATCAAAGAAAAAAAATGAAGGGAAGGGAAACGCGCTTAGTGTGTCCAACCCTCTGCAACCTCATGAACCGTAGCCTGCCAGGCTACTCTCTGTCCATGGAATTCTCAAGGCAAGAATATTGGAGTGGGTTTTCATTCCCTTCCTCAGGGGACCTTGCAGACTCAGGGCTTGAACCCAGGTCTCTTGCATTGCAAGCAGATTGTTTACCATCTGAGTCACCAGGGAAGCCCAGAAGAGCAAGAAGAAAAACAGCTATGGACTCTAATTGAAGCAAGAAGTGATGCTGAAGCTCCAGTACTCTGGTCACCTGGTATCACGAGCCGACTCAGTAGAAAAGACCCTCAGTGGGAAAGACTGAGAGCAGGAGGAAAAGAGGGTGACAGAGGATGAGATGATTCGATGGCATCACTGACTCAGTGGACATGACTTTGAGCAAACTCCGGGAGCTAGTGAAGCACAGGGAAGCCTGGCATGCTGCAGTCCATGAGGTCAAAAAGAGCCAGACATGACTTATTAACTGAACAACAACTGGCTATGAAAAAAAAATGACAATTTCAGAACAAGTCTTCATATTCGATTTTGAATCAAGTTACTGATAGTAAGCTGTCTTGCATAGAAATTCTGGAGTTGTCACTGAATACCTACTGATCTTTGTAATGTGTCCAAATCATGTTAGTTTATATGAATTTCACAACTAACCCCTAATAAAATTTTATCAGTTCCCAATAACCATGGATCCATCAGGATCCATTGTATTTTGGGGAGACATTACAGAATGGTGAAAAATTGTCTATTTTCAAAGTGTGAATCAGTCAAATTGAAGATTTAAAACACAAAGTGGTATTTTTGGAACAATGTTTTTGTGTGCATGAGATAGAGTTTAGGCCGAGGAAGGCAAATCAGTCTTCTGATGCTTTCTGCCTATAGTTATTTCCAAAAAAAGGAGACGGAACAATTCTGCCTATAATCTCTTTGGATGGAATGTATTCAAAGTGCTAGTACATTCACATTATAATAAAGGAAATATGGGATCCCCTTTAAAACCTGTCATTAATCCAGTGACAAATTATAATTAAACACAGTAATTCATATACCATTTATATAATAAAGAAAAATATCAACTACTGAAAAGCCAAGCTAAAAGAAAGACTTGTTCTAGTGGGAAAATGATTTCTGAACTGAAGTATAGCAGATATTTAAAATTTGGGATATTTTTCTCTATTAAAATTCCAAAATCGATTGCATCAGTGCTTCATGAGCCCTGAATGTCCAATATCTTGGGTGTCTATGTCCCTCGAAGCATAATACTGAAAACTTTCCAATGTCTTTGTCAACTAGTAATTGGTTTGGCTTAAACATTTGACAGTTATAAGGAAAGTTACTGCACTTTAGACAACAATATGTCTTTTTTATTTTTATTTTTTGTACAAATGGAGAAGAAAATTATTCTAGGTAGATTATTTGATTTACTAGATATGGCAGAATCACAGATATAGATGTCCTGAAACAGGCCTCCATTTTGAATATTATAATAATTATGCCTTTGGGAAGATGTATAAGCAACTGAAACATAAGGAGATGGATATACAAAGGGAATAAAGCCAAGATGGTAGAGTGAAGATGTGGTTTTACTCAATGGATCACAAAGAGAATAAGCCAACCGTCCTTTCAAAAGTAACCACTGAACAGAGGATGATCTGAAAGGACAGCAAAGAGTGGAAATGCTCATCCAGAGCAGATTTACAGAGCAACCCTGCTTATATGGCTATGCACAGCTCTTGAGAGCTGGGAAGCAGTCTTCATATATCCTGGACTGGGAAAATAATTGCCTTATCCTTGAAGTGGAGAAATTGGGCTGATTTCTAGAAAATACGGCACCTTCTATAGATAGCATTTGAGTTTAACTGGTTTATTTTTTATTTTTCCATGACTTCCTGATATATACCTATCTTTCTTCTTTCCAGGGAACAAAATGGTCTTTATATTTTGTGCACCAGCTATGTCAGGACCTTTCTTAATGTCAATTGACAAAGTCAAGATTTTTATGTTTTTTTTTTTTTTTTGTCTAGTAAAACAAACCTTATCTGAAACAAACAGCACTTATATAAAAGCTGAAAAACCAGTGCTGCATTTTTGCAAGAAAACTGATATTATTGCCCTGGATTCTAAATGGGAGCTCTAAAACTGTCATTTGAAGTCTCACCCATGGGATGAATGCACTTCCAGAGACCCTTTCCCAGTTGGGACTCCAGATTAATGGGGGCTCTTCTCAGCGCTGCTCAAGTCTGGATGTAGGTCGGCTCGAATCGGTGAGGTGTATGCTGTTACTTCTCTCTATTGCTTGTATTTCTTCTTTTTTTAAAATGACTATATATTGAAACTAAGTAAAAATTGAAACTATTTATTTGTGAGTAACAAGTGGTTTCTTTTGTTAACAAATCCTTCAAACCTAAAGCCAAAGTAAAACTTTTGGCAAAACATGTGAGATCCTAGACATTCTGATACTTAAGTCTACTTTTTTGACACTCAGATACTTGTGGGAAATATTATCAAGAAAGGGTGTAAAGGACACTTCGCTATATTTTAAACTAAATAGAATTGAACGATGTAGAGATTCTTTAAAAGAAGTGAATACAAAATTACACATCCACCTAAGAGGAGAACTGTATAACCAATCAATGAGTCAGATTTTAAATCTTCATACAGAAATGAACTTCATAATATTTGCATGCCAAGTCACTACAGTTGTGTCTGACTCTTTGTGACTCTATGGACTGTAGCCTGCCAGGCTCTATGAGATTCTCTAGGCAAGAATACTGGAAGTGGGTTGCCCTGGCCTTCTCCATGGGATCTTCCCAACCCAAGGATCGAACCTGTGCCTCTTGTTTTCTGCATTGGCAGGCAGGGGAAAAGGTTTTGACTTATGTGTCCATAGGACTCTCTATATTCTGATTTTTATGATTCCTCACCATATTTTCTTTAAATTCTATACACTGTTTACAAGAGGAAAGACAACCCATACAGAAAGATAAATGAAATACACTTTAAAAATAGCTAGTGAAAGTATAATAGTTTTTTAAAAATTGGGAGATAGTTATTTTTATCTGAAAAAATGGGTTTGGGATGTGTGTGTGTGTGTGCTCCCTTGTACCTATGCTGAGGTGGGAGGGAGGCCATTTAGGGTATGTAACACCTTAACTTGATTGCCCCAGTAAAGTGTACACATGGATGGATTAGTATACTTAATTTCACAGAAACATTTCCCCATATTTTATTTTATTTATTTTTTTTAGTTTACTCAATTTAAAAAGTATTTTATGTTCCTTTGTCTTATCAAGAGCATAATACGGTGCTGTTCTTGGTGGGCACAAGGTAGAGGGCAGTGCCGACCGCCTGTCACACAGGATCTGTATATGTCTGACTTTGTCTCACTGAGCATCACATCCTCCTGGGTCGTCCTGGTTGCCGTCTTCCTTTTCATGACTGTATAATATTCTACCACACAGAAGCCCACTATTCCGCGTCTCTCTGTTCCTCAGACGATGAGACACGGAGCTGCCGTGGGATCAAGCCATCCCAGGTCTAGGTGTTCGTGGCTGTTGTTCAGTCTCCAGGTGGCGGCTGACTCTCTGCGACCCCGTGGACGGCTGCCCGCCAGGCCTCCATGTCCTTCCCCGTCTCCCGGAGCTGGCTCAGACTCCTGTCCATAGACGCAGGGGTGCCCTCCAGCCATCTCCGCCTCGGTCGCCCCCTTCTCCTCCTGCCCTCCGTCTTTCCCAGCCTCAGGGGCTTTTCAGGGAGTCGGCTCTTCTCTTCCGGTGGCCACAGGACTGGAGCTCCAGCGTCAGCCTCCGTCCTTCCTGTGAACAGGCGGGGCTGAGGTCCTCAACACTTTCCGTTGGCACTTTTTAAAAACTAGCATCTTACATAGATCCAAACAGACCCCGCGTTCGGCTCACTAGACATCCTCGTCATCCACGGACAGCTCCTACAAAGTGACTCCCAAGTCTGTGGGCTGGGACGCGGTTTTCTAAAACATGTTTTTCAGAGACGGATGATCGCAGCGTGTAAAGTGCCCCCGGCTGACCTCGTCCACCCCCACCCCTGACAGGGCCCCACTGGCAAAAGAGGCGGCGGTGCCCACGGGCGCGCGGAGTTTCGTAAGCTTTGTGCATTTAATTACGCCTTCAGATGACAGGTGCCCGTTAACTGGCGGCCCGCTCGGTCCCCGGAGGGTTGCGGACGGGGCAGGAGGGTCCCCTGGAGTCGCGGGGCAACGTCTGTCCGTCTACCGCGCTGCTGGGTGCACCTCCCCTCGGAAGGGGCCGCGAGGGTCCCCGGTGCTCGGCTCGAGCCTGGTCACCCCAGACCTCCCGCCTCTCCTGCAGCCGCCATAAGTCAGGGGACCTGGGAGGCAGGGGAGGGGGCAGGCCAGGGTCCCCCCCAGATGGCTGAGGGACATGCGTGTCCATTTTAACTTTTTTTTTTTTGGCCACTTCTATTGGTCCTTCATTTATTTATCTTTGTTCTTTGGCTCCTGCGGGCCTCCCATCGCGGCGGCCTCTCTCGCTGCAGAGCACCGGCTGCGGGCGCATGCGCTCCAGAGCTCCGGTTCGGTGATTGGACACTTCGGTCCAGCCGCTCCGCGGCACGTGGGATCTTCCCAGGCCAGGGATCGAACCGGCGCTCCTTGCACAGCAAGGTGGACTCTCTACCCACTGGACCACCAATTGCCGGCCAATGCAGGAGGCACAAGAGACGTGGGTTCCGTACCTGGCTTGGGTAGATCCCCGGGAGGAAGACCTGTCTTCTTTGTGTCTCTCACTTTTTTTTTTTTTTTTTTTTTTTTAACTTTTATTTTACTTTTAACTTTTACAGACCTTTTTTTTTTTTTTTTTTTTTTTTAGAATTAAAGATTGCCTTCTAGAAACCTCTAGAATAACGGGCTTTTCTTTTACTTTTTTTTTTTTTTTTAAATAGAATGTTTCTGTTTTTAAATTTTTTTTAACACCAAAAACATTTCGTATCAGGGTATACATAGCCCATCAACAATGCTGTGATACTTTCACGTGACCCGTGAAGGTGCTTGGCTAACATGTACATGTATCTAATCTCCCCCAAGCCTGGCTGCCATCCGGGCTGGAACCTGGCACTGAGCAGGGCTCCCGGCGCTGGACCCTAGCGTTGGGCTGGCGATCCATTGCACAGATTGCAGTGTGGATAGGACGTCCCCCAAGTCCCCAGCCATCCCCTACCGTGTGCAACCCTGACTTCATTTTCTATCTCTGGCTCTTTTGTAAATAACTTCCTTTGTCGCCTTCCTCTTGAGAATCCACACAAAAGGGACATTCTGAGACATTTCTCCTTCTCAGTCTGACGTAGCGTCACTCACAGGACACGCTCTAGGTCCATCCAGACTGCAGCACGTGGCCTTGTTCCTTTCTTTTTCATGGCCGCCCCCTCCAGTCTTCCTGCCTGGAGAATCCCAGGACCTATGAGCCCGGCGGGCCACGGTCCATGGCGTTCAAAGAGTTGGACGGGCTACAGGCCACGGGCTCACATTCAGTGGGACACGACTGAAGCAACCCAGCACAACATGTTTTAAACTTTTCATTCGTTTCTTTTTTATTACTGTTGGCTCGTCTGGGTGTTCACGGCGGCCGCAGGCTCTCCTTTGGCTGCAGGGAGTAGGGGCTCCTCTCTTGTCGAGGGGAGCAGGCTTCCTGGGGCGGGGACGTCTCTTGGGGTGGAGCACGGACTCCAGGGCCCACGGGCTCCCCAGTGGCGGCTCCGAGGCTTCAGAGCACAGGCTCCCTGGTTGCGGCTCCCGGGCTCCGTGGCTCCGCGGCTCCGCAGCCTGTGGGATCTTCTGGGACCAGGGATCGAACCCGCATCTCCTGCCTGGGCAGGCGAGCTCTTCACCCCTGAGCCACCAGGGACGCCTTTAGCATATCGTTCATTAGTAACTGTATGAAAGGGCATCTGTCACATCTGCCCACCGCAGGGCTGTGTGAGCTTCACCCACAGTCGTGAGAGCACGTTGGGGGGCTGCAGAGAGAAGTCGGAGGCTGCCAGTGCATCACGAGCCGGGGGGCTCTCGAGCCGGCTGAGGCTTCCACGGCAAACCGCCGACGCCTTCCCCGTTCTAAGGGGCTGGTGTCCTTTCTGTTGGGACGGAGACGGTGGCCATGGGTCGTGGAACCTGCCTTGGACCCCGAGGCTGAGGGGGCAGACGTGGGCGCCCGGGGCCGCGGGCGCGAGGCCAGCAGGGAGCGGCTGGGGCGGGAGGTGCGGGCACGCTGGGTCCTAGAGTGTGAGCGTGCGCCTCCGTGTGTGTGTTAGTCACTCCCGCGTGTCAGACGCTCTGAGACCCCATAGACGACAGCTCGCCAGGCTCCTCTGTCCACGGGAGTCTCCCGGCCGGAAGGCTGGAGGGAGTGGCCGTGTCCTCCCCCAGGGGACGCGCCTGGCCCAGGGGTTGAACTCACGTCTCCTGCTGTGGCAGGTGTATGCATTACCAGCTGCAGCCCTGGCTCCTGGGGGGTGAATCATGCCTCTCAGGGGGCACGCCATAGACACGCCGGCCCGGGCGAGGCGGAAACCAGGGAGTGGGCGCGTGTCAGGGCAGCTTCAGGCGCGGCTCGATCCAGGGGCTGAAGCCATCTGTCCTCTCCTGGAGACTCCCATGGACAGAAGACCCAGCGGGCTACCGCCCATGGGGCCGCCAAGAGCCGGACACGCCCAGACGCACGCGGGGCGACGCTCTCCTCGGGGCGCTGCAGCCGGGTCTCCCACTCCCTCCACGGGGCTCTGGGCCTGGAAACACGCCGTCTGCGACCGGTGATCCAACAGCATTGGCCTGGAATTGCCGTCCGCGGATCAGGGGTGCGTCGGGCCATCTAAAGGGGGCCTCTCGGATCCTCGCACTGGAGCTCTCTCTTGCCCCGACACCCGGCGCTCCCAGGGTGCCTTGCGGTTTCCGGCTCTGGTCCCGCCCCCTGGCCGGCACGCTCCCGCGCACAGCTCGGGCCGCGGCCTTCCAGGGGCCCATTTCCCCATATTTTAAAGGCACATTTTTATTCCAACTTGGTTAATCACCCCAAAAGTTTCGATAGGTGTTCAAAACTTAAGATGGAAAATCTGTGTCATCTGCAAAGGGGTTAATATAAATCAGAGAACTTGCAGCTTCTCTAAATGGATTGAGGTTTCATGTTGCTGATGAGCACATGAAGAAAGAACTTTGGTGGGGAACGTATCCTTTTGGGGGAAAACATAGCTAGATATTAGGGTTTTACATGTGCAATAATCTGTCTGAACCCATTATCAATGTCTGACTTATTCAATAATTGTCCCTCTAGCTGGCTTTTGTTGCAAATGTGTTCCGAGTGTCAAGTTCAGTGTTTGTGGTTGAAGCCCAGTGTACTAGAGACACTGTGTCTGCCTCACTTCAGGTCCACCTTCAACTCTAAATAACGAGTCCATTTCAATCATCACTGTCCATTATGCTCTTCTGCATATACTAACAGAATTACCTATAATTGCTTTTCTGAGCTAGTAAAAGCAAGGTGAGCTAATGAACTAAAAATGAATGCGTGTTGATTACTGGTATCAAATACTTACAGGCATACTCTGCCTTCTCTTTTCTTAGTTAAATATTTGTAAGACATTTAAGTGGTATTGTTAAATATTTTTGAAAATAAAAACTTCATTTAGTAGAAAATTTGCTTTTCATGAATTTATGTTTGAATATGTTTGACCTCAATGGATTTTGATATTACTATGATAATTATATATTTGTTTTTTGGTCTATATGAGTTTTTGACATACTACTCCTATTTTCTTTTCCCAGCTGATGCTCGTGAGCTTATGTGCGCACACCTTTCAGAAATGCTCCATTCTACACCCTCATGAAGGGAACTGTGACCCAGCTAGGACAAATGGTTTAAATTCTTGTTTATCTCATTGTGTGAAATCTGAGTCAGGTGCCTCAGCATCACTTGTGAACTTGTCACAAACACAGAATCTCAGGTTCTATCTTAGACCTACTGAATCAGACTCTACAGCTTAATAGGATACCAGAGGGATTTCTAGTCACAAGAAAATCCAAAGCCCACATTTCAGTCACACTGAAATCAGACTGTGTAACATCTTAATTTGACCCATTCTTGGTATTAGGGAGATTTATTAACAGAATGACTTAAAACAGCAAAGCTATACAGCATAGCATGATGAGAGGAAACGAGCTTGCTCGACAGTTGGCTGTAAATATTTCACCTAGTTTTGTCATTTGTCCCCTTGAACTTGTAAATGATACTTTTCAGGTGATAGTAGAGGGAGAGGTGGTCCTACCTTTACTCTCTAAATTTTCTGGAATGAGTTCTTTGATCTGTTTGACCATATTCATGACAAGTATTTACTGCATGTAAAGTAAATGATTACTGCATGATAGGTCAGGGAAGATATATTAACATTGGAGATATTCCCCAGAGTTTATCTGAGGTAGAAATTTTCTGTTTAGTGCAGAAAGGGGCTCTTCGGCATCCAATTGTTTTATCTATCCACACAGTAGGAATATAAGGACTATATGAACAGCTACAGAACTTTACTCCAGGGCTCAGTTGCTTCCCTGGAGGATGTCTCAAGAGGGAGAAGGGGCACAGGCATAGGAGGAGAACACACAGATGAGGGTTTATTTCCAAAGAAAAGTGAGTGTCTATACAGTAATGGAAGCATACATAAGGCCAGTGTGGAGGAGAGAACTGAGCTTGCACCTACCTAGGCTCAAAGAGCCCAGGCGACAGCCCCTGTTCCGCTGTAACACTACATTCAGCCTACACGGCTGAGGACCATGGTCATTAGGGAAAGATGGTCCTACATGAAAGGATAGGCAATTACTGGAAGGCAGTTTTACAATCCTCACCTAAGTATTAAAGAAGAGAATTTAGTCATTGGAGACATCTAAAGAACTGTCTTAAAACAGATGTATGGTTTGTGAGAAAGTATAAAATATCTTCAACTTTTGATATAGACTACAGAGCAGGATTCTAAAAATGTTCTCTTTTCTGGAACAGTGTGACTTAAAGGTTAATGTTACATATTTCCACATGTGTATCTGAATAATCATTTAAAATGAATGATCCTGTAAGAGTGTGAGACTGTATTGACTATTAAGTTAGGAACTTTCCTTTATCCCTCCTCAACTCCCTCCCCAGCCCCGCCCTGCCACCATCACTCATGCAGCATGTTGATAGAAGTGTCAGTAGGGGCTATCAGTGGAGTAACCAACCACACGGGCAGTTGAGTCATGAGGATTCAGACATTTCTCCTACACACAGTTTCTTGCTGAAATGTGTGATTTTACTATCCTGTTTGTATTTGTTGTGTTAACAGTATTTCTGGTTCTGGCTGAAGATGGCAACACAGGAAGGTTCTGAAACCATCTTCTTCCCAACACAGCATATCTACAGCTACATACGGAGCCATTTTCTCTTGGGAAAAAAAAAAACACCCCAAAAACTAGCTAAGCAATTCCTATACATACAGCAAATGAGAAAAGGCTCACATGTAAGCAGGAGAGACTGAGACACAATTTGGTTATAAACACTCCACCTAGCATAGCAATCAACATTCAGAAAGAAACTTAAAACCCATAACTAATCCCTAAAGAACAAAGAGTCTGACTCTCCAATTGGGCACCCAAGTTTTTAATAGCTACAACTGGGAGGTTGGACCCACCCCCGACATACAGTTTTCTAAGTCAACAGGTCTTACGTCTGTAAGACCCATGAAGGTATAATATGCTGAGAAATGACTTTGAAAGGGCTCACGTGCCTAGACTCACCTGCCTCAGGGCCAGGTACAGAAGCAACAGAACAAGAGACACCCAGACTGTATATGAAAGAGGCTCATCTGCTAACGTGGACTGAGGGGCAGGCATCTTGTTTACCATACATACGGGGGCCCTGCGGGGATACCTTCTGGGAAGAGAGGATGGTGACATCGTCACACTCTTCCTCCTCTGCCTGTTCCAGCAGCAGGTGCTCCCTCCCTGGCCCCACCATGGACATCATGCTGTGCTCTGCCTCGGCCTCACTCCAGCCAGCAGATGCCAATTCCATATTCTCCCTCTACAGTGCTAAGGAGAATCAGTATCTCACAGGGAAGCTTTTCCATGAATTTGGTGATCCAGATTTTATATCCGGTGCCCTGGATTTGGAGGATGCTGCTCAGACAGTGAAAAAAAATCTGCCTGCAATGCAGGAGGTGCAGGTTCTATCCCTGGGTTGGGACGATTCCCTGGAGGAGGGGATGGCAACCCACATCAGTCTTCTTGCCTGGAGAGTTCCATGCCTAGAGGGGTCTGGTGGATTACAGCCCAGGGGTGGCAGAGTCAGACATGACTGAGCGACTAACACTTTCCAGTTTCCCTGGGGATACTCCTTGATTGCCTGGCTCTAGAGGCCAGAGAGACCTCCGTTTCTCTGTCACGGGACTACAACAATCAGACTGACAGTTCTTGGCCGATTACCTTGTCAAGGACCCAGCATAGACAACAGACTGAAACATTCCTGTTCTTTCTGTGAAAAAGTCCTCTGTGCTTGCTCTGGAGCTGTGACCTGAGGGGCAGACCTGAGAATCCGCCTGTACCTAGAGGCCTGTGGAACACAAGCTGGCAAACATCATCTCTGTGCTCAGGCTGCCTCACTGCACCTCACCTGCATCTTCCAGTAAAGAACTATTCTTCTTGTCTGGAGCCCTGAGTTTTGTGATTGCCACCCAGGGCACACCTCTAGAACACTGGCTTTTGTAGGCCAAAAGGGCATAAAGCTGTGATCGCACTAGATCCTATAAATGTGCAGAATTTATACCAGAATATATATCGGGCATACAAAGAGAATGACATAATTCCATCTGCAGCCACATGGATGGGCCTAGAGATGATCATACTAAAAGAAGTAAGTCAGAGAAAGTCAATTGTAATATAGACTCACAGACAGAAAAAACAAACTTATGGTTATCAAAGAAGAAAGAAACTGGGAATGTGGGATTAACAGATACATGATACTATACATAAAATAAACAAAAAGGACCTACTGTATAGCACTGGGAACTATATTCAATACCTTATAATAACCTATAATAGTAAAGAACCTGGAAAATAATATATACGTTATATGTTTGACTACATCTTTTGGTATACACCTGAAACACTGCAACTTCTATTGAACCATAAAAACTATGAATTTTGAGCAGTTTTGACAAAGAAGAACAAAGCTGAAGGTATCATATACCCTGATTCCAAACTATATTACAAAGCTACACGGGGATGCTATTAGCACAAACACAGACACATATTCATGGAACAGAACAGATTGCAGCAATAAACCTATGCACATATTATCGATTAATTTATAACAAAGTGGTGCAGAATATCTAATAAGGAAACAATAGTCTCTTCAATAAATGTTGCTGCAAAAACCAGATAGCCACAGGCAAATGAATGAAACTAAACCACTATCTTACACCATATACAAAAATTAACTCAAAATACATTGAAGACCTGAAACTATGCAACTCTTGGCTGAAAACATATGCAGTAAGCCCTTTGACAACAATCTTGATTTTTATTTTCAAATTTTACAACAAAAAGAAAACAAACTACATCAAATTCCAAAGTCTCTGCAGAGCCAAGGAAACCAATAAAGAAGCAAACTATGGAACAGGGGGGAATATCTGCAAATCATATATATGACAAGGGGCTAATACGCAAAATGCATAAAGAATAAAACCTTTTTAACAATGGAGAAGAAAAGAACAACCTGCTTAAAAAACTGGCAGAAGACCTGATAGACATTTTTCAAAAGAAGGGATACAAATGGCCTAAAAGGTATATGCAAAGATGTTCATTATCACTAATTATCAAGGAAATGCAAACCACAACAACACTGAGATCTCACCTCACACTTGTTAGAATGGCTGTCAGTAAGAAGACAAGAAATAGGGGCTTCCTTGGTGTGAACCACCAAGGAATGCGTAAAGAGTCTGCCTTGCAGTGCAAGGGGCACTGGTTCAATCCCTCGCCCAGGAGGATCCCACTTGCCGCAGAGCGGCTGGATCAGTGTGTCCAATTACAAGCCAGGGCTCTGGAGTGCATGGGCCCAGAGCTGGTACTCTGCAACGAAAGAGGCCACTGCAATGGGAGGCCCACACGGGCCAAATAATAAAGATGGATGGAGATAAATAAATAAAAACAATAAAAATGAAAGAAAAAAAAAAAACGAATGACAAAAAATAACAAGTGTTGGAAAAGATATGGAGAAAAGGAAACCCTTGTGCACTGGTTGTTCGGAATGTAAATTGGAGCACACACACAACAACATGGAAAAAGAGTGTGAAGCTACTCAAAAAAGTAAAAATACTATAAGACTCAGAAATTCTACTTCTAAGCATTTTTTGAGGAAAACAAAAACACTAATTTTAAAACATATATATATTCCCCATGTTGTTGCAGCTCTACTAATAACAGCCAACATCTGGAAACAATTTAAGAGTTCACTAAGGAGTGGAAGGATAGAGAAATGGTGATAGATAGACAAAACACATACAATGGAATATTATTCAGCCATTAAAAAGTGACTTCTTGCCATTTGTGACGACATGAACCAATCTGGAGGGCACCGCGCTAAGTGAAATAAGTCAAACAGAGAAAGACAAACATGGTATGATCTCATTCATACTGGAATCCAAAAGGAAAAATGGGACAAGAAAATCAAACTCATAAATAGAGAAATATATTGGTGGTTGCCAAAGCCTTGAGTTATAAAATAAGTCTTGGATTTATACAGCATGATGAATCTAGTTAAGTAACACTGTACTGAACATTTGAAAACTGTTAAGACAATCAATCTTAAGAGTATTTATCACAGGAAAAAAAAGCTGTCATTATTTACAATGATAATTCTTAACTAGTCTTATTGTAGGGGTTTCCCTGGTGGCTCAAACAGTAAAGAATCTGCCTGCAGTGCAGAGGACCTCAGTTTGATCCCTGGGTCAAGAAGTTTCCCTGAAGGAAATGGCAATCCACTCTAGTATTCTTTTTTTTTTAACTTTTTTTTTTTTTTGGCCACTTCTATTGGTCTTTCAATTATTTATTCTCATCCATCTTTGTTCTTTGGCCAGTGTGGGCCTCCCATCACATTGGCCCCTCTCCTAGCAGAGCACTAGCTCTGGGTGGATGCGCTCCAGAGCTCCAGCTTGGTAGTTGGACACATCAGTCCTGTCGCTCAGCAGCACGTGGAATCTTTCCAGGTCAAGGATCAAATCGCCACCCCTTGTACTGCCAGGTGGTGTCCTTACCCACTGGACCACCAGGGAAGCCCCCACTCTAGTATTCTTGCCTGGAGAATTCCATGGCCAGAGGATGTCCATGGACCTCATGTGTCCATGAGGCCGCAGAGAGTCAGAAATGACTGAGCAACTTTCACTTCACTTTAAATTTACTGTGGTGATCAGTTCATGCTGTATAATTATGCTGTACACTTGAAACCAAGTTAATGTTACAAGTCATCCCTAGGTATTTGCTCAATGAAACTATGTGCCATGCTGTGTAGGGCCACCCAAGATGGATGGATCATGATGGAGAGTTCTCCCCAAATGTGGTCCACTGGAAAAGAAAATGGAAAACCACTTCACCACTCTTGCCCTGAGAACCCCATGAACAGTATGACAAGGCAAAACGATAGGACACTGAAAGATTAACTCCCCAGGTCAGTACATACCCAATATGCTACTGGAGAAGAGAAATAGCTCCAAAAGGAATGAAGAGGCTGAGCTAAAGCAGAAACAAAGGCCATCTGTGGATGTGTCAGCTGGTCAAAGTAAAGTCCAATGCTGTAAAGAACAGCACTGCACAGGAACCTGGAATGTTAGGTCCAGGAATCAAGGTAAACTGGAAGTGGTCACACAGGAGATGGCAAGAGTGACCATCACAATTTTAGCAATCAGTGAATGAAAATGGACAGGAATGAGCGAATTTAATTCAGATGACCATTATATCTACGACTGTTGGCAAGAATTCCTTACAAGAAATGGTGTAGCCCCAGTAGTCAACAAAACACTTCAGGATGCAGTACTTGGGTACAATCTCAAACACCACAGAATGAACTTGGTTCCCTTTCAAGCAAACCATTCAACATCACAGTAGTCCCAGTCTATGACCCAACCACTAATGACAAAGCAGTTTCAGTTGAATGGTTTTGTGAAGATCTACAAGACCTTCTAGAACTAACACCCAAAAAAGATGTCCTTTTCATCCTAAGGACTGGAATGCAAAAGTAGGAAGTCAAGTGAAAGTTAGAATAACAGGCAGGTTTGGCCTTCGAGTACAAAATGAAGCAGGGCAAAGGCTAACAGTTTTGCCAAAAGAATGCACTGAGCATAGCACACACCCTCTTTCAACAACACAGGAGATAGCTCTACACATGGACATCGCCAGATGGTCAATACTGGAATCAGACAGACTATATTCTTTGCAGCTGAAGATGGAAAAGCTCTATACAGTGAGGAAAAAAAAAAAAAAAAAGACGAGGAGCTGACTGTGGCTCAGATGATGAACTCCTTATAGCAAAATAGAGACTTAAATTAGAAAAAAGTAGGGAATACAATAGGCCATTCAGGTATTACCTAAATCAAATCCCTTAGGATTATGCAGAGGAAGTGACAAATAGATTCAAGGAATTAGATTTGACAGAGGGCTTCAAGAACTATGGATGGAGGTTCGTAACCTTATACAGGAGGCAGTGAGCAAAAGAAAAGAAAGAAAGGGAAAACAAAACAGTTGTCTGAGGAGGCTGTACAAATGACTTAGAAAAGAAGCGATGCAAAAGGCAAAGGACAAAAGGAAAGATACACACATCTGAATGCAGAGTTGCAGAGAAGAACAAGGAGAGATAAAAAAGACTTCCTAAATGAACAATGCAAAGAAATAGAAGACAATAAAAAGGGAAACACTAGAGATCTCTACAAGAAAATTGGAGATACCAAGGGAATATTTCATGCAAAGATGGTCACAATAAAGGACAAAAACGGTACAGACCTAAAGAAAAGCAGAAGATATAAAGAAGAAGTGATAAGAATACAAAGAAGAATTATATAGAAAAGAACTTAGTGACCCGGATAACCATGATGGTGTGATCACTCACCTAGAGCCTAGACATCATAGAATGCAAAGTCAAACAGGCCTTAGGAAGCATTACCATGAACAAAGCTATTGGTGGTGAAGGAATTCCAGCTGAGCTATTTCAAGTCCTGAAAGATGATGCTGTTAAAGTGCTACATTCATTATACCTACAAATTTGGAAAACTCAGCAGTGGCCACAGGACTGGAAAAGGTCAGTTTTCATTCCAATCACAAAGAAGGGCTATGCCAAAGAATGTTCCAACTCCCACACAATTGGCAATCATTCACATTCTAGCAAGATTATGCCCCAAATCCTCAAAGCTAGGCTTCAACAGAACAAGAATCAAAAGCTTCCAGATATATAAGCTGAATTTAGAAAAGGCATCGGAACCAGAGATCAAACTGGCAACATCCACTGGATCATAGAAAGAACAAGAGAATTCCAGGAAAACATCTACTTCTGCTCCATTGACTGCACTAAAGCCTTTGACTGTGTGGATCACAACAAACTGTGGAAAATTGTTTTAAATAATGGGAATACCTGACCACCTTACCTGCCTTCTGAGAAATCTGTATGCAGGTCAAGAAGCAACAGTTAGAATCAGACATGGAATAACAGACTGATTCAAAACTGGGAAACGAGCACGTCATGGGTGTATGTTGTCATTCTGCTTGTTTAACTTTTATGTGAAGTACAACACGTGAAATGCCAGGCCCGATGAAGCACATACTGGCATCAAGGTTGCCAGAGAAATATCAATAGCCTCAGATATGCAGATGACACCACCCGTTTTCTTTTCTTTTTTGCCACAAAACCATTTTTATTGGGGTATAGCCAATTAACAATTTTTTGATAATTTCAGGTGAACAGTGAAGGGGCTTAGCTATATATATACATGTATCTATTCTCTCCCCAACCCCTCTCCCATCCAGGCTGGTACATAACATTAAGCAGAGTTCCATGTGCTACACATTAGATTTTTGTTGGTTATCCATTTCAAACATGGCAGTGTGTACATGACTTTCCCAAAGTCCCTAACTGACCCCTCCACCTGCAACCAAGAGTTTTCTTCTAAGTTTGTGAGTCTCTTTTTGGTTTGTAAATAAGTTGCTTTGACTAATTTCTCTTTAGGATCCACATAAAATGGATATCATATGATATTTCTCCTTCTCCTGATGACACCAGCCTTAATGGCAGAAAGCGAAGAGGAACTAAAGAATTTTTTGTTCAACTTTTATTTTACTTTTAACTTTTACAGTTTTGTTGTTTACAGATTTGTATGTTCCCAGATTAGTCATATGTATATCTCCCCCATCCCACCCCTCCAGACCATCACGCAGCACCCCTGCAGGATCCCCTTTTCAAACATAACAATGACTATAGCTATTTTCTTCACATATGATAGTATAGGCCTTCATGCTACTTCCTTTATGTCTCCCACCCACTGTTCATTTCCCACAATGCCCATATGTCCACTGTCCATGTCTGTTTCTCCATCGTTTAACTGCATGTGCCATCATCACCACACTACTAGATTCCATATATATGTGTTAATATATTGTACTTGTCTTCTTTTTGACTGACATCACTTTTTATGATAGGTTCTAGATCCAGCCACCTCATTAGGACTGATTCTTCTGCATTTCTTTTTACAGCTGTGTAGTATTCCATTGTATATATGTACCAGAGCTTTTGTATCCATTTGTTCGTCGATGGGCATCTAGGTTGCTTCCATGTTCTAGCTATTCTACAGAGAGCTGCAATGAACATTCGGGTACAGGTGCTTCTTTAGGATTTAATTTCATCAGAGTATAAGTCTAATAGTGGGATTGCTGGGTCGTATGGTGCTTCTATTTTTAGTTTTTTAAGACATCTCCATACTGTCTTCCATAGAGGCTGTATCAATATACATTCCCACCAGCAATGCAAGAGGGCTCCCTTTTCTTCGCACCCTCTCCAGCATTTATTGTCTGTCGATTTGTTGATGATGGCCATTCTGATGAGTGTGAGGGGATATCTCATTGTAGTTTTGATTTGCATTTCTCTTATTATAAGCAAGGTTGAACATCGTTTCATGTGTTTTTGGGCCATCTGTATGTCCTCTTTGGAGAGGTGTCTGTTTAGGTCCTTTTCCCATTTTCTGATTGGGTTGTTCATTTTTTCAATGTGGAGTTGTCTGAGTTGCTTGTAGGTTCTGTAGATTAATTCTTTGTCTGTGGTTTCATTTACTATGATTTTCTCCCATTCTGTGGGCTGTCTGTTCAGCTTTTTTGCAATATCTTTTGCTATACAAAAGCTTTTAATTTTTATTAGGTCCCACATGTTCATTTTTGTCTTTAGTTCTGCTATTCTAGTAGGTAGGTCAGAGAAGATCTTGCTTTGATTGATGTCCTTGAGTGTTTTACTTATATTCTCCTCTAACAGTTTGATGGTTTCTGATCTTACATTTAGGTCTTTAATCCATTTTGAGTTGGTCTTTTAAAGAATCTCTTGATGAAGGTAAAAGAGGAGACTGAAAAAGCTGGCTCAAAACTCAACATTCAAAAAACTAAGATCAGGGCATCTGATTCCATGACTTCATGGCAGATAGATGGGGACACTATGGAAACAGTGACAGACTTAACTTTCTTGGGCTCCAAAATCACTGTGGATGGTGACTACAGTCATGAAGTTAAAAGACGCTTGCTCCTTGGCAGAAAAGCTTTGACAAACCTAGACAGCATATTCAAAAGCAGAGACATTACTTTGCAGATAGAGGTCCCTCTAGTCAAAGCTTTGATTTCTCCAAGGTTCACGTATGGATATGAGATCTAGAGCATAAAGGAGGCTGAATGCCAAAGAATTCACGCTTTCAAACTGTGGTGTTGGAGAAGACTCTTCAGACTTCCTTGGACGGCACAGAGATTAAACCAGTCAATCCTAAAGGAAATCAACCCTGAATATTCACTGGAAGGGCTGATATTGAAGCTAAAGCTCAATATTTTGGCCACCTGATGTGAAGAGCCGACTCTTTGGAAAAGTCCCTGGGGTTCAGAAAGACTGAAAGCAGAAGGAGAAGGGAACAACAGAGGTCGAGATGGTAGGATGGCATCACCAACTCAACAGACATGAATCTGAACAAACTCCTGGAGATGGGGAAGGACAGGGAAGTCTGACCTGCTGCAGTCCTTGGGGCTGCATAGAGCTGGATAACTAAGCAACTGAACAACAAGGTATATATGCAGGGGATTGGCTCAGGACCTCCACGAATACCCAAATCCAGGGATGCTCAAGTTCCTTATACAAAATGGTATGGTACCATTAGTCCTCCATGTCCTCCTTCTGCATCCCAAGATTCAGCAAACAGAGACCGAACTCCAAATGTAGTTTAATTTGTGGATGGAGAACCCATGCATATGGAGAGACAACTGTGTGTCAACTGCACAGTTTTTATTTAAAAAAAAAAAAAAAAAAAAGCGCATTCAATTCTGCTAACCAGAAAGCAAATGACAAGACCAGATGAAACTAAGTGTAGAAGCCAGAGTGATCCATTAGATACTGAGTGTGCCTAGAGGTATCCTGGGCTTCCCCAGTGGCTCAGCTGTAAGGAATCTGACAGCAGTGCAGGAGCCACAGGAGATATGGGTTTGATTCCTACATTACAAAGATTCCCTAGTGGGTTCTTGCCTGGAGAATCCCAAGGGCAGAGACGCCTGGGAGGCTACAATTCACAGGACTGCAAAGAGTTGGACATAACTGAAGTGACTTAGCAAGCATTCACTTACAGAGGTGTCCCATTTGTTCCCTGTCAGGAACAAGTTAAGAAACAAAAGCCACTCTGTCCTTCATGTCACTAGCTTTCTCCAGCTGTGGGCAGACTTGTCCCTCTGTCTCTCTAATACAGTAACACAAGGGTAGAATCTGATACCACCTTTTCAGATGCTTGTAGCCTGGCAGACTGCAGTCCTTAGGGTCACAGAGTCGGACATTACTGAAGGGACTAAGCACACACTTTTCCTATTTTGAACTCTCTTGCTTCTTAATGACGTACCTCAGGATTCAGGTATAGTGAGGCTTTCATCCTGCTTGCACCCTGTTCTATGTTTGTAAATCTACCATCTCTCTCTCTCCTAGCTTCTCACTGTGTATTTTTATATTCAGTTTAAAATTGTTTTCTGCAACCATGTAAAGTTTTGGGATTTTTTTGGTCAAAGACCACTGGGACAGTGCCTAGACTTGTAGGACACTATTGTATCAAGGTAATTCCTCCACAACTATATAGTTTTTATGTTCGGCTCAAAAACAAGGGTCTCTTTATCTTTAGCATGCAAATTATGAAGAACATATTCAACAGGCTTGCTAAATAAACAAAATAATTGCAAGTAGTATATGCAGTATAAGGTCCAGACGGCAAGTAAGTTTCAACATCTATTTGATAGTAATTGCCTGAAATCATTTTGTTGAGAAAGACAAACTGGTTGAGAACAAATAAATAGTTTAAGATCTATGGAGACTAAAGGCCATGAGCAGTTAGCAAAGTCTATCATGAGAAAGTTAAGTGAGAAAACTTGTGTATCCCTAGGGGAAGGAAAAATCTCTCAGTGTAACTATAAACGGTCAAGTTGATGTCTGGCATTAACCAACGAGATCATTAAATGGAATAAACATTTATGGTCAACTAGTTGAAACTGTCACACAGAAGTTAAAACCACTAAAATTTCAGTGAACTTACTAGAATTCACTTCTAAACATTAAAGCTGCATGTTTCACTCATTTTTATATACAACCTGAATAAGGTCTTTAAACGTCATATTATATGTTTCGCGTGTGGAATCTAAAAACGGGTACAAGTGAATTTATTAATATGTACAAAAACAGAAACAGGCAGGCAGCGAAGGGTGGGTGCAGTGACTGTGGCACCTAGGTGTGCGGCGTGCGGGCGACCCTTCCTCCGCCCACCCTGTTAGGCATACATTTCCCACCCCAGAGCCAGGCCATGGCTAGCATGCAGGTGACTTCAAAGCAAAGAAATGCAAAAGTAGCTCAGTTTTTGACAAGAAAGACGATGACATTGAAGAGAAAACTGATAAAGATACAGAAAATGTCAACTTGAAATTTGGAATACTAAGAAGGGAAGATAATCTTACTGAAAAGGGACCTGAAAGAAATAAGTTTAAAGACATAAAATGAACATATTAATTTACATTTGAATGTATTAAAAAAAAAAAGAAGAAGAAAACAAAAAGACAGCCCTACTAATGTCATCTATGTTATAGGTTCGGCCCCTGGCAATGACTGGTGTCATTATGACATAAACTTCAGATGCTGTGTCAGGTGATTGTTAAAGATTTTCAGTGTATGTGTTTCCTTTAATGGCTATGTAGTTTTTATGTTCGGATCAAAAGCAAGGGTCTCTTTATCTTTAGCATGCAAATTATGAAGAACATATTCAACAGGCTTGCTAAATAAACCAAAAAAAATTGCAAGTAGTATATGCAGTATAAGGTCCAGACGGCAAGTAAGTTTCAACATCTATTTGATAGTAATTGCCTGAAATCATTTTGTTGAGAAAGACAAACTGGTTGAGAACAAATAAATAGTTTAAGATCTATGGAGACTAAAGGCCATGAGCAGTTAGCAAAGTCTATCATGAGAAAGTTAAGTGAGAAAACTTGTGTATCCCTAGGGGAAGGAAAAATCTCTCAGTGTAACTATAACTGGTCAAGTTGATGTCTGGCATTAACCAACGAGATCATTAAATGGAATAAACATTTATGGTCAACTAGTTGAAACTGTCACACGGTAGAAGTTAAAACCACTAAAATTTCAGTGAACTTACTAGAATTCACTTCTAAACATTAAAGCTGCATATCTCACTCACTTTTATATACAACTTGAATAAGGTCTTTAAACATCATATTATATGTTTCGCGTGTGGAATCTAAAAACGGGTACAAGTGAATTTATTAATATGTACAAAAACAGAAACAGGCAGGCAGCGAAGGGTGGGTGCAGTGACTGTGGCACCTAGGTGTGCGGCGTGCGGGCGACCCTTCCTCCGCCCACCCTGTTAGGCATACATTTCCCACCCCAGAGCCAGGCCATGGCTAGCATGCAGGTGACTTCAAAGCAAAGAAATGCAAAAGTAGCTCAGTTTTTGACAAGAAAGACGATGACATTGAAGAGAAAACTGATAAAGATACAGAAAATGTCAACTTGAAATTTGGAATACTAAGAAGGGAAGATAATCTTACTGAAAAGGGACCTGAAAGAAATAAGTTTAAAGACATAAAATGAACATATTAATTTACATTTGAATGTATTAAAAAAAAAAAGAAGAAGAAAACAAAAAGACAGCCCTACTAATGTCATCTATGTTATAGGTTCGGCCCCTGGCAATGACTGGTGTCATTATGACATAAACTTCAGATGCTGTGTCAGGTGATTGTTAAAGATTTTCAGTGTATGTGTTTCCTTTAATGGCTATGGTGTGGGGACAGCAGTTGTAGGCACAGTGTCCATTCAGGGACCTATGTGGGGAACTCAGTCTTCAATCTCCCACACTCTCTGTGTCACTATCTAGGTCCCTGAGACCTATTTTATTTCATTTTATTTCACTTCCTGTTTTGAGCAGACACATCCAGTGAGGGCTTGTGTTGGGAACACTCATTTGTGGAGCATAATGAGGAATTAGTCGGCTACCTCTTCTTAGATCCAGTGTGCACCATGGAGCGCAACCATAGTGAAGACTGGCAAAACTCAACAAATGCCCATTGTAGTTTGATGTATACCTTTTCCAACCTTTTGTGTGAAATTCTGTTTAGTGATTTAAAAAATATTGATCGGTCATAAGGGTAGGTGGATGAATCACTATTAAAAGTAAGAACGACATTTACAAGAAAAAGTTTTACAGGAATCAGAAGAAAAATGCTATATGACAGATAGGTAGAAGATTTAAAAATGCAGAATCACAGAGTTAAACAACGTATGAATTTGACATTTTTACCAATTTCCATCTATTTTTAAGGAATGGGAAAATGTAATATGAAACAGAGTACCAATCACTGCATGTAGTATACAGACTTGTTGCATATGGTAGCTGCTGGCCACATGTCGCAATTCAGCAGCACTTCAAATGCAGCTAGCACAAACTGAAATCTCCTAAGTATACACTGGCTTTGAGACTTGTTAATTTTAATATGTTAAAATAATGCTATTTTGATATACTGGGTTAAACAAAATATATTTGATACATTTTTATTCTTAAAATGGAGCTACTGGAGAATTTTCATTTCACATATACAGTCTGCATTACATTTCTCTTAACTATGCTGGAATCAAGATGCCTAGATTTGTCTACGACAAACTCTTTACATCTAATCCCTTGCCACTGGCTTGGTTCTTAAACAGACGCAGCCTCCTTTCCACCTTTTGTTAAGAAAAGGGTATTGCAATTCTTCTCCTCTGACATTTGAAGGTAAGAGAAAACAGCCATGAGGTGTCATTATGCTTGATTGTGCAGGTGATTGTTAAAGATTTTCAGTGTATGTGTTTCCTTTAATGGCTATGGTGTGGGGACAGCAGTTGTAGGCACAGTGTCCATTCAGGGACCTATGTGGGGAACTCAGTCTTCAATCTCCCACACTCTCTGTGTCACTATCTAGGTCCCTGAGACCTATTTTATTTCATTTTATTTCACTTCCTGTTTTGAGCAGACACATCCAGTGAGGGCTTGTGTTGGGAACACTCATTTGTGGAGCATAATGAGGAATTAGTCGGCTACCTCTTCTTAGATCCAGTGTGCACCATGGAGCGCAACCATAGTGAAGACTGGCAAAACTCAACAAATGCCCATTGTAGTTTGATGTATACCTTTTCCAACCTTTTGTGTGAAATTCTGTTTAGTGATTTAAAAAATATTGATCGGTCATAAGGGTAGGTGGATGAATCACTATTAAAAGTAAGAACGACATTTACAAGAAAAAGTTTTACAGGAATCAGAAGAAAAATGCTATATGACAGATAGGTAGAAGATTTAAAAATGCAGAATCACAGAGTTAAACAACGTATGAATTTGACATTTTTACCAATTTCCATCTATTTTTAAGGAATGGGAAAATGTAATATGAAACAGAGTACCAATCACTGCATGTAGTATACAGACTTGTTGCATATGGTAGCTGCTGGCCACATGTCGCAATTCAGCAGCACTTCAAATGCAGCTAGCACAAACTGAAATCTCCTAAGTATACACTGGCTTTGAGACTTGTTAATTTTAATATGTTAAAATAATGCTATTTTGATATACTGGGTTAAACAAAATATATTTGATACATTTTTATTCTTAAAATGGAGCTACTGGAGAATTTTCATTTCACATATACAGTCTGCATTACATTTCTCTTAACTATGCTGGAATCAAGATGCCTAGATTTGTCTACGACAAACTCTTTACATCTAATCCCTTGCCACTGGCTTGGTTCTTAAACAGACGCAGCCTCCTTTCCACCTTTTGTTAAGAAAAGGGTATTGCAATTCTTCTCCTCTGACATTTGAAGGTAAGAGAAAGACAGCGATTTACTTCTCCAAGTAGAATTATTTCTCTAAGTGATAAAACACTGACCAAGAAGCTCACGCTTATTAATCATATTATTCCAGAGAAAAATACATTTATGGCAAATTTAAATGTATAAATAATAAATGCAATATGGCATTCATAATGTATTTATAAGTCTTTAAAACTTGGAAGATATAAATGACATTTTGCATAATGTATATCAATTCCTTCTTTGTTATTTCTAACTAATAACTATTTTTATATTATTTTAGTAACTAGTATACCATTCAGGTATAGCCTAAATCAAATATCTCATGACTATACAGTGGAGGTGATAAATAGATCAAGGCAATATATCTGGAAGACAGAGTGCCACAAGAACTATGGGCGGAAGTTTGTAACATTGTACAGGAGGTGGTGGCCAAAACAATTCCCAAGAAAAAGAAATGCAAGAAGGCAAAGTGGTTACCTGAGGAGGCTTTCAAATAGCTGAGGGAAGAGAAATAAAAAGCAAGCGAGAAAGGGAAAGATACACCCAATTATATGCAGAGTTCTGGAAAACAGCAAGGACAGATAAGGTCTTGTTAAATGAATAATGCAAAGAAATAGAGGAAAATAGAATGGGAAAGATTAGAAGTATCTTCAAGAAAATTAGAGCTACCAAGGGAATATTTCAGGCAAAGATAGGGATGATAAAAGACACAAATAGTAACATATGGTAGCTGCTGGCCACATGTCGCAATTCAGCAGCACTTCAAATGCAGCTAGCACAAACTGAAATCTCCTAAGTATACACTGGCTTTGAGACTTGTTAATTTTAATATGTTAAAATAATGCTATTTTGATATACTGGGTTAAACAAAATATATTTGATACATTTTTATTCTTAAAATGGAGCTACTGGAGAATTTTCATTTCACATATACAGTCTGCATTACATTTCTCTTAACTATGCTGGAATCAAGATGCCTAGATTTGTCTACGACAAACTCTTTACATCTAATCCCTTGCCACTGGCTTGGTTCTTAAACAGACGCAGCCTCCTTTCCACCTTTTGTTAAGAAAAGGGTATTGCAATTCTTCTCCTCTGACATTTGAAGGTAAGAGAAAGACAGCGATTTACTTCTCCAAGTAGAATTATTTCTCTAAGTGATAAAACACTGACCAAGAAGCTCACGCTTATTAATCATATTATTCCAGAGAAAAATACATTTATGGCAAATTTAAATGTATAAATAATAAATGCAATATGGCATTCATAATGTATTTATAAGTCTTTAAAACTTGGAAGATATAAATGACATTTTGCATAATGTATATCAATTCCTTCTTTGTTATTTCTAACTAATAACTATTTTTATATTATTTTAGTAACTAGTATACCATTCAGGTATAGCCTAAATCAAATATCTCATGACTATACAGTGGAGGTGATAAATAGATCAAGGCAATATATCTGGAAGACAGAGTGCCACAAGAACTATGGGCGGAAGTTTGTAACATTGTACAGGAGGTGGTGGCCAAAACAATTCCCAAGAAAAAGAAATGCAAGAAGGCAAAGTGGTTACCTGAGGAGGCTTTCAAATAGCTGAGGGAAGAGAAATAAAAAGCAAGCGAGAAAGGGAAAGATACACCCAATTATATGCAGAGTTCTGGAAAACAGCAAGGACAGATAAGGTCTTGTTAAATGAATAATGCAAAGAAATAGAGGAAAATAGAATGGGAAAGATTAGAAGTATCTTCAAGAAAATTAGAGCTACCAAGGGAATATTTCAGGCAAAGATAGGGATGATAAAAGACACAAATAGTAACAGAAGAAGAAGAGGAGATAAACAAGAAGTATACATATACAGAACTACACACATAAGGTCTTAATGACCAGGATAATCACAATATTGCTGGAATAATCACAACGTTGTGGTCACTCACCTAGAGCCAGACATCCTGGAGTGTGAAGTCAAGTGGGCCTTAAGAAGGATTACTATGAACAAAGCTAATGGAGGTGATGGAATTCCAGCTGAGCTATTTCAGATCTGAAAGATGATGCCATTTAAGTGTTACACTCAATAAGCCAACAGATTTGGAAAACTCAACAGTGGCTACAAGACTGGAAATGGTCAGTTTTCATTCCAGTCATGAGAAGGGCAATGCCAAAGAATGTTCAACTCCCTCAAAATTACAGTCATTTTACATGCTTGCAAGGTAACACTCAAAATCTTTCAAGCTCAGCTTCAGCAGTATGTGAGCCAAAAACTTCCAGATGTACAAGTTGGGTTTAGAAAAGGCAAAGGAACTGGAGATCAAATTGCAACATCCACTAGGTCATCGAGAAAGCAAAAGAATTCTATAAAAACATCTACTTCTGGTTCATTGACTACACTAAAGCATCTGACTGTATGGATCACAACAAACTGTGGAAAATTCTTTAAGAGATGGGAGTATCAGACCACTCTATCTGTTTCCTGAGAAACCTGTATGCTGGTCAAGAATCAACAGAACCTATGGGAGCTGCCCTGTTTCAAGGGGCTTCTTTTAAGGAAACATAGCTTTGGGAGCTGCCCTGGAAACAGGGGCTGATAACAGCATAGCTCTCTGTCCCACCACCCCAGGTATTGTGAAGACATTCCTGAGCTATTGTAAAGGACACCTGGAGCCTAGGTACAGATGAAAAGGGCTTGAGGGGCTTTATGCCCCAGAACCATTGTAATCTAAAGAACTTTGAATATGTTAATGACATACCAAGAGTGTGAAAACAGCAAGGACAGATAAGGTCTTGTTAAATGAATAATGCAAAGAAATAGAGGAAAATAGAATGGGAAAGATTAGAAGTATCTTCAAGAAAATTAGAGCTACCAAGGGAATATTTCAGGCAAAGATAGGGATGATAAAAGACACAAATAGTAACAGAAGAAGAAGAGGAGATAAACAAGAAGTATACATATACAGAACTACACACATAAGGTCTTAATGACCAGGATAATCACAATATTGCTGGAATAATCACAACGTTGTGGTCACTCACCTAGAGCCAGACATCCTGGAGTGTGAAGTCAAGTGGGCCTTAAGAAGGATTACTATGAACAAAGCTAATGGAGGTGATGGAATTCCAGCTGAGCTATTTCAGATCTGAAAGATGATGCCATTTAAGTGTTACACTCAATAAGCCAACAGATTTGGAAAACTCAACAGTGGCTACAAGACTGGAAATGGTCAGTTTTCATTCCAGTCATGAGAAGGGCAATGCCAAAGAATGTTCAACTCCCTCAAAATTACAGTCATTTTACATGCTTGCAAGGTAACACTCAAAATCTTTCAAGCTCAGCTTCAGCAGTATGTGAGCCAAAAACTTCCAGATGTACAAGTTGGGTTTAGAAAAGGCAAAGGAACTGGAGATCAAATTGCAACATCCACTAGGTCATCGAGAAAGCAAAAGAATTCTATAAAAACATCTACTTCTGGTTCATTGACTACACTAAAGCATCTGACTGTATGGATCACAACAAACTGTGGAAAATTCTTTAAGAGATGGGAGTATCAGACCACTCTATCTGTTTCCTGAGAAACCTGTATGCTGGTCAAGAATCAACAGAACCTATGGGGAGCTGCCCTGTTTCAAGGGGCTTCTTTTAAGGAAACATAGCTTTGGGAGCTGCCCTGGAAACAGGGGCTGATAACAGCATAGCTCTCTGTCCCACCACCCCAGGTATTGTGAAGACATTCCTGAGCTATTGTAAAGGACACCTGGAGCCTAGGTACAGATGAAAAGGGCTTGAGGGGCTTTATGCCCCAGAACCATTGTAATCTAAAGAACTTTGAATATGTTAATGACATACCAAGAGGTAATACCTAATTAATGACCTGCCTGAGGGAGACTGACAAGATGCTAGGAAACCTGGCCTGAAGCATGTATACACTATTGTTTGCTGTGTGTTATCCGATTTTGAAAAGTACAAAATCTATGAGCGAATTCAATAAACTTGTCAGCAACTGGTCAGCAACCTGTAGAGTTGTCTGCCTTCTTGCTGTCCCTCTCAACCCCATCTTTTCTGTCCTTCTTTCTTTTCTTAGCCTATCTGCCACTCTCTTCAGGATCTGTTCAATTGCCGGCTGGACCAGCAAGAACCGAACATGGAACAACAGACTGGTTTCAAATTGGGAAAGGAGTACATCAAGGCTGTTTATTGTCACCTTGACTATAACTTATATGCAGTGTACATCATACAAAATGCTGGGATGGATGAAACACAAGCTGCAATTAAGATATCTGGGAGAAACATAAACCACCTCTAATTTCAGTTGACATCACTCTACTGGCAGAAAGTAAAGAGGAAATAAAGAGACTCCTGATGAGCATCAAAGATGAGAGTGAAAAGCTGACTTAAAACTCAACATTCAGAAAATTAGGATCATGGCATCCAGTCCTATCACTTCATCACAAATAGATAAGGCAAAAAGTGGAAGCAGTGACAGACTTTATTTTCTTGTGCTCCAAAATCACTGTGGGCAGTGACTACAGTCATGAAATTTAAAAGATGCCTGCTCCTTGGAAGAAAAGTGATGACAAATCCAGACAGCATATTAAAAAGCAGAGACATCACTTTGCCAACAGAAGTCTGTATAGTCAAAGCTATGGTTTTTCCAGTAGTCATGTATGGGTGTGAGAGCTGGATCACAAAGCACTGAAGAATGGATGTTTTCCAACTGTGGTGCTGGAGACTTTTGAGAGTCTCCTGGACAGCAAGGAGGTAAAACTAAGTCAATCCTAGTCAATCCTGAATATTCTTTGGAAGGACTGATGCTGAAGCTCCAATAGTTTGCCACCTGATGCAAAGAGCCAATTCTTTGGAAAAGAGGGAAGACTGAAAGCAAAAGGAGAAGGTTGCAGCAGAGGATGATGTGGTGACTCAGTGGATGTGAATATGAGCAAATTCCAGGAGACAGCGCAGAAGAGCCTGGGATACTGCACTCCATGGAGTCACAAAGAGTCAGACGTGGTCTAGCAACTGAACAAGAACAATAAGAGCGATAAAAGTCTAGAAAGGCATTCCCAGTCTCTGTAAAGATGTACTATGAAGATGACACCACAATCACAGAGCTATGTTCATGTTCCCCACTGACAAATACAGCATCTTTTGAAACTGATGAGGCCCAGTATCTGTCTCATGAGCATTGGCACCCACATCTGTATCCTGGAATCTCTTTCCCATTTCTAAACACTGTGTGGTGGAACAAGCATAGTATCTCTGAATCTTTTTCTCATCTGTAAAATCGCAAGCAGCACCGTATCTTTAAAGAGCTGCCTGGGGATTAGAAAACATGGTGGACACTTTGTAAATGATGGAGTGTAGGAGACATATTAGAACCCACATGCAGGCACCTAAGAAAGAGAGCAACAAGGATTAATTGTGAAGACTGAAATTTTACTTTAATTTCATTTAAACTAGACACAAATAGAGAACATGAGGGAATCCTTTACAGGTTAAATATTTCATCTATTAAGGAAAGTTATTCTGAGAAATGTCCTCAGTACAAGTACTCCATGGGTAGTTCACAAGCAAAAATTATTCTCAGAAGCTTTTGAAAACAAACAGAAGAAGAGCTCATACTCAGGTATTGAGTTGATGTATTTTAAAACTTCACAAGATTTTTTTCCTAAAAATTAAGCAATGATTCTAATTATTACATCCAATTTTTCTAACTTAAAGAAGCAATAATATAAATTTAAATATGAGAAAAAACAAATCTCCACAATGAAGTCAGGTTCTCAGAATGACGATCTTCTGTGTGTTCAGGTCTATCTATGCTGTGCTTGGAGATGAAATTAATCTGAAAGGAATCCCTGTGTACAGATTTATTATTCCAGCTTTGGCTTTTGCATCTCCACTTCAAAATCCAGAGAACCACTGTTTCTGCACAGAAAAGATTATACCAAAAAACTGTGCCTTATATGGCGTGCTAGATATTGGCAAATGCAAAGAAGGTAAGATTTCAGTCACACGGTATGTCCTAATCTGCATTATTCTTTAAAATGTAAACTTCATCCAGGATGCTTTTCCACAAGAAATTAAAGTGAGAAAGCAATAGGGCAGAAAGGAACAGTGATGGTAGGAGGTTTTTGTTTTGACTTTTGTGTGTTCCAGTTGTTTCCGTGTTATAAAACTTGGTTATTATTAGGTATAATCATAGCAATACCTTCTGTGCAGCTCTGGAAAATGTCTCTTTAGGTACTATGCTCATTTTTTAATTGGGTTACTTATTTTTGTGTGTTTTGTGAATTCCTTGTATATTTTGGATGTTGCTCATTTACAGGCTATGTGTTTTGAAACTACTTTCTCCCACTCACAGGTAAACTTCATTTTTGACAGTTTCATTTGCTGTGCAGAATCTCTATGCTCCTTTTAGATTTCGAGTAAAATGAAAATAATTCTCAGAATACTTAAGACTCCCAACTTACCCATCTGACATGTTTCTAATTTTCTCTGCCCTAGAAAATGGTAAATAAAAACAAGTATATTTCAAGATGTCTCTGAAACAAGAGTTGATTCCAACATGAAATTTCGTGTCTATCTTATTTTGTTCACCTTCTTTACATTGGAGTGTATGATAATAAAGAAAGAAAAGTCTTAAATAAATCCTCAGACCACAGACATATCACTGCCTGAAACATAAAGGTATAATTTTTTATAGCTGATAAACAGAAGAAGAGCTCATACTCAGGTATTAGTTGATGATTTTAAAACTTCACAAGATTTTTTCCTAAAAATTAAGCAATGATTCTAATTATTACATCCAATTTTTCTAACTTAAAGAAGCAATAATATAAATTTAAATATGAGAAAAAACAAATCTCCACAATGAAGTCAGGTTCTCAGAATGACGATCTTCTGTGTGTTCAGGTCTATCTATGCTGTGCTTGGAGATGAAATTAATCTGAAAGGAATCCCTGTGTACAGATTTATTATTCCAGCTTTGGCTTTTGCATCTCCACTTCAAAATCCAGAGAACCACTGTTTCTGCACAGAAAAGATTATACCAAAAAACTGTGCCTTATATGGCGTGCTAGATATTGGCAAATGCAAAGAAGGTAAGATTTCAGTCACACGGTATGTCCTAATCTGCATTATTCTTTAAAATGTAAACTTCATCCAGGATGCTTTTCCACAAGAAATTAAAGTGAGAAAGCAATAGGGCAGAAAGGAACAGTGATGGTAGGAGGTTTTTGTTTTGACTTTTGTGTGTTCCAGTTGTTTCCGTGTTATAAAACTTGGTTATTATTAGGTATAATCATAGCAATACCTTCTGTGCAGCTCTGGAAAATGTCTCTTTAGGTACTATGCTCATTTTTTAATTGGGTTACTTATTTTTGTGTGTTTTGTGAATTCCTTGTATATTTTGGATGTTGCTCATTTACAGGCTATGTGTTTTGAAACTACTTTCTCCCACTCACAGGTAAACTTCATTTTTGACAGTTTCATTTGCTGTGCAGAATCTCTATGCTCCTTTTAGATTTCGAGTAAAATGAAAATAATTCTCAGAATACTTAAGACTCCCAACTTACCCATCTGACATGTTTCTAATTTTCTCTGCCCTAGAAAATGGTAAATAAAAACAAGTATATTTCAAGATGTCTCTGAAACAAGAGTTGATTCCAACATGAAATTTCGTGTCTATCTTATTTTGTTCACCTTCTTTACATTGGAGTGTATGATAATAAAGAAAGAAAAGTCTTAAATAAATCCTCAGACCACAGACATATCACTGCCTGAAACATAAAGGTATATGGCTATAAACCTTGTGTTTATAGCTAAAATTTACATATTGAAAATAAACACCTAAACAATGAGCAGACATCAATTGATTAGCTACTACAATGATGCAGAAATATATATTTTATTTTTGTTCAAAGGCAATCACAGATGTCATACTTGTCCCTCACTCTAATTCCCTGATTAGTATTCAGTGTCAAACTTGCATTCCTTTTTTTTAATTAAAAATCTTTGTTTTCAAGTAAATCTTTCCTGAGTGGTATGTAAAATATGGAAATGATTTATCCCAATTGTCTCTTAAAACTTACTTTCAGGAAAACCTGTGTACATTTCACTTCCTCATTTTCTACATCCAAGTCCTGAAATTGCCGAACCTATTCAAGGCTTAAGCTCAGATGAAGAAGAACACAGTACGTACTTAGATGTTGAACCTGTAAGCAAATACTTTATTTATCAAATTTGTTTGTTAAAAATTAAAAAAAAATAAAATGTCTCCTTTTTGTCAATCACATTAATATTGTATCACAATTTTGATAAATTACTTTTATTTTAATGAAAATTACAGTGATTTCTTGCTATTGTTGCTTATGAAGCATCAAGAGAATTTTAGTTTTTTAGCAAAGATCAGGAATAGCAATGATGGAAATGATTTTAATCGGCTTAAAATGATTTGCTATAAGTTACACTTTTAAATTTATTTTATACTTAACTGAAACTATTGCTTAATATGAAGGGACCCTGTAGATTGTGAGAGATTAAAAATTTGGGGGAATATATGTGCATTTGAGGCAAGATCAAAAATGTTTCTTAAGTGTCAAGAGAAATATATTTCCCATAGCATAAAAGTTTCAACTTTTAATTTATGCTAATATTTGCCTTTTCAATAGTTAAAGATGTTAATAATCAGGTTTCAGTTTAAATGATGACAGTAGTACATTATAATTATACTGATGATATGAGGATTCTGAGTATATATTTGACAATATATATAGTTTGGGATTTAAATTATGTGATTTCTAGGTTTGTCTACTGTTGCTGTCATTACTGATTCCCCAAAAGCAATTCAGGTAAATATCACAAAGTAACTAAACCTTGACATTATGTTGGGCACAGATTTATCTTACATTAATGTACTCATGAAATGTAATTATGCAGAATCATATATGCAATATTTAATATGTTATTTAAGTATTTAATTTTCCCAAGTTTGAAGTAACACGGTTTCACCTTAGGTTCTACATAAAAAAATAAGGTTTGGATGTTATTAAAGAATTTTTTAAAATACATTGATAACTATTTTAGTTTGTTCTCTTTTCAGATAACTGGATTTACTTTATGATTTGCAAAATGGCTGCAGATTAACATGATGGTCAAAGCCATCAAGAAAAATTGAGTGAGTCTCTTAAACAAGCATCATCTTGATTTTTAATATTTTCTTAGAAATATAGATACATCTATTAAGAAACTGGAAATAAAGTTTCAACTTCTGTTTGGCTTACTGTCATTAAATAATTATTAAATGCTTACTACTGTCATTTGTCATTTAGAGTTACATCTAGTGTATACTAAAATGGTATTTATACATAACAACAATGAATCAGTATTTCTAGCATTTCTCACTTTGTTAGTTGTCCAAATATTTTCAAGACAATAGTTTCTAGGATTCATTTTAGTTTCCTGAGTAAAATTCATTGACAGGGAAAACATATACTTAGAAAACATCAATCTAATGTCAAAAATCTGTAGTAGAAAGATCTGTAAGTGTGAAAGATGTATGAGAAATAGCAATATTAAAACTTAAATTATGCATTAGAAGAAACAAAAAGCAAGGAACTTAACCAAGTTGTAAGAGAAACTAATTTCTGACCATTTACTTTCTCTAGCAATTATTAATATTTCTGTCATATATGTGTAGTATACTAGTTATAATGTTATAATTATTTTCAATATTTATTACAGAGCATTAAAAAGTGTGAAGCAGAACTATATTATGCCTATTCTTTGGCTTAATGAGGCTAGTGTTTTTTTATGCATTAGTTACTAAAAGCAGTAAACTTCTTAGTATACAGAAAAAGCTTTTGATGCCTGAAAATAGAGTGCATATACAGTATTTGAGCTTTTCTTCCATTGGATCTATGGGTGAGTTTATATATTATTACTTATAGAATTATTCTTAGAGTACTAAATAACAATGAAGTCTCAGGATTATGTTAGATTTATGCATTTTCATAAATGTTAGACTTAAATATTTTTACTTTCATAATGCATTTATTGAATAACTTTTCTTGTCATAGTGCAAGTGTTAAAGTATATTTCACCTTAGGTTCTACATAAAAAAATAAGGTTTGGATGTTATTAAAGAATTTTTTAAAATACATTGATAACTATTTTAGTTTGTTCTCTTTTCAGATAACTGGATTTACTTTATGATTTGCAAAATGGCTGCAGATTAACATGATGGTCAAAGCCATCAAGAAAAATTGAGTGAGTCTCTTAAACAAGCATCATCTTGATTTTTAATATTTTCTTAGAAATATAGATACATCTATTAAGAAACTGGAAATAAAGTTTCAACTTCTGTTTGGCTTACTGTCATTAAATAATTATTAAATGCTTACTACTGTCATTTGTCATTTAGAGTTACATCTAGTGTATACTAAAATGGTATTTATACATAACAACAATGAATCAGTATTTCTAGCATTTCTCACTTTGTTAGTTGTCCAAATATTTTCAAGACAATAGTTTCTAGGATTCATTTTAGTTTCCTGAGTAAAATTCATTGACAGGGAAAACATATACTTAGAAAACATCAATCTAATGTCAAAAATCTGTAGTAGAAAGATCTGTAAGTGTGAAAGATGTATGAGAAATAGCAATATTAAAACTTAAATTATGCATTAGAAGAAACAAAAAGCAAGGAACTTAACCAAGTTGTAAGAGAAACTAATTTCTGACCATTTACTTTCTCTAGCAATTATTAATATTTCTGTCATATATGTGTAGTATACTAGTTATAATGTTATAATTATTTTCAATATTTATTACAGAGCATTAAAAGTGTGAAGCAGAACTATATTATGCCTATTCTTTGGCTTAATGAGGCTAGTGTTTTTTTATGCATTAGTTACTAAAAGCAGTAAACTTCTTAGTATACAGAAAAAGCTTTTGATGCCTGAAAATAGAGTGCATATACAGTATTTGAGCTTTTCTTCCATTGGATCTATGGGTGAGTTTATATATTATTACTTATAGAATTATTCTTAGAGTACTAAATAACAATGAAGTCTCAGGATTATGTTAGATTTATGCATTTTCATAAATGTTAGACTTAAATATTTTTACTTTCATAATGCATTTATTGAATAACTTTTCTTGTCATAGTGCAAGTGTTAGGAAAAAGTTATAAAAACTTGAAACTCCAAATAATTCAATGTGAATGTTGTAGTACTAATAAAAGCTACCCAAGTTTCTAATAGCCATGTTAGAACAGATGTAGGCAGTCTATCTAGTGCCTGAGAAGATATTTTTAGCATACATCATTAGATTAATAAACGTCGAATTAGGAAATGTATCTCATAAGTCTTTTGTGGAAGGAAAGAGTTGTTTCCCTCTCATTAGGAAACAACCTTTGGAAAATTGGACAATATTTTGATATGACTGTTGTACTGACCAATGAAATCAGATTAAAGAATGTTAGCTAACACTTTTGAAGGGAGAAATATTTTATTTCTCTCTCTAGATATTCTACCAGGCATTTATTGCCTTCTTTCATAGGCAAAGGCGATTCCAGCTAGTTTGTCTTACAGATAAAGATGACTAACTTCTATGTGCTGTTTTGATAAAAGAGGGATACAGATAAGGGGAGAGGTTTTGAGAATTCTGCTCCCATAAAATAACACTATTTATTAACTTGATTACAGGCTGGTACCATTGGTGATGAGAAGGCAGCAGTCAGAAATCAAGGCAGTCCAGAAATCAAGTAACTGGAAAACTAAACCCCCTTGGCCTGGTAGCAATCATCTTGCTCAGTGTTGGTGTGCTGATGTTTACTGCTTTTATGATTTCATACTGTGCATGTAGATAAAGTTAAGTATATAACAGCAACAATTTATGACTTCAGTAACATTAGTTTATATATAACTTGTTTTCATTTTATCAAAATGGTTATAAACTAGGCTTCAATTATTAATGAATATGGCTAGTCAACTATCCTGGTGGTGGACTGGCCCCAGGGGGCCCAGCATCAGGAGAAATGTGGGTAAGCCCTCTATTCCTGGGCATCCACCAACATAGATCAGCTCGAGCAAACAACTCCAGCAGTGCCTTAGCCCAGACCCCAGGTGGCACATTGACCAACACCTAGAAGCCAGTTAAGGTTTAAACTCTCAAGAGGTCCAGCAGTGGGAAAACTAGGGTGCCGGGCATATCCTCCAGTGTCCAATATGCAACTGGGGAAGAGAAGAGAAATAGCTCCAGAAAGAGAAGAGGCTGAGCTCAAGTGGAAAGGACTCTCGAGTTGTGGATGTGTGATGGCAAAAGTAAAGTACAAGGCAATAAAGAATGATGCTGCATAGTAACCTGAAATGTTAGGTCCACGAATCATTGTAACTTGGATGTGGTCCAACAGGAGATGGCAAGAGTAAACATCAACATTTTGAAAATCATCGACCTAAAATGGATGAGAGTAGGCGAATTTAGTTCAGATGAACATTATATCTATTACTGTGGGCAAGAATTTCTTAAAAGAATAAAAGTAGCCCTCATAGTCAATAAAAGAGTTCAAAACACAGTACTTGGGTGCAATCTCAAAAACAAAATGGTCTTAGTTGATTTACAAGGCAAACCATTCAGCATCATGGTAATGCAAATCTATGCCACAACCATTACAGATAAAGATGACTAACTTCTATGTGCTGTTTTGATAAAAGGGATACAGATAAGGGAGAGGTTTTGAGAATTCTGCTCCCATAAAATAACACTATTTATTAACTTGATTACAGGCTGGTACCATTGGTGATGAGAAGGCAGCAGTCAGAAATCAAGGCAGTCCAGAAATCAAGTAACTGGAAAACTAAACCCCCTTGGCCTGGTAGCAATCATCTTGCTCAGTGTTGGTGTGCTGATGTTTACTGCTTTTATGATTTCATACTGTGCATGTAGATAAAGTTAAGTATATAACAGCAACAATTTATGACTTCAGTAACATTAGTTTATATATAACTTGTTTTCATTTTATCAAAATGGTTATAAACTAGGCTTCAATTATTAATGAATATGGCTAGTCAACTATCCTGGTGGTGGACTGGCCCCAGGGGACCCAGCATCAGGAGAAATGTGGGTAAGCCCTCTATTCCTGGGCATCCACCAACATAGATCAGCTCCAGCAAACAACTCCAGCAGGGCCTTAGCCCAGACCCCCGGGTGGCACATTGACCAACACCTAGAAGCCAGTTAAGGTTTAAACTCTCAAGAGGTCCAGCAGTGGGAAAACTAGGGTGCCGGGCATATCCTCCAGTGTCCAATATGCAACTGGGGAAGAGAAGAGAAATAGCTCCAGAAAGAGAAGAGGCTGAGCTCAAGTGGAAAGGACTCTCGAGTTGTGGATGTGTGATGGCAAAAGTAAAGTACAAGGCAATAAAGAATGATGCTGCATAGTAACCTGAAATGTTAGGTCCACGAATCATTGTAACTTGGATGTGGTCCAACAGGAGATGGCAAGAGTAAACATCAACATTTTGAAAATCATCGACCTAAAATGGATGAGAGTAGGCGAATTTAGTTCAGATGAACATTATATCTATTACTGTGGGCAAGAATTTCTTAAAAGAATAAAAGTAGCCCTCATAGTCAATAAAAGAGTTCAAAACACAGTACTTGGGTGCAATCTCAAAAACAAAATGGTCTTAGTTGATTTACAAGGCAAACCATTCAGCATCATGGTAATGCAAATCTATGCCACAACCACTAAAGCTGAAGAAGCTGAAGCTGAATGATTACATGAAAATCTACAAGACCTTCTAGACCTAATACCCCCAAAAGATGTCCTTTTCATCACAGGGAACTGAAAGGCAAAAGTAGGAAGTCAAAAGATACCTGGAGTAACAGGCAAGTTTGGCCCTGGAGTAGAAAACAAAGCAGGGCAAAGGCTAAGAGAGTTTTTGTCAAGAGAATGCACTGGTTAGAGAAACACCCTTTTCCAACAACAGAAGCGATGACTCTACACATGACATCACCAGATGGTCAATACAGAAATCAGATTGACTATATTCTTCAGCAAAAACAAGTCCTAGAGCTAACTGTGGCTCAGACCCATAAGCTCCTTATTGCAAAATGCAGACTCAAATTAAAGAAAGTAGGTAAAACTAATAGACCATTCAGGTATGAGCTAAATCAAATCCCTTATGATTATACAGTGGAGGTGATGAATAGATTCAAGGGATTAGATCTGATAGAGAGAGTGCCTGAAGAAAATGGATGGAGGTTTCTAACAATGTACAGAAGACAGTGATCAAAACCCTCCCCAAGAAAAAGAAATGCAAGAAGGCAAAGTGGTTGTCCGAGGAGGCCTGACAAACAGCTTAGAAAAGAAGAAAAGTCAAAGGCAAAACAGAAAGGAAAGATAAACCCAACTGAATGCAGAGTTCCAGAGAATAGCAAGGAGAATAAAAAAGCATTCTAAAGTAAACAATGCAAGGAAACAGAGAAAAACAATAAAACAGGGAAGACTAGAGATCTCGTCAAGAAAATTAAGTGATTCCAAGGGAATATTTCATGCAAAGATGGGCACAATAAAGGACAGAAATGACAAGGACCTAACAGAAGCAGAAGAGATTAACAAAAGGTGGCAAGAATATACACAAGAACTGTAGCCAAAGTTCTTAATGACTCAGAAACCATGATGGTGTGGCTACTCATCTAAAGTCAAATGTTCTGGAGTCACTATATTTCATCTTTATTCTGGGAGGAATGGGCTAAATTATTGAAGTGGCACCTCTGGCAAGTTAGAATACTGTATGAAAGCTATACATGTACTAAGTTTTTATTTCTTACTTGTTTCTAGCATGTTTTTTTCATAGTGAATGATTACAAACGACCTTCTAGACCTAATACCCCAAAAGATGTCCTTTTCATCACAGGGAACTGAAAGGCAAAAGTAGGAAGTCAAAAGATACCTGGAGTAACAGGCAAGTTTGGCCCTGGAGTAGAAAACAAAGCAGGGCAAAGGCTAAGAGAGTTTTTGTCAAGAGAATGCACTGGTTAGAGAAACACCCTTTTCCAACAACAGAAGCGATGACTCTACACATGACATCACCAGATGGTCAATACAGAAATCAGATTGACTATATTCTTCAGCAAAAACAAGTCCTAGAGCTAACTGTGGCTCAGACCCATAAGCTCCTTATTGCAAAATGCAGACTCAAATTAAAGAAAGTAGGTAAAACTAATAGACCATTCAGGTATGAGCTAAATCAAATCCCTTATGATTATACAGTGGAGGTGATGAATAGATTCAAGGGATTAGATCTGATAGAGAGAGTGCCTGAAGAAAATGGATGGAGGTTTCTAACAATGTACAGAAGACAGTGATCAAAACCCTCCCCAAGAAAAAGAAATGCAAGAAGGCAAAGTGGTTGTCCGAGGAGGCCTGACAAACAGCTTAGAAAAGAAGAAAAGTCAAAGGCAAAACAGAAAGGAAAGATAAACCCAACTGAATGCAGAGTTCCAGAGAATAGCAAGGAGAATAAAAAAGCATTCTAAAGTAAACAATGCAAGGAAACAGAGAAAAACAATAAAACAGGGAAGACTAGAGATCTCGTCAAGAAAATTAAGTGATTCCAAGGGAATATTTCATGCAAAGATGGGCACAATAAAGGACAGAAATGACAAGGACCTAACAGAAGCAGAAGAGATTAACAAAAGGTGGCAAGAATATACACAAGAACTGTAGCCAAAGTTCTTAATGACTCAGAAACCATGATGGTGTGGCTACTCATCTAAAGTCAAATGTTCTGGAGTCACTATATTTCATCTTTATTCTGGGAGGAATGGGCTAAATTATTGAAGTGGCACCTCTGGCAAGTTAGAATACTGTATGAAAGCTATACATGTACTAAGTTTTTATTTCTTACTTGTTTCTAGCATGTTATTTTAAAAAACACAAATAATTAATATATCTGACTGAAATTATGTGAAAGTGAAAATTATAGATATTTAAGGAGACAGAAATTGACAAGGGAAAACAAAACAGAATGAAATAAAGGTTGGTTAAGCTAGATATTGGTGTGAATTTTAAAAAAGTAGATATAAAATCAGATAAAAATATGCTATTTTAAATGAATATAGCATATAATATAAAACTAGAGCTGCTGCATATAGACATGCTGTCCAAAATCACATGTACCCTGGATGTTTAGTGTGCAAGCCCTGATGAATAGTAACAATTCAGGAGCTAGAAATGAATACAAAAGCACAAGAAAATAGAATAAAAATAAAGTTCAACTCAGTAAAACCAAGTTACTGGAGTTTAAAGGACAAAAGATCAGATTACTGTGAATGAGTAAGAGTTTTAGCAAAACTGAAGAAGCTGTTCAGGCTCTGTGATTTAGGTATTAGTGCCCATTTCCCCTTGTACATAGAGGAGTGAATGCCTGGCCCTGTTTTTTGTATATGGAGGCCTTTCTTTAATAATCATTGGTGGCACTCTTATGACCCGAGGGTCGTGGATTCTCCACCAACCCATAGGTTCTATCCACCTTTCCTTCCTGGAGTATTAAAAAAATATGGCATCTAAATTAAAGCGATATACTTACTATGAAAAAAATCACAATTTTAAAACAAGTGTTCTTACTCCATTTCCAATCAGATTGCTGACAATAAGCCGTCTTACATAGAAATTCTGGAGCTGACACTGATACCTACTGGCCTTTTTAATGTGCCCAAATAATGCTATTTTACATGAATTATCACAACTAACCTCTAACAAAATTGTATGAGTTTCGAATAGCCATGGATCCATCAGCATTATCTTTTGGAGACATTATAGAAAATTGTACATTGTATCAGTGTAAAACTGTCTACTTTCAAAGTGTGAATCAGTCAAATTGAAAATGTAAAAAAGCAAAGTGGCATTTCTGGACCAATATTTTTGTGTGTGAGACTGAAAGCTTAGGGCGAGGAAGGCAACTTGATCTTTATTCTGATGCTTATTGACGATATTTATTACTTAAAAAGAAGACTGAACATTCTGCCTACGATCTATCTGGAAAGAATGTATTCAAAATGCTAACTTAAAATACATTCATGTTATAAGAAATAAAGGAAATATGGCATTAACTTTAAGACCAGTCATTAGTCCAGTAACAAATTATGATTAAACACAGTAATTCATATGACCATTTATATAAAAGACAAAAAGATCATCTACTTAAAAGCCAAAATAAAACAAAAAGTTATTCTAGTGGGAAAATAAGCTTTTCAAATTGAAGTATAGCAGTGATAGATAATGGCAGATAGCTCATGGTGAACAATAAGTTCTGGATCTCCAAAGCGGGCTCAGTAACTCAGAGCTCCGTGTGACTAAGTTTATTAAAGTGACACGGAGAGAGAAGGCTTTCGGCAAAAGGCACTGGAAGTGAGTAGAATACCCCTGCAGCCAGTTTCAGCAGGGCATTATATACTTCATAGTTTACATAAACACCTTAAGGATAAGAGCCACACCCAGCTCATACATCCTGAAATATCATTGGCATAGGATAAGTCAAAGAATGGTCTCCAGATATCATTAGCAGTTAAGACTAGCGGAGACATCCTAAGCAAAATATTTTGTGTCTATAAAACAACTGACGCAGATTTTGGAGAAGAAGAGCAGGCTTCTAGATAAGACATATTATTTCAGGTATAGTCATTGACATGGACTTTAAGGAAATGTTATTGTAAGTAAGATGTGTTATTTTGGCTGCATAGGTGATAACCCCAACTTTAGAGAAAGTTACTTTCCAGCAGAGCAGATTTTTATCCTTTCTAGCACAGAGGTTACAAAATGTTTGTTCCCCCTCTTCCTCCTCCTCCCTGGGGACCCCTGGCCTCCCTACAAATTCTGCCTATTCATCGTTTCAGTAGTTGTAAAGATTTTGGTATTATTCTCTACTAAAATTATATAATCTATTTCATCAGTGCTTAATGAGCCCTGAATGTCCAGTACCTTGGGTCTCTATGTCCCTCAAAGTAAAAGACTGAAAACTTTCCAGAGTGCCTCTGTCAACAAACATACTGGTTTGGCTTAAACATCCAATAGTTAAAAGTAAAGTTACTGTTCTTTATACAATATGTCATTTATTCTTTAAAAATAGAGAAGAAAATTTTCCTATGTAGATTACTTGATTTACTAGATTTAGCAGAATCACAGATATAGATTTCCTTCAACAGGCCTCAGTTTCAAATAGTATAATAATTATGCCTTTGGCAAGATTTATAAACAATTGAAAACAAGGAGATGGAGGTATAGAGGGAATAAAGCAAAGATGGTAGAGTGAATGTGTAGTTTTACTCAATGGATCACAAAGGGAACAAACCATCTTTTCAAAAGAAGTAGTTTATATAGCACTAAACAGAGGATGGTCTAAAGAGACTGTAAAGAGTGAAATGCTCATCCAGAGCAGGTTTAAAGGGCTACCCCTCCTTATCTGGCTGAGGGAAGCTCTAGAAGCTGGGAAGCAGCCTCCCATGTATCCTGCAATGGGAAAATAACTGCCTTATCCATCAAGTGCATCAGAGAAATTGTCTCTACAACTATAGAAAAGAGACTTATTTCTAGAAAATACAGTATCTTCACTATATAGAATTTGAGTATTAAAATTATTATTAAAATTGTTCCATGACTTTCTGATAATTACTCATCTTTTTTCTTTCCAGGAAGAATATGGATGCAATTTGATGAACCAGCTGTCAGGGCTTTTCTTTTTTTTTTTTAATGGTGCATATTTGTCTTACAATGTTGCATTAGCTTTACGTGTGCAGCTAAGTGACTGTTATACATTTTTACAGAGTTTTCATATTTAAATATGTATACATAATCCCCAAACAGCTATAGGTATATCCCTGACTCCTCTCCCCTGAGCCCTCCCTCCCTTCTGCCCCTTCCCATCCAGGGCTTTTCTTATTATCAAGCTAAATAAGGCTAGACTGATTGTTTTATTTTTGCAAAACACATCTTATCTTACAGTTGAAGAAGTGGCTGCACCTTTTTTTTCCCCCCGCACTGAGCACCATCACATCTCTAAAAGATTATGAAGAGGTCATTAAAACCACACTTTGAACAACAAGAAAAAAACCACCTTTTAAAATTCAACATGTTCCCAACAGAATGGATTTCAGTTTCTACAGATGTGACATGAGCATAATCCAGTTATTTATACTTTGTACCGATTCACTGATTTAGTCCCTGTTGCTAAATTCATTCTGAACAAATCCTGGACCCTGAGCATGTGTATTTCTCTTAAAAGGGAAAACATCACTATCCTCATGAGTGTCCCTTCAACACAGAGACCCCAGGACTGTCAGGATACTGAATTTGAACAACTATTTTGAAAGATACTTGAAAATGGAAACTAAATGACTGGTCTATGAACCATTTACTATACACTACTTAAGTTTCTTTTCTATGGAATCCTTTGTACACCATCAGCAAAACATTATAGCCATGTTCTTTATAACAATATGGGTTTAAATTTTGTCAATGGTTTTGCATTTGGATATATTTGAGGAATTTAGCATTTTCCATTTTCTTCAGCTTTTCTGGAAATCTCAGCAAATTTCCATGTTTCTACACAGCTACGTTCAACTTACACTTGGTAGCCTCAGAATGTTACACTAATGCTAAGAGATGCAAATGATAATATAGAAATTATTGTGCAGAAGATTATGAGCTGTAAAATGTGCATTCATAGATATTTACTGTAGTATTTCTTGCTTTCAATCACCTCAGAAACACTGATCTCAAACATTAAAATGTTTTTCTAAAATCCTGTGCCCTGTCTAGTACCCACTGTGTCAAAAAACATTTACTCTAATTTTCTAGTTATTCTATCCAAATTTTTAACTGATCATGGCATGGCTGAGTATGATCAGTAGCTTATTCTTAAAAAAGAAGCAACAGCTTTCCTTGACATGTGCTGAGAAACTATCACTACTGTTACTTTGTTTGCAGATATGTATTTATGTATATGTGTATGTGTGCATGTATGAATGCTTCACAATGGGTGAGGGGAAGGGGAGGGCTTCCCTGGGTTTCCCTGGTGTTCACACAGTAAAGAATCTGCCTGCGATTCAAGAAACCCAGGTTTGATCCCTGGGTCGCAAAGAATGCCAACCTGCTCCAGTATTCTTGCCTGGAAAATTTCATGGACAGAGGAATCTAATGGGCTATATAGATACCATGGGGTCACAAAGACTGAATGAGCAACACTTTCACATATGTAGATATCTTATGCAGATACTAGAGTATAAATTAATAAATTCTGTCCTTCTTTAATGCCAGTTTATGCAAGAGTTAAAAAAAGGGGAAAGTATAAGTTGATTATCTACATGTTTGTAATCACTACTGATCAAACATCTGCTTCTTTGTTTCCTCTTCTACACTCCCCTTTTCTCCCTCATAGTGAGTTTATATCAGTTATTCACTTAATATTTTCTTCCTATTAAGTTGAATATGCAACCATGAAATAATCCACTTCTCCCACTGGAACCAAAAACAATTAACCATTAACTAGAAATCTTAATTTCTGATAAATATCTCTCAAAATATTTTGAACAAGTCTGACTGTTTCAAGTTGTTTCTAACAACATTTGTCAGCTTTTATTGTATAATCTGGCCACTTAATCATTTCAGGCACTTAATTTATCTCAACAAGATGAAAATACTTAGAATGTAGGACCAAATGATTTAAGTTTCTTAAACTTAGCCTTTGGCACATCTAGTTTAATCAATATTTATTATTATAGCAAATTATTGAATCATAAAAGACAAAGCAATGTGAGATGTACTCTTGGAATGAAAATGTTCATTTCTTTTTAATTCTTTTTCTAAGACATCTCTCCTAATGGGCAAGTACTGGTACAGGTTAAAGGAATTTGTTTTGTGGTAATAATCAAAGTGAAACAAATTCATCCCCCCCACACACAAATTCACCATTATAGCTACAGTGTGTTCTGGGGGTTGAGGGTATGTATTTACCTATCTTTATATCCCCACAACGTAATTCAGAGTCTCTGTTCTATTTAGGCTTAGTAAATGTCTCTCATGGAATTTTTCAACATTAATTTCAAAATAATGCTTCACAATGGGTGAGGGGAAGGGGAGGGCTTCCCTGGGTTTCCCTGGTGTTCACACAGTAAAGAATCTGCCTGCGATTCAAGAAACCCAGGTTTGATCCCTGGGTCGCAAAGAATGCCAACCTGCTCCAGTATTCTTGCCTGGAAAATTTCATGGACAGAGGAATCTAATGGGCTATATAGATACCATGGGGTCACAAAGACTGAATGAGCAACACTTTCACATATGTAGATATCTTATGCAGATACTAGAGTATAAATTAATAAATTCTGTCCTTCTTTAATGCCAGTTTATGCAAGAGTTAAAAAAAGGGGAAAGTATAAGTTGATTATCTACATGTTTGTAATCACTACTGATCAAACATCTGCTTCTTTGTTTCCTCTTCTACACTCCCCTTTTCTCCCTCATAGTGAGTTTATATCAGTTATTCACTTAATATTTTCTTCCTATTAAGTTGAATATGCAACCATGAAATAATCCACTTCTCCCACTGGAACCAAAAACAATTAACCATTAACTAGAAATCTTAATTTCTGATAAATATCTCTCAAAATATTTTGAACAAGTCTGACTGTTTCAAGTTGTTTCTAACAACATTTGTCAGCTTTTATTGTATAATCTGGCCACTTAATCATTTCAGGCACTTAATTTATCTCAACAAGATGAAAATACTTAGAATGTAGGACCAAATGATTTAAGTTTCTTAAACTTAGCCTTTGGCACATCTAGTTTAATCAATATTTATTATTATAGCAAATTATTGAATCATAAAAGACAAAGCAATGTGAGATGTACTCTTGGAATGAAAATGTTCATTTCTTTTTAATTCTTTTTCTAAGACATCTCTCCTAATGGGCAAGTACTGGTACAGGTTAAAGGAATTTGTTTTGTGGTAATAATCAAAGTGAAACAAATTCATCCCCCCCACACACAAATTCACCATTATAGCTACAGTGTGTTCTGGGGGTTGAGGGTATGTATTTACCTATCTTTATATCCCCACAACGTAATTCAGAGTCTCTGTTCTATTTAGGCTTAGTAAATGTCTCTCATGGAATTTTTCAACATTAATCATCAAGGATAAACCCTTATTGCATTCAACTTTACTTAATTAACTGCCTTCTTTACCACAGAAATAAAGGGTTAGAAAACTTAAGAATAGTAGTTATTGTCCACATCTTTTATGTATAATGTATAGATCATTTAAAATGGAAAGAATTTAAAAGTCAATATGAATACAAATGGTAACACATACTTCCAGGTGGAGGTTTCAAATATGAAATAGAATCAGTGAGTATAAATTTTAAAAAATCTGTCCTACTTTAATGCCAGTTCATGCAGGAGTTAAAAGAAGGGCCAAGTATAAATCAATTACCTATGTATTTCCAATCGCTCCAAAGCAGAGTCATCTATTTCAAATAAGATGATCAGAATTGCAGAGAAAATAGCAGCAGCAACAAAACCAGGGTTACACATGTCCTATTCAATGTACTAACCATGAAAAATGCATACAAGAATAAATGTTTTGAATTAGAGTTGGGAAGAAAGAAGGTACTATGAGCTTTGATTTTAAGTATAGTTAGATACAGTTTATTATTCTCCTAGAAGAAAAGCAAAGATCACCTGTGCCTATTTGTTTAAGAATTAAGGTTTAAAATGCAAGGGGAATCAAAATGAGGTAAGTAAAATCAGAGGTGAGCCTCTGTATACTAAGAAATAGAAGTAGAGTGTAATGTGAAGCAATACTTTTTGGGAAAGTAATATAATGAAGATGAACAAAGTTAAATACAAAATTATTAAAAAGTAGTGAACAGAAAGGAAGCACAAGGAATGTACTTTTCACAAAGGCATTTCTGTTTTGCACATTTATTTAATTTTGTTAGTACACTCTTTTAGGAAAAAACCCCAGCAAAACCACTGTTGAGTTTGTTTGCAGTGCTATGAGTCATGGGGGTGAAGAAATTCCTTTCTAAGCAGTACATTGCTGCAAATAAACTGTCCAGTGTCTCGATATTGCTAACTCTGCTAATTTCGTAAGAATAAACTTGAGTTCTTTATACAGAGAGAAATATACTATGCTTCTCTTAAGCAGTGAAGTATTCTTTGTGGGTTTAAAAGATGTTATTTAAGAACTTTGTGCAAAACTGAGAAGTAGTGAAGTAGGAATTGGAGGATTAAATAATGGCCATAATATAAAATACATGAGCATCAAGCATGAAGTTAAAAGTATCTAAGAGAGGACTTCCCCTGGTGGTCCAGTGGGTAAGGACACCGCCTTGCAGTGCAGGGGGCGCCTGTTTGAGCCCTGGCTTGGGAAGAGCCCTCGTGCCCACGGAGCGGCTGGACTGATGTGTCCAATCACCGAGCCGGAGCTCTGGAGCGCACGCGCCCAGTGCCGGCGCTCTGAAATGACAGACGCCACCGCGATGGGAGGCCCACAGGAGCCAAAGAACAAAGACGGATGATCATAGAGAAACAAAGACCAATAGAAGTGGCCCGCCCGCTCCCCTCCCTCCCCAACCCAACCCCCACCCAAAACTAAATAAATAAATAAATCTTAAAAAAAAAAAAAAAAGTCTAAGAAGAAACTGGAAGCAAAACAAACCAGGGGCAGACATAGACTGAATAGGCCAGAAACTCAGATAGAAAACCTTGGAGAGAGACTGTTGGTTACAAAACTAGGAAAAGACACTAATAAAGTGGAAAAATGCTCCAATGTTTCAATCATGACTTAGAAGTACTTCCTCTACCTTCTTCAATAAGAATAAAGAGATAACATGAAAATACTGATTCACACTTGAATGTATTATTTAAAAAAGAGTCCTGTTAGTACCTATTATCATAGGAGCATGACTCAATTGCTGGTGTTTTTAGGAACCGCATTTAGGTTAATAAAGGCTGTTATTAGAACCTTTGATTGTATTTCAGATAATTTTTAAATCTATCCAATGTTGGGAAGGCAGTCGTAGATAATGTCCATTCACAGACTTATCTGGGGAGCTTAAGTTAATCCTGTGTGTGTGCATGCTCACTGTAGTCATGTCTGAGCCCACCAGGCTCCTCTATCCATGGGAATTCCTAGGTAAAAATCCTGGAGTGAACTGCCATGCTCTCCTCCGGGGGATCTTTCTGACCCAGGGATTGAACCTCATCTCCTGTGTCTCCTGCATTACAGGTGGATTCTTTACAGGTCAGCCACCTGGGAAGCCCTAAATTAATCTTAAGCTTCTCATTATGTAATCCTAAATTTCCTGTTGTTTCAGTCTCAGGGTCAAGTTCACTGTGAACTTCTGTTTTATTTCACTTGTCACAAGACTATAAATGAAACCTAAGAAGATTAGGTTGGTGGTGTTGCTAGAAAAACTAACAGTGGGGTACTCAAAACTGAAGGATGGGCCTTAAACACATTCAGTGGTGTCTCATTATATTGATATTCATTTGTGGAGCAAACAGAGGAATTTCTAGCTATTAATATTTCTTCTCATACCCACTGTGTACCAAGGATCATAATCATTGTAGAGGTTCAAGAAACTCAACAAATGCCCTTTTTATTTTGATATATACATTTTCAAACTATTTTCATGAAATTCTGTTTGGTGAGAGAACTTCAAGAAATGATTTTTAAAATATTAGTCAGTCATAAGGATAGGTGAATGAATCATGATCAAAAGTAAGAAAAACATTTACCAAAAGGACTTGTAGAGGAATGTCAAGGTAAGGAAACTGACACTCCACTATCAGGCCGAAAAACACAAGGAGTTTTAATGATAGGTTATTTTGCCATTTTAAAAAATTTTTCATTTATTTCTAAGTAGGAAACTTCAGTAAAAAACTGAATATGAGGGCTTCCCTGATGGCTCAGTGGTAAAGAATCAGTCTGCCACTGTAGGAGAAACAGGTTAGATCCCTGATCTGGCAAGATTCCACACGCCACAGAGCAACTAAATTCTTGTACCACAAGTACTGAGCCCGCCTGCCTACAGCCTGTGTGCTGCAAGAGAAACCACCACAATGAGAAGCTGCTATACTACAACTAGAGAGAAGCCCCCACTCACCACAACTAGAGAAAAGTCCACACAGTAACAAAGACCCATCACAACCAAAAATGAATAAATAAATTTAAAAAACTGAGTGTCAATATGTACAGTATATAGACTTGTGGAATAGGGTAGCAGCTAGTTACATGTCACTATTTAGCATCTGAAATGCAGGTAGTACAAACCAAAATGTGCTCTAGGTATTAAATACACACTTGATCTTGAGATTTTATTGATTTTTATACTGATGATATGTAAAAATGATGTTACTTTGGATATACTGAGTTAAATAAATATAACTCATATTTTTATTTCTTTTAAATATAGCTACTGAAGAATTTAAAAATTACATGTATGCAAATTTCTGGATTGACTGGCAAACAAAATGGCATGGTAGAAGGACCTCAGCTCAACTCTCCTTTCACAAAGATCTAAACCATAGATAACTGCTAAACAATCATTCACAAAAAAAATATTCTAAAACCTTCAAAAACACATAGTGTACATCTAAAGACAAAGCCACAACAAGACAGAAAGAGGGGCAGAATTGTGATAAAACTGAATCTTATACCCACCAGATAGGTAAACTCTAAACTGCAAAATAATTATAACAGCATTTTTCCCTCTAGGACGGAAAGTCCTGAGCCCCACAGCAAGCTTCCCAGCCTGGGGATCTATCAAAGCGAGGAGGCGGTCACCAGAGACTCTGGCTTCAAAGGCTAGTGATGCTTGATTGCAGGAATTTTATTGGATTGGAGGGAACAGAAATTCCATTCTTGGAGGGCACACTCACTGTCCTGTGCACACCAAGACTCAGGGGAAAAAAGCAGTGACCCCCTAATACACTGGGTAAGGCCTTACTGTATGCATCAGAGAGCCTGCTGAGGAGTCAGGGGACAGCTGTGGCTCACTGGAAATAAAGACACTGCCAGTGGAAACTCTGGCAAGTACTCCTTGGCATGAGCCCTCCTGGAGACCACTGTTTTCTCCTTAAGAACTAGGCTCACCCAACATCCTGTATTGTAGGCTTCTGAGCTGGGACATCATAGGCCAAACAACCAGAAAAGTAGGAATACAGCCCCATTCATCAGCATAAAGGTTGCTTAAGGTCTTCCAGAACATGGCCCTGGCTACCAGAGGACAAAACCCAGGTCCACATACAAGGAACAAGACCATTCTACCAGGAGGCACATGCAAGCCTCTAAGACAGTCTGTAAAATGATGCTGGGAAAGTGCTGCACTCAATATGCCAGCAAATCTGGAAAACTCAGGAGTGGCCACAGGATTAGAAGAGGTCAGTTTTCATTCCAAATGCAAAGGGCAATGGCAAAGAATGTTCTAACAAATGTATAATTGCATTCATGCTAGCAATGGCAAATTGAATGTTCTCCAGAGCTCATATTTTTATTTCTTTTAAATATAGCTACTGAAGAATTTAAAAATTACATGTATGCAAATTTCTGGATTGACTGGCAAACAAAATGGCATGGTAGAAGGACCTCAGCTCAACTCTCCTTTCACAAAGATCTAAACCATAGATAACTGCTAAACAATCATTCACAAAAAAAATATTCTAAAACCTTCAAAAACACATAGTGTACATCTAAAGACAAAGCCACAACAAGACAGAAAGAGGGGCAGAATTGTGATAAAACTGAATCTTATACCCACCAGATAGGTAAACTCTAAACTGCAAAATAATTATAACAGCATTTTTCCCTCTAGGACGGAAAGTCCTGAGCCCCACAGCAAGCTTCCCAGCCTGGGGATCTATCAAAGCGAGGAGGCGGTCACCAGAGACTCTGGCTTCAAAGGCTAGTGATGCTTGATTGCAGGAATTTTATTGGATTGGAGGGAACAGAAATTCCATTCTTGGAGGGCACACTCACTGTCCTGTGCACACCAAGACTCAGGGGAAAAAAGCAGTGACCCCCTAATACACTGGGTAAGGCCTTACTGTATGCATCAGAGAGCCTGCTGAGGAGTCAGGGGACAGCTGTGGCTCACTGGAAATAAAGACACTGCCAGTGGAAACTCTGGCAAGTACTCCTTGGCATGAGCCCTCCTGGAGACCACTGTTTTCTCCTTAAGAACTAGGCTCACCCAACATCCTGTATTGTAGGCTTCTGAGCTGGGACATCATAGGCCAAACAACCAGAAAAGTAGGAATACAGCCCCATTCATCAGCATAAAGGTTGCTTAAGGTCTTCCAGAACATGGCCCTGGCTACCAGAGGGACAAAACCCAGGTCCACATACAAGGAACAAGACCATTCTACCAGGAGGCACATGCAAGCCTCTAAGACAGTCTGTAAAATGATGCTGGGAAAGTGCTGCACTCAATATGCCAGCAAATCTGGAAAACTCAGGAGTGGCCACAGGATTAGAAGAGGTCAGTTTTCATTCCAAATGCAAAGGGCAATGGCAAAGAATGTTCTAACAAATGTATAATTGCATTCATGCTAGCAAGGTGATGCTCAAAACTCTTCAAGGTAGGTTTCAGCAGTATGTGAACTGAGAACTTCCAGCGAGCTGGAATTTCATGCAAGCTGGTTTAGAAAATACAGGGGAACCAGAGATCTAATTGCCAACTTTCACTGGATCTTAGAGAAAGTAAGGGAATTTCAGAAAAACATCTGCTTCACTGATTACACAAAAGCCTTTGACTGTGTGGATCGTAACAAAACTGTGGAAAATTCTTAAAGAGATGGGAGTACAAGATGTTCCTGTCTGTCTCCTGAGAACCCTATATTTGTCAAGAAGCAACAGGTATAACCAGACGTGGAATAACTATTTCAAAATTGGGGAAGAACTATGATAAGGCTGCATACTGTCACCCAGTTTACTTAACTTATTTGCAGAGTACATCATGTGAACTGTCAGGCTGGATGAACCATTACCTGGAGTCAAGATTGCTGGGATAACAACCTCAGATATGCAGATGATACCACTCTAATGGCAGAAGCTGAAGTAGAACTAAAGAGCTTCCTGATGAGCATGAAAAATCTAGCTTAAAACTCAATATTTAAAGAAAACTAAGATCATGGCAACTGGTCCCATCACTTCATAACAAAGAGATGGGAAAAGTGGAGGCAGTGACAGATTTTATTTTCTTGGGCTCCAAAGTCAATGCAGATGGTGACTGCAGCCATGAAATTAAAAGACACTTGCTCCTTGGAAGGAAAGCTATGACAAACCTAGACAGCACATTATAAAGCAGAGACATCACTTTGTCCACAAATATGTGTATATTCAAAGCTACAGTTTTTCCAATAGTTATGTACAGATGTGAGAGTTGAACCATAAAGAAGTTGAACACCAAAGATTTGATGCTTTGGAACTGTGGTGCTAGAGAAGATCCTTGAGAGTTCTCTGGACAGCTAGTAGACCAAGCCAGTCAATCCTAGAGGAAATCAACCCTGACTGACTATTCATTGAAGGACTAATGCTGAAGATCCCACACTTTGACCACCTGATGGCCAATGAAGAGTTGATTCATGGGAAAAGACCCTGATGCTGGGAAAGAATGAAGTCAAAAGGTGAAGGGCAGGTAAAAAAGATGAAGGAGGTAGCAGAGAATGAGAAGGTTAGATAGCATCACTGACTCAGTGGCTACAAATTTAAGCAAAGTCTGGGAGATAGCAAAGAATAGGGGAGCCCTGTGTGCTACAGTGCATGGGGTCACAAAGAATTGGACACAACTTAGCAACTGAACAACAATAACCACAGCATAGGCAATAGGGGTCTATTAATTTTTGCAAGGGTGCAAGAATTTTTCAATATTGGCAAAACTATCTCTGTAATATATGACATCAACAAACTGAAGAATAAAAACCACATGATCATCTCAATAGATGCAGATAAAACTTAACAAAATTCAACATCCATCTGTGATTAAAAAAAAAAAAAAAACTCTCCAGATACTGAGTATGTAGGAAAACTACCTGAATATAATAAAGGCCACATACAACAAAAATACAATAACACCACACTCAATAGTGAAAAGATGAAAGCATTTCCCCTATAATCAGGAAAAGACAAGGATGTCCAGTTTCACAACTGTCAACATAGTCTTGGTACATTGGTATGTCATACAAACATAATCTCAGTATGAGAGCCATATCAATCTAAGGCAAAGAAAAGGAATCCACATTGTAAAAGAAGACTATTGCTGTTTGCAGATGATATGATACTATACAGACAATATCCTAAAGTTGTTACCAGAAAACTACCAAATTCATCAATGAACTCTACTAAAGTTGTAGAATACAAAATTAATACATATAAATCCACTGCATTTCTACACACTAACAATAAAAGATCAGAAAGAGAAATTAAGAAACAATCCCATTTACCATCACAGAAAAAGAATAATATAACTAGGAATACACCTGCTTAAGTAGGCCAAAGATATACTCTGTAACAGTAAGACATCGATAAAAAACAAATGAAGATGACAAAGACCGAAATATATACCATGTTCTTGAATACAAAGAATCAAATCAATATCGTCAAAAATGACTATATTATTCAAGGCAACCTACAGATTCAATTAAGTCCCCATCAAATTAACAAAAGCATTTTTTCACAGAACTAGAACAAAAATTCTAAATTCAGTATGGAGACACAAAAGACCCTGAATAACTGAAGCAAACTTGACAAAGATAAACAAAATGGGAAGAATCAGGCTGCCTGCCTTCAGACTATATTACAAAGTAGTCACAGTCATCAAAACAGTATGCTACTGGCACAAAAACAGAAATATATATCAATGCAGTAAGACAGAAAGCCCAGAATAAACGCACATATCTTTGGTCAATTAATCTATGACAAAGGAGGCAAGACTGTACAATTAAGACAAGGCACTTCAATAAACGGTGCTGGGACAACTGGACAGGCACACGTAAAAAAATGAAATTAGAACGTTTTTCAATACCATACATAAAAATTAACTCAAAGGAACTAATGACCTAAATTTAAGATCAGACTAGAAAACTCTTAAAGGAAAACATAGGCTGAACACTCTGATGTAAATCATAGAAATGTCTGCTAAACTATCTCTAAGAGTAATGGAAATAAAAAGAAAAAGAGGGCTTCCCTGGTGGTCCACTGGGTAAAGAGTCTGCCTTGCAGTGCAAGGGGCACCAGTTCAATCCCTCGCCCGGGAAAATATTATGTGCCACAGTTCAATTACTAACCAGTGCTCTCAAGTGCATGTGCCCAAAGCCAGTGCTCTGCAGCAAGAGAGGCCACTGCAATGAGAGGCCCACGCAGGCCAAAGAATAAAGATGGATGAAAATAAATAAATAAAAACCCAATAAAAGAGGCTAGAATTTTTTTTAAAGTTTAAAAAAAGTAAAGGAAACAAATGGGACCTAATTGAACTCAAAAGCTTTTCCACAACAAAGTAAACCATTAACAAAATGAAAAGACAATTCACAGAATGAGGGAAAATATTTGCAAATAATGTGATCAACAAGGCATTAATCTTCAACATTTTCCACCAGCTCATGCAACTCCATATCGAAGCAATAACCCAATCCAAAAATGGGCAGAAGACATAAACAAAAATTTCTCCAAAGAAGACATACAGATGGCCAAGAGGCACATCAAAAGATGTGGAAAGTCATTAATTATTAGAGAGCTGCAAATCAAAACTATAATGAATATCACCTCACACCAGTCAGAATGGCTATCATCCAAAAATACACAAACAATAATTGCTGGAGAGGGTGTGGAGAAGGAAATCTTCCTGTGTTGTTGGTGGGAATGTGAACTGGACAGCCACAATGTAGAATACTATGGAGGTTCCTTAAGAAACTACAAACAGAGCTATAGTATGATCCAGTAATCCCACTCCTGGGCGTATATCTGGAGTAAAATATAGTTTGAAAAGATACATGTTAATCCTTTTGATACATGTTCACCACAGCACTGTTTACAATACCCAAGACATGGAAGCAACCTGAATGTCTATCAACAGATGAATGGATAAAGAAGATGTGATGCATATATATAATGAGATATTATTCATCCATTAAAAAAAGATGAAATAATGCCATTTGCAGCAATATGGATGGACCTGGAGATTATCATATACTAAGTGAAGTAAATCAGAGAAAGACAAATAACATATGATATTGCTTATATGCAGGATCTAAAAAAAAAAAAATGATACAAATGAACTTTATACGTGCAAAAGAGAAAGAGACTCACAGTCTTAGATAGCGGGTTTGTGGTTAAGGGCAGAGGAGGGAAGGGTTGGAGGAAGGGACAGACTAGAGTTTGGGACTGACACATATGCACTGCTAGTATTTAAAATGGAAAACCCATAAGGACCTATTGCATAGTACAATTAGCACAAAATGCTGTAATAACCTAGGTGGGAAAATACTTTGAAAAAGAATAGATACATATATATGTACAACTAAATCACTTTGCTGTACTCCTGAAACACAACATCGATAATCAATTTATCCAATACAAGTTTTTATAAAAAAAAGAAGAGAATATTTCTGTTTTAAAAACATTACATTTACAGTTTATTTTACATTTCTATCAACCATGCTGGAGTCAAGATTTCTTGATTTGTTTAGGCACAATTGCATTTAATCCCTTGCCACCGGCTTGACTTTTAAATAGGCGCAGCCTTATTTCCATCTTTCACTGAGAAGACTGAGGTATCGCAATTTTTTTCCTCTGCCTTTTATAGGTAAGACAAAGACATTGATGTATTTCTCTAAGTTAAAATTCTCTTCCCAGGTGAAAAAAGATAAATCAAGAAGATCATGCTCAATGATATTATTTTAGAAAAATAAATACTTTTAGGAAAGCCTTCCTGATGTATTAAGAATAAATGCAATATTAAATTCATATTTACTACATTTCTAAAAATTGAAAGATATAGATGGATGTTTTGTATAATGCAAATCATTTTCTTCTTTGTTATTTCTAAAGGAAGAACTGTTTTTCTTTCTTTTATTAAAGTAGTAGTGTGTTTATTAACAGTCAAATCTAGAGGGGCATACCCAATCTTTCTGAAGATGTCCAAAGATGATAATGCCCCAGTCAAAGAACTAGGTCTGTGTGCTCTACTGACATGACTGTATTATTTTCAAATAGATGGAGCCCAGAAGTTATCACATAAACATTGGTATCCATACTGGATATGCTTGCATCCTAGCCCAGTTTCTAAATTCTGTGTAGTGTGAGTAAGCATTTAACATCTCTGGAACTTTTCCTGATCTGTAAAATTGAAGACAGCAGCATTTCTGCAAATAGGGTTATCTGGGTATTACAAAAAAAAGGAAAATGTAGTGAATCCCAGTATGTCTCTGAGGTTAGGGTACACGCTTGGTGAATGAGGGCGTGTAGAAGACACAGTGAACGCCCACGTGCACACATCCCAACCAGAGAGCAGCCTTTCTCTGCAGGATTATGTGGTGAACGATTGAAGCTTCATTTTTATTTCATTTAAACATGGCACAAATAAAGGATCTGAAGGAGTCACATATATATTTAATCCATAGAGGAAACTAACTGAGAAATGTCTTCAGTGTAACACATTTAGTTCATAAGACATTTTGGCTTATGCAAAAATCAATCTCAGAAGCCTCTGAAAACAAAGGTAAGACTCATTCAAGCATAAGTCTTAAAATTTTCTAAGAGTTTCTTTCCTAAAAACTAAGAACAAATTCTAACAAGATTATACCTAATTTTTTTAAGTTAAAGCAGTATATACATTAAAATCAAAACAGAAAAAAACAGATCCCCTGAATGAAGTTCAGGTTCCCAGAAGCTTTCTTATCTGTGTTTACAGCCAAAATTCATCTGAATGGAATTCCTGTGTACAGGTTTATTTATTCACCCATCTAAGCTTTCTGTTTCCACTTCAAAATCCAGACAACTACTGTTTCTGCACAGAAACAATTATCTCAAAAAATTGTACCTTCTATAGTGTGCTAAACATTGGCAAATGCAGAGAAGTGAGTGAAACAATCCATGGCATAATTTGCATTATTCTTTAAAATATCAATGTCATCCAGGATCCTTTTCCACCAGAAAGCTAAAGTGAGCAAGCAAGATGGGCAGAACTTAAGGTTCTGATTTTCTGTACCCCTTTCAAGGCCTTAGTTGTCTCCATCTTGCAAAACTTAGTTATTACTAGGAAAAATCATCCTGATGCTTCCTGTGCTACTTTGGAAAACATATCTTTGTGTTTGGCCCATTTTTAATTGTATTTTTTTAGTTGTGTGAATTCCTTATATATGTTAGATGTTAATCACTTATGAGATATGTGGATTGCAAGTATTTTCTCATATCCCACTGGTAGCCTTTTCATGTGTGATGGTTTCCTTTGGAGAATTGCTGTGCTCCTTTTTAGATTTAAACTAAGGTAGCTTTCATAATACTTTGAGAATCCCAGCTTATCCATGTGAGATTCCTTTAACTAGCTACCCTAAACAATGGTAAATAAAAAAGAAGAAAGAGGAAAAAAAGATGGTAAATAAAAACACTTGCATTGCTGGTGGGAATGCAAATTGATACAGCCGCTATGGAAGACAGTATGGAGATGCCTTAAAAAACTAAAAATAGAAGCACCCTACAACCCAGCAATCCCACTCTTAGGCTTATACTCTGATGAAATCAAAACTGAAAGAATCACCTGTACCCCAATGTTCATTGCAGCTCTCTATACAATAGCTAGAACATGGAAGCAACCTAGATGTCCATCGACAAATGAATCGATACAAAAGCTTTGGTACATATATACAATGGAATACTACACAGCTGTAAAAAGAAATGCAGAAGAATCAGCCCTAATGAGGTGGCTGGATCTAGAATCTATTATCAAAAGTGAAGTCAGTCAAAAAAAGAAGGACAAGTACAATATACTAACACATATATATGGAATCTAGTAGGATGGTAATGATAACATATGCAGTGAAGCGATGGAAAAACAGACATGGAGAACGGACATATGGACAGTGTGGGGAATGAACAGTGGGTGAGAGGCATAAAGGAAGTAGCATGAAAACCAATACTATCATATGTGAAAAAAATAGCTATTGTCATTGCGCTGTGAGAAAAGGGGATCCTGCAGGGGTGGGGGATATACATATGACTAATCTGGGATTATACATATCTGTAAACAGCGAAACTCTGTAAAAGTAAAAAGTAAAATAAAAATTTTTTAAAAGAAATAAAAATTATTAAAAAAAATATATTTATGTTTTACTTTTGTTCAAGGGTGATTTAGATGTTATGATCTTCCTTCATCCTCACCCTTCAATTAGTATTCGAAGCCAACTTTGTATTTCTTTAACTTAAAAAAACTTTATTTTAAAGGAAGTCTTTTCTCAGAGGTATGTGTAATGAGGAAAACTATTTACCTAAATTGTCTCTTAAAACTCATTTTCAGGAAAGCTTGTATACATTTTCTCAATTTTCTACATGTTAAGTCATGAAATTGCAGAACCTATTGAAGGTTTAAATTCAAATGAAGAAAAACATAGCACGTGCTTAGACACTGAACCTTTAAGTAGTTATGTTATTGATTTGTTTGGTTTAATGCTGTTTTTTAAAATGAAGGAAAAGTTTAAAGTCTCTTCATTTTCTCAAACATGTATTGATCATATTTAGTGCATCATGAGCTTGATAAATTACTTCTCAATGAAAATTACATTGACTTTTTCCTATTGTTGCTTATGAAATGTCAAAATAATTCTAGTTTTTCAGCATGTGGGATTTCATAGGCTTTTAAAATTGCTCACAGGTCAGTAATAGCAATGATGGATAAAACTCTGTCTTAAAACAATTTGGAATAAACTAAAATTTTATGCTAATTTTATACTTAACTGCAAGTATTGCTTACATGAAGGGACATTAGATTATGAGGTATTAAAGAGATTTTATGAGCACTTGTGCATTTGAGGCAAGATCTACTATGCAAGGAAATGGCTGAGCCTGCCAATTCTGTCATTAGGAAACAAGTTTTGATAACTGGATAACATTTAAGTAAGACTCTTATTTTGATCAATGAAGCCAGTTTATTGAAAAAATTCTAGGTAACATGTTTAAAGGGAGAAAGATATTTTCTCTAAATATTCTACATTGGCATTTACTGCCTTCCTTGATGTGTAAAGGGACTTCCAACTGGCTTGTCTTACAGATTAAAGATTACTAAAATTTATGAAATATTTCCATATGTAAGAGGAGGGTTTTGAGTATTTTATTGCACTATCAAAAATAACACTAAAAATTACTAACTGGATTGCAGAGTAGCACCACTGGTGATGAGAAGGCAACAATGTCCAGAAATCAATTCACTGGAAAAATTTGCCTCTCCGTGGCCTGGTTTAAATCATCTTAGTGACTGATGGTACAGAAATGTTTACTGGTTTTATGACTTCATACCACACATGCAGACTGAAAAATATAAACTAACTGCACACACACAAAAATAATGGCCTCAGTAACATTAGCTTATGTATTACTTCTTATAGTATAAAAATGTTGTTACAAGTTCAGCTGCAAATATTTCTGGACATGTATAGCCAATACCATTTTTGACACATTCCTAAAGTTTTAACATGGTTAATGTCAGTTAAAACATAAATAAAATCTGAAGGATAATAAGACCTATTAATATCAAGCAAATCACCACATTAAACCTTTGTTTTTGTAAGAATGGGCTAAAATATGAAACTTTCACCCTAGGAAAGTTAAAATGTTGCACAAAGGCTAAATATGTACTAATTTTTAATTTCTTATTTATATCTAATTATTTTAAAATCATAAAAGTTAATTTAATAATATATCACTGACTAGGAAAAGTTGTACAAAAATGCAAATAGTAGATATTAATGGGGACTAGAATTTAGAAAAGAAAATAAAAAGGAAAACTAAATAGGCTAGAAATTCATGAGAAATAAGAACTCAATGATAAAGATACAATACGAAGAACATGCTACTTTAAAATGAAGATAACATAAATATAGTAAAGGATCATAGCATACAAACAAGTCATCCAAAAGCATGGTGTGCACCCTAGATGTTTAATGTGGAAGCCCTCATGAAGGATTGCAATTCAGCAATTAAAACTGAATATAACAGTAAAAGAAAAAAGAAAGAAAATATGTTCAGCAGAATAAAACCAAATTACTCAAAAAGTTTAAAGAAAAAATACAGGAAGTGTGGACAGATAAGAGTTTTAGCAAAACTGAAGAGGTGATTCAGGCCTCTGTGTTTTAGGTAATAGGGCCTGTGCCCCTTGCACACAGAAGGTCTGACTCATATCTTCCCTAAATAGAAACCTTTCTTTACTAGTATACATGGCATAGGTGTGCCTTGTGGGGGGTGGGGGGGAATTTCCATTTACTCAGTTTGCATGTACCCTCCCTTCCCAGGAACCTCAAAAAACATATACAATCAAAATAAAGGCAATAGGGGGACTTCCCTGGTGATCCAGTGGCTCGGACTTTGAGGTCCCAGTACAGGGGCCTGGGTTTGATCCTTGGTCAGGGAACTAGATGCCACATGGCTCAACTAAGACCTGATGCAAATAAATAAAAATAACAAATATATTTAAAAAAAATAAAAAAGAAACAAAAGCAATATATCTGCTATGAAAACTTACAACCTCAAAACAAGTCTCCTTGCTATACTTTCAACCAGATTGTTGACTGTAGGCTGTCTTATATAGAGATTCTGATGCTGAAACTGGTAATTATGGAGCTTCTATTATGCACCAAAATTATAACTGTTTTATATGAATTATCACAACTAATCCCTAATAAAATTTTATGTTTCCAATAGCTAGGGATTCATTAGCATCTATTATATCTTTTTGAGACATTACAGTAAATTCTAAATTTGAACAGTGCAAATCTGTATACTTATAAAATGTGAATCACTCAAATTGAGTATTTAAAAAAATAAAACAGGACATATTTGTTTGTATGTGAGATTGAGATTTTGGGCCTAGCAAGCCCACTCCATCTTTTGTTCTGATACTTTCTGCCTATATTTATTCATAAAAAAGAGGACTAGACAATTCTGCCTGCAATTCATCTGAATAGAAAATATTCAAAATACTAATCTTGACAGTCCATGGGATAGCAAGGAGATCAAACCAGTCAATCCTGAAGGAAATCAACTCTGAATAATCAGTGAAAAGACTGATGCTGAAACTGAAGACCCAATACTTTGGCCACCTGGTGCGAAGAGCTGACTCGTTGGAAAATACTCTGATGCCAGGAAAGATTGAAGACAGGAGGAGAAGGGGAGGACAGAGGATGAGATGGCTGGATGGCATGAGCAACGCAATGACATGAGTTTGAGCAAACTCTGGGCAATGGTGAAGGACAGGGAAGCCTGGTGTGCTTCACTGCATGCAGTTGCAGAGTTGGACATGAATGAGTGCCGAACAACAACAAACTCTAATATAGTCACATCATAATGAAGGAAATAATGCATCACGCTTAAGACTTGTCATTAGTCAAGTAACAAACAAGTAATGACTAAACGAAGTAAATTCATATGACTATTTATATACTAGATAGAAAAGATTATCCATTTAAAAGCCATATTACTACAAAAACTTGTACTGGTGGGAAAATAAGCTTTTCAAAAAGAAGTCTAATAGTTGTAATTTTTTCTGCATTGCTCTTGATAAATGCCATCAATGTCATCAATTACCTGAATATCCAGTGTCTTGGCTCTATACGTGGCTAAATTAAGGTGAAAGACTGAGAATTTACTAGGTATCTTTGTCAACACATTGACTTTTCTGAAACATCTGACTCCTACAATGAAAAGTTACTGCTCTTCACACAACCATATGTCTTTTTTCTCTTTACAAATAGAGAATAACGCTGCTTTCTGTAGATTACTTGATTTACTAGGTTTAGAAGAATCAAAGATATAGATTTCCTTAAATAGGTCTCACGCTGAATTTTGTAATTAATTTTGCCTTTGGGCAGATTTATAAATAATTGAAAAAATAAGATGGATGTACAAGAGGGAATAAATCAAAGATGGTAGAGTGAAGATGTGATTTTATTCAATGGATCACAAAGAGAATAAGTCAACCAACAGTCCTTTCAAAAGTAATAGTAAACACACCACTAAACAGAGGATGGTCTGAAGGGACAGCAAAGAGTGGAAATGCTTATCTAGAACAGATAAAATGAGCAACCCATCCTCATCTGGTTTTGTGCTTGAGAGCTGGGAGACAGCTTTCCATGTATCCTGGAATGGGAAAACAACTGCCTTATCCATGAAGTGCATCAGAGAATTTTACTCCACAGCTTAAGAATTTGGGCTAATTCCTAGAAAATATGACATCTTCAATATACAGAATTTCAGTATTTCCTGTTAGATATTTGCACGACTTTCTCTTAAGTACTAAGCACTTACCTTTCTTCTTCTTTCTGGGGAGCAAATGGGTCTTTACATTCATGCATCAGCTACATCAGGTCCATCCTTAATGTTGACCTACAAAATGAAGATTTGATATGCTTTATATTTGCAAAACACCCCTTACCTTATAGTTGAACAACTGGTGGCACCTTTTTAAAAATATAGAATATCAGCACATTTCTAAAGGATAATTAAGATCCTACTAAAATCCATACTTTGAACAAAAATAGGCCCAAATTTTTTACCTTTTAACTATACTAGATAGAAAAGATTATCCATTTAAAAGCCATATTACTACAAAAACTTGTACTGGTGGGAAAATAAGCTTTTCAAAAGAAGTCTAATAGTTGTAATTTTTCTGCATTGCTCTTGATAAATGCCATCAATGTCATCAATTACCTGAATATCCAGTGTCTTGGCTCTATACGTGGCTAAATTAAGGTGAAAGACTGAGAATTTACTAGGTATCTTTGTCAACACATTGACTTTTCTGAAACATCTGACTCCTACAATGAAAAGTTACTGCTCTTCACACAACCATATGTCTTTTTTCTCTTTACAAATAGAGAATAACGCTGCTTTCTGTAGATTACTTGATTTACTAGGTTTAGAAGAATCAAAGATATAGATTTCCTTAAATAGGTCTCACGCTGAATTTTGTAATTAATTTTGCCTTTGGGCAGATTTATAAATAATTGAAAAAATAAGATGGATGTACAAGAGGGAATAAATCAAAGATGGTAGAGTGAAGATGTGATTTTATTCAATGGATCACAAAGAGAATAAGTCAACCAACAGTCCTTTCAAAAGTAATAGTAAACACACCACTAAACAGAGGATGGTCTGAAGGGACAGCAAAGAGTGGAAATGCTTATCTAGAACAGATAAAATGAGCAACCCATCCTCATCTGGTTTTGTGCTTGAGAGCTGGGAGACAGCTTTCCATGTATCCTGGAATGGGAAAACAACTGCCTTATCCATGAAGTGCATCAGAGAATTTTACTCCACAGCTTAAGAATTTGGGCTAATTCCTAGAAAATATGACATCTTCAATATACAGAATTTCAGTATTTCCTGTTAGATATTTGCACGACTTTCTCTTAAGTACTAAGCACTTACCTTTCTTCTTCTTTCTGGGGAGCAAATGGGTCTTTACATTCATGCATCAGCTACATCAGGTCCATCCTTAATGTTGACCTACAAAATGAAGATTTGATATGCTTTATATTTGCAAAACACCCCTTACCTTATAGTTGAACAACTGGTGGCACCTTTTTAAAAATATAGAATATCAGCACATTTCTAAAGGATAATTAAGATCCTACTAAAATCCATACTTTGAACAAAAATAGGTACCTTTTAAAATTCAACATATACATACAATCAAATTGATTTAAGTTTCTACCGACCTCACTTATTCATAATAGAATTATTTTTATTTGGTGCTAATTTACTAATTGGCTCCCTGGTGGCAAAATGGCAGAGGAGTGGACAACCTAAACAAACCCTGGAGCTTGAATGCTTGTCTTCCTCCAAGATGAAATGACACTAGCCTCATCAATGTCCCTGCCACACAGACCCCAGGACTGTCAGGACATGGCATTTCATGAGTATCGACTATTTTGGAAGACATCTAAGTACGGTAACCAAATGTTTGGCCTATCAACCAGTTATTATACATTACTAAGGTCTATTTCTTGATGATATTATTTGTAGCCATGTTCTTTATAACAATCTATGATTTTATTTTTGTCAATGGTTATGCATGTATAAGGACTGTGTCATTTTCCATGTGTGTCAGCTCTTCTGGAAAATTGAGTGCATTTTGATCTTTTCACTCAGTTACATACAACTTATGCTTGGCAACTTCAAAATGCTGTGCTAGAAATTTCCTGGTGATCTAATGGTTAAGAATCTATCAGCCAGTGCAGGGGACCGAGGTTTGAATCCTAATCTGGGAAGATTCCACATGCCAGAGGACAGCTAAACTCAAGCACCACAATTACTGAAGCCCGTGCACCGAGAGTCTGTACTCTGCAACAAGAAAAACCACCGCAATGAGAAGCCCACATATCACAACTAAGGAGGGGCCCCTGCTCATGGCAACTAGAGAAAGCCTGCACGCAGCAATGAAGACCCAGCACAGCCAAAAATAAACAAATAAATAAAACTTAAGAAGAAAACTGTGCTGGTATTAAGAGATGTAAATAATAATAAAAATTACTGTGTGAAAGGGTATAAGAGCAGAATGTGCTTTAATAGTGATTGTTGTAATATTTCTTGCTTTCACAGTCACTGCAGAAAAACTGGTTTCAATCATTAATAGATACCCTTTCTTATTCCTGGTTTTGTCTAGTTCCTGTTGTATCACAAAAACAGTTTAATTTTCTGTCTGAAGTAGTATATCTGAATTTTCATTTATTTATGAATCTATATTTCTTTCTGAAACATTTTCAACTGGAACATATTTTCCAAATTCAATCTTGACCACTTTTTCCTAATTTTTATAAGTGTTTTTCTTTTTTAATGCATTTCTTGAACTGTTTTTATTTGATTATATGTATTTATTTTTTGGCGGCACTGGGTCTTTGTTGATACACGCAGGCTAGTATTCTTGGGCTTCTCTGATGGCTCAGCTAGGAAGGAATCCAGCTCCAATGCGGAAGACCTGGATTCGATCCCTGCGTTGAGAAGGTGCCCTGGAGAAGGCAAAGGCTACCCACTCCCGTATTCTTGCCTGGAAAATGCTGTGACTCATCCATGGGTCACAAAGAGAAGAGAGTCAGACACAACCAAGCAACTTCCACTTCACTTCCTCCTTTTCAGCAGAGGACGTAAGTTCTAGACTATGAAGGATCTTTTTATTTTTATTAGAAGATGCATTGTTAGGTAATCCTGCTTTCCTCACTGGGGATTTACTTATGGCAGAGAGCACATGTCTGCCCTAAAAAGGCTTTCCATAGAAAGGGAAAACATGCCACACTGTGTATGCTTTACACAAAGAAGTTTATAGGACACAGCATTAGTAGTAGATTTATTTGGCTCCTAAAACCCAAGAATAATTCAATCTTCTCACATCAGGTGCCACAGTAAACTGAAATATCACCATTTCTGCAGGATCTTTGAAAAACCTGAAGATACTCAAAACATACCGATGCAATGTCCTTTCATTTAATTAAATTTCATTGAATTTCACTTAATTTAATAACTTTTAAGGCATTCTAAGCTACAGTAACCAAAACAGTGCGATAATGACACAAAACCAGAAATATTGATCAGTGGAACAGGATAGAAAGTCCAGAAATAAACCCATGAGACTATAGTCAATTAATCTATGACCAAGGAGGCAAGAATATACAATGGAGAAAAAAAGTCTCTTCAATAAGTGGTGTTGGGAAAACTGGAGAGGTACATGTGAAAGAATGAAATTAGATCACTCTCCAATACTACATACACACACAACAAAAAATTCAAAATGGCTTAAAGACCTAAATTTAAGACCAGATACTATAAAACTCTTAGAGGAAAACATAGGCAGAATACTCTTTCACATAAATCACAGCATTATCTTCTTGGATGTATCTCCTATAGTAATGAAAAAAGGGACCTATTAAAAGGCTTTTCATAGCCAAAAAAAAAAAAAAAAGGCAACTCACAGAATGAGAGAAAATATTCACAAATGAAGCCACTTACAAGGAATTAATTTCCAAAATATATAAACAGCACATATAGTTCAACATCAAAAAATGAACAACCAAATCAAAAAGTGGGCAGAAAGTCTAAACAAAGAAGACACATAGATGGCCAAAAAGCACATGAAAAGATGCTCAACATCTCTAATTAATAGGAAAGTGTAAATCAAAACTAAAATGAGGCATCACATCACATCAGTCAGAATGGCCATCATCAAAAAATCTAAAAACAGTAAATTCTGGAGTTGAAAAGGCCCCTCACAAAACACATCAAGTCTAAGAATGAAAATCCTTTTATTTTATTAGAAGATGCATTGTTAGGTAATCCTGCTTTCCTCACTGGGGATTTACTTATGGCAGAGAGCACATGTCTGCCCTAAAAAGGCTTTCCATAGAAAGGGAAAACATGCCACACTGTGTATGCTTTACACAAAGAAGTTTATAGGACACAGCATTAGTAGTAGATTTATTTGGCTCCTAAAACCCAAGAATAATTCAATCTTCTCACATCAGGTGCCACAGTAAACTGAAATATCACCATTTCTGCAGGATCTTTGAAAAACCTGAAGATACTCAAAACATACCGATGCAATGTCCTTTCATTTAATTAAATTTCATTGAATTTCACTTAATTTAATAACTTTTAAGGCATTCTAAGCTACAGTAACCAAAACAGTGCGATAATGACACAAAACCAGAAATATTGATCAGTGGAACAGGATAGAAAGTCCAGAAATAAACCCATGAGACTATAGTCAATTAATCTATGACCAAGGAGGCAAGAATATACAATGGAGAAAAAAAGTCTCTTCAATAAGTGGTGTTGGGAAAACTGGAGAGGTACATGTGAAAGAATGAAATTAGATCACTCTCCAATACTACATACACACACAACAAAAAATTCAAAATGGCTTAAAGACCTAAATTTAAGACCAGATACTATAAAACTCTTAGAGGAAAACATAGGCAGAATACTCTTTCACATAAATCACAGCATTATCTTCTTGGATGTATCTCCTATAGTAATGAAAAAAGGGACCTATTAAAAGGCTTTTCATAGCCAAAAAAAAAAAAAAAAGGCAACTCACAGAATGAGAGAAAATATTCACAAATGAAGCCACTTACAAGGAATTAATTTCCAAAATATATAAACAGCACATATAGTTCAACATCAAAAAATGAACAACCAAATCAAAAAGTGGGCAGAAAGTCTAAACAAAGAAGACACATAGATGGCCAAAAAGCACATGAAAAGATGCTCAACATCTCTAATTAATAGGAAAGTGTAAATCAAAACTAAAATGAGGCATCACATCACATCAGTCAGAATGGCCATCATCAAAAAATCTAAAAACAGTAAATTCTGGAGTTAGTGCTGAGAAAAGGGAGCCCTCATACACTACTAGTGGGAATGTAAGTTGATCTAGCCATTCTGGACAACTGTATGAAGATTCATAAAAAAAACTAAAGATAGAGCTACCATATGATCCAGCAATCCCTGAGACTGCATAGTGGCTTCAGAGAAAACCATCGTTTGAAAAGATACACACATCCCAGTGTTCACTGCAGCACTGTTTAGCCAAGACATGGAAGCAGCCTAAACATCCACTGGCAGAGGACTGCATAAGAAGATGTGGTACACATATACAAAGGAATATAGAAAAGAATGAGACAATGCCATTTGTAGCAGCATGGATGGACCTGGAGATTTTTATACTAAGTGAAGTAAGTCTCAAAAAGACAAATATCATATATCACTTATATGCAGAATCTAATAAAAATGATACAAATTAACTTCTTTACGAAATAGAAATAGACTCACAGATTTCAAAAACACACTTATGGTTACCAAAGGGAAAGGTGGGCAGAAGGATAAATTAGGAGTTTGGGATTAATATATACACACTACTATATATAAAACAGAAAATTAGCAGAGACCTACTGTACAGCACAGAAAACTCTAATTGTTCTGTAGCCATCTATATAGGAAAGAGTCTTTAAAAATACATGTATGTAGGGGCTTCCCTGGTGGTCCAGTGGCTGCAATGTCTGCCTTGCAGTGCAAGGTGCGCTGGTTCGATCCCTGGCCTAGGAGGATCCCACATGCTGCGGAGCAGCTGGATCGGTGTGTCCAATTGCAAGCCAGGGCTCTGGAGCGCATGCGCCCAGAGCCGGTGCTCTGCTATGGGAGAGGCCACTGCAATGGGAGGCCCACACCGGCCAAATAACAGAGATGGATGAAAATGAATAAATGAAAGACCAATAAAAGAGGCCAAAATTTTAAAAAAAAGTATGTATATATAACTTAATCACTTTACCATACACTTGAAACTAACACATTGTTACTCACCTACACTCCAACAGAAAATAAAAAAGCTATAAATAAACCAATTGTGATACTGACATACACACGAGACTTTGCAACTTTGGTAGAGCATAGCACCTGTGAATTTATTTTCTAGTAACTCATAACTTCTCCCCTGTCAAAATAAATAGGCCAGAAAAAATTAGTCAAATTAACTTACGGCAACAGGAAAAAAAAATTATTATTACAACGGTGTAGTATTGTATCCTGGATTTGAATTTACTCTACCTACAAGCTAATGGGTCTCCTGGTGGCTCAGGGGTAAAGCATCTGCCTGCAGTTCAACAGACATAGGAGATGCAGGTTAGATCCTTAACTCAGGAAGATCCCTTGGAGGAGGGCATGGCAGCCCACTCCTGTGTTCTTGCCTGGAGAATCCCATGGACAGAAGAGCCTGGCGGGCTACAGTACACATGCACATGCACAAGCTAATGCATTGGCAGGAGACATAAGACTTTGATACAGCTTAGTAAAAAGCATGAGTATCAGTCTACTCACTGGAAAAGACCTCATGCTGAGAAAGACTGAAGGCAGAAGGGAAAGGGGATAACAGAGGATGAGACGGTTGGACGACATCACCAACTCAATGGACATGAGTTTGAGCAAGTTCCAGGTAATAGTGAAGGACAGGGAAGCCTGGTGTGCTGCAGTCCATAGGGTCACGGAGAGTTGGACACGACCGAACAACAAGCCAGGGATCACCACATCAGCAGCAGGGTAGGTTTGAAGGAGCTTGGATTTGTCCTGGGCATTGGGAGTGGGGGAGGTAATGGGGAAAAAGGAATGAGATACCAATCCTTGGGTCTGTGTTCTGCCACATACCACTCTCACTGACCAACCGGAGACAGGTCTCTCACTTAGGTTCTGGTGCTCTGATAGCAGAGTGGGGAATGAAAAATGCTGCCACCTGCTGGTCATTCCTCTAACAACACTTCTTCAACCTGTGCTAATGGGAACTGACTACTCCCAAGGCCTGAGGGCCTGGAAATGACTCCTGCCCTTAGGAAAAGGCTTGGGGTAGATTGCACCATAAGATTTCAAAACAGGGCAGGTTTTCAGGGAGGCAATTTTAACGGGAAAATTTTATGCCAATGGCTTTATAAAGTCACATATGTAAAGATTCTCAGAATCACTCAACATTGTGTGGGTGTGTGATAAATCTTTTCATTTATGTTCCACTCTTTGAGACTGTAGACTGTAGCTCACCAGGCTCCTCTGTCCATGGGATTCTCCAGGCAAGTATATGGGGGTGATTTGCCATGTCTTCCTCCAGTGGATCTTTCTGACCCAGGAACTGAACCCTTATCTCTTTTATCTCCTGCACTGACTAGTAGGTTCTTTACCACAAGCACCACCTGAAAAGCCCAATATTAGAGAAATACAAATAAAAAATATGAGGATCGTCTCTCACCAATGAGAATGACCATTATTAGAGTCTACAAACAATAAACTGAGGAGAGCCTGAAGAAGAGGGAGCCCTCCCAGGCTTCAATATATAGGTAACAACACGATTTGGCATTCACACTCATGGTGTCTACAAGAGAGAACTAGAATCTGGAAAAGTCACATGCAATCCAATGCTCAAAACAGCATTCTTTATAGCATGTAAGACACAGAAGCAACCATAACATCTATCCAAGATAAATGGAGGAAGAACTGGTAGTATATTTATACAGATGAGGGAACATTACTAAACCACAGTAAGAGACAGAAATAATGCCATTTGTAGCAACACAGTAGGATGATCACTAGATCCTACCAACTGAAGAACTGAAAAACCAAAGATAGCACATGGTGACGTACAGGGAGAATCTAAAAATGGGTAAAAATGAAATCATTTACAAAGACAAAATTGCTTCACATACTTGGATAATGTATGGGGAAATAAGAAGATAGCGATTAACATATACACACCCATGTGCAGAAAAACGCATCATTTACCACAGGTTACACTACACAAGGGGAACCCCACCAGACCTCTGAAACAACCAACAGGGCTAAGGACATAGAAAAAGGGTAGAAATTGGTCTGTGTGTACCTGAACCTCGCTACTGTACACCTTCAAAAAACATACCATTGGAAATGATGTATGTTCCAATAGAGATAATGATTAACTTCACAGGTATACTGACATGGCTACTGTATTTCCCTCAGGCCAGGGTCATGTGGGCCCAGGTCACTTCCTTGAGGCATGAGAAGCCTTGGGCCCCAAGACAGCACTGTATTGCACCACACAGAGCTAAGGAGGATGTGCCCATAAATGATCCCCACATGAACCTGTGGTGTTTGTCCACTCTGAATGAAGCCACAATCTGGAGATCATCCCTTAACAGCTAAACAAAGATGTGCCTAGTAGGTCGCTTCAGTTGCGTCCGACTCTTTGTGGCCCCATGGCCTGCAGCTCTCCAGGCTGCTCTGTGCATGGGATTCTCCAGGTACAAATACTAGAGTGGGTTGCCATTTCCTTCTTCAGAGGCTCTTCCTGACCCAGGGATCAAACATGTGCATCCCGCATCTCTTTGACTGCATATGGAATCTTTACTGGTAAGCCATCAGGGAAGAATAAACAAAGACAAATAAACCTGGAGAATACTGGACCTTTTGGTTAAAAGAGGTTTGAAAATTGATCCAGTCTCCTCCTCTCCAGGTCCTGGGGTATGACCGGCACTATCCATCCTCACTGTTACCCCACTTTCAGATCATCCTGTCATCAGCAGGGAGATCTGAAGGGGTTCAGATTTGTCCCGGGGGTCAGTGGGAGACTAACAGTGAAAATGAAAGGAGTCACAGGCCGTTGGGTGTGGGTTCTGGCACTTTGCACTCTCTGCTGCAAGTCATAAGCAGGACTCTCACTAAGCCTCTGTGCTCCAAGCCTCAGAGTGCAGAATGAAGACAAGCTGCTGCCTTGTTGCCATTTTATGTAATGACAACTTTCTGACTAATGCTGAAAGGCGCTACCCACAAGGATTGCGGGCCTGTAAAGAACACCCGCCTGTGGTAGGTAATCCAACGAGAATTCCAAACATACAGGATTTTAAAAACCCAATTTCTGTGGGAAAATTTTACTCAAACATATTTCTTAAAAATGCAGAAATTCTCAATATCAGTCATTACTGAAGAAATGAAAATAAAAAAATACAGGGAGGTATAACATCCCACCAGTCATAATGGCCATTTTCAAAACTTTACAAACAATCAGTGCTGGAGAGGGACTGGCGAAGAAAGAGCCTTCCTAAGGCACTGGTGAGAAGGCAAATGAGTAACAGCCACTGTGGAGAACAGCATGGAGGTTCCTTAAAAACCCAAAGACAAAGACATATGGTCTGGCACTTCCACTCTTGGGCCTCTGCCCAGGAAGAAATATAATTTGGGAAAGACACATGCACTGCAATGTTCATGAAACACTATTTAGTTTGCTAAACACAGAAGCAACATTACGTACAGCCATAGATAAATGGATAAGAAATTTTGGTCTATCTAGATACAGACAAGGAAATGCTACTCTGTTACAGAAAAAAAGTTTGAAATAATGACATTGGGTACAACTTCATTCTAAGTGAAAGAAGTTAGAAAAATATAAATAATTATCACTATGCAGAGAATGTTGAAACTGATATGAATGGACTCATTTACAAAACTGAAACAGACTCACAGACTTTGAAAACCAACTTACTGACACTGATTGGGCAGCACTGGAGGTGAGGAATAAATCAGAAGGTTGCCTTAACAACTCTGAGTGGGTGCAAGCTCAGTCTCCAGGCTGTATCAGACTCTTTGCAACTCCATGGATGGCGGTCTGCCAGTTCCTCTGTCCATAGGATTCTACAGGCACGAATACTGGAGTGGTTTGCCATTTCTTGTCCAATTAATACATACACACTCATTATAGAGAAATAGAACATCCACACGAGCCTACTGAATAAAATGGGAAACCTACTCCACACTCTGAAGTAAGCTACAGGGCCAAGGTGTCCAAAAAGAGCACAGAAAAAGCCCAGAAATGGGTCTATGTATACCTGAACTCATTGCTTGCCTCAAAAAAAAAAAAAGGCAAAGCAAACTTGGAAGCAAACTATACTCTAATACAATTAACGATTAATTGCACAAGTGAACTGCCCAGTAGATTCCCCTCAGCCTTGGGTGATCTAAGCTAAGGTCACTTCCCTGAGGCCTGAGCAACACTGTAACCCAAGGATGCACTTCCCGGGCTGAAGGAGCTGAGAAGGATGTGCGGGTAAATGAGTCCAGAGAGATGTGTGGTGTTCGTCCACTCTGAATGAAACCACAATTCCCAGACCAGCTCGATCTTTCACAAGTAAACAAAGACTAATGACCCAGAGATTTCTAGACCTCCTTACTAAAAGGGCTTTTAAAATAGACCTCCTCTCCTCATCACCGGGTAGTGGGGTGCCCATTTAACCCTTGCTCCTCAGTGTCTGCCCTATTTCAGACCACAGCATCAAAAACAAGGTAGATTTGAAGAGGTTTCGATTTACCCTGGGGGTCTGTGGGAGACTAATCGAGAAGTAGTAATGAGACACAAGCCCTTGGGTGTGTGTTCTGGCATTTTCCACTCTCTATTACAAGCTAGAAACTTGACTTAACGCTCAGCCTTTGGTGAGCCAATAGCCAGAGTGGGAATGAAGACACCCTGCTTCATTCTCGCCACCGTGTGGCCATTTCTGGTAACAACAGTTTTAGTGCTGAAGCTAAGGGGCATGTAACTACTCACTTGACTTGCAAGACTGTGAATGACTCCAGCCCTCAAGAAATGGCCTGGGACACGTAATTGCATAGGAATTCAAAGCAAGGAAGCAGAATTTTAAAAAGCCAATTTTAATGGGAAAATTTTACTCAATAAGTTTAAAAACAAACACACTCAAGTAAAAATTCTCAATATTACACAATAGTAAAGGAATGCAAATCAGAAACAAACAGAAGTATCACCTCCAACTGGTCAAAATGCCCACCATCACAAGTTCACAAACAATAAATGTTAGGGAGCGCCTGAGTAAAGGAAACCTCATAAGACACCAGTGAGAATTAGTAACAGCCACTGTGGAGAAGAGTGTGGAGATTCCTTAAAAACCTGAAGAGAAAAATCATATATGACCTGGCATTTCACTCTCGGGCCTCTACCCAGAAACAACTATAATCTGGGAAAGACACATGCACCCCAATGTTCACCAGTGTCCTATTTACAGTACACAAGACACAGAAGCTAACATAATGTCCAACCACAACAAATGGATGAGAAGTTTTGGCACATTTATATACAGACAAGCAAATCTTTTTTTTTTTTTTTTTTCTTTTTGGCATCTAAGTCATCATTTATTTTCATTCATCTTTATTCTTTGGCCTGTGTGAGCCTCCCATTGCAGTGGCCTTTCTCAGTGAAGAGCACTGGCTCAGGGCACATGCACTCCAGAGCGCTGGCTCATAACTAGACACACTGGCCCAGCCGCTCAGAGGCATGTGGGATCCTCCCTGGTGAGGGATCAAACCAGTGCCCCTTGCACTGCAAGGCGGACTCCTTACCCACTGGACCACTCGAGAAGCCCCAGACAAGCAAATCTTGCTCAGCCATAAAAAATGTTTGAAATAATACCTTTTGGTGTAACATAACAGGATGATCCCTAGGACTCTCTAAGTGAAGGATGTCAGATAGAAAAAATATATATACATATATATATATGTATCTTATGGAATCACTTATAGGGAGATTTAAAAATTGATAAAACTGAATTCATTTACAAAACCAAAAGAAATTTACAGACTTCTTAGTGTATCTTAGTGACACTGTTGGGGAAATGCTGGAGGTGAGGAATCAATCAACAGCTTGAGATGAACACATATGCACTCATACAAAACATCATCCCCAGGGGCCACCTGCATTAAGTGGGGAAACGTACTCAACACAGTGAAATAAGCTATCGTGTCAAGGCCTCGGAAACAGCCTGGCATCGTCTATGTACACCCAAGACTTGCTGCCGTACCCCCCCAACACACACACAACACTGGAAATGTACTATACTTCAATGGAATGAACAAGTAATTTACAAGTAAAATGACATCTGGACTATACTCCCCTCAACCCTGGGTGACCTGGGCTGAGACCAGTTCTGAGAACTGAGGAGCCCTGGGACACAAGAATACACTGTCCTTGACTGATGGAGCTAAGACAGATGTGCCAGTCACTGAGCCCAAAATGGACCTGTGATAGTTGACCATTCTGAATGGAATAGCTTCATTAACAAGGCAGACTTAAAGAAGTTGGGATTTGTCTTGGAGAGAGACTAAAGGTGAAGAAGTAATGAGACACAAGCTTTTGGGTGTGTGTTCTGGCATTTTTCCACTTTCTATCACAAGCCAGAAACACTCGTTACACTCAGCCTCTGGGGCTCTAATAGCCAGAGTGGGAATGAAGACATCCTGCCACCTTGGGGCCACTTCTTATAACAACAGCTTTAGTGCTGATGCTGACGGATAGTTTCTGCTCACGTGACCTGTGGGCTTGTATATGAGTCCAGCCCTCAAGAAATGGCCTGGGCCAGGTAAGTGCGTAAGAATTTGAAACAGTGCAGAATTTTAAAAAGCCTATTTCAATGGGAAAGCTTTTCTCAAACTGTTTTAAAAAATACCCATGTAAAAACTCTTAGTATCACCCAATATTAAAGGAAATAAAAAATGCAAGGAAGGATCACCTTCAGCTGGTCAAAATGGCCATCAACAAAAGTCTACAAGTAATCCTAGTAGAGCCCCGGAAACTGGTCACAAATTATTATCTTAGTGACCCACTGTTGGGGATCTTATGGAATCACTTATAGGGAGATTTAAAAATTGATAAAACTGAATTCATTTACAAAACCAAAAGAAATTTACAGACTTCTTAGTGTATCTTAGTGACACTGTTGGGGAAATGCTGGAGGTGAGGAATCAATCAACAGCTTGAGATGAACACATATGCACTCATACAAAACATCATCCCCAGGGGCCACCTGCATTAAGTGGGGAAACGTACTCAACACAGTGAAATAAGCTATCGTGTCAAGGCCTCGGAAACAGCCTGGCATCGTCTATGTACACCCAAGACTTGCTGCCGTACCCCCCCAACACACACACAACACTGGAAATGTACTATACTTCAATGGAATGAACAAGTAATTTACAAGTAAAATGACATCTGGACTATACTCCCCTCAACCCTGGGTGACCTGGGCTGAGACCAGTTCTGAGAACTGAGGAGCCCTGGGACACAAGAATACACTGTCCTTGACTGATGGAGCTAAGACAGATGTGCCAGTCACTGAGCCCAAAATGGACCTGTGATAGTTGACCATTCTGAATGGAATAGCTTCATTAACAAGGCAGACTTAAAGAAGTTGGGATTTGTCTTGGAGAGAGACTAAAGGTGAAGAAGTAATGAGACACAAGCTTTTGGGTGTGTGTTCTGGCATTTTTCCACTTTCTATCACAAGCCAGAAACACTCGTTACACTCAGCCTCTGGGGCTCTAATAGCCAGAGTGGGAATGAAGACATCCTGCCACCTTGGGGCCACTTCTTATAACAACAGCTTTAGTGCTGATGCTGACGGATAGTTTCTGCTCACGTGACCTGTGGGCTTGTATATGAGTCCAGCCCTCAAGAAATGGCCTGGGCCAGGTAAGTGCGTAAGAATTTGAAACAGTGCAGAATTTTAAAAAGCCTATTTCAATGGGAAAGCTTTTCTCAAACTGTTTTAAAAAATACCCATGTAAAAACTCTTAGTATCACCCAATATTAAAGGAAATAAAAAATGCAAGGAAGGATCACCTTCAGCTGGTCAAAATGGCCATCAACAAAAGTCTACAAACCGTAAGTCCTGAGTAGAGCCTGGAGAAAAGAGCCTTCGAAAGAAACTGGTGAGCACGTAAATGAGTAACAGTCCCCGTGAAGAAGAGTATGAAGATTCCTTAAAAACCTGAAGACAGAGATACCATATGACCTGGCACTTCCACTCTCGGGCTTCGACACAGAAAGAAATATAATTTGGGAAACAGATAGGCACCCCCAGTGTTCAACATAGAACCATTTACAGGACACCAGACACATAAGCGGTAATAATGTCCAACCACACAACAAAATTTGGTGCATTCATATACAGGCAAAGAAATGTTACTTAGCCATTTAAAGCATTTGAAGTTATGCCATTTGCTGCAACATAGGAAAATGACCACTAGGTCCTTCTAAGTGAAGGAAGGCCAACAGAAAAGGACACATCCTATGGTATTATTTATAGATAGAACAGGGGCTCCCCAGGTGGTGTGAGTGGCAAGAAGCATAAGACATTCAGGTTCAATCCCTGGGTGAGGAAGACTTCCTGGAGGGGGCATGACCATCTACTCCAGTGCTCTTCCCTGGAGAACTCTATGCACAGAAGAGCCTGGCAGGCTACAGTCCACGGGGCCACAGAGTCAGACATGACTGAAGTGACATAGCACACACACATATGTAGAATGTATACATTGATACTAATGTAACACTAATGGGGAATCACTGGAAGTGAAGAATAAATCAGAAGGATGCGATTAACACATGCACACTTAATAAAGGAAAAACAATCATCCACAAGGGCCCCAAAGAGAGGAAATCTACGGAACTCTCTGAAATAAGCTATAGACTAACACCTCCAAAAAAGCCTAGGCATTCAGGTACGTACACCTGAACCTATTCCTGTTTACCTTCCACAAACACAACACTGGAAGTGATCTACAGTCCAATACAAGTAAGGAGTAATTTGACAAGTAAAATGAAATGCCTGCTTTGTTCCACTCAGCCCTGGGTGACCTGGGCTAAAGCTGCTTCTCTGAGGACTGAGCAGGCTCGAGACCCAAGGCTGCACTAACCTGGGCTGACGGCGGTGAGAAGTCTGTGCCAGCAAATGAGCCCCGGGAGGCCCTGTCCCGGTTCCTCTTGATGAAGCCACAGTCTCCAGACCAGGGCTGGCCCTCACCAGCTAAACCGAGACTGACACACCCAAACAATGCTCCATCCTTTGGCCTACAAAAGCTCTGAAAACTGATCGCCACTTTTCATCTCCTCCCACTGGTGTTCCCAACTCCTGCCTCCTTTCTTGGTGTGACCTCCTTTCAGACGTCCCCATCCTCAGCAGGGTAGACTCGAAGGGGGTTGGACTGGTCCTGGGCGTCAGTGGGAGATTCTTAGGGTAGAAGTAATGAGACACGGCCCTTGGTGCATTCTGGCACATTCCACTCTCATGTCCCAACCAGCAGCAGCACAAACCAACCACTAAGGCTCCAATGACCAGAGTGAGACATGAAGAAATCCTGCCACCTTGTGGCTGTTTCTTTTAATAACACTAGAAGCAGTTCTGACGGGCACTACTGATTACTCACAGGGCCTGGGGACCTGTAAAGGACTTCTGCCTGCCCTTAAGAAATGTCCTGGAGTAGGTCACAGCATAAGAATTTGAACCCGTGTAGGCTTTGAAGAAGCCAATTTCAATAGGCAAATTTTTCTCAATTGGATTAAGAAAAAAAAAAAAAGTAAACATTGTCAGTATCATTCAATACTAAAGGAATGCAAATCAAAAATACAGTGGAGAGTGATACCTCCCACTGTTCAGAATAGCCATGATCAAAACTCTACAGACAATAAATCCTAGGGAGGGCCTGGAGAAAAGAACCCTCGGAAGACACTGGTGAAAATGTAAATGAGTAACAGTCACTAGAAAGAACAACATGGAGGTTCCTTAACCTAAAGACAGGGGCTTCTCTGGTGGTCCAGTGGGTAAAGAGTCCGCCTTGCAGTGCAAGGGGCTCCGGTTTGATCCTTGGCCCAGGAAGATTCCATGTCCCGCGGAGCGGCTGAACTGATGTGCCCAAGTGCGCGCCAGCGCTCCGGAGCGCATGTGCTCAGAGCTGGTGCTCTGCAATGAGAGAGGCCACTGCAATGGGAGGCTCACATAGGCCAAGAAAAAAGATGGATGAAAATAAATAAATAAAAAAAACAATTAAAAAAAGAGGCCAAAATTGAAAAAAAAAAAAAAACAAAAACCTAAAGACAGCATACCATCTGGCACTTTCACTTGTGGGCTAAGAACTAAAGTTTGGAAAACACAGGTGCACTGCAATGTTCAACCCAGCACTATTTACAGAATGTAACACACAGAGACAACCATGAGGTTCATCCCATCCACAGATTAATGGATAAGAAATTCTGGAATATTTATATACAGACAAGGAAATGTTACTCACTCAAAGCATTTTTTTGGGAAAAAAAAAAAGTCATTTACTGCAGCATAGTAGGATGATCACTAGGTGCTTCTAAGTGAAGGCAGTTAGATACAAGAAGATAAATATCCTATGATATCATTTATAGGTAAAATCTAAAAACTGATACAAATGAACTCATTTAAAAACTGAAAGAGCCAGAGAGACCTCGAAAACCAACTTACTGGAGGTGAGGAATAAATCAACAGTTTGGGATTAATAGATACACACTCAGTAGAGAAAAACAAATCAAATTCTACTGTGTAAAAACGGAGAAACTTAATCAACACTATGAAGTAAGATACAGGGTCAAGGTCTCCAGGAAAGCTTAGGTATCTGTCTGTGTATACCTAGATCTCACTGCTGTGCACCTTCAACAAACAACAGTGGAAATAAACTATATTCCAATACAATTAATGATTAATTTACAAGTAAAATGAAATCTGTACTATATGAGCAGGCAAGCCTGCCCTGTGCTGGGCTGATGAGGCTGAGAAGGATATGCCAGCAAACGAGCCCCAGATGGACGTGTGGTATTTGTCTACTCTGAATAAAACCACAATCTCCACATGAGGGTCCGCTCTCCACTGCTGAACAAAGACGTATGCCCCCAAGAATTGTAGGTCTTGTGGCTAAAAGAGCTTGAACAATGATGTCATCTCCTCACCAGGTGGTAGGGTAGCCACCTACACCTTCCTTCCTAAGTGTCCGCCAACTTTCCCATCACTGCATCATTAGCAAGGCAGATTTCAAAGGGTGGGGGTTTGTTTTGGGGTGGATGGGAACCTACTGGTGAAGAAGTAATGATTCACAAGTGGTTGGGTGTGTGTTATGACACTTTCTACTCTCTTTTTTTTTTTTAATTTTTATTTTACTTTTTACTTTTACAGAGTTTTGTATGATCCCAGATTAGTCATATGTATATCCTCCCCATCCCACCCCTCCAGACCGTCGCACAGTACCCCTGCAGGATCCTCTTTCCTCACAGCACAATGACGGTAGCTATTTTTTTCACATATGATAGTATAGGTTTTCATGCTACTTCCTTTACGGCTACCACCCACTGTTCATTCCCCACAATGTCCTTATGTCTGTTCTCCATGTCTGTTTTTCCATCACTTCACTGTGTGTGTTATCATTACCATCCTACTAGATTCCATATATATGTGACTTTCTACTCTCATATTACAAGCCCTAGACACAACTTTCACTAACCATCTGGGGCCGCAATAAACGCAATGCTGAATGAAGACATCTTGCCACCTTGTGGCCGTTTTTAGTAACAGCTTTAGAACTGGTGCTGGGGGCGGGGCCAAGCCGGCCGTGGGGCGTGGTCTGTGTGATGGGGCGGGGCCGGCGGTGGGCCTGGGGCCGGTGCTTCATGTGGCATCTGCCTCCAACTGCCGCACCTTCAAGTTGCTGCACCTGCACCTGCACCTGCGGCCCGAGTTCGGGCCTCCGGGGTTGGGCAGCCGCCAAAAAAAAAAAAAAGAAATGGTGGTGCTGATGGGCACATTTTACTCCCAAGGCATGTGGGCCTGTGAATGACTCCTGCCCTCAAGAAATGGCCTGCGGCATGTAACTGCATAAGAAGTCAAAACAGGGTGTGATGCAAAAAGTCAATTTCAACAGGCAGTTTTTACTCCTGTGGCTCAAAAACTGTCACATGTGTAAAAACAGTCAAAACCACTCACTTTTAAAGGAATGCAAATCAAAACTACAGGGAGATATCACTCCCACTGACCAGAATGGCCATTATCAGAAGTCTACAAACAGTAAGTTCTGGGCAAGACCTGGAGAAAAGGGAGCCTTCCTAAGACACTGGTGAGAAGGTAAATGAGTATCATCCACTGTTGAGAACAGCATGGGGGTTCCTTAAAAACCTAGAGACAGAGACATGGTATGATCTGGCAGTTCCACTCTTGGGCCTCCACCCAGAAGGAAATATAATTTGGAAAAGGCACATGCACCCCAATGTTCAACACTGCATTCTTTACAGTATGCAGACACAAAAGCAACCATGATGCCCATCCACAGATAAACGGATAACAAATTGTGGTACACGCATATACAGACAAGGAAATGTTAGTCAATCATAAACAAAAAAGTCTGAAATAATGCCATTTGAGGCAACGTAGTAGGAGGATCACTAGGTCCATCTAAGTGAAGGGAGTCAGAAAAAGACAAATATTGTAATGGTATCCCTTACAGGGAGAATCCAAAAACTGATACAAATGAACTTATTAACAAAAGTGAAAGAGACTCACAGACTTGGAAAACTAATTTAGTGACAGTGATGGGGAAAGATTAGAGGTGAGGAATTAACAAGTAAGTGGAACTAACACCTACATGCTCATTATAGAAGAACAGATCATCCACAAGGGTCTGATGTTTAAAACGGGGAAAACGACCCAGCACTGAGAGAAGCTGTAGGGTCATCGCCTCCATGAAAGCCTAGACATTGGTCTATGTGGACCTGAACCTCGTGGCCACACACCTTCAACAAATCCATCACTGGAAAGGTACTGTTTATTCTCCAATGAGATCAACAATCAATGTGACAAGTAAAATGAAATGCCATCTAATGCTCCCCACACCCTGGGTGACCTGGGCGAGGGTGACTTCTCTGTGGACCAAGGCTTCACTGTCCCGGGCTGTAAGGCAAGAGGAGGCGGGGCAGTGAACTAGCCACAGGTGGACATGGCCTGTTCGCTTCCTTGGATGAAACCACAATCTCTGGACCAGGGCTGGTCCTCACCAGCCAAACCAACTAATGCACCAAAAGCATACATGACCTTTTGGGCTAAAAAAGCTTTGAAAATTCATCTGGCCTCCTCGTCTCTGGTTGCTCTCCTCGTCACCAGGTGCTGGGGTTCCCACCATCAGCCTCCTTCCCTACTTTCAGACCACTTTATTCTCAGCACGGTCGGTTTGAAAGGGGTGGGATTAATCCTGTCAGTCCAGGGGAGGCTAATGGGGTAGAAGTCATGAGACACAGCTATTAGGGGTGTGTTCTCCCATATTTCACTCTCCTTTACAAGCCAGACATTTTTACTAAGCCTCTGGTGCTCCAATAACCAGTGAGGAATGAATAATTCTGCCACCTTGTGGCCGTTTATTGTAACAACACCTTTATAACTGGTGCTGATGGGCACTTAGGACACACAAGACCTGCAGGCCTGAAAATGACTCCGACCCTTAAGAAATGGCCCAGGGTAGTAGGTATGTGCGTAGGAACCAGAAACAGGGCAAGCTTTCAAGAAGCTAATTTAAACAGGTAAATTTTGTTCTCAAATTCTCAGTATCTCTGTATATAAAGAGAAATGGAAATCAAAAATCCAAGGAAGTGTCAGACTCACAGACTTGGAAAACTAATTTAGTGACAGTGATGGGGAAAGATTAGAGGTGAGGAATTAACAAGTAAGTGGAACTAACACCTACATGCTCATTATAGAAGAACAGATCATCCACAAGGGTCTGATGTTTAAAACGGGGAAAACGACCCAGCACTGAGAGAAGCTGTAGGGTCATCGCCTCCATGAAAGCCTAGACATTGGTCTATGTGGACCTGAACCTCGTGGCCACACACCTTCAACAAATCCATCACTGGAAAGGTACTGTTTATTCTCCAATGAGATCAACAATCAATGTGACAAGTAAAATGAAATGCCATCTAATGCTCCCCACACCCTGGGTGACCTGGGCGAGGGTGACTTCTCTGTGGACCAAGGCTTCACTGTCCCGGGCTGTAAGGCAAGAGGAGGCGGGGGCAGTGAACTAGCCACAGGTGGACATGTCCTGTTCGCTTCCTTGGATGAAACCACAATCTCTGGACCAGGGCTGGTCCTCACCAGCCAAACCAACTAATGCACCAAAAGCATACATGACCTTTTGGGCTAAAAAAGCTTTGAAAATTCATCTGGCCTCCTCGTCTCTGGTTGCTCTCCTCGTCACCAGGTGCTGGGGTTCCCACCATCAGCCTCCTTCCCTACTTTCAGACCACTTTATTCTCAGCACGGTCGGTTTGAAAGGGGTGGGATTAATCCTGTCAGTCCAGGGGAGGCTAATGGGGTAGAAGTCATGAGACACAGCTATTAGGGGTGTGTTCTCCCATATTTCACTCTCCTTTACAAGCCAGACATTTTTACTAAGCCTCTGGTGCTCCAATAACCAGTGAGGAATGAATAATTCTGCCACCTTGTGGCCGTTTATTGTAACAACACCTTTATAACTGGTGCTGATGGGCACTTAGGACACACAAGACCTGCAGGCCTGAAAATGACTCCGACCCTTAAGAAATGGCCCAGGGTAGTAGGTATGTGCGTAGGAACCAGAAACAGGGCAAGCTTTCAAGAAGCTAATTTAAACAGGTAAATTTTGTTCTCAAATTCTCAGTATCTCTGTATATAAAGAGAAATGGAAATCAAAAATCCAAGGAAGTGTCACTCCTCTACTGGTCAGAACGGCCATCATCAGATGTCTACAGGCAATAAATTCTGGAGAGGGCCTGGATAAAAGGGACCCCTCCCAGCCACTGGTGGGAACATAAATTAGCCACAGTACAGAACATCATGGTGGGTTCTGTAAAAACCTGGAGACAGAGATACTGTATGATCTGGCACTCCTGGCCTCTATCCAGAGAAAACTGTAACTGAGCAAATCCCATGCACCCTATGTTCAACACATCACTGCTTACTGTAGCCAAGATACAGAAGTAACCATAATGTTCACTCACAGAGGAATGGATAAAGATGCTGTGCTACATTTATACTCATAAAAGAGAATGTTGTTCAGCCATGAAAAAAAAAGATTGAAATAATGCCATTTGTAGCAACATAGTAGGATGATTGCTATATTCTTCTAATTGAAGGAGGTCAGACAAAGTAAGGTAAAAGTGATAGGGTATTACTTTTAGGTACAATCTAAAAACTGATACAAATGAACTCATTGCCAAAGCTGAAAGAGAAAAACAACTTAGTGATAAAATTCAAAACTTACCACTTTGAAAACCAACTTAGTGATACTGAGAAGGAAACACTGGGAGTGAGGAATAAACAAGGAAGTTGAGATTAACATCAGCACACACAGAAATAGAGCATCCACTGGGGCCTGCTGTGTACAGCAGGGAACCCTACTCAATCGTCTGAATAAGGGTAAGGCCTATGAGAAAGGCTACCCATAGGTGTCTCTGTACCTGAATTTTTTGTACATCAGCACGGTCGGTTTGAAAGGGTGGGATTAATCCTGTCAGTCCAGGGAGGCTAATGGGGTAGAAGTCATGAGACACAGCTATTAGGGGTGTGTTCTCCCATATTTCACTCTCCTTTACAAGCCAGACATTTTTACTAAGCCTCTGGTGCTCCAATAACCAGTGAGGAATGAATAATTCTGCCACCTTGTGGCCGTTTATTGTAACAACACCTTTATAACTGGTGCTGATGGGCACTTAGGACACACAAGACCTGCAGGCCTGAAAATGACTCCGACCCTTAAGAAATGGCCCAGGGTAGTAGGTATGTGCGTAGGAACCAGAAACAGGGCAAGCTTTCAAGAAGCTAATTTAAACAGGTAAATTTTGTTCTCAAATTCTCAGTATCTCTGTATATAAAGAGAAATGGAAATCAAAAATCCAAGGAAGTGTCACTCCTCTACTGGTCAGAACGGCCATCATCAGATGTCTACAGGCAATAAATTCTGGAGAGGGCCTGGATAAAAGGGACCCCTCCCAGCCACTGGTGGGAACATAAATTAGCCACAGTACAGAACATCATGGTGGGTTCTGTAAAAACCTGGAGACAGAGATACTGTATGATCTGGCACTCCTGGCCTCTATCCAGAGAAAACTGTAACTGAGCAAATCCCATGCACCCTATGTTCAACACATCACTGCTTACTGTAGCCAAGATACAGAAGTAACCATAATGTTCACTCACAGAGGAATGGATAAAGATGCTGTGCTACATTTACACTCAGAAAAGAGAATGTTGTTCAGCCATGAAAAAAAAAGATTGAAATAATGCCATTTGTAGCAACATAGTAGGATGATTGCTATATTCTTCTAATTGAAGGAGGTCAGACAAAGTAAGGTAAAAGTGATAGGGTATTACTTTTAGGTACAATCTAAAAACTGATACAAATGAACTCATTGCCAAAGCTGAAAGAGAAAAAAAACTTAGTGATAAAATTCAAAACTTACCACTTTGAAAACCAACTTAGTGATACTGAGAAGGAAACACTGGGAGTGAGGAATAAACAAGGAAGTTGAGATTAACATCAGCACACACAGAAATAGAGCATCCACTGGGGCCTGCTGTGTACAGCAGGGAACCCTACTCAATCGTCTGAATAAGGGTAAGGCCTATGAGAAAGGCTACCCATAGGTGTCTCTGTACCTGAATATTTTTTCTGTACACAGTCAACAAACCCAACATTAAAAATGAACTATACTCCAGTATACATAATGATTAATTTAACAAGCATAATGAAATCCTGACTATCTTCCCCTCAGCCCAGAGTGATCTGGGCTGAAGCCACTTTTCTGACGACTGAGCAATCTTGGGACCCACGGCTGCACTGTCCTGGGCTGATGGAGCTGAGAAGGATGCACCAGCCAGTGAGCCCCAGGTGGCTCTGTTCTTTGTGCTTCTTCTGAATGGAGCCACCATCTCCAGACCAGGGCTGGCCACGACCAACTCAGCCAAGACTCATGCACCCAAGGAATGCTGGACCCTTTAACCACCTTTCTGTGTCATCCCACTTTCCGACCCCACCATCCAGAGCATGGTAGATCCAAACTGGGTGGGACGGATCCTGGACACCGGCGGGAGACAAATGGGGAAGAAGTTTGGGACACAAATCCTAGGGTGTGTGTTCTGCCACATTCCACTCTCATTTGCAAACTAGCAGCGGGACTTTGATGAAGGCTCTGGTGCTCCAATAACTTGAGTGCAGAATGAAGAAAGCCTGCCACCTTGTGGCCTTTACTTGTAACAACATCTTTAATGGGTACCCTTCAGGCCTGTGGGCCTGTAAGTGACTCTTGTTCATGGCAGCACTGTTTTCAAGTAGCCAAGAGAAGGAAAAAACCATAATGTCTATCTACAGAGGAACGGATAAAGAACACATCCTTTATCTTTGTGTTATATTTATATACAGAGAATTCTGCTTAGCCATAAAAAAATTTTTTTTGAAACAATGTCATCTGCTGCAACAGATGATGATACTTCTAAGTCATCAGACAGAGGAAGACAAATACCATATGGCTAACTTATAGGTGGGATGTAAAAACTGATACAAATGCACATATTTACAAAACAGCGACAGACTCCCAGACACAGAAAACCAACTTAGTGATAGTGAAAGGTATAGATTTGGGGAGGAATAAACCCCAAGGTTGGGATTAACATATGCTCTTGTACGTACTGAAAATTGAGATCACCCACAAGGAGCCCCTGTATACAGTGGAGGGCCCTATTCAATACTATGAAGCAACCTGTGGTGGAAGCCTTTGTAAACCACTAGATACAGGTCTATGTACACCTGAGTCAAGGTCTTCCCAGGGGGCTCAGTGGTAAAGAATTCACCTGCCAGTGCAGGAGATGCAGGTTCAATGCCTGGGTCAGGAAGTCCTCTGGAGGAGGAAATGGCAGCCCACTCTGGATTTGTGTGAAAAATCCCATGGACAAAGGAGCTTACTGGGTCACAGTTCATGGTGTCTCCAAGAGTCAGACACAACTGTATGACTGAGCACCACATGCAGGGAATCAAATTCATTTACACTTATGAACACAGCACTGGAAATGAACCATATTCCAAATTATAATTTAACACATAGACTAAGTTACCTCCTCTATTTCTATGAATCCTCAGTGACAATAAATATTGCCAACAGCCCACGGTGAACCCTCCTACGTTGCTGGTAGTCAGACCACATCCTTGCAACAAGCTTAGCTCAGATTTGACTGAATTACCACAGTGTGAGGTTGCATGCACTGTGAACTGAAGGTCTCACTCTAGCAGGCAATAGGTGAAGACAACTGTGAGATCCCATATGTGAGAGTCAGTGTTTCTTATAAGTTCTGTAGCAGGTTACACAGTGGTTTTAGACTACTCTCCAACAAATACTGTGGCTAAGTCCAGTGAAGTGTGACCCAAGTGCTTGAATCAGAAGGCGATCTATCCACTCTATGCAGCAACAGTGGGTTTGCTTATATAATATGTAAATTTTCTAAGTAACAAACTCTAAATTTCAAACAATGGAACATTTGTCTGAAAGTTACAAGCTCTTTGAAACACGTATTCTACCATGAAAATTTCTTCTCTGTTCTTTTTCTTAATAGTTTTCCACAGTAACGCGTTAACTTCTCAGTTGTTCATGTTATTATCAGGATAAGTTCTTGCCCTCATTTGTGAAGCTGGTGGTGCTGATCCACTGTGATGGCTCTCAGATCACATGCCTCTCCCAATTTATAGTCATGTCCCTAAATTCAAACTTTTTCTTTTCATATCCATCAAATTCAGCCTGTGAGATCTGCATTTATACCACATGAAAAATACCTGTTAATTCAGAGATTACACTAAACATTCCTTCCAAAGCTTTCCACGTCTCAAAGGAATTAAAACACAATGAAGAACAAAGGATAGCTGAGATTTCAGGTCCAGTAGGTAAAGAGTTCGCCTTGCAGATCCCATGGCCTGCGGAGCAGCTGGGCAGCTGTGTCCAATCACAAGCCAGTGCTCTGGAGTGCATGCACTCAGAGAGGCCACTGCAATGGGAGGCCCACACAGGCCAAAGAATAAAAAAGATGGATGAAAATAAATGATGACTTAGAGTCAAAAAATTTAAAAAAATCTGTAAATGACTTCTAAGCCTCCTAAAAAATAATAATAAAAAAACCCCAAAACCCTATTAGACATAGACTTCCTGGCATTTTTTTTTCTTTTTTTACTGATCTATGTAAATACATTAAGTGTCTGCCTTTCTGCTATGAAACTGAGACAAAATGACTAGACAGAGTTTCAACAAATTAGAAGCTTATGTTTGGAATAATTTGAGTTGAAAGAGGCTACCTGAGTCCATATGAGGATGTACAAGTTGATAAATAATTAAGTATTTATCTACAAGCATCTATGAACAAGCTGACAAAGGGTATGATGTCTATCCTCTTTCTCTCTACCTTATCCTTCCAGAATCTGGCTTCTCCGGCTGACTCCCCTGTGGACTTGATGGGTTTATGACCCATATATTAATAACTGTTTTGATGTGTTCTCTTTGTTTCTTATGCTTTGTCTTTCTCCATTGTGGCATTATCTTATTAATGTTATGAGCTGTATGACTTATTTGGTCTATTATAAGACTGTCTCTTGCATCATCCACTGTGTAATTTGGCCTCCAACAAAATGAATAGTGACTAAAAGTCCTGAGGCATTTGATACATACATCATATATATTTATATGAATTTTTCCCTTTATATATCCCATTTTCACCACATGTCTCTTGTGAAGTGGTGGTGCTGATCCACTGTGATGGCCCTCTCAGATCCACATGCCTCTCCCAATTTATAGTCATGTCCCTAAATTCAAACTTTTTCTTTTCATATCCATCAAATTCAGCCTGTGAGATCTGCATTTATACCACATGAAAAATACCTGTTAATTCAGAGATTACACTAAACATTCCTTCCAAAGCTTTCCACGTCTCAAAGGAATTAAAACACAATGAAGAACAAAGGATAGCTGAGATTTCAGGTCCAGTAGGTAAAGAGTTCGCCTTGCAGATCCCATGGCCTGCGGAGCAGCTGGGCAGCTGTGTCCAATCACAAGCCAGTGCTCTGGAGTGCATGCACTCAGAGAGGCCACTGCAATGGGAGGCCCACACAGGCCAAAGAATAAAAAAGATGGATGAAAATAAATGATGACTTAGAGTCAAAAAATTTAAAAAAATCTGTAAATGACTTCTAAGCCTCCTAAAAAATAATAATAAAAAAACCCCAAAACCCTATTAGACATAGACTTCCTGGCATTTTTTTTTCTTTTTTTACTGATCTATGTAAATACATTAAGTGTCTGCCTTTCTGCTATGAAACTGAGACAAAATGACTAGACAGAGTTTCAACAAATTAGAAGCTTATGTTTGGAATAATTTGAGTTGAAAGAGGCTACCTGAGTCCATATGAGGATGTACAAGTTGATAAATAATTAAGTATTTATCTACAAGCATCTATGAACAAGCTGACAAAGGGTATGATGTCTATCCTCTTTCTCTCTACCTTATCCTTCCAGAATCTGGCTTCTCCGGCTGACTCCCCTGTGGACTTGATGGGTTTATGACCCATATATTAATAACTGTTTTGATGTGTTCTCTTTGTTTCTTATGCTTTGTCTTTCTCCATTGTGGCATTATCTTATTAATGTTATGAGCTGTATGACTTATTTGGTCTATTATAAGACTGTCTCTTGCATCATCCACTGTGTAATTTGGCCTCCAACAAAATGAATAGTGACTAAAAGTCCTGAGGCATTTGATACATACATCATATATATTTATATGTCCATTTATATATCCATACACATGTGCATGCATGGTAAGTCACCTCAGTTGTGTCCAACTCTGTGCGAGTCTATGGACTGCAGCCTGCCAGACTCCTCTATCCATGGGATACTTCAGGCAAGAATACTGAATAGAGTTGTCATGCCATCCTCCAGGGGATCTCCCGACTCAGGGATCAAACCGGCATCTCATGTCTCCTGGGAGGCAGGTTCTTTACCACTAGCACCACCTGGAAAGCCCCATATACACACACACACATATATATGTACTTACAGTATATATGTTATATATCTATAATACATATTTTCATATATATATATATATGTCTTCATATATATAAACTACATATTTTCACATATATATAAAATACCTATTGTCATATATATATATATGGTTTCCCAGATGGCACATTGTGAACAATCTGCCACTAGTGCAGGAGACCCAGAGGATGCAGGTTTGATCTCTGCGTCAGAAAGATCCCTGGGGAAGGGACAGGCTATCCACTTGAGTATTCTTGGGCTTCCCTGGTGGCTCAGATGGTAAGGAATCTGTCTGCAACATGGGAGACCTGGGTTCAGTTCCTGGGTTTGGAAGATCTCCTGGAGAAGGGAATGGCTACCCACTCCAGTATTCTTCCCTGGAGAATCCCCTGGACAGAGGAGCCAGGTGGGCTATAGTCCATGGGGTCTTAAAGAATTGGACACGACTGAGTGACTGAGTATGCATATATAAAATCACTCTATGTAGAATAACTGTAATAGTCCCACTCAGTTATGGTAGAAACCACAAAAGAAAACATCTCCTGGATCATAACAGACTAGTAAAACAGAGTTATAGATTAGCAACAGGGTCTAATCCAAAAATTAATACACTGAGTGACTTACCAAGAGAATCTCTACCTCATCTAGGAATCAGCCTTCCAAAGTGTTGTAGGACACAATTGGTCATGCCTCCCAAATGCTAGCTCAATTTATACTCGAGAGGATGCACTGCTGACAAAGAATGCCACCTGCCTTATCAGTAAGCAAAGGCTGTTGTGCCCATCAAGCCATCAGCTACTACTGCCGCCTCTGCCAGTGCACCCTGAGGGGATTCAAGATGGAGAAACCGGATACTGGCCCTCAATGGTTAAGATGCATATCAAAGCAGTGATTTCAATGAACCCAGATTCTTACATCTTCCCAAAGAAAAGTACTAAAGCCATTAAACTGACATGGTTTTCAACAATGGATTCTGCTTTTTCTATAATTATCTAAAATCTTTTGATATTCCCAAATACTTGGTTTTCATTGCAAAAACTTCTACATATATCCTAGTGACTCACTTAGCTCTTCAGAATAGCCCCTCAGAGCACCTGAAGAGCTTTTTCCAGGCTTAGGTCCTCAGTATGTATGATGAATAAAACATTTTGCTCATCTTTTAGACTGTTCATTTTTTTGCAGTCAACATATGCAAAAATGACCTCACACTGTCCAAGACACAAACAGGCAGCCCACAGAGCAATCAACTGGTTACCAGTGAAGGCCTGCCACTGGTAGAAGGCCTGTGACTTCCAGCCTGCCACTGAGAGAAAGTAGGATATTTCATGTAGAGAAAACACACTAAAAGCCCTAAGTTGAGAGTGGCAAGAAAAGATAATATAAAATACAGGTGCTCATATGTTTTCCTCTTCAGCAATTCCAGAATGAATGGCAGAATTATTTACACAGACTGAGCAACATAATGGAGTACAGGTGCTGAATATATATTTCACTAATAACCTTGCTGACCACAATGCTAATGTCAAGTTCAAGTGAGGAAAAAAACTTTGGCATATTAGCACATATAGTAGAATCTAAAGCTGTGCAGAATAGTTTCTGAGAAGTTGCCAACCTTGGCATATGCTGCTGAAACCTCTGAGTGGTGCTGGATGGAAACTAAGGGACAGCTCTCATCCTACCAGGTCTTGCTTCAAAGGCCCATCACTTCCCACAACTCACGGAGCAGTCTACTGGATCAGTGAATGCTTTTATCCACCAAAATGATCATTTTCAGGTACTACCATCTGTATTTCTTCATTTCTGTATTAGTGCAGGAAATACTCTCTTTTCCTATCTAAGGCTAATTTTTCCACCTGAACATATAAACATGCTAAAATATTTCCTATCTTTAAACTCTAAACCAATGGTCAAGCCGCCTCTGCCAGTTGAGGATTCAAGATGGAGAAACCGGATACTGGCCCTCAATGGTTAAGATGCATATCAAAGCAGTGATTTCAATGAACCCAGATTCTTACATCTTCCCAAAGAAAAGTACTAAAGCCATTAAACTGACATGGTTTTCAACAATGGATTCTGCTTTTTCTATAATTATCTAAAATCTTTTGATATTCCCAAATACTTGGTTTTCATTGCAAAAACTTCTACATATATCCTAGTGACTCACTTAGCTCTTCAGAATAGCCCTCAGAGCACCTGAAGAGCTTTTTCCAGGCTTAGGTCCTCAGTATGTATGATGAATAAAACATTTTGCTCATCTTTTAGACTGTTCATTTTTTTGCAGTCAACATATGCAAAAATGACCTCACACTGTCCAAGACACAAACAGGCAGCCCACAGAGCAATCAACTGGTTACCAGTGAAGGCCTGCCACTGGTAGAAGGCCTGTGACTTCCAGCCTGCCACTGAGAGAAAGTAGGATATTTCATGTACAGAAACACACTAAAAGCCCTAAGTTGAGAGTGGCAAGAAAAGATAATATAAAATACAGGTGCTCATATGTTTTCCTCTTCAGCAATTCCAGAATGAATGGCAGAATTATTTACACAGACTGAGCAACATAATGGAGTACAGGTGCTGAATATATATTTCACTAATAACCTTGCTGACCACAATGCTAATGTCAAGTTCAAGTGAGGAAAAAACTTTGGCATATTAGCACATATAGTAGAATCTAAAGCTGTGCAGAATAGTTTCTGAGAAGTTGCCAACCTTGGCATATGCTGCTGAAACCTCTGAGTGGTGCTGGATGGAAACTAAGGGACAGCTCTCATCCTACCAGGTCTTGCTTCAAAGGCCCATCACTTCCCACAACTCACGGAGCAGTCTACTGGATCAGTGAATGCTTTTATCCACCAAAATGATCATTTTCAGGTACTACCATCTGTATTTCTTCATTTCTGTATTAGTGCAGGAAATACTCTCTTTTCCTATCTAAGGCTAATTTTTCCACCTGAACATATAAACATGCTAAAATATTTCCTATCTTTAAACTTACATAAACCAAAAACATTCCTAAGCTACTGCAGTACCTGAGGCAAATGGTCAAAGCAACCATTGCCCTTCCTAAATACAGGATATTTCTCTCCTTGCCATTTTTCTCACGCCCCCCTCCACCCCACCCAGAGTATTTTCAACCAGGAGTCAGAGTGTCCCTGTTAAAATGTGGATTCATATCCTTCCTCTGCCTAAAACCCTCATGTAGAGCATAAACTGAAGTTCATGAACTACCAGACAAGCTCAGGTGCATTCAGGGTGGTATGACTATAGACTGAAGTTCATCAACTATCAATCCTTCCAGATTACAGATGATCGGTCCACCATCCACCTTTAACTCTCGAGTTTACTTTCTGTGCCTCTCTCCCTACATGACTCAGTTCCAGACTCAATGACTCAACCCCTCTCCCATTCAACCTTGTTGCTTTAAAATCATCTTTGCAAGAGCTCTTCCCTAATCACACGACTTCGCTTTGCATGCCACTCTTAGTTCCTTCATTTTTGCTAAGGAGATACACGCTCAACGAAAGAAATTGCCATACTGGCATGGACTAAGAGAGTCAGTAGTTAGGGTGGGAGAGGATTAGACAGATTTGAACAGCATGAAGGAGACAGATTGTCAGGATTGGTGAGTGACTGGATATGGCTTGTTAGTGGAGAATGAGCTGTCAAATGAGAAAAGGCAAAAAAAAAAAAAAAAAAAGGCCAGAAAAGTGAGGACATAATGAGAGGCAAAAAATGAACTCTTTCTGGTGGGTGGGGACCAGTCAGGCATATCAAACAAGAGAAAGACTAAAAGACACCCTATTGCATATGGTAGCATGAGGAACTCTGAGAATAAACTGAATAAAACTCTACAGTGGTTCCATGATCACTCTTGAACCATGCTTCTTCTCACCAAACAAGTCTCCTCTTCCCTCTTCTCCTCTGACCAGCACATATACATACAAATCTACACAGCACACACACAAAGCACACAGATACTTCTTCCTTGGGTAAAACATACCAACAAATTCTTTCATGTTTCTTCAACCAAAAGGTAGGGTATAACTCTCCTCCCCTTGAGTACCGGCTGGCTGTAATAGAGTGTGGCAGAAGTGATGCTGCATGACTGCAGAGGATGAAGTCCTACAAGGAGATTCAACTTTAGCCTAGCTTTGTCTCTCTATCCCTACATGTCCCTTTGGAGCACTGGGCTGACAAGTATTAACAGCAAGGCTGGCTACTTTGAAGCCATAAAACTGGAGAGATCAGTATGAGAAAACAGAGCGTTAGTCATTCAGTTGTGTCCAACTCTTTGCAACACCATGGACTGGAGCCCACAAATCTCATCGGTCCATGGGATTTTCTAGGCAAGAATACTGGAGTGGGTTTCCATGTCTTTTTCCAGGAAATCTCCCCAACCCAGAGATCAAACCCAGGTCTTCCACACTGCAGCCAGACTTTACCACCTGAGCCAAAGGCTACCTACTCTGAAGTCACAATACCGGATAGAACAGAATGAGAAAACAGAAGGGTGGAGAAACATCTACAAAACCCCAGTGCTTCCAGTCTCGAGCTGTGTGACTCTCCTCAGCCCACTGCACGGGAGAGAGCAGGCTTCAGGGACGACTCCAGCCTCAAACACCATCTGACTATAAATAACAACAGAGACCTGGATCAATCAGCTCAGGATGCTATAACTAAATAACACAGACTTGGTGGCTTACGGGAAGGAAGAATTTTATTTCTTTGCAGTCTGGAGGCTGGAAGTCTGAGATTGGGCTACTGGAACTGTTGGGATTTGGTGAGAGCACTATTTCCTGTTAGTGGACAGCTATCTTCCTGCTGTGTCCTCATGTGGCAGGGGCAGAGAGAGCACAAGCTCTCTGGTGTCTCTTCTTATTAGGGCACTAATCTCACTCTGAGAGTTCCAGCCTCACGAGCTTATTGGATCCATTTACCTCCCAAAAGCCCCATCTCCAAATACTATCACGTTGTCAGGTAGTTCCAACACATGAATTTTGACGGGACGCAAACATTCAGTCCACAATAGAGATCCTATTTGAAAATGCCTGCTTCAGGCTGGCTCACACTAGAACCATGAGCAAGCCATGATAATAACAACAAATGATTATTGCTGTTTTATGCCACTAAATTAGGGCTAATTTGACATCCAGTAATAGAAAACCAGAACCCTAGTGATTCTTATTAATCTTTCAGGCTTCTGCCATTTATTTTTATAGAAAAGAATTTTCTGTATTTTCCTTCCCCATCTCTCCCATCCATATAAGGGAGTTATTTCTCCAATGTGCTTTCCAGAACCTTTCATTTTAATATGCCATTTATCACAAGTGAGTATGCTTGTGTCCCGTATTAGAGTCTCTCAGAATAGGCAATATATAGTTTTTTTTTTTTTTTTTAAAGTTTGTCCAAAGGATAAACATTTAAAACCCATGTACGTAAGGTAACTGAGAAATACACTTGGAGGAAGAGAGGAATTAGGGACAACACCAGATGTGGAAAGAGCAATATATTACTCCTAAAGAAAACATTCGTATTACCCTCCATCTTCACTTCCTGCTCTGCGTGTGTTTCTGGGTGTGTGTGTGGAGGGGTGTATACACTCACGTGCATGTGTGCACAAGGGTGTCTTACCCAAGCTAAACCTATGAATCTGAGTGAATTTGAAAGAGGCACAGACCTAAAGGAGAGCATCATCAGAGGTAGCATGCTTGTTTTTGATATAATTATATACAAATGATTACATGCAGACACAGATGGTGATTAACACTGCAAACATTAAACAGAAGATCCAAATGTACTCAGTTAATTAAAGCATATTTATTGAACATCTGCTACGTTCTTATTTGCTATGAGAGAAATGAGAGAATTATAAGGAAGCCTTCAAGGAAGTAATTATCTAATTAGTGAGATGAGATGTAAACACAAAAGAAATTTAATATCAGAAGAGATAAATGGTTTATTTGAGCATATTAAGATCTCATGCAGCCCAGAAGGAAATAGCCCATGTAAATAAGTGGCCAATGCGCTGTTCAAAATCTTTTCAAAGGTAGTGCATTTAAGACTTAAAAAGTATGAGCTCGTAATGAATTTTGACGGACGCAAACATTCAGTCCACAATAGAGATCCTATTTGAAAATGCCTGCTTCAGGCTGGCTCACACTAGAACCATGAGCAAGCCATGATAATAACAACAAATGATTATTGCTGTTTTATGCCACTAAATTAGGGCTAATTTGACATCCAGTAATAGAAAACCAGAACCCTAGTGATTCTTATTAATCTTTCAGGCTTCTGCCATTTATTTTTATAGAAAAGAATTTTCTGTATTTTCCTTCCCCATCTCTCCCATCCATATAAGGGAGTTATTTCTCCAATGTGCTTTCCAGAACCTTTCATTTTAATATGCCATTTATCACAAGTGAGTATGCTTGTGTCCCGTATTAGAGTCTCTCAGAATAGGCAATATATAGTTTTTTTTTTTTAAAGTTTGTCCAAAGGATAAACATTTAAAACCCATGTACGTAAGGTAACTGAGAAATACACTTGGAGGAAGAGAGGAATTAGGGACAACACCAGATGTGGAAAGAGCAATATATTACTCCTAAAGAAAACATTCGTATTACCCTCCATCTTCACTTCCTGCTCTGCGTGTGTTTCTGGGTGTGTGTGGAGGGGTGTATACACTCACGTGCATGTGTGCACAAGGGTGTCTTACCCAAGCTAAACCTATGAATCTGAGTGAATTTGAAAGAGGCACAGACCTAAAGGAGAGCATCATCAGAGGTAGCATGCTTGTTTTTGATATAATTATATACAAATGATTACATGCAGACACAGATGGTGATTAACACTGCAAACATTAAACAGAAGATCCAAATGTACTCAGTTAATTAAAGCATATTTATTGAACATCTGCTACGTTCTTATTTGCTATGAGAGAAATGAGAGAATTATAAGGAAGCCTTCAAGGAAGTAATTATCTAATTAGTGAGATGAGATGTAAACACAAAAGAAATTTAATATCAGAAGAGATAAATGGTTTATTTGAGCATATTAAGATCTCATGCAGCCCAGAAGGAAATAGCCCATGTAAATAAGTGGCCAATGCGCTGTTCAAAATCTTTTCAAAGGTAGTGCATTTAAGACTTAGAAGTATGAGCTGCAGTGAGCTGAAACAAAAAGAGGAATAACTTATATTTGTAGATTTTACTAAGACCACAATCATAAAACTCAAGAACTCTCTATTGAATTTCTGTATAAAGACAAACAGAAGTGATCTCCTTTGGGATCTAACAATCAACACACTCACTGACTGATTTTCCTTGTTTACTTTGTTTCTAAAGGACATTTACAGATTTCTTCCTATTGTTTAAGCCCTCAATATTTAAAAAAATTTTCTTGTGACCTACGGAGAAATGTTGTATCAAATTTAATGCAGGCCATGATATAGTATAGGAAAATTTCTTATTATCTTTCTCCTGAAATTCTTAACTGCAATCCCCAACAACAATTACATATTTTTATAGGCTGAGGCTCAACTTGATGCTTGTCTCAACAAAAACTGCAGTTTTTAGTTTTATATGTAATGAAAAGTTAATATACATTCAAACTCAGAAAAAATACACTAGGCGCACAAAGAGTTAGAGAAAGCCGACAGAAATGTGTTAAACTTTTTCCTATCCTATTCTTTTTCTTTATTCTCTGTATTAGTGAATGAGTCCATCATTTACCCCACTATAAAGATCAACACTCTGAATTTAGTGTGGATACAAATAAGTAAATCGGAATTTGTAATACAGTGTTCATGTTCAGCTAATAAAGAAACGGGAAATTCTAAACAGAATATTCTATGAAAAGATTAGAATAGCAACGTGAAAGAGGCACAGACCTAAAGGAGAGCATCATCAGAGGTAGCATGCTTGTTTTTGATATAATTATATACAAATGATTACATGCAGACACAGATGGTGATTAACACTGCAAACATTAAACAGAAGATCCAAATGTACTCAGTTAATTAAAGCATATTTATTGAACATCTGCTACGTTCTTATTTGCTATGAGAGAAATGAGAGAATTATAAGGAAGCCTTCAAGGAAGTAATTATCTAATTAGTGAGATGAGATGTAAACACAAAAGAAATTTAATATCAGAAGAGATAAATGGTTTATTTGAGCATATTAAGATCTCATGCAGCCCAGAAGGAAATAGCCCATGTAAATAAGTGGCCAATGCGCTGTTCAAAATCTTTTCAAAGGTAGTGCATTTAAGACTTAGAAGTATGAGCTGCAGTGAGCTGAAACAAAAAGAGGAATAACTTATATTTGTAGATTTTACTAAGACCACAATCATAAAACTCAAGAACTCTCTATTGAATTTCTGTATAAAGACAAACAGAAGTGATCTCCTTTGGGATCTAACAATCAACACACTCACTGACTGATTTTCCTTGTTTACTTTGTTTCTAAAGGACATTTACAGATTTCTTCCTATTGTTTAAGCCCTCAATATTTAAAAAAATTTTCTTGTGACCTACGGAGAAATGTTGTATCAAATTTAATGCAGGCCATGATATAGTATAGGAAAATTTCTTATTATCTTTCTCCCTGAAATTCTTAACTGCAATCCCCAACAACAATTACATATTTTTATAGGCTGAGGCTCAACTTGATGCTTGTCTCAACAAAAACTGCAGTTTTTAGTTTTATATGTAATGAAAAGTTAATATACATTCAAAATCAGAAAAAAATACACTAGGCGCACAAAGAGTTAGAGAAAGCCGACAGAAATGTGTTAAACTTTTTCCTATCCTATTCTTTTTCTTTATTCTCTGTATTAGTGAATGAGTCCATCATTTACCCCACTATAAAGATCAACACTCTGAATTTAGTGTGGATACAAATAAGTAAATCGGAATTTGTAATACAGTGTTCATGTTATAATCAGGTCATAAATCAAATTATTAATGAAATCAAAACAGGGAGAGTTCTAAACAGAATATTCTATGAAAAGATTAGAAAGTAGGGAGACACCTGCAAAAACAAAAAACAAGTTTTGTGTGGTTACAGTATTAAGTGCAAGCTAGGAACTGGCAAGAATGCGGCTGAGAGATGCACAGAAAAGAATCTGTGACGCAGGTTAAGAAGCACCAGTCATATTGAGGGCAACATGGAGACATGAGAGTTTTAGGTAAGAGAGTGACCTGACCAGATTATAATATCTCAGGAAGATCATTCTGGCTACTGTATAGACAATCAACTGAAAGATGCTGTAACAAATTCAGTGAAAGATATGAGTGATCTGAGCTAAGGTATGTCAAGTTTCAATGAATGTGGAAGGTAGTCAGGAAATATTAGGGAATGGAACTGACAGGATCTGTGGAGCAATCTGTGGGCTGTACGAGGACTTAAGGTTTGGGGTTTATGATGGACAAAAATGCCAACCTCTAACATAGACAACACTAAAGTTGGTGGGGTGATGTGCTCAGCTCTGGATGATTTTTTCAGCTGCATATGGAATATGCAAGTGGAACTCAGGAGATGGAGTTAGACAGAGCTCTAGGGCTTCCCTGGTGGTCCAGTGGGTAAGGACACTACCTTGCACTGCAAGGGGCGCTGGTTCAAACCCTGGCCTGGGAAGATCCCATGTGCTGAGGAGTGGCTGGACCCATGGGTCCAACTACTGAGCCAGAGCTCTGGAGTGCATGTGCCCAGAGCCAGTGCTCTTCAGCAACAAAGGCCACTGTGATGGGAGGCCCACACGGGCCAAAGAACAAAGATAAATAAATGAAAGACCAATAGAAGTGGCCAAAAAAAAAAAATAGAGAGAGCTCTAATCAAAGCCATGGAGGTGAATGAAGTCATCAAAAGGAAGTGTATGAAATAAATAGAAAAGACTAAATGAAATCCCCAAAAGCACTAATTTTAAAGGATTGGTTGGGAGTAGAAGCTTTTCCAGAGACCTAACGGGAACACCAGGAAAGGAACGCTAAGAGAAGGTAAACCATCATGGAACCAAGCTAAGACTGTGCTTTAGGAGAAAGGGGGACTAAAATTTAAAGGGTTGGAGATCCTGGGAAAAATAGCCTAATTTTTCTATGAAAAGATTAGAAAGTAGGGAGACACCTGCAAAAACAAAAAACAAGTTTTGTGTGGTTACAGTATTAAGTGCAAGCTAGGAACTGGCAAGAATGCGGCTGAGAGATGCACAGAAAAGAATCTGTGACGCAGGTTAAGAAGCACCAGTCATATTGAGGGCAACATGGAGACATGAGAGTTTTAGGTAAGAGAGTGACCTGACCAGATTATAATATCTCAGGAAGATCATTCTGGCTACTGTATAGACAATCAACTGAAAGATGCTGTAACAAATTCAGTGAAAGATATGAGTGATCTGAGCTAAGGTATGTCAAGTTTCAATGAATGTGGAAGGTAGTCAGGAAATATTAGGGAATGGAACTGACAGGATCTGTGGAGCAATCTGTGGGCTGTACGAGGACTTAAGGTTTGGGGTTTATGATGGACAAAAATGCCAACCTCTAACATAGACAACACTAAAGTTGGTGGGGTGATGTGCTCAGCTCTGGATGATTTTTTCAGCTGCATATGGAATATGCAAGTGGAACTCAGGAGATGGAGTTAGACAGAGCTCTAGGGCTTCCCTGGTGGTCCAGTGGGTAAGGACACTACCTTGCACTGCAAGGGGCGCTGGTTCAAACCCTGGCCTGGGAAGATCCCATGTGCTGAGGAGTGGCTGGACCCATGGGTCCAACTACTGAGCCAGAGCTCTGGAGTGCATGTGCCCAGAGCCAGTGCTCTTCAGCAACAAAGGCCACTGTGATGGGAGGCCCACACGGGCCAAAGAACAAAGATAAATAAATGAAAGACCAATAGAAGTGGCCAAAAAAAAAAAATAGAGAGAGCTCTAATCAAAGCCATGGAGGTGAATGAAGTCATCAAAAGGAAGTGTATGAAATAAATAGAAAAGACTAAATGAAATCCCCAAAAGCACTAATTTTAAAGGATTGGTTGGGAGTAGAAGCTTTTCCAGAGACCTAACGGGAACACCAGGAAAGGAACGCTAAGAGAAGGTAAACCATCATGGAACCAAGCTAAGACTGTGCTTTAGGGAGAAAGGGCTTCCCTGTGGCTCAACTGGTAAAGAATCTGGCTGCAAAGCAGGAGTCCCCAGTTCAATTCCTGGGTTGGGAAGATTCCCTGGAGAAAAGATAGCCTACCCACTCCAGTATTCTTGGGGTTTCCTAGTGGCTCAGACAGTAAAGAATCCGCCTGCCTTGAAGGAGACCTGAGTTTGATCCCTGGGTTGGGAAGATGCCCTGGAGAAGGGAAAGACTACCCACTGTAGTATTCTTGCCTGGAGGATCCTGTGACTTGTCCATGGGTCGCAAAGAGTCATACATGACTGAGCGACTTTCACTTCACTTTGAGGATGGTAACAAGGTTGAGTAGTAGCCCCCATCTTTAAGCTGAACCCTGGAGGGGAGCAGGGGCAGAATGATGCTAGTGAACCCTAGACTGTCCAAGGACGAATGAAGTGTTAGAAGTATAAAAGCAGGTGTATGTGACTCAAGAGTTCTAGCTGAGGAAAAGAGGACAGCAAGTTAATCTCATCATAGACATTAGTCAAACAACTAAAAGAAGATAGCAAGAATGTTGTCACATGTATAAAACCACCTCATTGGCCCACTTTTACTGCAGTCTCAATGAGCACACTGTCTTCTCTGCAAGTAGATACTCTTGATGAGCATTACAAAGCTTATCAAGTTCAGCTCAGTTCTAAGGTACAGGAGTACACGCCTGTATGTGTGTCTCTCTCTTGTTCACCCAACTGAGCTGCAGCTCCTATGCCCTTGGCCTTTCTCTTCTCCCCATGTTCAGTCAAAGATTAGCCCCTGCAGTGACTGCTGTAAGGTGGTATGTAAAAGCGATCACTTAGCTCAAGTGCCAAAATAAGACAGGAGAATTAGAACGAGGAAGTTTTCTAACTGCATGCCAAAGCTGGCGATAATAAAATGGAAAGTGTTACAAGAAGACTACAACTTTAACAACTGACCCATATGCAAATAATGGTCACTTCTGGCCTGTAATCTTTATGCTAATAGCCACCATTTCCAAAATGCTGGAAGTGTGATAAATACTGCTGTCATGTCTGTTATAAATTTATATGTATTATTACTAGGCAACTCCTGCCTAAAACTGAAAACTCCCTGTTACCCAGCTGTCCTCTTCTTTGTATGTAATCGGCTCAGTTTGGCTCCTCAGAGTCCCTTGGGGTGCACCCTCTGGCTCTCTGCTCACCCAGAGTCCCTCACGCCCAGTACACTGTACATCTCGTTGTCAGGCACACCCACCGACCCTTTCTCCTCCTGACTTACATGTGATCCTGCCAAACTTCATCATCTCCCTGGAGAAGGGAAAGACTACCCACTGTAGTATTCTTGCCTGGAGGATCCTGTGACTTGTCCATGGTCGCAAAGAGTCATACATGACTGAGCGACTTTCACTTCACTTTGAGGATGGTAACAAGGTTGAGTAGTAGCCCCCATCTTTAAGCTGAACCCTGGAGGGGAGCAGGGGCAGAATGATGCTAGTGAACCCTAGACTGTCCAAGGACGAATGAAGTGTTAGAAGTATAAAAGCAGGTGTATGTGACTCAAGAGTTCTAGCTGAGGAAAAGAGGACAGCAAGTTAATCTCATCATAGACATTAGTCAAACAACTAAAAGAAGATAGCAAGAATGTTGTCACATGTATAAAACCACCTCATTGGCCCACTTTTACTGCAGTCTCAATGAGCACACTGTCTTCTCTGCAAGTAGATACTCTTGATGAGCATTACAAAGCTTATCAAGTTCAGCTCAGTTCTAAGGTACAGGAGTACACGCCTGTATGTGTGTCTCTCTCTTGTTCACCCAACTGAGCTGCAGCTCCTATGCCCTTGGCCTTTCTCTTCTCCCCATGTTCAGTCAAAGATTAGCCCCTGCAGTGACTGCTGTAAGGTGGTATGTAAAAGCGATCACTTAGCTCAAGTGCCAAAATAAGACAGGAGAATTAGAACGAGGAAGTTTTCTAACTGCATGCCAAAGCTGGCGATAATAAAATGGAAAGTGTTACAAGAAGACTACAACTTTAACAACTGACCCATATGCAAATAATGGTCACTTCTGGCCTGTAATCTTTATGCTAATAGCCACCATTTCCAAAATGCTGGAAGTGTGATAAATACTGCTGTCATGTCTGTTATAAATTTATATGTATTATTACTAGGCAACTCCTGCCTAAAACTGAAAACTCCCTGTTACCCAGCTGTCCTCTTCTTTGTATGTAATCGGCTCAGTTTGGCTCCTCAGAGTCCCTTGGGGTGCACCCTCTGGCTCTCTGCTCACCCAGAGTCCCTCACGCCCAGTACACTGTACATCTCGTTGTCAGGCACACCCACCGACCCTTTCTCCTCCTGACTTACATGTGATCCTGCCAAACTTCATCATCTTCTTGAGTCACAATCCCCTGTAGTCTTGCATCTGGCCCAGGGACTTGGAGAACTGGGAGGCAAGCCCAGAATTCCTGGATATCTCTTACTGCCAATTGGGATTAACATCTGGGTTATTAGACTAACCACGCTTTCAGCTTCTATGAACTGAGGCATGCAATGGACTAAACAGGTCCAGCACCACAGCTGACTAAGTCTTAATCCCCAGACAAAGGTTAAATCACCCTGAGTACACAGCCAGGACCTAGATTTCATAATTTTTATCCCTCATTCTATTGTACTAGCACACTCCCATTTTCTTTTTTATTCTAACTACTGCACAATGAGCAAAATGCTCATTAAAAATGCTTAAGATAACTCAAAGGATTTTATCTTGTTAGAAGATTAAGAGCCAAGGTAAAACCATTTTAAAGTGATACACCAGTTTTTTACCTTGTGTGTGTGTTACATCATGTCAGTCGTGTCTGACTGTTTGTGACCCCCCTGGACAGCAGCCTGCCAGGCTCCTCAGTCCATGGGATTCTTCAGGCAAGAATGCTGGAGCAGTTTGCCATTTCTTCCTCCAGGGGATCTTCCCGACCCAGGGACTGAACCCTTGTCTCCCAGGTCTCCTGCACTGACAGGCAGGTTCTTTACTGCTAGTGTCTATTCTGCTTTGGACATGACTCACTTTGAAATGGTCAAGAGCAATGTCCTCCAAAACACAATCCTGGAATACTGTTCCCTAAGAATGTTGATGCTATGTACTCCAAGAAAAAAAGAAAAAACACAGGGAAAGGCTTTGAGAGTAACTCTGAGCAAAGCTGGATGGAGCATACAAAAGTAAACAGGCTGCTTTATTGCAGAATCCTTCAGCTATTAGTAAATATCAGTGCAGTGTGAATACTTAAGACAGGAGTGCAGTGTGCAACACTGCCTGCTGGAGCTGCCCACAGTGGGAGGGGGGCGTTCTACAGAGCAGGAGGAGGAAGAGAGGCCCCTGCAGAGCAGGCTCACCAGGCCATACATATGCATGAGCTATCAACGCACTGGTTTTGCTCACCAGGCCATACATATGCATGATGCTCACCCACCCGACCCTTTTTCAGGCACACCCACCGACCTTTTCCTCCTGACTTACATGTGATCCTGCCAAACTTCATCATCTTCTTGAGTCACAATCCCCTGTAGTCTTGCATCTGGCCCAGGGACTTGGAGAACTGGGAGGCAAGCCCAGAATTCCTGGATATCTCTTACTGCCAATTGGGATTAACATCTGGGTTATTAGACTAACCACGCTTTCAGCTTCTATGAACTGAGGCATGCAATGGACTAAACAGGTCCAGCACCACAGCTGACTAAGTCTTAATCCCCAGACAAAGGTTAAATCACCCTGAGTACACAGCCAGGACCTAGATTTCATAATTTTTATCCCTCATTCTATTGTACTAGCACACTCCCATTTTCTTTTTTATTCTAACTACTGCACAATGAGCAAAATGCTCATTAAAAATGCTTAAGATAACTCAAAGGATTTTATCTTGTTAGAAGATTAAGAGCCAAGGTAAAACCATTTTAAAGTGATACACCAGTTTTTTACCTTGTGTGTGTGTTACATCATGTCAGTCGTGTCTGACTGTTTGTGACCCCCCTGGACAGCAGCCTGCCAGGCTCCTCAGTCCATGGGATTCTTCAGGCAAGAATGCTGGAGCAGTTTGCCATTTCTTCCTCCAGGGGATCTTCCCGACCCAGGGACTGAACCCTTGTCTCCCAGGTCTCCTGCACTGACAGGCAGGTTCTTTACTGCTAGTGTCTATTCTGCTTTGGACATGACTCACTTTGAAATGGTCAAGAGCAATGTCCTCCAAAACACAATCCTGGAATACTGTTCCCTAAGAATGTTGATGCTATGTACTCCAAGAAAAAAAGAAAAAACACAGGGAAAGGCTTTGAGAGTAACTCTGAGCAAAGCTGGATGGAGCATACAAAAGTAAACAGGCTGCTTTATTGCAGAATCCTTCAGCTATTAGTAAATATCAGTGCAGTGTGAATACTTAAGACAGGAGTGCAGTGTGCAACACTGCCTGCTGGAGCTGCCCACAGTGGGAGGGGGGCGTTCTACAGAGCAGGAGGAGGAAGAGATGCTCCTGCAGAGCATCGCTGGGACAGGCTCACCAGGCCATACATATGCATGAGCTATCAACGCACCCCTGGTTTTGAATTTCCTTTAGCTTAAACACTGGGTAAGACCTTCTCATGTAAAAATACAGTTCAACCTTGAAAACAGGTTTGAACTGGACACATTCATTTATAAACAAAATTTTAAAAATAAATACACACAAGAGGACTACATGATCCAAGGTTGATTGGTTAAATACACTGATGTGGAAATGCTGATGGGGAGAGTTGACACGAAAGTCATAGATTTTTGATTGTGTAGGGAATTGATGCTGCTTAGCACCAAGGGGGTTAACTGTAGTGAACTGACTACATTAGTTTATGGGTACTGAACTAAGGCTGCTGCTGCTTAGTCACTTCAGTCATGTCTGATTCTGTGTGACTCCATGGACTGCAGCCCGCCAGGCTCCTCTGTCCATGGGATTCTCCCGGCAAGAATACTAGAGTGGGTTGCCATGCCCTCCTCCAGGATCTTCCCAATGCAGGGATGAAACCTGGGTCTCCTGCTTTGCAGGCTGATTCCTCACCGCCAAGCCATCAGGGCCATATTTGAGACCCAGTGGACTGTAGCTCACCAGGCTTCTCCATCCATGAAATTTTCCAGGAAAGAATACTGGAGTGGGTCACCATTTGCTTCTCTAGAACTAAAGGCATCTATCAACTAATCATGCTAATATCAATTTAAACCCAAATTGAAAGTAAAGCAAAGTTTATCATCTCCTCGGCCCAACCTCACACTTAAGTTAATACTTGTCATGACTCCATATAAATAGGAAATCTGAAAAAGATTTTGTGAAAACACAAAATGAGATCACAGTAAACCACCTTCTTGCCAACCTTAGAGCCACAATGCCTGGAGCCTGGCCCACAGGGTTTTGGGAACTCTGAGCAAAGCTGGATGGAGCATACAAAAGTAAACAGGCTGCTTTATTGCAGAATCCTTCAGCTATTAGTAAATATCAGTGCAGTGTGAATACTTAAGACAGGAGTGCAGTGTGCAACACTGCCTGCTGGAGCTGCCCACAGTGGGAGGGGGGCGTTCTACAGAGCAGGAGGAGGAAGAGATGCTCCTGCAGAGCATCGCTGGGACAGGCTCACCAGGCCATACATATGCATGAGCTATCAACGCACCCCTGGTTTTGAATTTCCTTTAGCTTAAACACTGGGTAAGACCTTCTCATGTAAAAATACAGTTCAACCTTGAAAACAGGTTTGAACTGGACACATTCATTTATAAACAAAATTTTAAAAATAAATACACACAAGAGGACTACATGATCCAAGGTTGATTGGTTAAATACACTGATGTGGAAATGCTGATGGGGAGAGTTGACACGAAAGTCATAGATTTTTGATTGTGTAGGGAATTGATGCTGCTTAGCACCAAGGGGGTTAACTGTAGTGAACTGACTACATTAGTTTATGGGTACTGAACTAAGGCTGCTGCTGCTTAGTCACTTCAGTCATGTCTGATTCTGTGTGACTCCATGGACTGCAGCCCGCCAGGCTCCTCTGTCCATGGGATTCTCCCGGCAAGAATACTAGAGTGGGTTGCCATGCCCTCCTCCAGGGGATCTTCCCAATGCAGGGATGAAACCTGGGTCTCCTGCTTTGCAGGCTGATTCCTCACCGCCAAGCCATCAGGGCCATATTTGAGACCCAGTGGACTGTAGCTCACCAGGCTTCTCCATCCATGAAATTTTCCAGGAAAGAATACTGGAGTGGGTCACCATTTGCTTCTCTAGAACTAAAGGCATCTATCAACTAATCATGCTAATATCAATTTAAACCCAAATTGAAAGTAAAGCAAAGTTTATCATCTCCTCGGCCCAACCTCACACTTAAGTTAATACTTGTCATGACTCCATATAAATAGGAAATCTGAAAAAGATTTTGTGAAAACACAAAATGAGATCACAGTAAACCACCTTCTTTCAGTAACACAGCCAAGTATGATTCATCTTAGAGCCACAGAAGTTGAGCAGACTCTACTGACATTCTTAGGGTAAGCGGCTGAGTGGTGTGAGAGAGAAGCTGAGGAAAGAATCTGCCCGGCCTGTCTCTCAGTGGTGTACCGTGTCTTGAAACAGAATGTCAGGTTCTCTTATCTACATGTGAAGAGGTTTTGAATTCTTAGAAAAGGAGGGTACCATATTAGCTAAAAGTTTTCAAAAATAATTTTGAGTGTTCTTCTCATTTCATATTTGAGGAGCAGTGTTATCTTGGGATGTAAGGATATGGCTATTACAGGATCTGGTATCCTGACACCACTGAGTTACTACACTCTGAGCACTAGGATTATTTAACAACATGCTGCAAAAGAGCATTTCCTGCTGCAGACTGACAAGGGCATTAATCGTTTCTTAGAGCCCAGCAGGCAAAGAGTTCAGCTTTCTCCTATTAAATTTAGAGGATATAATATCAAAGAGACGAGAAATGAGAGCTCTTAGACTCAGCAATCACCGAGGGTGCTTTTATTATGCAGACAATCATCAGAAGCAAGAATGTGAGTACTATTAGCTATACCAATATACTAAAGTTAATCTATTTGAAAGACTCTTTATATAACTCATAAATACATATTTGCTATATAATATATACACAATTCATATCATATAACACACAATTTATATAGGATATAACACATACATATTTTTTATTTCAAGTATTATGAGAAACAATTCGAGACCCAGGGTGAAACCTGGGTCTCCTGCTTTGCAGGCTGATTCCTCACCGCCAAGCCATCACCAGGCCTGGACTGTAGCTCACCAGGCTTCTCCATCCATGAAATTTTCCAGGAAAGAATACTGGAGTGGGTCACCATTTGCTTCTCTAGAACTAAAGGCATCTATCAACTAATCATGCTAATATCAATTTAAACCCAAATTGAAAGTAAAGCAAAGTTTATCATCTCCTCGGCCCAACCTCACACTTAAGTTAATACTTGTCATGACTCCATATAAATAGGAAATCTGAAAAAGATTTTGTGAAAACACAAAATGAGATCACAGTAAACCACCTTCTTTCAGTAACACAGCCAAGTATGATTCATCTTAGAGCCACAGAAGTTGAGCAGACTCTACTGACATTCTTAGGGTAAGCGGCTGAGTGGTGTGAGAGAGAAGCTGAGGAAAGAATCTGCCCGGCCTGTCTCTCAGTGGTGTACCGTGTCTTGAAACAGAATGTCAGGTTCTCTTATCTACATGTGAAGAGGTTTTGAATTCTTAGAAAAGGAGGGTACCATATTAGCTAAAAGTTTTCAAAAATAATTTTGAGTGTTCTTCTCATTTCATATTTGAGGAGCAGTGTTATCTTGGGATGTAAGGATATGGCTATTACAGGATCTGGTATCCTGACACCACTGAGTTACTACACTCTGAGCACTAGGATTATTTAACAACATGCTGCAAAAGAGCATTTCCTGCTGCAGACTGACAAGGGCATTAATCGTTTCTTAGAGCCCAGCAGGCAAAGAGTTCAGCTTTCTCCTATTAAATTTAGAGGATATAATATCAAAGAGACGAGAAATGAGAGCTCTTAGACTCAGCAATCACCGAGGGTGCTTTTATTATGCAGACAATCATCAGAAGCAAGAATGTGAGTACTATTAGCTATACCAATATACTAAAGTTAATCTATTTGAAAGACTCTTTATATAACTCATAAATACATATTTGCTATATAATATATACACAATTCATATCATATAACACACAATTTATATAGGATATAACACATACATATATTTATTTCAAGTATTTATGAGAAAACATTAGATAAAAATATAAATTAAGAGTAATATCACCACAAGTATGACATAAATCCTTCCTGACTTTATTCGCCCTCATAAAAAAAACTAAAAGCCGTTCATATACAATCACTACAGAGAGAATGCTAGAACACAAGGTTGAGGCTGAATACCATCAGGTATCACAGACACCACCACAGACCACATTAGAAGAGTAAGAGGAACAGCTACACACTGACCACACCGCCCCTCCCCCAGGCTGGAACAGCACCTTCCCAAGAGATCTGCCCTGAGCCCACGGTACCTCCAACTGGAGAAGAGCCTATGGTAGACATCAGCTCCTCCAGGTGATGGATTGCTGTAGACTGCTTCTTGGAAGCTCTCACTCCAATCTTACCGCTTAAAAATTGTGGGGAGACTTCTAGGACTAGACCACTTGAAATATGAGTATTACAGAGAAGCCACAAGGGGTTTGCAATAACTAGCCCTTGGGTGGTGGCAGACCAAATTTCTACCTGAAGGGCCCGTGGTGTGGTCCCAACCAGCAGCTCTGCTCATCTGTGGAGCCGAGACAATGGTCCAGTCCAAGAAGAGAATTCCACAGAGTGCAGGTCTGCCTGATTCAGGTCCTCAAATAAAGAACTTTGCCATTCCCGGAGTCTGATCTGCCCCTGTCTAGGTGGGGTAGCTGAATCTTAGCCCAGCCCACTGCTGAGTATAGCTCCAGCCCCTCCTGACCAGAAAGTGTGACTGTGGGCACATGGAAGCTCCCTAGCCCAGCAGTGCTTGAGTGCAGTCTGTAAGCAGAGCTGATGGTCCTTAGAGCGAAGCCAGTGCACTTATCAGCCTGGGAATTCAAGGAATGGGTTGGCCTAAGTCAAGACCACGGAGTCTTGCTGAGTTTCAAGCTGGTTTCTCCATTCTGTCCAGAAAGGGAAACTAATTACTAGCCCCAGCTATGACTAAATACAGTTTTCAACCCCTCTGCTAAGGAGAACGTGGGAAACTGCACAACACATCCAACAGCCCTGCTTCCAGAGGCACCTGGACAGAGTATTGCCCATCACTTTCCCTGTTTTCAGAACAAAATTGGTGGCCTGTCTGGCCAGGAAATGCAGTGCATAACCTTGCTTGACTTGGGTCCCCAAAGAGTGAGTCATGTAAACACACTCTGGGGTCCCTTATGTTAAGCACACCCGACAGTGCCCAGGGAAAAAGAGTTACTACTGCCTTGGACAGGGAACCAGGTCAGCAATCCAATCCAACTGTACTCAAAAAGCAGCATGCCCCACCCCCACCCATGACCTTAGGGGTTGGGCACTAGCCTGGCTCAAAAGTAAACCTCAGTAGTAAGCCCTACCTGTCCAACCAGCAGAATTATGTCCAGAAAACGTAACCATAAAATCTGGAAAAGAAGACCAATGACTCTGAACAGACACTAAAGTAAGGAATTAAGAATTATAACAAGGGCTTCCCTGGTGGTTCAGTGGTTAAGAGTCTGCCCTGCAATGCTAGGGACACCATTTCGATCCCTGGTCTGGAAAGATCCCACATGCCACAGAGCAACTAAGCCCGTGCATCACAACTACCGGGCCCACACACCTGGAGGCCCATGCAGACCAAATTTCTACCTGAAGGGCCCGTGGTGTGGTCCCAACCAGCAGCTCTGCTCATCTGTGGAGCCGAGACAATGGTCCAGTCCAAGAAGAGAATTCCACAGAGTGCAGGTCTGCCTGATTCAGGTCCTCAAATAAAGAACTTTGCCATTCCCGGAGTCTGATCTGCCCCTGTCTAGGTGGGGTAGCTGAATCTTAGCCCAGCCCACTGCTGAGTATAGCTCCAGCCCCTCCTGACCAGAAAGTGTGACTGTGGGCACATGGAAGCTCCCTAGCCCAGCAGTGCTTGAGTGCAGTCTGTAAGCAGAGCTGATGGTCCTTAGAGCGAAGCCAGTGCACTTATCAGCCTGGGAATTCAAGGAATGGGTTGGCCTAAGTCAAGACCACGGAGTCTTGCTGAGTTTCAAGCTGGTTTCTCCATTCTGTCCAGAAAGGGAAACTAATTACTAGCCCCAGCTATGACTAAATACAGTTTTCAACCCCTCTGCTAAGGAGAACGTGGGAAACTGCACAACACATCCAACAGCCCTGCTTCCAGAGGCACCTGGACAGAGTATTGCCCATCACTTTCCCTGTTTTCAGAACAAAATTGGTGGCCTGTCTGGCCAGGAAATGCAGTGCATAACCTTGCTTGACTTGGGTCCCCAAAGAGTGAGTCATGTAAACACACTCTGGGGTCCCTTATGTTAAGCACACCCGACAGTGCCCAGGGAAAAAGAGTTACTACTGCCTTGGACAGGGAACCAGGTCAGCAATCCAATCCAACTGTACTCAAAAAGCAGCATGCCCCACCCCCACCCATGACCTTAGGGGTTGGGCACTAGCCTGGCTCAAAAGTAAACCTCAGTAGTAAGCCCTACCTGTCCAACCAGCAGAATTATGTCCAGAAAACGTAACCATAAAATCTGGAAAAGAAGACCAATGACTCTGAACAGACACTAAAGTAAGGAATTAAGAATTATAACAAGGGCTTCCCTGGTGGTTCAGTGGTTAAGAGTCTGCCCTGCAATGCTAGGGACACCATTTCGATCCCTGGTCTGGAAAGATCCCACATGCCACAGAGCAACTAAGCCCGTGCATCACAACTACCGGGCCCACACACCTAGAGGCCACGCTACACAAAAAGAGAAGCCACTACAATGAGAAACACATGCTCTTCAACAAAGAGCAGTCCCCTCTCTCAGCAACTAGAGAAAGCCTGCATGGAGCAGAAAAGACCCATCACAGCCAAAAATAAACCTAAAAAAAATGAACTATAATAAATCAGGTAAATGCGACATTTTCAAAGGGAATTAATAAAGCTCCAATAACTGACCCTAAAGAAATGGAGACCTCTAAACTGTCAGATAAACAATTCAGAATAATCCTCTTAAAGAAGTCTAAGTGAACTAAAAGAATACACAGGCAACTAAATAAATATAGAAAAACAATGCATGACCAAAAGAAGAAGTTCAGCAAATAGAAACTGTTTTAAAAAATCAGAAATCCTAAAGCTGATAATTACAATGACTGAACTGAAGAATTTAACAGAGAGCTTCAAAAGCAGACTCAACCATTCAGAAAAAGGAAAAAAAAATTAGTAATTACAAGGACAAGATATTTGTTATCACCCAGCCAGAAAAGCAAAAGGGAAAGAGTGAAGAAAGCCTATAGGACTTATGGAACACCATCAAAAAAACAAAACTAGTTGCCCTGTGGGAATTTCAGAAAGAGATAAGGGGGAAAAGTATTATTTAAATCCTTAATGACTGAAAACTTCCCAAATTTGGGAAGAGAAATGGATATTAAAATCCAAAAGTCTGGGCTTCCCTGGTGGTCCAGTGGGTAGGAACACCGCCTTGCAGTGCAAGGGGCGCCAGTTCGAGCCCTGGCCTGGGAAGATCCCACGTGCCGTGGAGTGACTGGACTGATGTGTCCAATTACCAAGAAGGAGCTATGGGGCGCATGCGCCCAGAGCTGGCACTCTGCGACGACAGAGGCCACCGTGATGGGAGGCCCAGAACAAAGACGGATGAAAATAGAGAAATGAAAAACCAATAGAAGTGGCCCGCCCATCTCCCTCCCTCCCTCCCCACTCCACCCCCCAAAAAGATAAATAAATAAAACCCCTAAATGTTTAAAAAAAAATAAAATCCAAAAGTCCCATAAGACTCACTAAGAGTTCAAACCTAGACAGAGCTACACTGAGACACATTATAATTAAATTATCAAAAGTACAAAGAAAGAATTTTGAAAGCAGCAAAAAAAAAAGAGAGAAATTACATACAAGAGAACCAACATAAGACATTCACCAGATTTCTCAACAGAAATTTTTCAGCCAGGAGAAAACAGGATAACATATTCAAAACATTGGGTGGAGGGGGGTGGGGGTGGAGAATTCCATTCCCAGCAGAGATGTTCTTTAGAAAGGAGGAAAGATAAAGATTTTCCCTAACAAAAAAGCTGAAGGAAACCATCACCACTAGACTTGACTTAAAAGAAATGCTAAAGATTCTCTGAGTAGAAGTAAAAGAAGGATTATTAATTATTAACATCATAGAATATTGGAAGATAGAAGAAAAATTATTAATGGTAATATAAAAATATATAGTCAATTTAGATTCAGCAATACAGTATGGTGGTGTGTAAATCACTTAAAACTTTTTAAAATTAAAAAATAGGAAAAATAACTACAATAATCTGTCATTGGTTGTACAATATAAAAACTATGTAAACTACCAATAACCTAAATTGTGAAGGAAGGAAGTAATGCTAGGAATGGTATTGAAGTGAAGTGGTTATGAGCTTAAAATAGGGCATTATAATTTTTCACAGTGTGAAAAACAGAGTTGCCATAGGATCCAGGAACCCCACTCCTGGGTATATACCCAAATAAAACTATAATTCAAAAAACTACATGCAAAATACACCATTACAATAGTGAATATATTTACTATTTACTATTTACAGGAGGCAAGACCTGGAAACAATCTAAATCATCAACAGAGGAATGGATAAAGATGTGGTATATATACATATGCAGTGGAATATTACTCACTATGAGAAGTAATGAAATAATGCCATTTGCAGCATAGATGGACCTAGAGATTATTATATTTAGAGACGTCAGTAAGGAAGAGATGTCTTTGGCCATACCACTTCGAATGTGCCCGATCTTGTCTGATCTTGGAAGCTAAGCAGGGTCTGGCCTGGTTAGTACTTGGATGGGAGTCAGGAAAGGAAAGACAAATGCCATATGATATTTCTTATAGGTGGAACCTAAAATACAACAAAATAATCTATCTACGAAGCAGAAGCAGACTCATAGACATAAAGGACAGATTTGTAGTTACCATGGCAGGGAGGGAAGGGCTGGGAGTTTAGGTTTAGCAAAAGCAAACTATCATAGAGAACAGGTAACAATGAGGTCCTACTGTAAAGCACAGAGAATTATAATCAGGATTCTATGATGAATCATAATGGAAAACAATATGAAAAAATAATATATATATATATCACTTTGCTTTACAGTAGAAATTAACACAACATTGTAAATCAACTGTATCTCAATAATCATTTTTTAAAAAAGATAACAGTGACTACAGTGTGGAGAATGCATTGGAAAAAGATAAGCTGAGTGTAAGGAAGTCAATAATAGAGTCTGTTTAATAATCCAAGGAATAGTGAGCTGATTTTTTTTTATTTTACTTTTTACTTTTACAGTGTTGTTTACAGATATGTATAATCCCAGATTAGTCATATGTATATCTCTGGCCCCCATCCTTCCTCCAACCACCTCTCAGTCCTCCCCACCCTCACCCATCCCTCCAGGCCATCAGTGAGCTGATTTTTATATTTAATGTAAAATTTTCCAAAATAGGAGTAAGTCAGATCTAAGCTATTCTGGCAGCTAAACCACACTCTCTTTAGCTCTGTGCATTTCTGCCAATGAGGTAACGTGGAAAACACACCAGGAACAACCACAGGTCAGTCTGTGCTGAACCCACAGCAAGTGGCCTTCCATCCTGCTGCTCATGAGAGCCACCAAAGAACTTTAACAATGTTGATGCTCAGGCAGAGATTTTGATGTAATTGATCAAAGTTGGGGTCATTAAAACATCCCCAAGAGGGATCAGCAGTCAGAACTGAGACTCAACAAGAGCCAATGAGTCCACCCAGAAATTCAGACCTATCTATTTCAACTTGTTAACTCAGGTTCCAGAGTCTAGGTATGTTGCATGCATATATTACTCACTATGAGAAGTAATGAAATAATGCCATTTGCAGCATAGATGGACCTAGAGATTATTATATTTAGAGACGTCAGTAAGGAAGAGATGTCTTTGGCCATACCACTTCGAATGTGCCCGATCTTGTCTGATCTTGGAAGCTAAGCAGGGTCTGGCCTGGTTAGTACTTGGATGGGAGTCAGGAAAGGAAAGACAAATGCCATATGATATTTCTTATAGGTGGAACCTAAAATACAACAAAATAATCTATCTACGAAGCAGAAGCAGACTCATAGACATAAAGGACAGATTTGTAGTTACCATGGCAGGGAGGGAAGGGCTGGGAGTTTAGGTTTAGCAAAAGCAAACTATCATAGAGAACAGGTAACAATGAGGTCCTACTGTAAAGCACAGAGAATTATAATCAGGATTCTATGATGAATCATAATGGAAAACAATATGAAAAAATAATATATATATATATCACTTTGCTTTACAGTAGAAATTAACACAACATTGTAAATCAACTGTATCTCAATAATCATTTTTTAAAAAAGATAACAGTGACTACAGTGTGGAGAATGCATTGGAAAAAGATAAGCTGAGTGTAAGGAAGTCAATAATAGAGTCTGTTTAATAATCCAAGGAATAGTGAGCTGATTTTTTTTTATTTTACTTTTTACTTTTACAGTGTTGTTTACAGATATGTATAATCCCAGATTAGTCATATGTATATCTCTGGCCCCCATCCTTCCTCCAACCACCTCTCAGTCCTCCCCACCCTCACCCATCCCTCCAGGCCATCAGTGAGCTGATTTTTATATTTAATGTAAAATTTTCCAAAATAGGAGTAAGTCAGATCTAAGCTATTCTGGCAGCTAAACCACACTCTCTTTAGCTCTGTGCATTTCTGCCAATGAGGTAACGTGGAAAACACACCAGGAACAACCACAGGTCAGTCTGTGCTGAACCCACAGCAAGTGGCCTTCCATCCTGCTGCTCATGAGAGCCACCAAAGAACTTTAACAATGTTGATGCTCAGGCAGAGATTTTGATGTAATTGATCAAAGTTGGGGTCATTAAAACATCCCCAAGAGGGATCAGCAGTCAGAACTGAGACTCAACAAGAGCCAATGAGTCCACCCAGAAATTCAGACCTATCTATTTCAACTTGTTAACTCAGGTTCCAGAGTCTAGGTCTGATGTTCTCAACTTTAGTAGACACTGGAATTCCGTGGGGAGCTTGTCAAGACTCTGAAGGGCCCCACTCTCAAGAGTTGCTGATGCAGCAGGTCTGGGTGGAACATGAAAATCTGTATTTATAAAAAGTACTAAGGTGCTGCTGTGGGTCCAGAAACCAGATTTCAAGAGCCTCTAGCAGAAGGCAATCATTTTGGAAATGAGAATTTTAAGAAATGATTTTTTTTTAACTGGAAGAACTAACTTTTCTTATTCTTTATTTTAGATATGTAGAATCTTTTTAGTGTCACAACTTGCGTGCTACAAAAACATTGAAATGGAAACAAAGATGAAGAAACTATGGCAGGATTTTATTATAGAAAGGAAATAGAGTTTTGAAGAATTTCCTCAAATACAATCTGCACTGATTCTTCTGCTTTTTAAAAATTTCAGAATGAGAGAATACATAAGGATGTTTCACTATCATTCATGGTTTAGAAAAAGCTTGCCCACCATAATCATGACTGACCTATGTTTCCGTTTAAAATGAGTCTGCCACTTAAGACAAACCTGGCACCTGGGGCTGGTCAGCTATCTCATAACTTAGGTTAATACTCCGATCATGCTGATTCATTATTATTATGTGATACTACGTTTTTTCAATTCTTTGGGAACCTTGGTTAGTTTACAAAAGATTACTTTTCTTCAGGAAAGATATTACCAAAGAAATTTTGTTTTTATAGTCAAGTCTGATGTGTTTCTGAAATGTACACAAATAATTTCAAAGCTCTTATTAAAAGTAAAAATCTACCTTTAACTGCATCGTTTAATCAAATATAACTTAGGTCAGGAATTTAATGGCTCTTTATATAAAATAATTCTGGCAGTGGCCTTCAAAAAGTCCTGCTGCCCTCCCATGAGAGCCACCAAAGAACTTTAACAATGTTGATGCTCAGGCAGAGATTTTGATGTAATTGATCAAAGTTGGGGTCATTAAAACATCCCCAAGAGGGATCAGCAGTCAGAACTGAGACTCAACAAGAGCCAATGAGTCCACCCAGAAATTCAGACCTATCTATTTCAACTTGTTAACTCAGGTTCCAGAGTCTAGGTCTGATGTTCTCAACTTTAGTAGACACTGGAATTCCGTGGGGAGCTTGTCAAGACTCTGAAGGGCCCCACTCTCAAGAGTTGCTGATGCAGCAGGTCTGGGTGGAACATGAAAATCTGTATTTATAAAAAGTACTAAGGTGCTGCTGTGGGTCCAGAAACCAGATTTCAAGAGCCTCTAGCAGAAGGCAATCATTTTGGAAATGAGAATTTTAAGAAATGATTTTTTTTTTTTAACTGGAAGAACTAACTTTTCTTATTCTTTATTTTAGATATGTAGAATCTTTTTAGTGTCACAACTTGCGTGCTACAAAAACATTGAAATGGAAACAAAGATGAAGAAACTATGGCAGGATTTTATTATAGAAAGGAAATAGAGTTTTGAAGAATTTCCTCAAATACAATCTGCACTGATTCTTCTGCTTTTTAAAAATTTCAGAATGAGAGAATACATAAGGATGTTTCACTATCATTCATGGTTTAGAAAAAGCTTGCCCACCATAATCATGACTGACCTATGTTTCCGTTTAAAATGAGTCTGCCACTTAAGACAAACCTGGCACCTGGGGCTGGTCAGCTATCTCATAACTTAGGTTAATACTCCGATCATGCTGATTCATTATTATTATGTGATACTACGTTTTTTCAATTCTTTGGGAACCTTGGTTAGTTTACAAAAGATTACTTTTCTTCAGGAAAGATATTACCAAAGAAATTTTGTTTTTATAGTCAAGTCTGATGTGTTTCTGAAATGTACACAAATAATTTCAAAGCTCTTATTAAAAGTAAAAATCTACCTTTAACTGCATCGTTTAATCAAATATAACTTAGGTCAGGAATTTAATGGCTCTTTATATAAAATAACCTTCTGTATTTAAAAAATGGCTTTTACAATCTCAAAATTCTTAGCAATACTTTTTCTGCATAGCACATGAGCATTTTTTAGTCAACTGGTAAATCAAGTCTTATGGATAGCAAGGAATTTTCATATTGAATAATTTACAAAAATCACATTTTTCAAAATGTTTGGCATGTTTTATACAAACTATATACACCAGTATTCTTTTAACAACAACAAAATGAAATCTACTCAAAAGCCAAAACATACCACCATACTTCTAAAAATGTACCAGTATCAAATATCACCAAAACTATGAATATAAATATAAAACCATCAAAATAAAAGGAAATTATGCTGTTTTGAAATTAAGGAACTGACTAGCCTTTTCTCAATTAGGAGAAAAAAATCTGGCTCAACATATGGATTTTGAACTGAGCACTGAAGGCAAACAGACTTGGCTTTATTGGTCCATGACCCGTGGCCCTGGACTTTTCTGGTCATTAACTCAGAACATCTTACCAGGCAGGAATATTCCAGAAGTAAATGGCTGTTAAATTAGTTTTGGAAAGCATCTTAAAAACTGACAGGAAAAGCCAACAAACAACACTTTTTATTTACTTCTTTCAGATAAAATCACCATGAGATTAAAATGACATGAGAACTTTTCATCAGTTTTGGATGGTTGTTGGACTATACCCTTGCCCCAACATTTCTTGATATATCTGTATTCAATAAGATGGCTTCTGCACACATCAAAATTCCGTTACCTAAAAAACGATGTGGTTTCTACTGAAATCTCACAGGTGTCACTTGCATGCCCTTTAGAACTCTTTAATTTATCCAGAGCAATTTCAATATTTCATGGCATTGGGAAATTACTTTAAGATATAGAACTGTAGACAAAAATACCCGAAGCATCTGTAAGCCCATAGATGGATTTACTATTTCTTGCACAAACATGCTTGAGCATTTTTTAAAATCATTCGTCAGAATTAATTTGTAAGGAAATAATAACCATGCAAGAAACATTTACTTAACACCAATGCAAGAAATGGCATTACTATTTCTCAACCCAGATTTCATTTCTCTTCAAGGGGATAGATTACTTATTATCTTTTCTTCATAAGCTAAGACGGCACATTTAAGTTAAAAAATAATAAAAAAGTCTGGTTAAACATATAGTTCCATGAGCCATTAGAAGAATATTTATATAGATAGTATTTTTATAATAAAAAACATTTGACTAAAATTAGATTCTGAGATAAAATAGAAAGTTTGGGATATTATTGTCTTTTTGATGTTTTGAGTATTTAATATTTTCATTTGAAAGTAAAACCTAATTCAGTTATATTGTATAGTCATAAGACTGTACAAGTATATGACCATTTGAATATTTTGAGAAAAAAGGAATAACAAATTTGTAAGAATTGCATCAAATTAGGAATGGAATATTTATAGTATCCCTGCCTCTTTTGCCTCTATTTTGCACCAACAAGGGTAATAAATTTGAAATACCTGTCTCCAGTCAATGCAGTAAATGATGTGGTCAAGTAGGAAGTCCAGGGAAAACCATATAACATGATTTATGTTTCTTGGAAGCAGCTATGTGTACAGGTTGATAAATGCACAACTGAATCGAAGCACTTTGGAACAAGGAAGAGGAACTAGAGATAATCTATTTCTACACTCTCATCTACCCAGGCAGAAATTAAGGCCCAAGTCAATAGCAGTCCTCTTTGTAGGCATCTTTTCCTCATACTTGCTTGCACTACGGGCAGCACATCTAGTTGACACTTTTTCATGTGGCTCACTATAAACTAGGGAAAACCTTCCTTGTGGCCCTGAAAATTTTCCTGTGCTGATGTGTTTGTTGGACCGGCCCCATGCTATGACATCAAGTTTAGTAAGTCTGAGGAGAGCCCAGGTACCTGCAATTTTAAGCAACTGATGAAGTCATCCCAGGTTAGTGCTGAGAAACACAAAACCACAGACTGCAAAAGGCTTTAAGAGGGATATTATGCTGAGTGAGCACACTTTTCCAAGTAGCGTTTTTATTAAACTGTAATTGCTTTTCCTTTAGTTCTGCAACCACAGGAAAATGGGATGCTTGTTTAAAGGAGAAACTGGGGAGACCACAGAGCAATACCTGATCAACTTTACCTGAACACACCGTGAAAATGCAGATTCAGAGGGGGCCTGGAGAGTGTTATTTAAGGGGAGATAATATGATGGGACCCAGCAATGGTTTAGTTTCTGTAAGCTAAGACGGCACATTTAAGTTAAAAAATAATAAAAAAGTCTGGTTAAACATATAGTTCCATGAGCCATTAGAAGAATATTTATATAGATAGTATTTTTATAATAAAAAACATTTGACTAAAATTAGATTCTGAGATAAAATAGAAAGTTTGGGATATTATTGTCTTTTTGATGTTTTGAGTATTTAATATTTTCATTTGAAAGTAAAACCTAATTCAGTTATATTGTATAGTCATAAGACTGTACAAGTATATGACCATTTGAATATTTTGAGAAAAAAGGAATAACAAATTTGTAAGAATTGCATCAAATTAGGAATGGAATATTTATAGTATCCCTGCCTCTTTTGCCTCTATTTTGCACCAACAAGGGTAATAAATTTGAAATACCTGTCTCCAGTCAATGCAGTAAATGATGTGGTCAAGTAGGAAGTCCAGGGAAAACCATATAACATGATTTATGTTTCTTGGAAGCAGCTATGTGTACAGGTTGATAAATGCACAACTGAATCGAAGCACTTTGGAACAAGGAAGAGGAACTAGAGATAATCTATTTCTACACTCTCATCTACCCAGGCAGAAATTAAGGCCCAAGTCAATAGCAGTCCTCTTTGTAGGCATCTTTTCCTCATACTTGCTTGCACTACGGGCAGCACATCTAGTTGACACTTTTTCATGTGGCTCACTATAAACTAGGGAAAACCTTCCTTGTGGCCCTGAAAATTTTCCTGTGCTGATGTGTTTGTTGGACCGGCCCCATGCTATGACATCAAGTTTAGTAAGTCTGAGGAGAGCCCAGGTACCTGCAATTTTAAGCAACTGATGAAGTCATCCCAGGTTAGTGCTGAGAAACACAAAACCACAGACTGCAAAAGGCTTTAAGAGGGATATTATGCTGAGTGAGCACACTTTTCCAAGTAGCGTTTTTATTAAACTGTAATTGCTTTTCCTTTAGTTCTGCAACCACAGGAAAATGGGATGCTTGTTTAAAGGAGAAACTGGGGAGACCACAGAGCAATACCTGATCAACTTTACCTGAACACACCGTGAAAATGCAGATTCAGAGGGGGCCTGGAGAGTGTTATTTAAGGGGAGATAATATGATGGGACCCAGCAATCTGTAGTTTTCAGGGTCTTTCCTGGCAATTCTGAAAACCAACCCAGTTTGAAAACTGCACCATGATTTGTTGTGTTAAAATAGGCTTCAGAAGTTCTAAACTCTGGTTTATAGAATCAACCAGGGGACTCGGGAAAACCCTTACCTCCAGAGGTTCTTGGATGGGTCGTTCCGGAGTAGGTCCGAGAATCTGCATGGCTTCAGGCCCCCGGGTCAAGTTGATACCTTGTGAACCTCGGGGCTAGAGTGTGCTCTGCAAAGTGAAGCAGAAGATTCACTGGAAAACATTCAGAAGCCATTGCAATTTCTCTCCTGAAACCCGGACCTTCACTCCTGCTGCCCGAAGAAGAAAATGGCGGCGGCTGCTTTTTTCAAGCCTCAAACAGGTGCTTCTGATTAGCGGAAGCTAAACTCCTAAACGCAAATCTCCTGGGCAAGATTCTGGCCCACGGAGTTCCCCAGGCCTCTGGGTGGAGGCAGCGTGAGCCTGACAGGAGGTTGGGGGAGAGAGGGGAGTAGGAGAGGGAAAATTCTGCCAGCCGCCAACATGAAAGGTAACGGCAAAATTGCAAGTTTTAGGATTAGTTTGCCCCAAGTTATATAAACCAGTTAATCCCTGATCACATTCAAAACAGCACAAGAACTTCCTTGCTGGTCCATTGGCTAAGATTCCTCGCTCCCAATGCAGGCAGACCTGTTAGATTCCTGATTAGGGAGCTACATCTGTCCCACCTGTGGCAACTCAAAGTTCCCATGCATAACTAAAAATTCGCATGTGCTACTAAGACTTTGCACGCACAACGAAAGATCCTGACTGCTGCAAGAAAGACCAAAGATCCGCCAGCAGCGACTAAGACTCGGTGCTGCCAAATAAATACAATAAATAAATATTAAACATGCACACAGATTACCTCATCTTTTATGGAAGTGGTATAGTGAATTCTACAAGGTACTACCCAGATACCCTTCAGGACGGACACACCTTCTTACCACTGGTGAGGTTGCTGGGAGTGCTGCCTGCTCAACAGCCCTCACTTCTCTTCATGAACTGCATATTTAGTGTGAGTCACCTGGTCTCAGGCCTTGTCTCCTTCTGGAATAGCCAGCATCCAGTGCCTGGACATCTGGGGTCCCTGCCAAAACTCTGAAGGCTCTTGTAAGCTTTAGAGCTCCATGGAGGTTGCTAAGGTCTTTATTGTGATTGCTTTATTGTGACTGCCTACCAACCTACCTTCTCTGTCCTTCCAATCTTATCTTTGGCTGCTCTGGGTATCCAGTTGCAGGCTTTTTCCTAGTTGTGGCCAGCAGAGACTGCTCTCTCGTGTGCTTCTCACTGCACTGGCTTCTCTTGTTGCAGAGCCCTGGCTCTAAGAGTACAGGCTCAGTAGTTACAGTTGGTTGACTCTAGAGTGCAGGCTCAGTAGTTGCAGCAGAGGGGCTTACTTGCCCTTTGGCATGTGGGATCTTCCCATACCAGGGATAGAACCCGTGTCCCCTGCACTGACAAGCAAATTTTTGACCACTGGATCACCAGGGAAGTCTTACCTGCCCAACCTTATTTCCTTCTCTTCACTCACCCTTCAAGAGAATGACCCCCAAATCTTCCTGCACTCAAATCTACATCTCAGAGGATCACATAGAAGGTTCTAGCTAATAAGAAAAACACAAGAGAAATTAGATACAGATTATTAAAAAGATAAAAGTTTCTACCTGAAAAATACTACAGAAAATGAATAAATGCAAAAAGTCATAAAAATTTCATTGAGGGGAGCAATAAGATTAATACACAAAAATCTGTTAAAATCTTAAAGAACAATGCAATAAAATCTAAGGTCCTTCCCATCTCAACAAACAAAAACTGAAAATGTAATAGAAAAATTCTGAATAACAACAAAAAGATATATCATCCTAGAAATATGTCTGAAAAGCAAAATAAAGCACATGACGTACATGAAATGAATTTCGAAATTTTAAAAATGGAAGGTAATGAGGAGGAATATTTTGTCCTACCAGTTATGCAAAGATAGTAATTTTATCAATATTGGATGAGGAATAAAGTTATGAGACAGAAGAGTGTAAAAGATGCTCACGAGGGCTTTCCTGGTGGTCCAGTGGGAAGAGTTTGCCTTGCAGTGCAGGGGGCACCGGTTCGATCCCTGGCCTGGGAAGATCCCACATGCCGTGGAGCAGCTGGACGGGTGTGTCCAGGAGCCAGTGCTCTGGAGCGCATGCGCCCAGAACCGGTGTTCTGCAGTGAGAGAGGCCACTGTGATGGGAGGCCAACACAGGCCAAAGAACAAAGATGGATGAAAATAAATAAATGAAGGACCAATAAAAGAGGCCAAAATTTAAAAAAAAAAAGATGCTCACAAATATATGAGGATATAATTTGTGATAAAAGTAGCAACATTTATATGTGGGAAAAAAATGAGCCAATCTAAGAACACTGTTGAAATGAGTGACTAAGCATTTGCAAAATACTATCAGATTTGTAAGTCATACCATACACCAAAATAAGGTTAACGCTTCACTCACTACTTAATCCTTTGATTCCTGTCCTTCTTTTCACCTCCAGACAAATTCATTCTGTTGATTTTCCTTGGCTTTACTATATATTCCTTCTCTCTCTCTCTGTTCTGTCAACAGTGAAGCATATTTAAGGCTTTTCCATCTTAAACAGCCCAGTCACAGCAGAAGAAAGACTCTCCACCCCGCCTGCCTCCTGCAGCCCCCACCACGCCTGTTTCCTTGGTGGAGAGCGCAGTCGCTGATAACTGTGCTGCTTCCCCTCCTGCTCCCCTCCTGCAGCAGCCTGCCTTCAGACCCCAGGCCGCACACGGCATCTCTGGAAACAGATCCTGTGGCCAGAATTCTGGACTAAAGGGGTTTGAGGACATTCTCTCAGGAGACGCACTGGTGAGGAAGTGAAGGGGCAGGATTGAGCAGATGGAGAAAGTGACAGTGTATTGATAGTCCCTGCTGAGGCCCCAGTTGGTCCTGTGGGGAGCACTGGAATCCTTCCAACTGAAACAAAGGTGCTGGGCCTTTAAACCCCTACATCAGACAGTCTCTGGCCTGGACTACCTTGTGCGAGGCGGTGCCCTGCAACTGAGGACAGCTGCCTATGGGAATGGCCACTTGGCTGAGGGTGGACTGACTGGCCCTACAGTGGGGACCTGCTGGAACCACGGTATCTGCTCCATCTTCACTCTGAGGAGCTCACAAGCACTTGCTTTCTAGGTAGTTTCTCCCCATCAGGGAAAAGCTTTGCCAGGATTCTGGTTGGCCTGTTTCCTGAGGGACATTATGAGAGAAGGGTTGAAGGATTGTAGGGTGAACTATAGCCCCTGTTGATAAGTCTGGTCTCAGAACTAAAACTGACACTTACCACCTCTCTTGTGCACCACGCAGTCTAGACTCCCGCTTCCCTCAGCAGCTGGTCCATGCAGTTTGCTTGATTGCTAGTGAGCTACACCTTCAATCCTGAAGGGCTTCAGCCCTTGGTGACTGTGCCATCTTCAGGCTGTGGCTGCTTCTCTATGTGCTATTGACACCAGGCATGGCAGTGCCATAGGTATCCCAGTGGATCACCTGAGGGCCAGACTCGTTCATCCCTCCTATACTAGGTGGCAGCTGCCCTGCCTCCCCCTGAAGATGGGCTCCATCAAGCTTCTGGGAAGGTGACTCCTTTCCTTCTCTGCTGGCCTCATGACAGGAGGATCCTGGAAGACTAGGCGGCAGCAGAGCTCTAAATGTCAGTGCTACTGTTCAGTGCCGAGGACCAGAGTCTCTAGGTCTGGGGAATCTACACTGTACGGGTGGAAAACCCAAATTCCTCCAGGTGAATCACTGGGAGTCGATGTAATCAGAGCCACTCGTACTTTAACCCTGAATTCTCTCCATGGACACAGCTCCATGGAAAATAACTGTGCTGTCCTCCTGCTCCCTCCTGCAGCAGCCTGCCTTCAGACCCCAGGCCGCACACGGCATCTCTGGAAACAGATCCTGTGGCCAGAATTCTGGACTAAAGGGGTTTGAGGACATTCTCTCAGGAGACGCACTGGTGAGGAAGTGAAGGGGCAGGATTGAGCAGATGGAGAAAGTGACAGTGTATTGATAGTCCCTGCTGAGGCCCCAGTTGGTCCTGTGGGGAGCACTGGAATCCTTCCAACTGAAACAAAGGTGCTGGGCCTTTAAACCCCTACATCAGACAGTCTCTGGCCTGGACTACCTTGTGCGAGGCGGTGCCCTGCAACTGAGGACAGCTGCCTATGGGAATGGCCACTTGGCTGAGGGTGGACTGACTGGCCCTACAGTGGGGACCTGCTGGAACCACGGTATCTGCTCCATCTTCACTCTGAGGAGCTCACAAGCACTTGCTTTCTAGGTAGTTTCTCCCCATCAGGGAAAAGCTTTGCCAGGATTCTGGTTGGCCTGTTTCCTGAGGGACATTATGAGAGAAGGGTTGAAGGATTGTAGGGTGAACTATAGCCCCTGTTGATAAGTCTGGTCTCAGAACTAAAACTGACACTTACCACCTCTCTTGTGCACCACGCAGTCTAGACTCCCGCTTCCCTCAGCAGCTGGTCCATGCAGTTTGCTTGATTGCTAGTGAGCTACACCTTCAATCCTGAAGGGCTTCAGCCCTTGGTGACTGTGCCATCTTCAGGCTGTGGCTGCTTCTCTATGTGCTATTGACACCAGGCATGGCAGTGCCATAGGTATCCCAGTGGATCACCTGAGGGCCAGACTCGTTCATCCCTCCTATACTAGGTGGCAGCTGCCCTGCCTCCCCCTGAAGATGGGCTCCATCAAGCTTCTGGGAAGGTGACTCCTTTCCTTCTCTGCTGGCCTCATGACAGGAGGATCCTGGAAGACTAGGCGGCAGCAGAGCTCTAAATGTCAGTGCTACTGTTCAGTGCCGAGGACCAGAGTCTCTAGGTCTGGGGAATCTACACTGTACGGGTGGAAAACCCAAATTCCCTCCAGGTGAATCACTGGGAGTCGATGTAATCAGAGCCACTCGTACTTTAACCCCTGAATTCTCTCCATGGACACAGCTCCATGGAATACTAGTTGATTCAGTCTGTAGATGACATTCTGGAAGGGGAAGATGATACCCTGGAAGGTGGCACCAAACTCTCAGGGTGCCCTCCCCTTTGTAAGAGGCCAGTCTATTTCCAGCAGGCTCCTTGACTCTGGGTTGTGCAGTAAACTGACAGGACCGGGGGAATCTCTTGATTGTGTGTAAGGATAGGGTTGTGCAAGGCAAGGGAGGCATGTGGGGTGCAATATTCAGGAGGCACCAACTTTAGGCCACACCTCCTTCCATACAAACTGCCTGACCAGGCCCACCAATAGGAGCTCTGCCCATCAGGAGGCCAGCCCTGACAATTCCTCACCATACAAAAGGATGTGGTGAAAGTCGTCATCTCCCTTCAGTCTCCAGTTTACTTCCCACTGAGAGATAAATGTGATTGTAGGAACACATGTATCTCTAGATAATCTGTGCATACACAGGCACATATATACATACTATATGTTCATGTCCTTTTTATATATAGATTTTTAGTACTTTGTAACCATAGTTTAAAAAATTTATCATACCTTAGAAATGATTTCATAGATTATATAGAACTATTAGTGTATAGATCACTATAGTTTGTTGATGGAAATTCAGGTTGTTTTCACTCTTTTGTTACTAAAAACACTGTTGTAATGGATCAGATACAATTTAAGCTTTGATAGGTAAATTGAAATTTATATATTATGATAGTTCAATTTTGTTTTTTTGGCCAATTCTATCGGTCTTTCATTTATTAATTTTCCTCCACCTTTTTTCTTTGGCCTGTGTGGGCCTCCCATTGCAGTGGCTTCTCTGGTTGCAGAGCACCGGCTCTGGCCGCATGCGCTCCAGAGCTCAGGCTGCCGTAGTTGGACACATCGGTTCAGCGGCTCCGCGGCACGTGGGGTTTTCCCAGGCCAGGGATGGAACTGGTGCCCCTTGCACTGCAAAGTGGTGTCCTTACCCACTGGACCACCACAGAAGCCTGATAGTTCAATTCTTGAGTGAGGACGAGCATCTTTTCATATTTAAAAGACATTTATATTTCCATCTTTGGAGAATGATTAGTTAATTCTGTCTGTTTAATTATTTCATAGATTTTTCTCCCTGTTTAGAGGTTCTTTTAGTTGTTTTTATAATAATTTGTATTATAATTTTTGTGGTATAAGTTTATCTTTTATGTTTTTATTTGTGATGTCTGTGCCCTATCATTTTTCTAGTCACATTAATTGTTTCTATTTTAGTATTTTATCATTTCATATCCTACATTTACATCTCTAGCATTTTTAAAATAATAAAGGCAGTAGGGGGGATATTTTTTAGCTGTCATAACATCACTTTCTGAAATATCTGTCTTTCTTCCAGTTACATAAAGCCCTTTATCCTATGGTAAATTGAGATAATTTAAAACATATTTCTGTGATCTCTCTTCTGTTCATAGATCTCTGTGAATATTCCTTGTCAGTTATTACCTAACTTATTTTAACAATGTGTAACCATTTAATAATGCTCACTCCAACTCACTATAACTTTATGTATAAATGGTCACATTGACTGACCTCTCCATGCTATATTTATTTTTAAAATTTTTTCTAAGATACACAGAATGACTTAATATGCAAAAGTTAGTGAAACAATTTACTGTCTCTGCTGCTGCAACTAGTTAAAAAGGTATGTGCTGGGCTTCCCCTGGTGGTCCAGTGGATAAAGACACCACCTTGCAGTGCAAGGGGCGCCGGTTCGATCCCTGGCCTGGGAAGATCCCACGTGCCGCGGAGCGACTGGACTGATGTGTCCAATTGCTGCGCCAGAGCTCTGGAGCGCATGCGCCCAGAGCCGGCGCTCTGCAACGACAGACGCCACGGCGATGGGAAACCCACAGGAGCCAAAGAACAAAGATGGATGAAAATAGAGAAATGAAAGACCAGTGGAGGTGGCCCGCCTGCTCCCCCCTCTCCCCAACCCGACCCCTGCCCAAAATAAAGAAATAAATCTTTAAAAAAAAGAAAAAAGAAAATAAGAGAAATGAAAGACCAATAGAAGTGGCCCGCCCGCTCCCCTCCCTCCCCAACCTGATCCCCGCCCAAAATAAATAAATAAATAAATCTTTGGGAAAAAAAAAAAAAAAAAAAGGTATGTGCTGTGGCTGCATTTAGTTGCTCAGTGGTGTTTGACTTGTTGTGACTCTATGAACTATATATAGCCTACAAGGCTCCTCTGTCTGTGGGCATTCTCAAGGCAAGAAATCTGGAGGGGGCCATGCCATCCTCCAGGGATCTCCGCTCCCAGCTCGCTCAGGCGAACCTGAAATTTTTATGTTTTTATTTGTGATGTCTGTGCCCTATCATTTTTCTAGTCACATTAATTGTTTCTATTTTAGTATTTTATCATTTCATATCCTACATTTACATCTCTAGCATTTTTAAAATAATAAAGGCAGTAGGGGGGATATTTTTTAGCTGTCATAACATCACTTTCTGAAATATCTGTCTTTCTTCCAGTTACATAAAGCCCTTTATCCTATGGTAAATTGAGATAATTTAAAACATATTTCTGTGATCTCTCTTCTGTTCATAGATCTCTGTGAATATTCCTTGTCAGTTATTACCTAACTTATTTTAACAATGTGTAACCATTTAATAATGCTCACTCCAACTCACTATAACTTTATGTATAAATGGTCACATTGACTGACCTCTCCATGCTATATTTATTTTTAAAATTTTTTCTAAGATACACAGAATGACTTAATATGCAAAAGTTAGTGAAACAATTTACTGTCTCTGCTGCTGCAACTAGTTAAAAAGGTATGTGCTGGGCTTCCCCTGGTGGTCCAGTGGATAAAGACACCACCTTGCAGTGCAAGGGGCGCCGGTTCGATCCCTGGCCTGGGAAGATCCCACGTGCCGCGGAGCGACTGGACTGATGTGTCCAATTGCTGCGCCAGAGCTCTGGAGCGCATGCGCCCAGAGCCGGCGCTCTGCAACGACAGACGCCACGGCGATGGGAAACCCACAGGAGCCAAAGAACAAAGATGGATGAAAATAGAGAAATGAAAGACCAGTGGAGGTGGCCCGCCTGCTCCCCCCTCTCCCCAACCCGACCCCTGCCCAAAATAAAGAAATAAATCTTTAAAAAAAAGAAAAAAGAAAATAAGAGAAATGAAAGACCAATAGAAGTGGCCCGCCCGCTCCCCTCCCTCCCCAACCTGATCCCCGCCCAAAATAAATAAATAAATAAATCTTTGGGAAAAAAAAAAAAAAAAAAGGTATGTGCTGTGGCTGCATTTAGTTGCTCAGTGGTGTTTGACTTGTTGTGACTCTATGAACTATATATAGCCTACAAGGCTCCTCTGTCTGTGGGCATTCTCAAGGCAAGAAATCTGGAGTGGGGTGCCATGCCATCCTCCAGGGGATCTTCCCAACCCAGGGACTGAACCCAGGTCTTCTGCATTGCAGGCAGATTGTTTACCAGCTGAGCTTACAGGCAATAATTATTTTCTTCTCCCTCTGTCATCAGTTCTATACTTTTCTGACCATTACCTAAAACTTCACTCTAGATGACTTGTTTCTTAAGGGTTTGGAGCTCTCAGGTGCTTGAGTACTGCCAGTGGGTTTACTGCAATTGCCACTTAGACCCCTCAGTTGGCATGAAAGCACCAGAACAGGTTCCAAGAGGCCACAGCATTCTGTACATACCTCCATCTCCCCACACAGTGTTGCAGCAGCCCCTCCTTGTGGTATTCAGGACCTTGTCTAGTGATAATAATAAGTCCTTCCTTTGTCTCCTTTCCATCCAAAAAGAAAGAAAAAAGGGGGAAAATGCATAGGAAATAATTCCAAATACATAGGAATAAAGATCAGATCTGTGGTTACTAAAAGCAGGTGTTGATGAAAGGGGAATTAGCTGACAGAGGTCAAAGGTACAAATTTCTAGTTATAAGATAAATAAATACTGGAAATGTAATGTATCACATGACTACTATACATCTATTGTTGTATGCTACATAAAGAAATAAATCTTAAGTGTCCTCATCATAAGGGTAAAAAAAACACATGTTTTTTAATATTTATATGAGTTGATAGATGTTAAACTTATTCTGGTAACCATTTCACAATATAAGTAGGTCAAGTCATTATGTTGTACACTTTATAGCATTTAGCATGTAACAATTATACAATGCTATAGATCAATTAAGGGCTTCCCTAGTGGCTCAGATGGTAAAGAATCTGCCTGCAATGCAGGAGGCCTGGGTGCAATTCCTGGGTTGGGAAGATCCTCTGAAAATGGCAATGGCATCCCACTCCACAATTTTTGCTGGGAGAATCCCATGAACAGAGTAGCCTGGTGGGCTATACTCCATGGGGTCGCAAAGAGTCAGACATGACTTGTTGTGACTCTATGAACTATATATAGCCTACAAGGCTCCTCTGTCTGTGGGCATTCTCAAGGCAAGAAATCTGGAGGGGGGTGCCATGCCATCCTCCAGGGGATCTTCCCAACCCAGGGACTGAACCCAGGTCTTCTGCATTGCCGGCAGATTGTTTACCAGCTGAGCTTACAGGCAATAATTATTTTCTTCCCCCTCTGGCATCAGTTCTATACTTTTCTGACCATTACCTAAAACTTCACTCTAGATGACTTGTTTCTTAAGGGTTTGGAGCTCTCAGGTGCTTGAGTACTGCCAGTGGGTTTACTGCAATTGCCACTTAGACCCCTCAGTTGGCATGAAAGCACCAGAACAGGTTCCAAGAGGCCACAGCATTCTGTACATACCTCCATCTCCCCACACAGTGTTGCAGCAGCCCCTCCTTGTGGTATTCAGGACCTTGTCTAGTGATAATAATAAGTCCTTCCTTTGTCTCCTTTCCATCCAAAAAGAAAGAAAAAAGGGGGAAAATGCATAGGAAATAATTCCAAATACATAGGAATAAAGATCAGATCTGTGGTTACTAAAAGCAGGTGTTGATGAAAGGGGAATTAGCTGACAGAGGTCAAAGGTACAAATTTCTAGTTATAAGATAAATAAATACTGGAAATGTAATGTATCACATGACTACTATACATCTATTGTTGTATGCTACATAAAGAAATAAATCTTAAGTGTCCTCATCATAAGGGTAAAAAAAAACACATGTTTTTTAATATTTATATGAGTTGATAGATGTTAAACTTATTCTGGTAACCATTTCACAATATAAGTAGGTCAAGTCATTATGTTGTACACTTTATAGCATTTAGCATGTAACAATTATACAATGCTATAGATCAATTAAGGGCTTCCCTAGTGGCTCAGATGGTAAAGAATCTGCCTGCAATGCAGGAGGCCTGGGTGCAATTCCTGGGTTGGGAAGATCCTCTGAAAATGGCAATGGCATCCCACTCCACAATTTTTGCTGGGAGAATCCCATGAACAGAGTAGCCTGGTGGGCTATACTCCATGGGGTCGCAAAGAGTCAGACATGACTGAGTGACTAATACTCATACACATACACAGATCAGTTATGTTTCAATAAAACTGAAAAAAGTAAATGAATAGAAATGTAAACCTTAAACTTATTTTTAAATGTAATTATTTAGGAAACAAAGTTAATTTATATAGTAATTAACATAATACTAGAACATGGACATGCATGCCAAGTTGCTTCAGTCACGTATAACTCTTTGTGACCCTGTGAAATGTAGGTTGCCAGGCTCCTCTGTCCATGGGATTCTCCAGGCAAGAATACTGGAGTGGTTGTGATGCCCTCCTCCAGGGGATCTTCCCCACCCAGAGGTCGAACCCGCATCTCTTGTGATTCCTGTATTGCAGGCGTATTCTTTACTACTGAGCCACCCAGGAAGTCCATTAGAGCATGTGATGAATCCTTAAGAGCTGATTTTTCCACGGTGATTTTGATTTTCAAACCAGTCACTGCAGGTGCAAGGGAGCCCCATGCCTGATTACTCGCTTTGGAGTCCGAGGGCCTTCATACTCTTCCACTTGTAAAGTAGAAGAAGCACCCTGAGAACAAAATAAATGATATCCTTTCATCTGTCTTTCTCTAGTTGGACACATACACACTTTTAACAGTTCACTCCCAGTACCTGTGTAGTTCTATAGTAAAAACTGTGTCATCCAGTTTGCTGCTCAGGGGCCTCATGCCCCTGGGACTCACATTAGTCCTTGGAGACCATTACCACCGGCCCTCTCGCTCCTTGGCACTGGCGTTAGTTGCTGCATCTTCAGGAGCAGAGCACTCACATGTTTTTAATATTTATATGAGTTGATAGATGTTAAACTTATTCTGGTAACCATTTCACAATATAAGTAGGTCAAGTCATTATGTTGTACACTTTATAGCATTTAGCATGTAACAATTATACAATGCTATAGATCAATTAAGGGCTTCCCTAGTGGCTCAGATGGTAAAGAATCTGCCTGCAATGCAGGAGGCCTGGGTGCAATTCCTGGGTTGGGAAGATCCTCTGAAAATGGCAATGGCATCCCACTCCACAATTTTTGCTGGGAGAATCCCATGAACAGAGTAGCCTGGTGGGCTATACTCCATGGGGTCGCAAAGAGTCAGACATGACTGAGTGACTAATACTCATACACATACACAGATCAGTTATGTTTCAATAAAACTGAAAAAAGTAAATGAATAGAAATGTAAACCTTAAACTTATTTTTAAATGTAATTATTTAGGAAACAAAGTTAATTTATATAGTAATTAACATAATACTAGAACATGGACATGCATGCCAAGTTGCTTCAGTCACGTATAACTCTTTGTGACCCTGTGAAATGTAGGTTGCCAGGCTCCTCTGTCCATGGGATTCTCCAGGCAAGAATACTGGAGTGGTTGTGATGCCCTCCTCCAGGGGATCTTCCCCACCCAGAGGTCGAACCCGCATCTCTTGTGATTCCTGTATTGCAGGCGTATTCTTTACTACTGAGCCACCCAGGAAGTCCATTAGAGCATGTGATGAATCCTTAAGAGCTGATTTTTCCACGGTGATTTTGATTTTCAAACCAGTCACTGCAGGTGCAAGGGAGCCCCATGCCTGATTACTCGCTTTGGAGTCCGAGGGCCTTCATACTCTTCCACTTGTAAAGTAGAAGAAGCACCCTGAGAACAAAATAAATGATATCCTTTCATCTGTCTTTCTCTAGTTGGACACATACACACTTTTAACAGTTCACTCCCAGTACCTGTGTAGTTCTATAGTAAAAACTGTGTCATCCAGTTTGCTGCTCAGGGGCCTCATGCCCCTGGGACTCACATTAGTCCTTGGAGACCATTACCACCGGCCCTCTCGCTCCTTGGCACTGGCGTTTAGTTGCTGCATCTTCAGGAGCAGAGCACCTGCGCCAGTGTGCTCTGACCCCCTTCCCCAGCCTCAGCGTCACTCTTGCATCCTGTCTTTCCTGGGCCACTGTACCTTCTGTGAGTCAACGGAAGGTTTCTTTTAGGTTTCTTGTGCCACATGGCCCTGTCTGTGTCTTACGGTAAACATTTTCTGTTGCTCTTTCACAAGTTCTTTTCTTTGTCCTGTTACTCATTTCCTTAATTTACAGACTATGTTATGGTTCATGGTCTGAATTATGACATACGTCTAACATAGTATTTCTAACGCTCCCTTTGTTGTGGTGATTACAGAAATTCTGAACATAAAGCACTAAGAATTAGGTTAATAAACTTGTATGATTAAAATGAACTTATTTCTTTTGTGCATTTGTCCTCTGGCTGTAGTGGTATAGGGCTGTGTGTGGAGTGGAAACAAAGAATTAATGAAAGTTTTGAAACAACTTCTCATTTAGGAAGGGGAAATTAAATTCCTTAACCTTATAATGCCTAAATTAAATACCAGGATTTTCTCAGGCCACTATGAAATAGGGCATTCAAATTCCAGTCCCATTCAAGGTACATGGATAAATCTGCATTTAGGTAGTTCCCTCCCCAAGCTAGTCATAAGCAACCATCTGATTGATTAGACACATTTTGTAAATCAAAGGCACTAGCCACCCAGGAAGTCCATTAGAGCATGTGATGAATCCTTAAGAGCTGATTTTTCCACGGTGATTTTGATTTTCAAACCAGTCACTGCAGGTGCAAGGGAGCCCCATGCCTGATTACTCGCTTTGGAGTCCGAGGGCCTTCATACTCTTCCACTTGTAAAGTAGAAGAAGCACCCTGAGAACAAAATAAATGATATCCTTTCATCTGTCTTTCTCTAGTTGGACACATACACACTTTTAACAGTTCACTCCCAGTACCTGTGTAGCTCTATAGTAAAAACTGTGTCATCCAGTTTGCTGCTCAGGGGCCTCATGCCCCTGGGACTCACATTAGTCCTTGGAGACCATTACCACCGGCCCTCTCGCTCCTTGGCACTGGCGTTTAGTTGCTGCATCTTCAGGAGCAGAGCACCTGCGCCAGTGTGCTCTGACCCCCTTCCCCAGCCTCAGCGTCACTCTTGCATCCTGTCTTTCCTGGGCCACTGTACCTTCTGTGAGTCAACGGAAGGTTTCTTTTAGGTTTCTTGTGCCACATGGCCCTGTCTGTGTCTTACGGTAAACATTTTCTGTTGCTCTTTCACAAGTTCTTTTCTTTGTCCTGTTACTCATTTCCTTAATTTACAGACTATGTTATGGTTCATGGTCTGAATTATGACATACGTCTAACATAGTATTTCTAACGCTCCCTTTGTTGTGGTGATTACAGAAATTCTGAACATAAAGCACTAAGAATTAGGTTAATAAACTTGTATGATTAAAATGAACTTATTTCTTTTGTGCATTTGTCCTCTGGCTGTAGTGGTATAGGGCTGTGTGTGGAGTGGAAACAAAGAATTAATGAAAGTTTTGAAACAACTTCTCATTTAGGAAGGGAAGTTAAATTCCTTAACCTTATAATGCCTAAATTAAATACCAGGATTTTCTCAGGCCACTATGAAATAGGGCATTCAAATTCCAGTCCCATTCAAGGTACATGGATAAATCTGCATTTAGGTAGTTCCCTCCCCAAGCTAGTCATAAGCAACCATCTGATTGATTAGACACATTTTGTAAATCAAAGGCACTAGCCTAAAAGATTTAGACAGAAAACCAACCGCTAATCAGATAGTCTAGTTCTGTATTAGCTCCTGGGAGGAATCTAAAATAATCTGAAGCCTTTGCTTCTGTGTACACACATAAAAAGTTAAATATATATCAAGTAAGCCCCAAATGTCAAAGATGGAACCTTTTTCAGACAAATGCTATAGACAACACTCAGTTGAAACTTGAGAGAAATCAGAAATCATGTGAGCAATGATTCAGTTGTCTTCCTCTGTTTTGTTTGAGAAGGCTATTCTCATTGGTACTGTCATTAAAACTTCAGGATAGAGTTCAGAGATGTTTGTAAAAAAGAGAACCGGCAAAATTAGGAGTGGAGAACAGGAGTAAGGCAGTGGAAGGCGAGAAAGAGAAGGGGAAGTGAGAGGGAGAGAAGTGAATATACAAGCAAGAGAGAAAAAATGTCACCAAGAAGTGCCATTTGGCTGAGGTGCACCCGTGCCACAGATCCAAGGATGCCCTCTGGAATGAGACGCAGTGGGACACTTGGATGGCAAACAAGTTCATGGGAGCTAATTACTTAATTTACCTTAGTCCCATTTTTCTCGTCTGTAAAGGAATAGTCTGACCCCGATGATCACCAAGATTCCTTTTTCTTCTAAAATAAAAAAAAATGCTATGAAAGGTCACACTCTAAGCCAGGTGGCAGCAAGGCAATTCAAGTATGTGTTTACATTCCAAACATATTCCAAAAGCACCCCGTAGAGTTTGAAAAGGCCCCTGAATTTGTCCATCAAAAATTCTTACATGTGAGCTACTCTTTGGACTTTGTCAAAGTATTCCTTTCTTCTTTTGTAACAGACCTCTGTCTGAAAAAAACATCTGGGAAATGTTCACCTCAAGTTTCCTTGTAGGGTGGAAGCACGCTCACTTGCTGACTGCCTAGAATGAATACAAATCCACCCAGTGGTCACTAACTGCCATCCAAACCATAAATTACCTCCAGTTTGGAGGAGACATGTGTGTTGGGATGGATCCCATTCAATTAGTCTTTTTCAGCTGAACTCCACAGTGAAGCAGGGCTTAAGCCAATTCTTAACAAATACACCAGATTTTAGCATCTGGAAGGAAACTGATCCAAAACAAATTATACGATCCATATAACATGTAGCTCTGGTGTGTTCGTCCAATTCCTGAACAGTAACCGTACTCTGGATGAGTAGGACAAACTTTTAACCCAACAAATGACAATTTAGCAAACAACAGCTGTCCAGCCCTTTTACTAGTACACCTATAAAACTCACATAAATATTTCAGAAATCATTGGTGAGAGAAATCAGAAATCATGTCAATTATTCAGTTGTCTTCCTCTGTTTTGTTTGAGAAGGCTATTCTCATTGGTACTGTCATTAAAACTTCAGGATAGAGTTCAGAGATGTTTGTAAAAAAGAGAACCGGCAAAATTAGGAGTGGAGAACAGGAGTAAGGCAGTGGAAGGCGAGAAAGAGAAGGGGAAGTGAGAGGGAGAGAAGTGAATATACAAGCAAGAGAGAAAAAATGTCACCAAGAAGTGCCATTTGGCTGAGGTGCACCCGTGCCACAGATCCAAGGATGCCCTCTGGAATGAGACGCAGTGGGACACTTGGATGGCAAACAAGTTCATGGGAGCTAATTACTTAATTTACCTTAGTCCCATTTTTCTCGTCTGTAAAGGAATAGTCTGACCCCGATGATCACCAAGATTCCTTTTTCTTCTAAAATAAAAAAAAATGCTATGAAAGGTCACACTCTAAGCCAGGTGGCAGCAAGGCAATTCAAGTATGTGTTTACATTCCAAACATATTCCAAAAGCACCCCGTAGAGTTTGAAAAGGCCCCTGAATTTGTCCATCAAAAATTCTTACATGTGAGCTACTCTTTGGACTTTGTCAAAGTATTCCTTTCTTCTTTTGTAACAGACCTCTGTCTGAAAAAAACATCTGGGAAATGTTCACCTCAAGTTTCCTTGTAGGGTGGAAGCACGCTCACTTGCTGACTGCCTAGAATGAATACAAATCCACCCAGTGGTCACTAACTGCCATCCAAACCATAAATTACCTCCAGTTTGGAGGAGACATGTGTGTTGGGATGGATCCCATTCAATTAGTCTTTTTCAGCTGAACTCCACAGTGAAGCAGGGCTTAAGCCAATTCTTAACAAATACACCAGATTTTAGCATCTGGAAGGAAACTGATCCAAAACAAATTATACGATCCATATAACATGTAGCTCTGGTGTGTTCGTCCAATTCCTGAACAGTAACCGTACTCTGGATGAGTAGGACAAACTTTTAACCCAACAAATGACAATTTAGCAAACAACAGCTGTCCAGCCCTTTTACTAGTACACCTATAAAAACTCACATAAAATAAATTGTGTTTACCATAGTATTTGCACTTAAAAAATGGTGATTTCTTTCTTTCTTTTCTTTCTTTCTTCTTTCTTTCTTTTTGTAGTATGCAGAAAATAAGAGAACTTGCAGAAATCACAAGGTTCAGCTCTTCTTTGGGACATAAACCATGCCTTAGAAAAGCAGATAAGATTAATGTCTTTTCTTCTGCTCTTCAACTGGCTAGTTGATTTTATCTTGAGTTCTGTTTTGAATCTTTTCTAAGGCAGAGCAGAATCTTTCTTGCATGGCTTTGTTAACAATATGGGTCATACTATGTTTTATGACTCATTAAAATGGAACTGAAAACTGCATAATGGTGTTTCAAATTAATTCACCCCTATTTGGTTCCCCCTCCCCAAGACTTGCCTCAGCAAGTTTTGCCCTAATCCTGTAGAACTAGGCCCTTTCAGGTGGCTATTGATTGAATCCACAGATTCAGTTATAGCAAATGACACTGTGTGGCCTGTCTCTTAATTACTTAATGCAGTCTCTGTGGGTCATGACAATAGGCACATTAAAACAGGTGGTATAAATTTAACTGGAATCTGCCTGGTTGAGGCAATTTTTATAAAAGTTGCTCTACCCAAATGGGAGAATCTCAAATTCAGTTAGGCAAAGTGTTTCAGTGAAAATGATGCATTATCCCAAAACCCATTTGGATGATGTTATCTGTTATGTATAAAATGACCAAATGAAAAAATTAAATTGATAATGAGTGCATAAATGTCTGTATATTAGGGTCTGGATGGGCAGAGTAGTATTTTGCCTACCAGGAAGTTCCTTTTTAAAGTAGGATAAAAAGGGAACATGATGATATCTACTTATTAAGCAGAATTCAGTGAGGCATATCGGCATCCTAGATATGAAGCCTGAGTAATCCACAAGGAGGAAGCTAATTTAACTGTATCATCAGTCAATTGCCTGGTCTTTTTTTTTTTAAACATTTATTTATTTATTGGGGGGGAGGGGGGTGGGCGGGCCACTTCTATTGGTCTTTCATTTGTCCATTTTCATCCATCTTTGTTCTTTGGCCTGTGTGGGCCTCCCATCACAGTGGCCTCTGTTGTCGCAGAGCACCGGCTCTGGGCGCATGCGCTCCAGAGGTCCGGCTCGGTAATTGGACACATCAGTCCAGCCGCTCCCCGGCACGTGGGATCTTCCCAGGCCAGGGATCGAACTGGCGCCCCTTGCACTTCAAGGCGGTGTCCTTACCCACTGGACCACCAGGAAGCCCAGTTGCCTGGTTTTAATACTTTATTGGTATATGAAATAAAGTCCATTTTGTTTTTATTCATTTTCGGTTGGTGCTGACTGGCTAGTTGTTTGGTCCAAAAACATTACAAGGAAGAAGCTGATGATGAAGGTTTGGTAAAAACTCCTGCGTTCAGACAGTCAGTGTGTAGGAAAGGTCTTTAAGAGATTTTCTTCAAGATTATGTTAGGTATATTTTCTCCTTGTTTCCTTGTGTCATACTACTTGAAATGGGCCCTTAAATTGACACGTTAGTAGCAAATGACACTGTGTGGCCTGTCTCTTAATTACTTAATGCAGTCTCTGTGGGTCATGACAATAGGCACATTAAAACAGGTGGTATAAATTTAACTGGAATCTGCCTGGTTGAGGCAATTTTTATAAAAGTTGCTCTACCCAAATGGGAGAATCTCAAATTCAGTTAGGCAAAGTGTTTCAGTGAAAATGATGCATTATCCCAAAACCCATTTGGATGATGTTATCTGTTATGTATAAAATGACCAAATGAAAAAATTAAATTGATAATGAGTGCATAAATGTCTGTATATTAGGGTCTGGATGGGCAGAGTAGTATTTTGCCTACCAGGAAGTTCCTTTTTAAAGTAGGATAAAAAGGGAACATGATGATATCTACTTATTAAGCAGAATTCAGTGAGGCATATCGGCATCCTAGATATGAAGCCTGAGTAATCCACAAGGAGGAAGCTAATTTAACTGTATCATCAGTCAATTGCCTGGTCTTTTTTTTTTTAAACATTTATTTATTTATTGGGGGGGGCAGGTTGGGGAGGGAGGGAAAGTGGGCGGCCACTTCTATTGGTCTTTCATTTGTCCATTTTCATCCATCTTTGTTCTTTGGCCTGTGTGGGCCTCCCATCACAGTGGCCTCTGTTGTCGCAGAGCACCGGCTCTGGGCGCATGCGCTCCAGAGGTCCGGCTCGGTAATTGGACACATCAGTCCAGCCGCTCCCCGGCACGTGGGATCTTCCCAGGCCAGGGATCGAACTGGCGCCCCTTGCACTTCAAGGCGGTGTCCTTACCCACTGAACCACCAGGGAAGCCCAGTTGCCTGGTTTTAATACTTTATTGGTATATGAAATAAAGTCCATTTTTGTTTTTTATTCATTTTCGGTTGGTGCTGACTGGCTAGTTGTTTGGTCCAAAAACATTACAAGGAAGAAGCTGATGATGAAGGTTTGGTAAAAACTCCTGCGTTCAGACAGTCAGTGTGTAGGAAAGGTCTTTAAGAGATTTTCTTCAAGATTATGTTAGGTATATTTTCTCCTTGTTTCCTTGTGTCATACTACTTGAATGTTCATGCGGTTCAGTCCTCTGCCTATCCATCTTGGGTCTGGTGTTTTTTGAATGACAGAGATTCAGAGCCCAGAACTGAAATGCTGGGCTACAAGTCACTCAATATCCTATCCATTCCTAGTTTTTGCTATCAAAAACGTGCTACTGAAACTACAAAAAAAAAAAAAAAATCCAAATTGTTTTATCAAAGGTTAATTATTTCCAGAGTATATTGCTTTTATAGCCTTATTAGTCTAGCACTTGGAATGTATAATATACTCTTATTATAAAAGTTGTATTTCATATTGATTCTGTAGTACGTGAGAGAGGTAAAAGGAAGGGATGTGTCCACTACAAGGATAAGGTTATTACTGTCACTGACCAAGGTGATAGTACAAATGAATAAAAATATCATAGGAACTAGCTTTTGGTCAGAAAGGTATCCATGATAAAGATACAGTGAGCGAGACTTTTCAGACTTTGGTTACTGAGTCAAAGACATGTTTTGAAATGTCTAGTCTATTGCTAAACTCCACCAGTTAGGCTTTCTTGCCTACTTATTTGTCAGACTTACTCTGAGATCATAAGACTATAGCATTTCTCTAAAAATAAAGGAACTTGGGCAATTCTCTGGTGGCGTATGCTAACCACAGCTCCTATGTCAGTTGAACTACACTGTTGAGTGGCTTTGTCTTCAACAGCAGTGACGGACAAGTTCCTCTTCACCGACCCCACTGCCATCTGTCATCCTGGATTCCACCTACAGTGTATTATCTGAGCTACCCTGAGCAGGTTTCACCCTGACCAAGGTCACTGCCCAGCCAATCAGAACTGATGGGGTCACTGCAAATATCCAAATTACTTCCAAATGGAGGTGCTGACAGACACTGTTAATGAGGGCTGTTTTGTCAGACTTGTTGGTGACCTTTTACAACATTGCTCTTCCAGACTGCCAAGAGTCATCTAGTTTTTCCCTCTGACATTTGGGTGGTATTTGATACTTAAATGCACTTTTGAGGGTAATCTGAATACAGTGTCCAAAGATAAGTTTGCCAAAAAGAGTTTTATCTTTTGTCCCTTTTCTTAAGACAGATTATGTTAGGTATATTTTCTCCTTGTTTCCTTGTGTCATACTACTTGAATGTTCATGCGGTTCAGTCCTCTGCCTATCCATCTTGGGTCTGGTGTTTTTTGAATGACAGAGACTCAGAGCCCAGAACTGAAATGCTGGGCTACAAGTCACTCAATATCCTATCCATTCCTAGTTTTTGCTATCAAAAACGTGCTACTGAAACTACAAAAAAAAAAAAAAATCCAAATTGTTTTATCAAAGGTTAATTATTTCCAGAGTATATTGCTTTTATAGCCTTATTAGTCTAGCACTTGGAATGTATAATATACTCTTATTATAAAAGTTGTATTTCATATTGATTCTGTAGTACGTGAGAGAGGTAAAAGGAAGGGATGTGTCCACTACAAGGATAAGGTTATTACTGTCACTGACCAAGGTGATAGTACAAATGAATAAAAATATCATAGGAACTAGCTTTTGGTCAGAAAGGTATCCATGATAAAGATACAGTGAGCGAGACTTTTCAGACTTTGGTTACTGAGTCAAAGACATGTTTTGAAATGTCTAGTCTATTGCTAAACTCCACCAGTTAGGCTTTCTTGCCTACTTATTTGTCAGACTTACTCTGAGATCATAAGACTATAGCATTTCTCTAAAAATAAAGGAACTTGGGCAATTCTCTGGTGGCGTATGCTAACCACAGCTCCTATGTCAGTTGAACTACACTGTTGAGTGGCTTTGTCTTCAACAGCAGTGACGGACAAGTTCCTCTTCACCGACCCCACTGCCATCTGTCATCCTGGATTCCACCTACAGTGTATTATCTGAGCTACCCTGAGCAGGTTTCACCCTGACCAAGGTCACTGCCCAGCCAATCAGAACTGATGGGGTCACTGCAAATATCCAAATTACTTCCAAATGGAGGTGCTGACAGACACTGTTAATGAGGGCTGTTTTGTCAGACTTGTTGGTGACCTTTGACAACATTGCTCTTCCAGACTGCCAAGAGTCATCTAGTTTTTCTCCCTCTGACATTTGGGTGGTATTTGATACTTAAATGCACTTTTGAGGGTAATCTGAATACAGTGTCCAAAGATAAGTTTGCACAAGTGATAAAACTGAGAGCCTTGTTATCCACTCATTAGCTAAGGAAATATTTTAGTCCCTTTTCTTAAGACAGATCTAAGACTGTACTTCTGGGTAGCTATTATTGGAGAAGCAGATGTTAGAACATAAAACTATATAATTGTAAGGATAGCACAGTGATAATAACAGTGCAAAATACCTCTTAAAAATGTCACATACCTATTTTTCCATTTGCATCCTGTGCTGATCAGTGAGGTGAGAAATATGAGACAAAAGAGATTATTCAAAGCTATATCTTACATTCTAAAATAATGACATCTGCATTTGCTTGGATGTTGTGATAAAACAACCAGACACATTATTAAAGAGATTGGCTCTTTAATCGTAGCCTTGACCTCAATATTGGGTAACATTTCCAGCTAATCTTCTGTGATAAATCAGTCAAGTCTCATCATTCTCAAGAAGTCACTTAAAAGGATGAGGCATTAGACTGTATATGGTGTGTGTCTATGCAGGTTGAAAACTCATATATCGATAGATCACTGACATGTCTATAGTTCAATAAAACATCCAGCTTTAAGACATTTAATAGATAAAGTTTAATAAATAATTTAATGGATAATCTTAATTTTAAAATTATTCTACCTAGCAACCTTCTATTTATAATACATATTTTCAGGTATGCATATCTCTGAGTTCTAGTTAAATACCACTTTGCTTAATACTTCTTCAGAGCCACTTGATTTTTTGTTTTAATTTTCTATGAACTTAAATTATGTGAAGAGAAATCCTTGTAGGATTCTATTCCTTAGCTCCCAATGTAGGCTCCATTGCCTCTCTGATCTCTGCTTCCTCAACCAGATTTAATCTGCGTTTATAAGCAAACACTACCTGCTGCCTCTCTCAGGATTCTATCATTCACCTTTCTTCCAACTTAAAACTGGAAGGCTGCTTCACAACTGTATCACATCCTTAGACAAAATTATACTTTAGTCTCAGAGATACAGAAATTTCCTTAGAATAGCTACAATTTAGGAAATAGTGTCTGTCCTTAAAAATCATAGAATCACAGATGATCACCATCGAGATTTACTTTGTCAATCCTCTTATTTTTTTCAGTAAAAATTGTATCTGTAACCTTAAGTCTTCTTTTCTTCAAAAATAGTTTAGTGGAGTCACTTTGTATGCTCCCATCCTTTAGCAGTTCAATATCTGTTCTTAAAAATCACTTATTATAAAGGATCAAAGACATTTAGAACACTGACTTATGATCTAATGTCTGGGGAACAAATCCAAAATTAACTATGAGACAAAGATAACAGAAGACTTAATAGAGATACAACATTATACTGAAAATGTCCATCAACACTCTTTCTCTTTTGTGAAAACAGAGAGTTATGCCATCCGCCCCTGTAGCTTCAACTCTTACTGGGAGCATGGTTTTGTATCTGGTGATTTCATATTGGGAACCATGGTGGTGGTATTTATACCATGGAAATGGGTAAAAATGCTCCATATTAGGGGCTTTGTTTTTTACTTCTGAAGAGCTTGTTAAAACTTTGACTAGAACATCACTGATCTTCATACCATCCTAATTCAGGTTAGGACTTGGTGAAAATAATTGTGCCCATTTGTTTTTAAAATAAACATACAAAATTGCATTAATGCAACGAGTTATTGCTATGAAAAGTAAAAAGAGTTTCTTGGAGAAATGTTCTCCATACATTACTACAGAAGATGCAGATAATTATATGCAAAGATAAACTGTAAACCTCAGAATCTGTTTCAACTGTCCCAGTTGAAGGCTGTTTCTCCTTGTTGGCAAAGAAATGAAACAACTGTTTTACTGTGAAGTGTGGGAGGAAAGGAGAAAGAAAGGATTTGTTTCTTCTCTTCCTCCAAAGTCTACCTTCCTCTTCTCAGTGATCAATTATAAAAGTGGAAATAGAGCCTTACCACTCGAAAGTATGATTTCACACCTGTAGCAGGGGCTCCTCCTAGGAACATGTTAGAAATGTGGCCCTCTAGTGCAATCATATTAAATGAAAAATCTACGTCTTAACAAAGTTCAGGAGATTCATGCACACATTAAAGCTGGAGAAGCACTGGAATTGAGGAGATGGAAGTATGAGGAGAGACTGGGAAAGGCAGAGAATTGGGTGGGGCAGGGGGCCATGTAAGATGATGTTCGGTTAGACCAGAGGTATATCCATTTGGTCATCAGGCCTTAGTATGCTGGCTTCTCTACAAAGGACAGACACAACAGACAAGGAACTTGGACTTTTTAAGCACATTTTTTTAAGATGACTTTTCTATCCCCTTACACCTGTGGTTGCTTTCCCCCACCCAGCACCTGTTAAAACAGACAGTGATACTGACAAGATAATTTTCAACTACTGCTCTGGAAATTGGAGAAAGTTGTCATTGTGACCCTAAGGTTGAAGCTCTTCATTTTTTCACCAAGTAGAACATGTGGATTAAGGAAAAGCATGCTCTTTCATTTTTGCCCTGTTTTAAACTGAGGCCATGTATAGCCTGAGCAAAGCCAAATGAGACCGACCCAAAAAAATTTGGTCTAGTTAGACAGCACAATTGAACAGCATCCAGGGCAATCATTTGGAATCCCAGAAACTCAAGTTCTTATTTATTTGATGCTGACAGTCAAAAAGAATATTTTTTGGTCTCTTGTGTACTTTTCTGTGCTATACAGCCACATCTCTGGGTCACATATACATGGAAAAAGCACTACATTGAGAAATAAAAAACCTGGCTTAGTAACAAACTGTGTGACCTCTTTATGGGTCTCAGTTTTATCATCTATAAAATGGTTGTGAGTGACAACTTTTGTGACCACCTAGTTCTCCCACCTGTCCTCACACTTATCACCCCAGAGTTTTCTCACCTGGAAAAGCCATTCACGAAGAACATTTGTTCTGTGGCTCTAGCTGTTTCAGATTTCTTGCCCTAGATTTTTTGAATTTTTGAGCCTTACATTTGTCAACTTTGACAGAAAGATTTTCCCCAACTAAACTATGTGGAAATATTGTGCATGACTCTACATATTGGTGTTATTTTAACCTAATCTTAATCATTGAGTGTTCTTGTGATAAAGTGATGTCTGGAGACACTATAATTGTTGTTACTGCAATTGGTAAGTTACTAGAAATTCTGGCATGTTGAAACCATATTATCTGCAGAGACAAATATCTATAAATAGGAAGATAAAGCTGAAAGTCCTCATTTGTAGACATTACTATTTCCTACTAGAATTTATTACCGACATTAAAGATCACTCGAGTCTCACAGACCACCCATGAATGACATTATGTAACAAGGTTCCATAGTTCAGAATACTCCTACTTTTGAATTTTTATTTTTCCCGGGGTACATTAAAGATCACTACAGTGCTCGGACTTTTAAGCTTTAAGATGCCCACCTTGTGGTTGCTTTCCCCACCCAGCACCTGTTAAAACAGACAGTGATACTGACAAGATAATTTTCAACTACTGCTCTGGAAATTGGAGAAAGTTGTCATTGTGACCCTAAGGTTGAAGCTCTTCATTTTTTCACCAAGTAGAACATGTGGATTAAGGAAAAGCATGCTCTTTCATTTTTGCCCTGTTTTAAACTGAGGCCATGTATAGCCTGAGCAAAGCCAAATGAGACCGACCCAAAAAAATTTGGTCTAGTTAGACAGCACAATTGAACAGCATCCAGGGCAATCATTTGGAATCCCAGAAACTCAAGTTCTTATTTATTTGATGCTGACAGTCAAAAAGAATATTTTTTGGTCTCTTGTGTACTTTTCTGTGCTATACAGCCACATCTCTGGGTCACATATACATGGAAAAAGCACTACATTGAGAAATAAAAAACCTGGCTTAGTAACAAACTGTGTGACCTCTTTATGGGTCTCAGTTTTATCATCTATAAAATGGTTGTGAGTGACAACTTTTGTGACCACCTAGTTCTCCCACCTGTCCTCACACTTATCACCCCAGAGTTTTCTCACCTGGAAAAGCCATTCACGAAGAACATTTGTTCTGTGGCTCTAGCTGTTTCAGATTTCTTGCCCTAGATTTTTTGAATTTTTGAGCCTTACATTTGTCAACTTTGACAGAAAGATTTTCCCCAACTAAACTATGTGGAAATATTGTGCATGACTCTACATATTGGTGTTATTTTAACCTAATCTTAATCATTGAGTGTTCTTGTGATAAAGTGATGTCTGGAGACACTATAATTGTTGTTACTGCAATTGGTAAGTTACTAGAAATTCTGGCATGTTGAAACCATATTATCTGCAGAGACAAATATCTATAAATAGGAAGATAAAGCTGAAAGTCCTCATTTGTAGACATTACTATTTCCTACTAGAATTTATTACCGACATTAAAGATCACTCGAGTCTCACAGACCACCCATGAATGACATTATGTAACAAGGTTCCATAGTTCAGAATACTCTACATACTCTCTTATTAATGTTAAATTTCTTAATATGTTTGTACCTTGGTTTGTCATCTGTAAGAAGGTAAGTAATAGTAGTATATAGTTTCTGGATTGGAAGATTAGATTTAAACAAAACAATACATGTAAGCAACACTATCTGGCAATTAGTAAGCATTGATATCGGCTATATTGTCATTATAGGTGGTAGTAGCAGCAGCAGTAGCAGTATTTCTCTATGCTAGACTCCCCAGTTAACACTCTGCTCAGGCTCAGTCTTCTGGACTGAGTGGTAATTAGCTCACTTTTAATTTCCTGATATCATTTTTAGTTCCCTTTGTTCACCAAGTCTATCTCCTGTATTCTCTTTTATTCGGAATATTTTGGTCATATTTGTGTATGTGTAAGTGTATGTATATGTCTCATTATTTCTGTAATTTCCTGCCTGATCTTGTATTTACCATCTATCTAGGTTCACCATTTATTTCAGGTCATTTTTTTTTTTTAGGCTTGGTGTATTTGCTTTAATCCCCTTTAACCCCATAACAAATGACTTATGGAGTCCCTATCCCCCATCCAAGGATCAGGCCTGATCTACTGAGGTGGGAGCATGGAGCACAAGATCCCAGATTGCCAGTATTTGTCTTACATAAAAACCTAAATAAAGCACAAGGTAGAAAATATTCTAATTCATTCAACAATTATTCAGTTGACCCACATCTAAGTATGAGTGTCAAGGGCCTTCTTGGTTTTGACACACAGGTGGACAAACCATGTGTAACAGCAAAGAGGGATAACCCAACTTGGGAAAATGGAAGAAAGCCTCAGAATTGCAATTTTTTTTTTTTTTCTGAATAAAAGTATTTCAAGGAAGTCTGCAGAAAACTTTTCATGATTTCTCTAGAGGAATTTATTTTTTTATTTAATTTTGGCCTTTTTTAATTGGTTCTTTATTTATTTTCATCCAACATTATTCTTCAGCCTGTGTGGGCCTCCCATTGTAGCAGCCTCTCTTGTTGCAGAGCACTGGCTCGCATGTGCTCCAGAGCACTAGCTTGTAACTGGACACACCAGTTCAACTGTTCCACTGCATGTTGGATCTTCCCCCGCCAGGGATCAAGCCTGTGCCCCCTGCACTGCAAGGCAGACTCTTTACCCACTGGACCACCAGAGAAGCCCTCTTGAGGAATTTTTAAAAAAAGAGAAATGAATTCTGCTAATCTCAGAAAATGTTAAGCACTTCCCCTGCTATTCTCTGGCTGTCAGTATTGTTTTCTTGACCCAGCTAGTCATTTGGCTGGTGGCAGTGGTGGGGATGGTACAGGGTAATGCTTGTTATTCAGAAACGAATACATCTCTTAGTCCTTCTTTCTTTCCTCAAGTTCATCTTCCATAATTTTTATTTTATCCACAAATAACCACAATTAGACTGTCCCTGAGAACACACCTGGATTTCGTTCCAGTTTCAAAGCCTCAATGGCAGGTTCTGGTGAAGCCATCTCAAAGGAGTCAGTCCAGAGACCATGTTTCTAGCAACACTTAGTGTCCCTTTTTAACATGGCAGAGAAAAGCAGTAACTGGTAGTGAAGGGCCCAGGATGAGGAGTTGTAACATTTCCAGAATCATTGCTTCAATGCTGAAGCACTGAAGATGCTGACCCCAGCATCTTAAAGATTTGAGTCCATATGTAAATTGCATTGTAATTTCACTCTTTTATTTTCCACACACTCCATTCTCTAAGTGATCCTCACTCACTTAGACAACTTATTTCTAAATGCAGGATGAAACTGCATCACTTGCCCAGTAAATAAAATCAGGATTAAGTAACTCCATTATTAAGGCAGCTGGTCTTTACAAAGTGTTGGTCTCTCAGTCATGTCACACTGTATCTCCAGGAAGGTTATTTACTGTGGACGCTCATCCATAAAGACTGTTTGCATCCTGTTATTTACAGTCACTGGCCATGTCATCTCAGCCTGTGTTAAAACATTCACACAACATTGTCATTAATGGCTCTTGGACTTTTATCCATGATTGTTTTGGTTTTCAGTATTGAAACCTAAACCACTTCCTCCTCTGGATATTACTGAGTAACAAATCCCTCTTTCTAATAGTTTCTGCATATTCTAGCTCCAAGATCACCTCTAGGGCTCTCTACAAGACACCTTTGACTTTTTTGTTGTTGTTGGCCCATTTTCCCTTTTGGGACATACTACCCCAAGGGATGAATACTGTGTCCTATCACCTCTGCCTTCCTTTTCGAAAGTACACTCCAGGAGAAACTCTTACCAGTTGCTTATGTCTCTCTTTGAGTAAACGTCAATACTTACATCTACCAGTTACGTGCTCTTTTATGTCTTTGGCTCCTAAGTTGGTCTTTCTCTTTTCTTTGCTTGCATTCATTGCTCTCAAATGTCCTCTGAAATACAGCCAGACATATTTTATATTGAATGTAAATCACTCATGTGATATCCTTTTCTCCATGACTTTTGTATTCCTTACAATCAAACCTAAACTTCTTCCTGTAGTCATTGGAACCATGTGCCTTTGGGTCTCATATTTGACTCTTTCACTTGGATCCAGCTACTCAAGTCTTTTCTTTTTCTCAAATCCATCAGTACTATTTTTGCCCTCAAGCTTTTACTGGCTTGTTTCTCTGCCTGAAATGCTCCCCTGATCTTTGCATGATTTTTTTCACTTTTCTTTAATTTTCCACATAGAACCTATCTCAACCTAACTTTTACATAGCTATTTGTGTGTTTATTTTGTCTTTTCCATCCAGGGAGTAAATTTCACAACATCAAGAATGCTGCTTTGGTACCTGCTATACTCTTAATGCCTAAAATACTGCCAGACACATAGTAAGTGCTCAGTAAGTATTTGATGAAACAATTAATAAATGATAGTCCCAGTAGCAAAGATGCAGTAATAAAATAGTTCATACTACCTGATATTGACTGTACATCAGGTCAGTTTTGCACACTTTACATAGAAGTATCTTGACCTTGATTTTCTCATGAGATTGGTATTATCATAATGATCTCACACCTGTAAAGTTAGGTAGCAGTACATTAAAAAATAGACTCTAGGCATTCTGACTCCATCACCTGGGCTCGATGTTACTGAGTGTCCTATAAATTATACTATGAAGGCTGTTGTATATGAATGTTTTCGTAGTAGACAGACTTCTTGGTGAGATTCCAGGTAATGAAATAAGGAAGTTTCTGCATATTCTAGCTCCAAGATCACCTCTAGGGCTCTCTACAAGACACCTTTGACTTTTTGTTGTTGTTGGCCCATTTTCTTTTGGGACATACTACCCCAGGGGATGAATACTGTGTCCTATCACCTCTGCCTTCCTTTTCGAAAGTACACTCCAGGAGAAACTCTTACCAGTTGCTTATGTCTCTCTTTGAGTAAACGTCAATACTTACATCTACCAGTTACGTGCTCTTTTATGTCTTTGGCTCCTAAGTTGGTCTTTCTCTTTTCTTTGCTTGCATTCATTGCTCTCAAATGTCCTCTGAAATACAGCCAGACATATTTTATATTGAATGTAAATCACTCATGTGATATCCTTTTCTCCATGACTTTTGTATTCCTTACAATCAAACCTAAACTTCTTCCTGTAGTCATTGGAACCATGTGCCTTTGGGTCTCATATTTGACTCTTTCACTTGGATCCAGCTACTCAAGTCTTTTCTTTTTCTCAAATCCATCAGTACTATTTTTGCCCTCAAGCTTTTACTGGCTTGTTTCTCTGCCTGAAATGCTCCCCTGATCTTTGCATGATTTTTTTCACTTTTCTTTAATTTTCCACATAGAACCTATCTCAACCTAACTTTTACATAGCTATTTGTGTGTTTATTTTGTCTTTTCCATCCAGGGAGTAAATTTCACAACATCAAGAATGCTGCTTTGGTACCTGCTATACTCTTAATGCCTAAAATACTGCCAGACACATAGTAAGTGCTCAGTAAGTATTTGATGAAACAATTAATAAATGATAGTCCCAGTAGCAAAGATGCAGTAATAAAATAGTTCATACTACCTGATATTGACTGTACATCAGGTCAGTTTTGCACACTTTACATAGAAGTATCTTGACCTTGATTTTCTCATGAGATTGGTATTATCATAATGATCTCACACCTGTAAAGTTAGGTAGCAGTACATTAAAAAATAGACTCTAGGCATTCTGACTCCATCACCTGGGCTCGATGTTACTGAGTGTCCTATAAATTATACTATGAAGGCTGTTGTATATGAATGTTTTCGTAGTAGACAGACTTCTTGGTGAGATTCCAGGTAATGAAATAAGGAAGTTTCTTTAAGTTTGGAGCTAGACTCTATACTTCATATGTTGGGTCCTTTAGAAAATTATTAAACTTAAGGCAATCTCTAAGGGCACTAGACTCTTAGTCTGGCTAATTTACAAGACAGACTAATACCTTCAGAATATCCTACGAAGAATGCAGATTATTATGTGTAGTGTGCACCTTTATGCTCATAGGAATGCTCCCAGAAAATGCTCAGTAACTGGTTATCTTTAAGAGAAAGATAATTGTGATAGTGTTACAGTGCTTTAACTGTTGATGCTGAGTTGCTTAGCACATAGTTTACCCTCTTTGCCAATGTAAATTCAGACATGATTCTGAAAGAAAAAGCTGCTACATTCATCTCATATATATCTTCATTAAGATTTTTTAAATGATTTTCATGTTTAATGATTTTCAAAATTTGAAGTAAGTTTATGTTCTTTGATCAAATTGTGACAAATTATAATTTTAACTTAGTCTAAAAGAAAAATATTAATACTTAGTCATGTGATATTTTAAATAAGAATTAGATAACAGTAATCTTTTTAAATATAAAACTTGTTATATTAGGATAAAATAGTGTAAAGCAAGCAAATAGAAATATGAATAAGGAAAAATAGGAATCACTTAAAATTTTGAACTGGTGCCCCAATGGGTAAAGAGTCTGCCTTTCAGTGCAGCGGGCACCGGTTCGATCCCTGGCCCAGGAAGATCCCATGTGCTGCGGAGAAGTTGGACCACTGGTGTGTCCAATTATGAGCCAGTGCTCTGGAGCTCATGTGCCCAGAGCCAGTGCTCTGCAGCGAGGGAGGCTGCTGAGATGGGAGGCCCACACAGGCCAAAGAATAAAGATGGATGAAAATAAATAAACAAGAAACCAATAAAAGAGGCCAAATTTAAAAAAAAGAGTTTGTTCTTTAAGATTTAAAAGTACAATGGTGGGCTTCCCTGGTAGTCCAGTGGATAAGGACACCACCTTGCAGTGCAGGGGGCGCTGGCTCGATCCCTGGCCTGGAAAGATCCCATGTGCCGCAGAGCAGCTGGATCTATGTGTCCAATTACTGAGCTGGAACTCTGGAGCACATGTGCCCAGAGCTGGTGCTCTGTGAGAGCAGAAGCCACTGTGATGGGAGGCCCACAGGGGCCAAAGAACAAAGATGGATGAAACTGAATAAATGAAAGACCAATAGAATTGGCCCGCCCGCCCCTTCCCTCCCCAACCCGACCCCCGCCCAATTCATATCACACTGGACATCTTATTCTTTCAGCTACTTAAAATAAAAATTTAGATATTAATGTAGTGATGTGCTCTGGGCTACACAGCATTTCAAAATTTTCTTAGTACTTAAGTGTCACAGTGTGAAATCGTCTATGACAAGCTCATGGAAGATTCAGCAATTAGAACAATGAAGAGTGAGTTGAGGGGAAGAGATGGTGACCAAATAGAGCTGTGAGTTCTATATTTCTACTTCAGTTCTAGATTTGTGTCCTGAGATGGAACAGATCCTGTCAGGGAAAGTCACACACACACACACACACACACACACACACACACAGAGTTCCTAGTGGCTCTAGTGTGAGTAGTCCTTGACTCATCTCCCAGAATGAGCAGAAGAATTCCTATCTTTCTAAGTGTGTTTGGGTGTAGTGGAAAGCTCACCTGCTCTGAAAGGACTTTGCATCAGCAGCAAGAGAAAACTCAGAGGACACCTATGAACTGTTGGCAAAAGTTAAACAGAAAAATGGCATGCAAATTCATGAAGCATTCCATATTTTTCTTTATAGTTTTTTTTTTGGCCTCTAAGTCATCATTTATTTTTCATCAATCTTTATTCTTAGGCCTGTGTGGGCCTCCGACTGCAGTGGCCTCTCTTATTGCAGAGCACTGGCTCTGGGCACATGCACTCCAGAGTGCTGACTCATAATTGGACACACCGGCGCAGCTGCTCTGTGGCACATGGGATCTTCCCGGACCAAGGATCAAACTGACATCCCTTGCACTGCAAGGTAGACTCTTTACCCACTGGACCACCAGGAAAGTCCCCATATTTTTAAAAGGAGCAAAACAGTGCCATTTGAAGTGATGTGCATAAACCTAGAGACTATCATATAGAGTGATGTCAGAAAGAGAAAAACAAATGAATAATATTGTTTATATTAGAGTATTGCAATATTATATGCAAATTATTGCTTACATGTATAATACTGAAATCTATAAAAATGGTACAGATGAACTTATTTGCAAGGCAAAAGTAGAAATGGATATAGAGAACAAACTTATGGATAGTTATGGATACAAACTTAAGGAGGGAAGGAGAGAGAGGAGGTGAACTGGGAGACAGGGATTGACATATATAAACTACAATGTGTAAAACAGACAACTAATGAGAACCTACTGTCTAGCACAGGGAACTTTGCCCAGTGCTTCATGGTGACCTAAAGGGGAAGGAAATCTAAAAAAGACGGGATGTGTGTATACATATAGCTGATTCACCTTACTGTGTACAGCAAAAACTAACACAACATTGTAAAGCAACTACCTTCAATAAAAATTTTAAAAAAGAAAAATGCTTCCATCATAGATGCTGATACAGATTAGTGACATCAAATATCATTTGAACCATTTAGATATAATCTGAGGTAAAAGAATGGCAAAAGGTCAAATACTTGAAGTAGTTTTGCTTTCCTGATGGAAAAAATATTAGCATATATGTATTGAGCTTTAAGTCAGCTACATAAGAATTCCACATGTATTAACTCATTTAATTCTCACAACTATAGCATTTTATAATTCCAATTTTAAAGAGAGCAGCAATTCATCAAGAGAGGCATAATATTCCCAGGCTATATCATTTTTAAGTGGAGGAGTTGGAATGGTGACTTGAAGCAGAAACTGAGATTCACTTTGAAATAATAAAATATTGAATATAGCTGTTTTGTGGATCTCAATGTGCTTAATCTGTGGATAGAACACACATACATCTGCATCTGTAAAAATATCACTGGGAATTCAGTGAGTGTCTCAGGCAGATTTGGTTTGGGTAGTACCTCCTCAGTTATTTTGTTTCCCATGGTTGTTTTTCCTATTAGTGGGTCAAGCTGACTCTCAACATTAAACCACAGCTTACAACTGTGAATTCTCACCAACTCAAAAGATACAGTGAAGGTCCAAGTTCTCTGTCTGATGAGCTATGATTCAGCAGAGATGGGAAGTTGATTATAAACCACACCCTCTCCACCTCTCAGCCCACGCAAATCAGTAATAGGAGAAAAAATAAGAGAAGAGGCTATAATTTCTTTTTCCTACATAGAATTATAGAAATGGTATTTTAAAAGGACCTATGAGGCTGCCCTGGTGGTCCAATTTGTAAAGAGTCAGCCTTGCAGTGCCAGAGGTTGGTGGAATAGTTATGGATACAAACTTAAGGAAAAACTGGGAGACAGGGATTGACATATATAAACTACAATGTGTAAAACAGACAACTAATGAGAACCTACTGTCTAGCACAGGGAACTTTGCCCAGTGCTTCATGGTGACCTAAAGGGGAAGGAAATCTAAAAAAGACGGGATGTGTGTATACATATAGCTGATTCACCTTACTGTGTACAGCAAAAACTAACACAACATTGTAAAGCAACTACCTTCAATAAAAATTTTAAAAAAGAAAAATGCTTCCATCATAGATGCTGATACAGATTAGTGACATCAAATATCATTTGAACCATTTAGATATAATCTGAGGTAAAAGAATGGCAAAAGGTCAAATACTTGAAGTAGTTTTGCTTTCCTGATGGAAAAAATATTAGCATATATGTATTGAGCTTTAAGTCAGCTACATAAGAATTCCACATGTATTAACTCATTTAATTCTCACAACTATAGCATTTTATAATTCCAATTTTAAAGAGAGCAGCAATTCATCAAGAGAGGCATAATATTCCCAGGCTATATCATTTTTAAGTGGAGGAGTTGGAATGGTGACTTGAAGCAGAAACTGAGATTCACTTTGAAATAATAAAATATTGAATATAGCTGTTTTGTGGATCTCAATGTGCTTAATCTGTGGATAGAACACACATACATCTGCATCTGTAAAAATATCACTGGGAATTCAGTGAGTGTCTCAGGCAGATTTGGTTTGGGTAGTACCTCCTCAGTTATTTTGTTTCCCATGGTTGTTTTTCCTATTAGTGGGTCAAGCTGACTCTCAACATTAAACCACAGCTTACAACTGTGAATTCTCACCAACTCAAAAGATACAGTGAAGGTCCAAGTTCTCTGTCTGATGAGCTATGATTCAGCAGAGATGGGAAGTTGATTATAAACCACACCCTCTCCACCTCTCAGCCCACGCAAATCAGTAATAGGAGAAAAAATAAGAGAAGAGGCTATAATTTCTTTTTCCTACATAGAATTATAGAAATGGTATTTTAAAAGGACCTATGAGGCTGCCCTGGTGGTCCAATTTGTAAAGAGTCAGCCTTGCAGTGCAAGGGGCAGAGGTTTGATCCCTCGCCTGGGAGGCCCTCACATGCTGCGCGATGGCTGGACCAGTGTGTCCAATTACGAGCCAGTGCTCTGGAGTGCACCTGCCCAGAGCTGGTGCTCTGCAGCTAGAGAAGTCACTGCAGTGGGAGGTCCACAGAGGTCAAAGAATAAAGACAGATGAAAATAAATAAATAAATACATAAAAAAGGCCAAAAATTAAAAAAAAAAAAACCTATGAAAGTAGGAAATTACTTTCATCGTATGGTAACCCCTCATAAGCCAAAGCCCGTATGTACATTGAAAAGTATTCAGGGAAACAATACAAATGGCTTTGATTTTTATAATAATTCCATCATATATCCATTTGGCCACGCAGCAATCATTATGCTTTTGATTTCATCAAATATTTGACTTTTTTACATGAATAATTCAGAAGAAAGAAACACTTAAGGACTATAATTCACTACACTTTGTACTTGGGGGTTGAGAGTTAACGTTACAGGGAATAAACAGTTTTAATGTGTTTTTTATAATCTCATTCTTCAATAGCACTTTATCTAAATAACACTCAAGCATGGCAACATAATAGCCCTGAGAAACACACAATTCAACCTGGGTGGAAAGTATTGTTTTATGAGGTGAAAAGACAAATGCGTTAGTCACTAGAGTGAAGATGGCATTTTCTTATCTTGGAGTCAGTTCTTCCAATTCTCAGTATCTATGCACTAAGAAAGTAAAATTTTGAAGTGATAGAAATTGAAATAAATACAAGAGGCCCCTTAGGAAAAACAGTTCATTGACAATGAAGTTCACTGAGTGGCACATACAAAGAATTTGTTGCAATTGGTTCTGACTTTGCAGAGGGGCTTGTAGTCCTGTGCTAAAGATGATTAGATAAAATGATGGTGAGGTCAATACTTAAAAAAGTATTTTTCACAATAGTCTTCCAGAGCTTTGTCACCATGCACAAAATTCAAAAATATTCTCAATGCCACTGGTTAAATAACCCTTTTACTTAGTCGGTTTATTTCCTTGTCTAGATTAAAGTTTTCAATGACCTAGGGCTTTCCTGGTGATCCAGTGGGTGGAGAGTCCGCCTTGCAGTGCAAGGGGTACTAGTTCGATCCCTTGCCTGGAAAGATCCCATGTGACATGCAGTGGCTGGACTGGTGTGTCCAATTGCGAGTCAGTGCTCTGGACTGCATGAGCCCAGAGCCAGTGCTCCGCACCAAGAGAAGTCGCTACAATGTGAGGCCCACGCAGGCCAAAGAATAAAGATAGATGAAAACAAATAATTAATAAAAAAAAAAAAAAGAGGCCAAAATTAAAAAAAAAAAAAGTTTTCAATGACCTTGACTGTGTTGCAAAATAAAGCTGCAATGTCTCTCTCAACCTTAGCCAGAAGAGTGAAGATAAGAAACTGATCATTTTCTTAAATGGTTTACAGTAAGTAGTTTTTAGAAACATATATCCATTTGGCCAGCAGCAATCATTATGCTTTTGATTTCATCAAATATTTGACTTTTTTACATGAATAATTCAGAAGAAAGAAACACTTAAGGACTATAATTCACTACACTTTGTACTTGGGGGTTGAGAGTTAACGTTACAGGGAATAAACAGTTTTAATGTGTTTTTTATAATCTCATTCTTCAATAGCACTTTATCTAAATAACACTCAAGCATGGCAACATAATAGCCCTGAGAAACACACAATTCAACCTGGGTGGAAAGTATTGTTTTATGAGGTGAAAAGACAAATGCGTTAGTCACTAGAGTGAAGATGGCATTTTCTTATCTTGGAGTCAGTTCTTCCAATTCTCAGTATCTATGCACTAAGAAAGTAAAATTTTGAAGTGATAGAAATTGAAATAAATACAAGAGGCCCCTTAGGAAAAACAGTTCATTGACAATGAAGTTCACTGAGTGGCACATACAAAGAATTTGTTGCAATTGGTTCTGACTTTGCAGAGGGGCTTGTAGTCCTGTGCTAAAGATGATTAGATAAAATGATGGTGAGGTCAATACTTAAAAAAGTATTTTTCACAATAGTCTTCCAGAGCTTTGTCACCATGCACAAAATTCAAAAATATTCTCAATGCCACTGGTTAAATAACCCTTTTACTTAGTCGGTTTATTTCCTTGTCTAGATTAAAGTTTTCAATGACCTAGGGCTTTCCTGGTGATCCAGTGGGTGGAGAGTCCGCCTTGCAGTGCAAGGGGTACTAGTTCGATCCCTTGCCTGGAAAGATCCCATGTGACATGCAGTGGCTGGACTGGTGTGTCCAATTGCGAGTCAGTGCTCTGGACTGCATGAGCCCAGAGCCAGTGCTCCGCACCAAGAGAAGTCGCTACAATGTGAGGCCCACGCAGGCCAAAGAATAAAGATAGATGAAAACAAATAATTAATAATAAAAAAAAAAAGAGGCCAAAATTAAAAAAAAAAAAAGTTTTCAATGACCTTGACTGTGTTGCAAAATAAAGCTGCAATGTCTCTCTCAACCTTAGCCAGAAGAGTGAAGATAAGAAACTGATCATTTTCTTAAATGGTTTACTTGGGTATGAGGTATAAAGCATCAGAAAAATATTTATAAGAAACATATTTACATTTTTAAAAATTATGGTTAAATTCAAATATAAGCAAGGGAGATACTGAGAAATGAAGTAATTAGGGAGTAGTGCAGAATCATCAGGTTGGAAGATTTGTTGAGATTACTTTTATTTTTTGTTCTTTTCCCTGTGACTTCCTTCCCCTCACTTTTATAAAGGCTTACCTTGTTATCTGATCCACTGACTGCAGGTTTCCCAGCCTAGACCACTGGCATTTAACTTGTCAAAGGACACAACTAAGATATTCCTTCCTGTTGCAGCAATAGGGTACTCTCTAAATAAAGGAAATATTAAGACATTTATTGACTAGTTATTATGTATGTTGTGCCCTGCCACTTCACTGTATGAACTCAGGGCAGAGGATTAAGGAAATCTGGTAACTTTCCTATGATAAGACTTCAAATCCTAGCAGTCTAGTTTCAAACCCATTCATTTATAAACTATATTTTTTTCCCCACGGTAGACACAAGTCTGAACAACTGTCCACAGATGTGAATGTATATAAAATGCCTCTTAAAGAGGAAACAAAATATCATGGAAATATGCACAGAAACTGACAACGTAAGACTTACATAAAGAAAAGATAGAGGCTTCCCTGGTGGTCCAGTGGGTAAGGATACCGCCTTGCAGTGCAAAAGGGCGCCGGTTCCATCCCTGGCCTGGGAAGATTCCACGTGCCGCGGAGCAGCAGGACCGATGTGTCCAATTACCGAGCAGGAGCTCTGGAGCGCATGCGCCCAGAGCCGGTGCTCTGCGACAACAGAGGCTACCGCGATGGGAGGCCCACACGGGCCAAAGAACGAAGATGGATGAAAATGGACAAATGAAAGACCAATAGAAGTGGCCCGCCTGCTCCCCTCCCTCCCCAACCTCCGCCCACCTCCAAATAAATAAATAAATAAATAAATAAATCTTTAAAAAAAAAAAAAAAAAAGAAAAAAAGAAGAGATAGTGGTGCAAGGAGTGTTTCCCAAGTCTATCCTTCTGGAAATTTTTTTCTTTTTTTTAACTTTCTTTTGTTTGTTTGTTTTTTTCTTTTTCTTTCTTTCTTTATTTTTTCTTTTCTTTTCTTTTCTGGAAATTTTGAACTTTGAAATATCCAGATGCATTATTTTCACATGCACTTCCACAAATAAACAAATGAGGAAAAAAGAACAATTGCAAGAGTCAGTAGATTGCTATGTCAACAAGCAATTAAAACCCGGCATTAAAAAGGAAAACTAAAGCCATCTTTGGGGAATTCAACAAGTTTTATTTTGTCAGGCACATGATTTCTTCAATATCCTATTAAATATTACCATTCTAACTACATTTTCTCACACAGAGTGAACATTCACTGTAATGACAGTTTCATCATGCTAAAATCTATTCACAAACTACACTTTGAAAAAAAAGTGCATTTCTAGGAAATTCCATGTACAAAACAAATGAAAACCATATCAAGGTGTTGAATTGTCAAAGTACACAAAATAAAACAAACCAGACCACCACCAACATTCAGTATATGTTAACAATATTTTTGAGAAAGAAGGTTTTCTTTACATTTGGCAGTTTTGTTCAAGAAGGGTCTCTATAATTTTAAAAGTCAAGTAATCAAACTATATACAATTTAATAATTATTCAAAGTAGAAGGTATTAAATAGCACAAATAATCTTATAAAACTAAACACCCTTATTGTCCATCAGGTTGGGTTTACATGAAGCAAGGGGACCTGTATGGCTTTCTCTAACCTCTGAGTCTAAAACAATTTTACTTTCAACTCTGTACATAGACCAGATTGGCCATGAACACAGAAAATGGTTTTGGCTTTGTAAACATTTCTATTTGTGCATGTAGAGTACAAATAAAGAACTATCTGTATAACAAACTGCTTTAGAAACTAATTTAGAATCATATATACACTTGGAACAACAGCTTTTATTGAATACTTTTGAAGAAATATTATTTATGCTGTGTTTGTTAATTGCTATTTTTTCCCCATTGAGGCCTTCTCTTATAATACCATACTTTACCATTTAAATAAATCATATTCTTAGATTCTGATCAGTGATTAGATGGATTTTGATAATGATTTTGGCTTTTGATACTTTGTATTGTAGTATTTAGAAAAGTAATATATTTATCTTGATTACTTTCTTTATGGATTATTAACTACAAATAAAACTTTTGTATTAGATTTTGATTAGGTATACGATATAATTTTCTCTTTGTACCTGGAAACATGGAAATGTTAAAAGTACATAAAATGAAAAAGCAAAAGTTGTGCTTTTAAAAGAAATATGAGGATATGAAGACAATTTTATACTTCTTCTATCTAATTGGTATTTGGCATTAGAAAAAATCAGTATTAACTTACTCTAAACAAGGGTTGAAGTATATAATTAGAAGACAGTGATTTTACTCATCACAAACTTACCATATTTGTATTTATATACCTGTGAACATAATGCACTAACATTCTTTTAAAATAAAGTATGTCTATTTTTGTTGAAATTAGATTTTTTTCACTTCTCCATAAAATGAGTGTTTCTTTAGCACATACAAAAGGGCACAGAAAAAAGACTGGTGACTTAAAATTTAATATGGTATCTGAGGTTGGTAAACAAACAAAAGTGGGTTAACCATTGAAACTAATTATTGAATTTAAAAATTAGCAACATTTTAAATAAACTTCTTTCAATAAAATTGCATTTTTTACCTTGTTTTTCTTGCTTCTTTTTTAATTTTTTTTATTTTGATGGTTTCAGCTCTCATACACAAGTTTGGTATTTCAAAAAAAATGTTCTTATATTTTTAACTTGCAAACTAGAAAATTAGAGTAAACATATTAATCAATTAAACTGTGTAAGATTATATTATCTGAGTCTAAAATAACTTAAATAACTTCCAAAAAAGAAAGTGCTTTTGTTTGGAAGATGATTACATACAATGTAAACTTAAAAGCTTCACTGACATAACGCCAATCGGATATTAATGGTGATGGTTTCTTTTATCTTCCTGAAACAAGGGAACAGAAATCAGTGACAGATAGCAATAACTGACAATTTTTGCAGTCATAAAAAGAACTAATATTCTATTTCACGGGAAGCATATAAACTCTCTATTATCGTTTTATGAACTGCTAGTGTTTTATGCAACTTTTAGATTCCCTCTTCCTTGTCTTTTTTCTTTTCTACATTTCTTTTGAGTTTGTTCCATGCATTTATGTAACTTTTCTATGTAAAGACTGGGAACTCCGCATTTGTCTTTGTATACAAATGACTGATAATTAGAAATCTAAACCCTTAAGGCAAGAATGGAGGATGCCAGGTTATAGCCCTCATTCGATTAAGGGATGTAAGAATTCTAGTTTTATAGCCGCCTAGTGATTTTGAAGAAAAGGCAAATAAAGATATAAATAAAATCTAGGTTAAGTTAAATATTTCTATGCACCATGAGGACCATGACATGTCTAGTGCTAGTCAATATCATACAAGAAAATGCGTGCTCATTTCAGTTCATGTAACATTCACCTTTCTCAGTGAGTAACTACCTTTCTCAGGAAATTCCCATGGGTAAAGCACAAGATTCTTTGCTAAAAATTTGATCACTGAAGACAGACCATTACTAACGGAAGTATAAGCCCCATTTAAGAAAACCTTATGACTCTGGCAGGTGGTTCCTCCTGTTTCTACTTTTCCGGTTGTTGATGAGAGCCTTTAGCTTGCCATAGTCCCCTCTCGTCTTCTGGGATTCTTCTCCCTGTTGATGTTGCTGCCGAGTGTCTTTGCAGTACTGATTAATCATCTGCATTTCTGAGTGGCTGAACGCCCCCATGATGTCCTTTGGGTGAAAGGGTAAAGCCCTTACAGAGCTGGCCCAGGTCCATGGAGACCACTTGTCTGCAACAACGGCCACCATTTCGGAATCTAACACTTTAAAGTTGATCTTGGCTATGGTCTGCTTGAAGCTATTTTCTGTGGCAATGCAGTGATACATTCCTTGGTCAGAATCCTGAACCGAACGGATCAGAAGTCCTTGTGAAGTGGCTATGATTCGTTCATTCAGCTTGACCTAAAAGAGAGACAGTGTAGCACTGAAAGTCCAACTCTGTATCTTCTAAAAAGACATGACTTGTGAAAAGAATTTCACAAGTTTTGCAAAAGTATTGAGTACAAATTAGCTTCTTATCGAAGAGACATCTTTTGGGAAATACCATTGCCTTTTTATTTTTTTGCACAGGAGATCTGGTCTCAGAAGTACTGAATGTATTAAAGAGAGGGTAAAGTTATCATCCATACTGCCCAAAATAGCTTCAAGTGCATTTGCTTTGGATAGAAGTAGTTTCTCCACATATAAGTAAGAGAATGTAAATTACACACAATACACATACATGAAATTCAGTTTAAAATGTTTTATCCTGTAGTTCTTACCTTTTATTGTAACAAAAATATTCACTTATAGAGTAAAAACATGAAGACAAAATCAAAGGGTTGAATTTTCCCTGTTTTTCAATGAATGAATGAATGAATGAATGAATATTCCCCTAACTAAAAATTGTATAAGCAAAGGCAGAGTTTTGAACATTATCAAGGGTTTTCCCAATTATCTAACTCAAAGAATGACTAAAAGTAAGCTGAAACTTATTACCTTATAAGTACTCCAAGTGGTTTTACTTTCCAAGGAAAACTAATAAGAAACTATGAGGTGAATATTCAATTACTTTACAGGCTTATGCTAGAAAAATGTTATTTTCTGGATATAAGCCAAATGCTGAAATCTTTTATACTTTTCCGGTTGTTGATGAGAGCCTTTAGCTTGCCATAGTCCCCTCTCGTCTTCTGGGATTCTTCTCCCTGTTGATGTTGCTGCCGAGTGTCTTTGCAGTACTGATTAATCATCTGCATTTCTGAGTGGCTGAACGCCCCCATGATGTCCTTTGGGTGAAAGGGTAAAGCCCTTACAGAGCTGGCCCAGGTCCATGGAGACCACTTGTCTGCAACAACGGCCACCATTTCGGAATCTAACACTTTAAAGTTGATCTTGGCTATGGTCTGCTTGAAGCTATTTTCTGTGGCAATGCAGTGATACATTCCTTGGTCAGAATCCTGAACCGAACGGATCAGAAGTCCTTGTGAAGTGGCTATGATTCGTTCATTCAGCTTGACCTAAAAGAGAGACAGTGTAGCACTGAAAGTCCAACTCTGTATCTTCTAAAAAGACATGACTTGTGAAAAGAATTTCACAAGTTTTGCAAAAGTATTGAGTACAAATTAGCTTCTTATCGAAGAGACATCTTTGGGAAATACCATTGCCTTTTTATTTTTTTGCACAGGAGATCTGGTCTCAGAAGTACTGAATGTATTAAAGAGAGGGTAAAGTTATCATCCATACTGCCCAAAATAGCTTCAAGTGCATTTGCTTTGGATAGAAGTAGTTTCTCCACATATAAGTAAGAGAATGTAAATTACACACAATACACATACATGAAATTCAGTTTAAAATGTTTTATCCTGTAGTTCTTACCTTTTATTGTAACAAAAATATTCACTTATAGAGTAAAAACATGAAGACAAAATCAAAGGGTTGAATTTTCCCTGTTTTTCAATGAATGAATGAATGAATGAATGAATATTCCCCTAACTAAAAATTGTATAAGCAAAGGCAGAGTTTTGAACATTATCAAGGGTTTTCCCAATTATCTAACTCAAAGAATGACTAAAAGTAAGCTGAAACTTATTACCTTATAAGTACTCCAAGTGGTTTTACTTTCCAAGGAAAACTAATAAGAAACTATGAGGTGAATATTCAATTACTTTACAGGCTTATGCTAGAAAAATGTTATTTTCTGGATATAAGCCAAATGCTGAAATCTTTTCCCCTTACAGTTCCAGCTATAGCATTGTCAGTAAACACATAAAAATGCAAGTGGTAAGTAGTTCCTTCACATGTATACTCAGGAATGCTCTTTCATTGAGGGAAGAAAGAAATTTGGCCCAAAGAAGAATAAGGGAATAAGTGAAATGTTTTTCTAAATGATAAATTTCTATATAAATAGATATTTTATCATTAATGAAATCCAAATCAAAGATGAGTTGGCATAAAATCACAAAAAGGCAAACTATAGCATTGAAACATGAAAAAAGAACAGAAATGGAAACGAGATTAGAAAAAAGGACTGAAATATACAAAGTAAAATTTTTATACTTTAAACTTTTAATGTGCCTTAGGAATAGTTTCAATAGTGTAGAAAGACCTTCAGAAATAAAAGAAAAGAAAGCCTTTTCTTTGTGTGAAATTGAGAAACACTTTGGAGGCTAATTTGCCAATATGTATTAATATTTATTTGACAATATTAACATTTATAAAATTATTTATTTATTTACATTATTCAGTGGAAACATTTTATTTCTAGGAATTTATATAGAAGATACACTATTAGGGGGCTTCCCTGGTGGTCCAGTGGTTAAGGACACCACCTTGCAGTGCAAGGGACGCCGGTTCGATCCCTGGCCTGGGAAGATCCCACGTACTGCGGAGCGGCTGGACCGATGTGTCCAATTACCGAGCCGGACCTCTGGAGCGCATGCACCCAGAGCCAGTGCTCCGCAACAACAGAGGCCACCGTGATGGGAGGCCCACACGGGCCAAAGAACAAAGATGGATGAAAATAGATAAATGAAAACCAATAGAAGTGGCCCACCTGCTCCCTCCCTCCCACCCCAGCCCCCACCAATAATAAAAAATAAATAAATCTTTTAAAAAAATTAAAAAAAAGAAGATATACTATTACTAATATGCATATATTCAGTCACATGAGGTTTTACATTTTTTATTATATTTAAAAGGCTTATGCTAAAAAAGTTATTTTCTGGTTTTACTTTCCAAGGAAAACTAATAAGAAACTATGAGGTGAATATTCAATTACTTTACAGGCTTATGCTAGAAAAATGTTATTTTCTGGATATAAGCCAAATGCTGAAATCTTTTCCCCTTACAGTTCCAGCTATAGCATTGTCAGTAAACACATAAAAATGCAAGTGGTAAGTAGTTCCTTCACATGTATACTCAGGAATGCTCTTTCATTGAGGGAAGAAAGAAATTTGGCCCAAAGAAGAATAAGGGAATAAGTGAAATGTTTTTCTAAATGATAAATTTCTATATAAATAGATATTTTATCATTAATGAAATCCAAATCAAAGATGAGTTGGCATAAAATCACAAAAAGGCAAACTATAGCATTGAAACATGAAAAAAGAACAGAAATGGAAACGAGATTAGAAAAAAGGACTGAAATATACAAAGTAAAATTTTTATACTTTAAACTTTTAATGTGCCTTAGGAATAGTTTCAATAGTGTAGAAAGACCTTCAGAAATAAAAGAAAAGAAAGCCTTTTCTTTGTGTGAAATTGAGAAACACTTTGGAGGCTAATTTGCCAATATGTATTAATATTTATTTGACAATATTAACATTTATAAAATTATTTATTTATTTACATTATTCAGTGGAAACATTTTATTTCTAGGAATTTATATAGAAGATACACTATTAGGGGGCTTCCCTGGTGGTCCAGTGGTTAAGGACACCACCTTGCAGTGCAAGGGACGCCGGTTCGATCCCTGGCCTGGGAAGATCCCACGTACTGCGGAGCGGCTGGACCGATGTGTCCAATTACCGAGCCGGACCTCTGGAGCGCATGCACCCAGAGCCAGTGCTCCGCAACAACAGAGGCCACCGTGATGGGAGGCCCACACGGGCCAAAGAACAAAGATGGATGAAAATAGATAAATGAAAAACCAATAGAAGTGGCCCACCTGCTCCCCTCCCTCCCCACCCCAGCCCCCACCAATAATAAAAAAATAAATAAATCTTTTAAAAAAATTAAAAAAAAGAAGATATACTATTACTAATATGCATATATTCAGTCACATGAGGTTTTACATTTTTTATTATATTTTGGCCATACCATATGGCATGCAGGGTCCTTGCCAAGGAATTACGTACATCACGCTTTTGATAAGAGGAAAAACATGAAATAACGTAACTAGTACATAGCTTTAAAAAAAATGACTATGTTCATACAGTGGAATACTATGCACCCAGAGAGAAAGAGACATAAACAAAAAGAGAGGAAATTTAGAGAGACTAGTTGGAGGAATATTTAATACTTAGCAGCCTTATACTCCAAGAGGTGGGAGTAAGTATTGAAGTAGAGGAGAGGAGGGTTTTTAGTTATCACTTTGTTCTATTCAATATGAACTATTTTCATTTTTCTCTGCAAGTTTTTCACCATTTATACTAGTTTTCAAAAAAAGTTCAACAGTTACACAGCATTAAGTTGAGAAATATGTGCATGTTTCCCTAACTACTAAGGAAGAATTAAGATAAATTTAATTAAATGTTAATAGTTTATTCAACTAAAATTAAAGTGAGTGGAATTGTGCTCTGCTTGAATTCTGAACAGGTAGATTTTCATAATTAGAGCTAATTTTTTCATTATCTTAAATTGTGGTAATCTTCTGTTTTTGAGACTAGAAGAAAAATCAAGACAGTCATATGCGAATCCCCACATTTTTGAACCTTAAGAAAAAGAACACTAGAAATATCACAAAAGAGACAAAATTCATGATACATTCCTTCTTAAATTACATTTTTTAATTTCTGTTACACAAATATGTTCGTGTATTTTAATTTTACATAATAGAAATTGCATTCATCCATTCCGTTGAAATTTTTACAGAATAAAAGAACAACATTTCATCTATGTTACATAAGCCCCTGTTTGTGTTTTGGATTTCCAATTCACATACATATATATAGGCTTTCTCTGGAAGAATGGTTCATATTCATATAACATGTCCTAGTCTAAGAATTCCACTTCTGTATGATAATTACCATCATACATTATGACTTCTACCCTAGAGTACTTTGCAAGGCAATTATTATTATGCTCCACATTCAATTTTCAACATATATTAACTACAGATATTTCATGACTAATTTGATGATGGATTTGACAGCAAAAAAATCAGGTATTAATATTTTTATTCATAAACAAATTTTAAAATTTTTATGAAACTCTGGGGCAAGGAACCCTGAAGTCTGTTGAGCTCATCTTTCTTCCAGTTATTTAAATCTCATCGTATGCAAGTGCTCATCACCTATGGTTTAATGTTCCAGTGATGGAGAACATAACTGTTCCTTAACAGCTCATACCATCTTTGGACAGGCAGGTTTGAGAGCTGGAAAGCATATTCTCATAAACAGCCAACATCTATTTTAGTAATTTTGACAGACTGCTTGTGATCAATGGCTTAGGACTCTATCTATTCTACATAGCTCTCATTGACCTAATGTGTCATATAGAAACTGCACAACAGAATACACACAAATGCAGAAGGCTCTATTTCTCCCTTCACTCCATCACTGTTAATACCATGACAGTCTAGGTTACTTTAATGCTTTATGTATTCGTAAGATTCTTCTTCTTATCCTCAAGTTTGTCAGGACAATGTGACATAAATATCATGGAATTCATTATTTATAATATTTCACTCTATGTTGTTTTACAATGTTTTCCTTTTAAAATGGCTCTTTATAATCAGTGAAAGGCTAACATAAGTGTTCTTTCATTTGAAAACTGAGCTTTTTTACATATCACTTAATAAAGTCAATGGTCTCATATATAATGATTCCACATATTACCTAACAAAACCCCTAGAGTTATGAATTATAAGGCAATGAAAACAGATTACCACATAGCAAAAAATGCTCTTTACCATAAAGGTTATAGTTTAGTCTAATTTCTTGCTGAGGAAAACTGAAGTTTATAAAAAGCCCCTTTAATCTTGTGACTCACACAAAGGTGCTGTTGTGTGAGAACTTGGCTTGTGGATCTCCACACACGTTGTTTCTTTTACAAATGCTTCCGCTCATCAGTACCCCCATCTGAGTGCACTATCTCTTGTTTTACTCACTGTGTTATAGCGGTGAGCAGGTAGATAGGATTTCTAATTAATCCATCAACTCCATGGACAAAGGATTTTAAAGAAGATGGCAGGCACCTGTCATCCCAGTGACATTAAAGCATGTTCACATGCCCTTCCTTTCCTGTTTAATCTGCACCTCACCAAGGGAGGGTGATTTAATGCTCTTTCTAAAGCCCTGACTGATGCCGCTCTGCTGCGTTACTCACCTCTTTCCTCCTGTCTTTGTCTTTCTGTAACAACCACTTGATAGATGCCTGTGGAGACTTGGGGGCACACTCAAGAAAAGTGGTGTTATTTTTTACTCCATACTGAACAATTTCAGCTGCATTTCTGTATGCTGAAGAGCAAATGTAAAAGGAGAATGAGAGGTGGAATTTGGAGCCAAATTTTCACATACACACAATGAAAAGTAATTTTGACAGACTGCTTGTGATCAATGGCTTAGGACTCTATCTATTCTACATAGCTCTCATTGACCTAATGTGTCATATAGAAACTGCACAACAGAATACACACAAATGCAGAAGGCTCTATTTCTCCTTCACTCCATCACTGTTAATACCATGACAGTCTAGGTTACTTTAATGCTTTATGTATTCGTAAGATTCTTCTTCTTATCCTCAAGTTTGTCAGGACAATGTGACATAAATATCATGGAATTCATTATTTATAATATTTCACTCTATGTTGTTTTACAATGTTTTCCTTTTAAAATGGCTCTTTATAATCAGTGAAAGGCTAACATAAGTGTTCTTTCATTTGAAAACTGAGCTTTTTTACATATCACTTAATAAAGTCAATGGTCTCATATATAATGATTCCACATATTACCTAACAAAACCCCTAGAGTTATGAATTATAAGGCAATGAAAACAGATTACCACATAGCAAAAAATGCTCTTTACCATAAAGGTTATAGTTTAGTCTAATTTCTTGCTGAGGAAAACTGAAGTTTATAAAAAGCCCCTTTAATCTTGTGACTCACACAAAGGTGCTGTTGTGTGAGAACTTGGCTTGTGGATCTCCACACACGTTGTTTCTTTTACAAATGCTTCCGCTCATCAGTACCCCCATCTGAGTGCACTATCTCTTGTTTTACTCACTGTGTTATAGCGGTGAGCAGGTAGATAGGATTTCTAATTAATCCATCAACTCCATGGACAAAGGATTTTAAAGAAGATGGCAGGCACCTGTCATCCCAGTGACATTAAAGCATGTTCACATGCCCTTCCTTTCCTGTTTAATCTGCACCTCACCAAGGGAGGGTGATTTAATGCTCTTTCTAAAGCCCTGACTGATGCCGCTCTGCTGCGTTACTCACCTCTTTCCTCCTGTCTTTGTCTTTCTGTAACAACCACTTGATAGATGCCTGTGGAGACTTGGGGGCACACTCAAGAAAAGTGGTGTTATTTTTCACTCCATACTGAACAATTTCAGCTGCATTTCTATATGCTGAAGAGCAAATGTAAAAGGAGAATGAGAGGTGGAATTTGGAGCATATTCCTTTATAAGAATGTTTATTTCTCTACAACATTGTGAGCAAATGAGACAAACCCCAAAGGCAATCTTAATCATTTAACAAGCAGATTATTATACACTGTGTGCCTGCTTTGTTTAACCTAAAGTGAAGGAGAGAAAGGTACAAGGGAATCAGTCTTTCTTCAAGAATTTCTTTATACCAATGCACTTGATATTACCTTGAACATTCAATTATTACAACATCTTTGTGACTTAAATTTTCTCAGCTTTTCATAGCTGAACAAACCAAGGCTCCAAGTTACGGAAAAACATATCCTAGTTAAGGAGTAAGTAAGTGACAGGCAATACTGAAGCTGGGTTCACCCCATCTCTAAACTTCATATTCTGTGCCACATAGATAAAATCCAGAAACACTGGGAAATGGCAGGAATCAAGGTGTGGCCACAGTGGGAGGTAATGGTTGAGAAAATAATTTTTGAAATCAGAGATACCAGAGGTAACATCTTGACTTCGTCATTACTGGCTGTAGAACCTTAGAGGAGTTATTTAACATCTCTGTGCTTCAGTTTTACTGGGTTCTAAATCGGATATATTCAGACATTCTTACAATGAAATTCTTAAATTAGGAAGAGTACTAAGTATAATTATGTGGTAGCTTAGACATGGGCAGAATCCTTATTCATAAAGTGGGAATAGGAACAGACCCTACTTTAGAATAATTTTTTAAGCAGTAAGAGACATAATCCATTAAAACAGCACTTAGCTCAGGTTTCGACACTAAAACTCAACATTATCTCCACTGTCTATACTCTTACCACTATGATTACTGCTACTATTAATGGGAACTGACACACATATTTATAAAATACTCAGAAAACAGAGCAATAGTAACCTTATTTATTTCCTAAGTTAGAGGTATGAAAAAATTTTAAGCAAAATGTGTCTTAATTTTCTTCTCATAGTTACTGTAGGTAGTGATGAGAAGTCATTATTTCAATAAAAACAAAAAGGCCCACACTTAGAAAGGTCAGTGACGGAGTCCCAGTGTTAACTGTTAATAACAGAACCTTTGTAGCACCTTGGTGAGCCTGGAGCAAGGCCTCTCTAATGGTGTGGTGGAGGTGAAGGGAGGGATTCTGTGGGAAAATTATAACAACATATTGTCTCCATGTCAGGATGGGAAGAAAGGAAGTAGACTTACTGTAAGATACACAGCTAGACTGTCAAAAGTATATGGTATGGTTGTCAAGGATAAAAACAAGGCACTATAGTACACTCCTGCTCAGAGCAGGATAATTCATCATAGCCCAAAACTTGAAGCCGTGCAAATGTTCCTTGATGGATGTATAAACAAAATGTCATATAGACATACAATGGATTATATTTTTGCCTTAAATAGAAAACACAAATTCTGACACATCAAAACATGAAGGAAGCCTGAAGAAGACATTATTTTTGTCTAATCGTTAAGTCATGTCCAAGTCTTTTGCGACCACAAGGACTGTGGCCCGCCAGGCTCCTCTTTCCACGGGAGATTTCCCACAAAAGAATACCTGGTGTGGGGGGGGCCTGTCATTTCCTTCTCCAGGGGAACTTCCTGACACATGGATTGAACTCACGTCTTCTACACTGCAGGCAGATTATTTACCACTGAGCTGTCTGCCCCAAAGAAGACATTAGGCTAAGTAAAACAAGCCACTTAAAAAAGGGCACATATTATATGATTCCACTTATGTAAGATATTTAGAGTATTCAGATTCATAGAGACAGAAATTAGGGCAGTGATTGCCAGAACCTAGGGAAGGGAGAAAAGGGAGTTAGTGTTTATGGAGTTAAACATTGAGATAATGAAAAAATTCTGGTGCTGGACGGTGGTACTCATTGTACAACACTGTGGATACTGTATGCCACAGAAATGGTTAAAATAGTAAGTTTTATTATATAATTTATCACAGTAAAAAATATACAAGCAAGATGCTACTTTTGCTTCTATGTAAACAAAAAAGAAGTACATTTTTTTCTTCATAAAGAAAATAATGGCTAGAAAAATCTGTAACTACTATCTTTATGAAAGATTTACCTACTAACATCCCCAAGAATATCTCTGTTTCTGGACTTGTGTTTTACATAAATCTTATACATACAAATAACATTTTAAAAAAATGACTATATATAAATACTACTAATTACTGAAGTGAATCTTTCTTAAAATGACATATTTTGATCTATCAGAAGTTTCACTTAGTGAAATATGATATGGAACACTGATACTCCTTATCAAGCTTGATCATTTTTAATTACCTTTTAGGTTAAATCCTCTGCATTGAGTCAGTGGATTTCCATGTCTCACATCTTGTCTTCGGCTCCTCCTAAGAAGCACAGAAATAAATACAAGCAGCTGAGAGTTACATTGCCAGTTATACCGGATTTAAAAGATTTCATTTTAAATTTTGCAATCTTTTGATTGTCTAAGATTTCATAAAGGAAAACGATCTATCTGCATTTTTTTTTTTTTAGTGCTTCAAATATAGTATGGGCATACCTTGTTTTCAATCCAAATTCAGACTCTTCCTTTCTACCACTGATGATAAATAAACCTTCTATTACTCCTGCATAAATGCTAGATTCCAAATTTATAGTATAAAATTTTAGAGACAGTTGCAGAAAATCTTCTAAGTTAATAACCTCTAAAGTTCTAAGCATCTTCCTTTTTTAAAAATTTTCTCTTAAATAAATATACTACTCTAAAAGTCAATACTTTCAAACCATTTCCAAATACAGTAAAAAGTTTCCAGAACAAGAGATACAGAGAACATGGATATTTAATATAAAGCTAAGCAAAATGCCTCATTTACTATATTGAGCATGTTTTAATTTTGAAAATTCTCCAAACTAGAGAGAAGTGGATATACAAATAGGAATGATGGTTACCTAGACCTATAAATTGTTGTGTTGTGCCATATTGGTTCTCTCATATGCAAGTAAATGTTATGTACATACTGTATCTGCATATATAAAAATATTTAGAAAGTAAGTGGCATACATGATAATTCTATACCCTTAAATGCATGCATTTTTTAAGAATAAGTAGTTTCCCTACATAATAACATCATTATTATACAAAAGATATCAATATTCATTTAATAATATCATACAATAAATATTCTATATTAAAATTTCACTACTTATTCTCAAAATATCCCTTTTGGATTTTTAAAAGTTATTCAGGATCCAATCAAGGTTTACTCAATACATTGAAATGTTACATATTATTAACTTAAGCATTTCAAAAATTTAGCTGCATCCTTTGTAAGTTGGTTACTATTTAAATAAAAGCTTAAAAATGTTTGCAAACTACTTCATTTCTTATCTTAGATTCACATATATATTAGTGTCAATTGTATTGCCTAGTGCAACAAATCAAAATCGAGCAATTGAAATTCTTTTAGCAATGAATTGTGGACATGAACACATGTCCATGATTAAAAAAATAATTTTACAGTTATGGCAAATAATCAATAGTTTATATAAGCAATGGATTATATAAATCTATTTATGAAATATGGGTATAAATTTTGTGTCATTTAAATATTCTTTTTCCCCAAAAGTCACATGATCCTTACTGAGCCGTATATTTCTCTACAATCACACATACAGACTAGTGGAAGTCACTCTCACCTCAGGAGTTATGACTAATACTGCACTTTAGAATAGATCCCATGCAGATTTTTACTACATTGTATTTGCTATATTTTGAAGTCACAGCATTATTTTCTACCAGGCAACTTGTAAGTATACATTATAGGAGAACCATGTGACTGTTCTTATGCTGAACTGCATTTAGCCATCTAGACAGGCAATTTACAACAAAAAGTAAAAGTTTCCAGAACAAGAGATACAGAGAACATGGATATTTAATATAAAGCTAAGCAAAATGCCTCATTTACTATATTGAGCATGTTTTAATTTTGAAAATTCTCCAAACTAGAGAGAAGTGGATATACAAATAGGAATGATGGTTACCTAGACCTATAAATTGTTGTGTTGTGCCATATTGGTTCTCTCATATGCAAGTAAATGTTATGTACATACTGTATCTGCATATATAAAAATATTTAGAAAGTAAGTGGCATACATGATAATTCTATACCCTTAAATGCATGCATTTTTTAAGAATAAGTAGTTTCCCTACATAATAACATCATTATTATACAAAAGATATCAATATTCATTTAATAATATCATACAATAAATATTCTATATTAAAATTTCACTACTTATTCTCAAAATATCCCTTTTGGATTTTTAAAAGTTATTCAGGATCCAATCAAGGTTTACTCAATACATTGAAATGTTACATATTATTAACTTAAGCATTTCAAAAATTTAGCTGCATCCTTTGTAAGTTGGTTACTATTTAAATAAAAGCTTAAAAATGTTTGCAAACTACTTCATTTCTTATCTTAGATTCACATATATATTAGTGTCAATTGTATTGCCTAGTGCAACAAATCAAAATCGAGCAATTGAAATTCTTTTAGCAATGAATTGTGGACATGAACACATGTCCATGATTAAAAAAATAATTTTACAGTTATGGCAAATAATCAATAGTTTATATAAGCAATGGATTATATAAATCTATTTATGAAATATGGGTATAAATTTTGTGTCATTTAAATATTCTTTTTCCCCAAAAGTCACATGATCCTTACTGAGCCGTATATTTCTCTACAATCACACATACAGACTAGTGGAAGTCACTCTCACCTCAGGAGTTATGACTAATACTGCACTTTAGAATAGATCCCATGCAGATTTTTACTACATTGTATTTGCTATATTTTGAAGTCACAGCATTATTTTCTACCAGGCAACTTGTAAGTATACATTATAGGAGAACCATGTGACTGTTCTTATGTCTGAACTGGTCATTTCCAGCCATCTAGACAGGCAATATTACAACAATTAAATTTACTGTCGTATGATCAGCACGATGTTATGGTTTACTCAAGTACATGGGCCTTTATGCTGGGCAATATGAATTTGCAGTAGCACAGAGCTTCTAGACATTCAAATACAGAATAACATTGTTATAGCTTTGCTTAAATGATGAGAACAACAAGGCAGCTATCTGAGCTTCTTTCTTTTTTTGGCCACTTCTGTTGATCTTTCATTTATTTATCTTTGTTGTTCGGCCTGTGTGGGCCTCCCATGGCAATGGCCTCTCTTCTTGCAGAGCATTGGCTCCGGGCGCATGCGCTCCAGAGCTCTGGATGGATAGTTGGACACATCGGGTCCAGCCACTCCGCGGCACGTGGGATCTTCCCAGGCCAAGGATTGAACTGGCGCCCCTTGCACTGCAAGGTGGTGTCCTTACCCACTGGACCGCCCGAGAACCCTATCTGAGTTTTCCAGATGCATAGATTCCTTTAAGGCATTCATAGAGCATTGTGAAAGCATGATGTTAGACAGAGTCATATTACACTTCATGTAGGATGGGGGATTTGGTTCAAGATGCCAAAGTTTGCTCCATTACAGTCTGTTCTTCTGGATAAACAATGAGATCATTTTCTTGTGTAAAAAGTTGATATTTACTCAAAGGGTGAACTGATTCTGTTATCTTAAAATAATGTTTCCAACTACATGTCTGAATCCAGAATAAATCACGTTTGAGACTAAATTGCAATAGTTGATATAAATGCACAAATATTTAAGGTACTTGAAGATAAAAAGGAAAAATGTTTATGTTGTTTACTATGAAAAAAAAGTCTTTTAAAAAAAAAGTGAAACTACTGAGCCAATGATACCAACAACTTTTAATATGTCAAAATACAGCCTCTATTCATTTCCAGTGTTAGTCACGCAGCCATTTCCGACTCTTTATGACCCCATAGACTGCAGCCTTCCAAGCTGCTCTGTCCATGGGAATTCTCTAGGCAAGAACACTGGAGTCCAGGAACTTCCCAAGTGGCTCAGATGGTAAAAGAATCTGCCTGTAATACTGGAGACCTGAGTTTGATCCCTGGGTTGGGAAGATTCTCTGGAGGAGGGAATAGCAACCCACTCCATTCTTGCCTGGAGAATCCCCATGGACAGAGGAACCTGGCAGGCTAGAGTTTATTGGGTCACAAAGAGTCAGACATGATGGAGTGACGAAACACAGGACATTCATTTCCAAGTATAGCTGTACCTGTTTGTTTCTGTGCTTGATTTTTATGCCTATGAATTCCTGTGCATGTCCTTTGTGTTCCAGTTAGATAGTGTAATCAAAAATAAAACTAGCTAAGTTAATACTATTAAAGATGATGAAAAATACCCCAAATGATCATTTTCATTATTACTATTTATTTGCTAAGGAAAATAAATACATATAGGAATTTAGGGAATAATTGATGCAGCAAACATGGGTTGCATTTACTGTAACAGTATGCTTAAGAAAGTTTGGGAATAATGTAGAGAATTTAAATGGTATAGATAGTTTTAATGAAATTCTGAGTATGCTAGCCAAAGGCAGCTAAGGGTAGGCCAAGGAATATCATATATGTGTGTACATACACATACTTACACACACACAGGTCAAACCATAATGAGATATCAACACTTTATACCTATTAGAATGGTTTATAGAGTGGGGGTTCTCTTACTGTCTAACATTTCTTTCAGAAGTTTTGTGGTGTTCAAGTCATCAATTCATTACGAGAAAATATTTGGATGTGGTATATGGCAGGTAGTCCAGTTTCATTATTTTTTGCATGTGGCTGTCAAGTTTTCTCAATACCATTTACAGAAGAGACTGTACTTTCAACATTGTGTATTTTTTTGGCTCTTTTGTCATAAATTAATTGACCATGTATGTCTAGGTTTATTTCTGGGTTCTCTTGTTTCTTCCATTGATATATGTGCCTGTTTTTATGCCGATACCATACTCTTCTGATTACTATAGCTTTGTAGTTCAGTCTGAAGTCAGAAAGCATGATCTAACCAGTGTTTTTCTTCGTTCTCAATATTGCTTTGGACAGTTAGGGCCTTTTGTGGTCCATATACATTTTAGGATTGTTTGTTCTATTCCTCTGAAAGATGTTATTAGGATTTTGATCATGATCATCTTTAACTGCGATTGCTCTGGGCAGCATGGACATTTTAACAATATTAAATATTCTAAACCATGAGTACAGAATATCTTTGCATTTATTTCTGTCTTCTTCAATTTTTTTCATCTATGTCTTATAGTTTTCAAAGTATAGGTCTTTCATCTCCTTGGTTAAATTTATTCCTGTGTATTTAATTCTTTTTGATGTAGTTACAAACGGGATTTTTTTCCCTTAATTTTTCTTTCTGTTGGCTTGTTATTAGTGTATAGAAACACAGCAGATTTTTGTATCTGGCAACTTTACTAAATTCTTTTATTACTTTTAGCAGAAAACTCACAATACAAGGTTTAACAACACACATGGTATTATAACATTAAAGAATTTAAAGAAAGGTTCAGTTCTTTATTTATTACAAGCATATGATTAAAATCACAATTTATTGCCTTAGGGTGACAATGTGGAATCTGTGCTTAAGTGCACATTTTAGAAAATTATAAGTGGGAGAATATTAGAAGAAATAGTTAACTCATATTTCAGCAGGAACTTCTATAACATAAAAATATCTCAAACATGCAATGATAGTTTAAATATAGCATGGAATTTTAATTGCAAAATAGTGACTGTTAAATAAAAATTCCTGGTGGTTAAAGCCAATGTCTATAAACTTTGCAGGAAAGGAGTACTCATTTTCAGTTTCTTTATGTCATAGAAGTGGCTGATATGTGTATAGGATTATGCTAAGATCCACTCTGTGGTCCCCATATCACTTTCTTTCTTAGAAAATACAGTGCTTTGGTTCAGTTCTCTTGAGCACTAAATCTGCTTAATAACTAAAGATTGTTTTCCAAGTGTTTTGTTGTTGCTTAGTCCCTAAGTCATGTCCAAATCCTATGGACTGTATACTGCCAGGCTCTTCTGTCCATGGGATTTCCTAGGCAAGAATACTGCAGTGAATTGCCATTACCTTCTCCAGGGGATTGTCCTGACCCAAGGACCAAACCCATGTCTCTTGTACGGGCAGGTGTATTCTTTACCACTGAGCCATCTGAGAAGCCTTTCAGATGTTAGATATGCCAATGTTCACAGCTGCTTGCCAAGAAAAGAATATTGCCTTAGTAATATTTATGGCAATAATTTTATAGTATTTCAGCAATCATAATTGTGAGTGCAACATAGATATAGTTGAAAATACCACAAGTGGCCACAAAAGTCATTTTTTATTTGAGATTATTTGGAATTTGCTTATACTTTGTGTCCAGGTTCAGAACCCCAACCCACTACAGACAGAAGATCTCAGGAAAATGAGGTCCATAAATTCTATGCAGACATGAAAAGAGGCCATAGACCTCCTAATTAAAATCTTAAAATAACATGGAGGGACATGGGTCTTTGAACACAGATAGTAAAATTTCCTAGATAAAGAGTGGGATTTTTCTTCAGATCTCATGCTTTTAATACAGAAGACTGAAATTATCCAAGCCACTTTTCCCTATTCCAGATTCATATGTCTAACTGCCTACAACATCTCTAGTTGAATACCTTATAGGCTTCATTAATTTAACAACCTTGTTCTCCTTATAAACCTGCCCCTTTCACAGTCTTCTCTTTCTTAGGAAATGACAGGTACATATTTCCATGCTCATTTCTGAAAATCGGACTCATTTTGGGGTCTTTTGTTTCCCTAACACCCTTACATGTAATATGTCATCAGATTCTAAAACCCCTATCTGGAATTAGATCACTCCTGGTCAACTCCAGCTCTACCCTGCCAGTGGTAATGACCCTGCCTTCCAATGCAAGAGTCTTTAGATTCAATCCCTGGGTCGGGAAGATTCCCTACAGAAGGAATGGCAACCTGCTCCAGTACTTTTGCCTGGAGAATCCCATGGACAGAGGATCCTGGTGGGCTGTGGTCCATAGGGTTGCAAAGAGTCAGACACGACTGAAGCGACTTAGCATAGCACAGCTCTATCAAGCCCATTACATTTCACTTGGATCATCAGTTAGTAGCCTGTCTTGCAGATTGTATTTCTTCTCCTTGCATCCTCTTTCTATCCAGGACTTTGATCCCAGCCAAATCCAACCAGATCCTTTTTAAATGAAAAGTCAAATAATATTCCCCCTTGTGCTGAAAAACTCTCAGCAGTTTTCCTCCTAAGTCTAAATAAAAGCCCTTCATGATGTACTAAGTCCTAGGACATCTGGCATTCTGACCCCATTTCTTCCTGCTTCCCCCCCCCTCATTCCAGTACAGCTTCAATAGTCTTGGTATGGTTTTTTAGGACAATCTGGGTACACTCCAGCTCTAAGGATTTCTGGTGTCTCTCTCTGAAAAGTGATTTTCCCACATAGCACCATGCTATCATCCCTCATCACATTCAACTTTTGTTCAAATGCACCTTTAATAAGCCTCGCTTGACCATCCATTTAACACTGCAATCCCCTGCTTGGCATCCCCCTCTCTTCCCTGCCCTTTAAAAAGTCATAGCCCTTACCATTATTTTCATATGAGAGAGAGTTTCTTTGTTAATTGTCTGTATTCCTCCTCTAGAACTTATTATCCTTCAAAGAGGGGATGTTTCTCTTTTTGTTGTTGCTATTTTTTATGTTATATGCCTAGCTCTCAAATACTGCCTGGCAAATAACTGCTCCTTGATACCGATTTATTGAAGCTGTACCTAAAAGGATTAGAATAATCTTTATATGCAGAAGTGCTAGGGTGTTTTAATCTGTCAAGTCCTTAAAGACCTATTTCTATAACAGAGACAACAGAGTTGTAAAACATCATCACCCCAGTGGTTTTACTTGAAAGATCATTGGTGCTCAAGGTTGGTCCTATCTGCTGTCCCCTGAGAACTATTTTATAGGTTTTCCCCTTGTCACACTCATTATGACCCCTACTAAACTTTGAGTGAAAACAGCTGTGAATTTGGCCAATCCTAAATTTCGCATATTCTTTGCTTTTTGTCTTTGAATGCAGTCTATAATTATAAATGTTTATAGTTTCATTACTGATGTTTCCTTCCAACGTGGGGAGGGCGACCTTAGCATAGCACAGCTCTATCAAGCCCATTACATTTCACTTGGATCATCAGTTAGTAGCCTGTCTTGCAGATTGTATTTCTTCTCCTTGCATCCTCTTTCTATCCAGGACTTTGATCCCAGCCAAATCCAACCAGATCCTTTTTAAATGAAAAGTCAAATAATATTCCCCCTTGTGCTGAAAAACTCTCAGCAGTTTTCCTCCTAAGTCTAAATAAAAGCCCTTCATGATGTACTAAGTCCTAGGACATCTGGCATTCTGACCCCATTTCTTCCTGCTTCCCCCCCCCTCATTCCAGTACAGCTTCAATAGTCTTGGTATGGTTTTTTAGGACAATCTGGGTACACTCCAGCTCTAAGGATTTCTGGTGTCTCTCTCTGAAAAGTGATTTTCCCACATAGCACCATGCTATCATCCCTCATCACATTCAACTTTTGTTCAAATGCACCTTTAATAAGCCTCGCTTGACCATCCATTTAACACTGCAATCCCCTGCTTGGCATCCCCCTCTCTTCCCTGCCCTTTAAAAAGTCATAGCCCTTACCATTATTTTCATATGAGAGAGAGTTTCTTTGTTAATTGTCTGTATTCCTCCTCTAGAACTTATTATCCTTCAAAGAGGGGATGTTTCTCTTTTTGTTGTTGCTATTTTTTATGTTATATGCCTAGCTCTCAAATACTGCCTGGCAAATAACTGCTCCTTGATACCGATTTATTGAAGCTGTACCTAAAAGGATTAGAATAATCTTTATATGCAGAAGTGCTAGGGTGTTTTAATCTGTCAAGTCCTTAAAGACCTATTTCTATAACAGAGACAACAGAGTTGTAAAACATCATCACCCCAGTGGTTTTACTTGAAAGATCATTGGTGCTCAAGGTTGGTCCTATCTGCTGTCCCCTGAGAACTATTTTATAGGTTTTCCCCTTGTCACACTCATTATGACCCCTACTAAACTTTGAGTGAAAACAGCTGTGAATTTGGCCAATCCTAAATTTCGCATATTCTTTGCTTTTTGTCTTTGAATGCAGTCTATAATTATAAATGTTTATAGTTTCATTACTGATGTTTCCTTCCAACTTGGTGTAAGCTGGTTCAGAGTTTCCTGCCTATGTCTTCTCTTGGATAGAAGGCACTGTGCCTCTGACCACCTCAACTGCTTATTCTAACCAGTCAGCATGCACTCACCATTGTAAGGGGCTAAGGATGGGCATCAAGGTTTTGAAAGTATTCAGGGTACTCATTCTGGAGCAAGATTCCTGTTGCCTGAACAAGGACAAGCATTTTGAGTACAGGCTCAAGTGGTAAAGAGTCTGCCTGCAAAGTAGGAGACCCGGGCTCGGTCCCTGTGTTGGAAAGATCCCCTGGAGGAGGGCGTGACAACTCACTCCAGTATTCTTGCCTGGAGAAACACCATGCACAGAGGAGCCTGGTGGACTCCGGTCCATGGGGTCACAAAGAGTCAGACATGACTGAGCAACTAAGCCCAAGTGGCACAAGGAAACCCTAGGAAACTTAGATTTAAAAATATCTGAAGCATATAAAACAAAAAAGATAAAAATTAGGTAAATGTGAAAGTTATTTACTGATTGAAATATTTTAGGGGTTGCAGGTGGGGGATTATGTTACAGAGGGACTTTAAAATGAGAAAGGAATTTTTCCAAACTACTGCATTCTAATATTTCTGTAAGAATATCAAGTTATAAAGCTGGGCCATTTTCCTTCTTTTTTGTTTTTTTTTTTTTTTTTGTCTTTTCTGTGAATCCCAAATTCCTAATTTATCTCTCCTCTGATCCCCACACCCATACCTCTGTCTTCTTTGGTAACCACACTTTTTGTTTTTTTAATGAATGGACATTTTCTTTACTCAAAGATTACATGTGTGGTGAACTGAGTTACTACCTTTAGTGCCATTTTTACAGAATATTGCAATACACCCGATTCTAGCAATGTGAAGCACTGCTTAACTTTCTGATGACACTGATTTTGATTTTCAACTGAATATTCAGTACTCACCGCTTCCCAGTTGGGTAGAACCTAGAGCAAGAATGGCCATCCCAGGCACAGTAAGGGTCCCGCGCCAGGCAGCAGTCAGCACAAGCTGAACCGTAGATGTGGCAGCGATGCAGGGACACTTGGGAAAGCCCCTCACTGGAGCTCACATACAACTGTTGCTATCAGAAGAATGATGATTATTTATTTCAGATGTGGAATTTAAAAAAGAACTTCTAGCAGGAACACATAATACATGCCCACGTATCCTTGGATTCATTTTGAAATAGATTAAAAACAAGAAGCAAAGTACAGAAGGGTATAAAGCCAAAATATATAGAACTTCCCTATGTTAATATGACTATAACATTGCCATTTTCCGGTTTGAAAAAAGAAAAAAGAAAAAACCTCAGAGCACGATGTAGAACGGTAATGTGTTTTAGACATTGGGATTCATTGTTCTGTCAGATTTGAGCTAATGCACTACAGATTTAAATTATGATGCTTTCTTTTTTTCTTTGAGTGCTGTCTCTTGGCAAAGCACAAGGCAGTGTCCTTATTCTTCAAGTCTGGAAACTCATCACCTTGTAAATTTGAAAAAGTCAAGTCTAAAATACAGGGCATTTTTAAGTGGAAAAAAAATAGTAAGTATTGTATAAAACTTTAAAATTTTTCACATGCCTTTGAAAGTGAATTATTACTCATTAGAGCAATTTTAAGACTATTTAAAGACTGTATTTATATTTAGATGTGTTTGAAACTTTCTGTAAAGTTCAGAGATCTTCAAGAGCCTAAGTCATAAATAAAGATTCCATTCTCCTTCATTTGCATGGTGCCAAGAGCTTATTATGATACTGCCCCTGTTCTCTCAGCTATGGATAAAGTGGTTCTCAGGCACTGAAGGGATGTTTCTAACTCACAGTCATTATTTTACAAAGGACTGATGATACGTAACTCAAGTTAACACAGAATTTCTATGTTGGAACTTGAATATAGGTACATATGTGCACATTTAAAAATTACATTATAGGGCTTCCCTGGTGGTCCAGTGGGTAAGGACACCGCCTTGCAGTGCAAGGGGTGCCGGTTCGAGCCCTGGCCTGGGAAGATCCCACGTGCCGCGGAGCGGCTGGACCGATGTGCCCAATTACTGAGCCGGAGCTCTGGAGTGCGTGCGCCCAGAGCTGGTGCTCTGAGACAACAGAGGCCCACATGGGCCAAAGGAAAAAGATGGATGAAAATGGACAAATGAAAGACCAATAGAAGTGGCCCGCCTGCTCCCCTCCCTCCCCACCCCCCCCATAAATAAATAAATAAATCTATAAAAAATTACATTATAGATTTAAAACTCAATCAGTGAGCACATCATTGGTCTACCAGGTTCCGGAGGCAGGTCTCTGAGATTCAAATCCCAGCTACCAAAAATCTGCTGGGTAACTTCTCTAAATCTCAGCATCCTCTTTAGTAAGATTGGGACTATGCAGCACTTACTCCATAGATTTTTATGTAAGAACTAAATATAAGGACTAACTCCACATAAAATGCTTAAAATAGTTTCTAGCACTTAAGTGCTTAAAGAATATTCAGTAATAGTAGTAGTAGTCAATTACTAATGAACCAGCTACCAATTTATACATTTTCAATTCTAATTAATCATTTGAATCACATTTACTATGCCTCATATAAAATAATTATTGTATTTGGGTCAATAAATCTTTCAGAAAAGAGGCTGAAAATTACTGATACCCATTTGAGACATTCAAGTTATAAGAAAACAACTGCATGTTTCAATAATAATCATTTCTCTAGAAATATCTGAAATAAACACTTATTGAGTACATTAATAAATATTATACTGAACACATACACTTCAATTAAAATATGTAAAGAAACTTGTTTATCTGAGCAAAGGATACAGGCAATTTCGTTCTAGAAATAATCTTTTTTATTAATCTATTTTCTTCATAGGGAGCACAACAATTAATTAGAAAATAAAGGAGTATAAAATGAACAATAAAGTTTTAAATTTGAGCATCAGAGAAGGTATTAAGTTCAAGGAATTTAAGTATATATAAAATACCACCAGCAGTTTGCAGTTCTTTCACACAGAAATAGAAAATGCACTATGTAGTTGTGTAGATGAATTCCCCCCAGATCAGTTACCTTGCCCTGAATCGAAATGATTCAATTAAACATTTCAAATAATGTGCAATATAAGATGTTGAAACATAGTTTTTCCTGTGTACGTATGTGCTACACATTGTAATTTAGTGGAGTGGATTGTGTATTACAAGTTTTCCAGTTGAATTAGGAGCTACAATCTATAATTGTGTACTGGGCTACCATGTTGCACAAATGACTCTGTGTCCATTTTGCATTTTGCATTTTTCTCTGATACTTTCTCTTTCCATCAAACTACTTAAAACAAAGGGACTCCCTGCTGACTTAAAAGACAATTCTGACTTGGGATCAGCTCTCTAGGACACTGGGGAAAACGAAGAATGGCTTCTTGTTGCTTGAAAAAATGTTTGTTATGCACCATACAAACATTTTTACAGATGAGATCTTTGGCTCCCTTTTACCCTACTTATTTTACATCATAAAATTCAGTCAAGTGAAAAGAGTACAAGAATGACTGTGGAATACTTCTTTATCTGTAACAGGCCAAATATGGTGAAGAATACCAAAGTTATATCATCAGTTATACTAACACATAAAACCTTTATTCCATATTCCAAGAAAAATAAGTTTTACACTCTTACAAATAATAGTTACTAAAGACTCACTTTATTGTAGGCAATTTATATAAGTGAATTCATTTGTGAGAAAAGGATTACCTTGCAGAAGCATAAACTTAGGTCACTGAAGTTACATAATTTGTTTATAACTCATGGTCAGGTTGAGATTCAAATGCATATCAGTTTTATTCTGAAACCTACCCATTTTTTACTAAACTACTCTGCCCCTAAGAACTTTTGGTTAAGAGACAGAGCCTTTGGAGTCTGGAGAGGAGCATGTTTTACACACAGACATAGGAATTGGGTTTTTTCTTTCTGTGATCATTGTGCATCTGGATGTGCAGATGCAAATTAGAAGATCAAACATTTCTGATAATCATAGTAAAACATTTATTCCCTAATACTAAAGTCTGATATGGCTTAGATTTGAGACAGTCAGAATTTTTTTATAATAGATAATATGTATTTAAAATACCACCAGCAGTTTGCAGTTCTTTCACACAGAAATAGAAAATGCACTATGTAGTTGTGTAGATGAATTCCCCCCAGATCAGTTACCTTGCCCTGAATCGAAATGATTCAATTAAACATTTCAAATAATGTGCAATATAAGATGTTGAAACATAGTTTTTCCTGTGTACGTATGTGCTACACATTGTAATTTAGTGGAGTGGATTGTGTATTACAAGTTTTCCAGTTGAATTAGGAGCTACAATCTATAATTGTGTACTGGGCTACCATGTTGCACAAATGACTCTGTGTCCATTTTGCATTTTGCATTTTTCTCTGATACTTTCTCTTTCCATCAAACTACTTAAAACAAAGGGACTCCCTGCTGACTTAAAAGACAATTCTGACTTGGGATCAGCTCTCTAGGACACTGGGGAAAACGAAGAATGGCTTCTTGTTGCTTGAAAAAATGTTTGTTATGCACCATACAAACATTTTTACAGATGAGATCTTTGGCTCCCTTTTACCCTACTTATTTTACATCATAAAATTCAGTCAAGTGAAAAGAGTACAAGAATGACTGTGGAATACTTCTTTATCTGTAACAGGCCAAATATGGTGAAGAATACCAAAGTTATATCATCAGTTATACTAACACATAAAACCTTTATTCCATATTCCAAGAAAAATAAGTTTTACACTCTTACAAATAATAGTTACTAAAGACTCACTTTATTGTAGGCAATTTATATAAGTGAATTCATTTGTGAGAAAAGGATTACCTTGCAGAAGCATAAACTTAGGTCACTGAAGTTACATAATTTGTTTATAACTCATGGTCAGGTTGAGATTCAAATGCATATCAGTTTTATTCTGAAACCTACCCATTTTTCACTAAACTACTCTGCCCCTAAGAACTTTTGGTTAAGAGACAGAGCCTTTGGAGTCTGGAGAGGAGCATGTTTTACACACAGACATAGGAATTGGGTTTTTTCTTTCTGTGATCATTGTGCATCTGGATGTGCAGATGCAAATTAGAAGATCAAACATTTCTGATAATCATAGTAAAACATTTATTCCCTAATACTAAAGTCTGATATGGCTTAGATTTGAGACAGTCAGAATTTTTTTATAATAGATAATATGTATTTAAAGTAATACAAAAGACATTCAGATTTTTAAATGATATATAAACCCTATAAAAGAGTACTTCCTTAGAAACAAGCATAAAAGAATGCACTGCACATTTCAAACATGTGAATAAGCAGGAACTCAAAGAGGATTGATAACTCTTTCCAAGTCCCTGAGAATGTTGTGATGCTACAGTAGCCCAATAATATGCTATATTCTGCCTTCAGAAAGATTATTTTTTATTTTGGTTGGCTTCACACACTGCAGTATTTGAGAACAGAGGATATACAAAAGGTTGAATATCTTGCTGCCTATATATATATATATATATATATATATATATATACATACACACACATATACATACATACATATATATTCAACTCTGATGAATTTCTATACAAAAATAAACCTGTTTCACTTTCCACTAAAGCTGGCAAATTCCATATTAAAATTAAACGTGTGGTATGCTATGAACAGTATTATTTTGCTAATACTAAAATTAAAGTTTAAAATTATAGAACACACTCTTCCACTATACTAAAATTTTTATATACAAAGAAAATAAAAATGAGGTTGTTTTTACCTTTTTGGATGAAATTTTCATTGTTGTTATAGGAGCACGATTCTAAAAAAATTACAAAACAAAACAGAAAAACATTATGTTAGTTGCTCAAATGATCCTTGAAAAGGATTTTACATTAAAAAACCTTTTATGTTAAAATTCAAGAAATCATCATTTCTCCCTATATACAAATATATTTTTAAAGTTTAGCATTAATTGTCTATAAACTACATTTCTTATGTTCAGAATAAGGATAGATTTGTTACACAAATATATGTCCAAACTAAAGAAAAGTGGCAATTATATCACATGTATTAATATAGTAATATAAAAAATGAAAATCTGCAAAATTTGAGAGAACTGAAAAAATTGTATTTGTAATTCTGAATACAATGAATAATTCAGGATTGGATCTTGCTACTTGGGTGTGGGGGCAGTAGAATGGTACCCCATCTTGCTCCTTCACAACAAAAGCATTTTGCATAAGACACTATTGTTCATCTGACAAACGCTGCTATGGAAAGAAGTATTTTCTGAACTATACTTATTAATCCTCTTTGTTGAAAACAAAGAAATACTATTAGGTAAGGACCTCTTTTGATAAATGTGAATTAGCAATAGAACCAACAATTACCTGAAATAGTTATCCTTTTTGAAAATTCTTTTATTCTTAACTTTACGTCTTAAATATCATTAGTTCCTTTTAAAGATTAAAAAATAGACTTGTCAAAACCTGATAAAGATGTGTGAGGCTTTATCTGAATAACTCAAGAGGGAACACGCTCTCAAAATCAACTGTGCCCATAATGATTTCACTTTCTGGAGCGGTGTGTTCATACAAATGTTTAAAAGGGAATATAGTGATACATCTAAACACTCAATTGCAGCAAATCAAGACGTTCATTTAGAAATGCACACACATACAAAGCAAGCTTTGCAATTTATACCCAACTAGGCAATTACAAATAGTTGTACCACCAATTCAAGTTAAGTTTAGGGAAGTTGGACATATTTTTAGAAAATTTTCTGAAAAGAGGATTAAAATCGATATTGGTTCCTGGTTTTTAAAAGTTACATTGAGTTTTCTGCAGTATATTAGTTTGGCACTTAGCTAAGGACATTTTTCTCCAACTTAAATGTATTATTTCCTCAAGTGTCCATCAAAGTATATCATACTTACTCAATTATTTTCACCTCACCTCCAAAAATGTGACACAAACACCATGCTGAAGATAGTAACTGTGTTTCTGAGTTTAACCATATCAATCACTGGCACACACGTCAAGAACAGTCAAGCATCTTTAGTCTCTCTAGGATTGATGTACCCCCACAAGCATTTCGACTGACTCTATTTCTCCCCTGAGAGCTTATTATTTATGATGATAAAACCAGCATAACTCATATAACTGATCATAAGTAGTTAGCACATGATCAGAATACCTCACATTTTAAAGACTTTTCCATAGAATATATGTTTGAGTTTGTGTCAAACTCACTTAATTAACGTTTTCTGATTATCAAATGAAAAATATTTCAGAATTAAAAATGGAAATGCTGAAATACAGTCTTTTTGCTGTCATCAAGAGAACTACGGAATAAGATACTTTATATTATTTTGGCCACTCAAGTTGCTACTATTGAACTGAATGAGAAAAAATATATGCATTTTCTGTAAAATGTGATTTTGGTTAATCCAGTGATATTTCTTTACAAACAAGGCATAAAAGATGCACATAGTTAATATTTTGTTCACACAATTTTAATGCACATACATATGTAGTTATCCTTTTGATACTCAAAAGAAGATTAAAAATAGACTTGTCAAAACCTGATAAAGATGTGTGAGGCTTTATCTGAATAACTCAAGAGGGAACACGCTCTCAAAATCAACTGTGCCCATAATGATTTCACTTTCTGGAGCGGTGTGTTCATACAAATGTTTAAAAGGGAATATAGTGATACATCTAAACACTCAATTGCAGCAAATCAAGACGTTCATTTAGAAATGCACACACATACAAAGCAAGCTTTGCAATTTATACCCAACTAGGCAATTACAAATAGTTGTACCACCAATTCAAGTTAAGTTTAGGGAAGTTGGACATATTTTTAGAAAATTTTCTGAAAAGAGGATTAAAATCGATATTGGTTCCTGGTTTTTAAAAGTTACATTGAGTTTTCTGCAGTATATTAGTTTGGCACTTAGCTAAGGACATTTTTCTCCAACTTAAATGTATTATTTCCTCAAGTGTCCATCAAAGTATATCATACTTACTCAATTATTTTCACCTCACCTCCAAAAATGTGACACAAACACCATGCTGAAGATAGTAACTGTGTTTCTGAGTTTAACCATATCAATCACTGGCACACACGTCAAGAACAGTCAAGCATCTTTAGTCTCTCTAGGATTGATGTACCCCCACAAGCATTTCGACTGACTCTATTTCTCCCCTGAGAGCTTATTATTTATGATGATAAAACCAGCATAACTCATATAACTGATCATAAGTAGTTAGCACATGATCAGAATACCTCACATTTTAAAGACTTTTCCATAGAATATATGTTTGAGTTTGTGTCAAACTCACTTAATTAACGTTTTCTGATTATCAAATGAAAAATATTTCAGAATTAAAAATGGAAATGCTGAAATACAGTCTTTTTGCTGTCATCAAGAGAACTACGGAATAAGATACTTTATATTATTTTGGCCACTCAAGTTGCTACTATTGAACTGAATGAGAAAAAATATATGCATTTTCTGTAAAATGTGATTTTGGTTAATCCAGTGATATTTCTTTACAAACAAGGCATAGAAAAGGCATTTGAATGCACATAGTTAATATTTTGTTCACACAATTTTAATGCACTAATCACAAGGAATCTTATGTCAAAGTTAGTCTAACATTAAACATTGTTAACTTTAATAACACATTGGGAAATTGTCAGAATTACTCCATATTTGCTTTGATTTTTAAAAATATTTCTTCTATTTAAAATGTATTAGGATAATCTAACATCATTGTATCTTGATCACTTATGTGCTTATAAATCCAGTATTTTTGGTGACTGTGGAAACATATATTAATACATTCTGAGTTCACTCAACTAATCAAGGAACTTATTGGATTAGCAACAGTCTGCTTTCAGGGCCTTTGAAGTGCTACTTTCACTCTAGTAGAGGCTTACTCTGGTCTTTGGGTGTCCGTGGCCATTGTTTCTTAATTGGTTTACTTGGAACTGGAAGTTTAGAATAATTCCATACCAAAGTTTCTTCCAAATCTGGTTATGCTTTATCCATTCTTCCAAATTCAGATAAGAAAGACCATTTGAACTATCAACACAAGGACCTATACCTTAAGGAGAGAAGGGTTTGCAGGACACCATGCACTTGCTCTCTGGGTTTGTGTATGCATGTGTTTGTGCTAAGTCACTCTTTGTGACCTCATGGACTGTAGTCTACCAGGCTCCTCTGTCCATGGGATTCTCCACGCAGGTATACTGGGTGGGTTGCCATTTCCTCCTCCAGTGGATCTTCCCTACCCAGGGAGTGAACCCAAGCCTCTTACATCTCATGAATTGACAGGTGGGTTCTTTAGCATTAGTGCCACCTGGCCTGAATTTTCCTTTATGTGCCTTTGTTGTTGTTGTTGTTGTGTTTTCCTTTTTCTTTTTAACCAAAATTCAAGGATAAAGAGAATAAACAATGCAATCTCAAGTTCAGACAGAACATGAAGTTTTAAGAGACAACATTTGTTTTATTTAACTAGAGTGACATTTGAATTGAAGGCAATAAAACAAGAGAAAACAAAGCAGTCTTTGTTGAAGTTCCCGGCTAGAAAAATATGAGAAAGTTTATCTAACAATTAATAATGGGGAAGCATTTGGGTCTCAGTGCCTTGTGAAGCAAATGATAAAAGCCCTTTCATTGCAAATCTTCTAGACCTTCACCACAAGAACTCATTTTTAAAAAATAATGATGACCAAAATTCTTCAAGTTATGATGACAGTTAAGAAACTAATTTTTCACATTAAGCTAACTTGAAATGTAAAAAAAAAAATTGACTTCAAAAAATATTTGGGCTGTATTTCTCATTTTATCTGGTGCTTTCTAGTGTCAGAAATTTATAACATTCATTTATTTGATGTTTTATCAAATATTCTTTTTCCTCCCAGTGGTCATAAGATTAAAGAATTCCATTTCTCATGCATGTGCTGAGACTAGAAGAATAGAGGTTCAAACCTTAAAGACTTCCAGCTCCTCCAGAATGAGCTCACCACGGGCAGAGCTGTTGGTAGGAAGAACCACCACCTTCTGCACAGTACCCCGATCTAAACCAGAGAAAGGAACAATGAGGTGTAGGCAACAAGCATATGTAGACATAAGATTACTGGCTTAACAATTTACAATATTGTTTATGTAATTACTTAGTCATCCAAAAAGAGACTGTATATATTGAACTATTACCGTTCGCACTGTTCTTATTTCATTTTAAGTCTCATATGTTTATATTGAGATTAATTGAAAAGGAACTAATAGGAACATCTTCTATTTTGTACATATCTGGGACAGTCATTTAACTATGAGAGAAGAAAACAATGTCCAAAGGTTTTATGAAGTCAGAAGTTCTGTTTCTGAACCAAGTGTGTATTCTTTTAAATAGTAATACATAATGATAAGTTTGACCCTTAGGAATATATTCCTCCTAACCAACATTATATAGTGACACTCCCGTATTTCTGTTAACACTGACATATAGTGATTTGATTATCCGAGAAAAAATGACTATGAATGAATTTTTATAATAAATGCATTATAAATCAATAGTACTAGAAACTGACGTTTGATTTGTAGCTGTGAGAGAGTTTAGACATAGTAAAATCTTTCATTCATAATTCAAAATATTTTTTAAAACAGAAACAGAGCTGTGGCTTTATTGACATAAGATAAGATAAGATACTTTGAGAACCCACGTGCCACTGCAGGGAACACAGGTTGGATCCCTGGAGTGGGAGGTCTCACATGTCTTGGAGCAACTAAGCCCTCAAGTCACAACTGTTGAGCCCTGGTGCTGCAACTATGATGCCCATACACCCTAGAGCCCGTGCTCTGCAACAAGGGAAACCGCCATGATGAAAAGAGGGGCACCTCAAAGAAGAGCTGTCCCCATTTGTCGCATCTTGAGAAAGCCCTCATGCAGCAGTGAAGACCCAGTCAAAAATAAACAAAGAAATAAATCTGAGAAAAAAGAAGCATTTCTCATTTACTGTTACCAAAAACCAAATATAAAGAGTCCAAAATTAAAAAAAAAGTATAACCATGTAACTGTGAAATTATAATTTGGACAGGTGCATTGTCATCAACAGACACTAAAACATCTTTTAATTATGTTTAGAAATATCACTAAGAGATAACTATATCACAAATCTCAACTCTCACATCTCAAGCCGTGAGATTACATGGGCAAGCATTACTCTTTTTTTTTCTTTAATTTTGGCCTATTTTATTGGTTTATTTATTTATTTATTTTCATCCATCTTTACTCTTTGACCTGTGTGGGCCTCCCATTGTGGTGGTCTCTGTCGCTGCAGGGCACCGGCTCTGAGTGCTGTGCTCCAGTGCTCTGACTCATAATTGGACATACTGGCCCAGCTGCTCTGCAGCACATGGAATCTTCCTGGACCAGGGATTGAACCGGTGCCCCTTGCACTGCAAGGTGGACTCTTTACCCACTGAACCACCAGGGAAGCCCAAGCATTACTCTTAAAAAATAAAAAATTCTGTTCATTGTTAATAGTTTCTGTTTTATGAATCTAACTGGAAGATAAAAATAATTCTTAATAAAAAAAAAAACCTCTAAAATTTTTCCAACTAAAAAATTTTAAACCTACTAAAACAACAGTAAAATGTTTATACAGAAAAATAAGAGTCAGAGATTTTTTCCAAACAATCCTTGGATCTTGTGATACAAAGGTCCATGTGACAGAGGATACAAAACTTAAGCACTTCTTTGTTGAAGTTTCAAACTGTAATTTAAAATTAAGTTAGACTGTACTCAAAAATACATAAAAATCTTAAAGATTTGTAGGCTATGGTATAATGAAGAAACTTGGAAGTTTCTCTTTTTTACTGATGAGGTTCTTTAGAATTAGCTCTGTACCATTTTTAGTAGTTTGTTTGAAGATAATCAACACAAGTATAAATTGGAAGTAGAAAAATATTTAGGGATCTGGTTGAGATCACAATTATAAATCGATGAATGTGGTTGGAGGTGTTCCTTAGTTTGTATTAAAAGTTCATCACAAAGAATAATGTAAGCTTCTATGAACAGAATATTTCAATAACCCTATATTAAAGCCTTGAAATATAGCAGGGAGGGCAAGATTTGTGTGATAGTCTGTGTGTGTGTGTATGTGTGAGTGCAGTGCCTGTGTGAGTGGCTGGGTAGAAGAGTAGGGTGTAAAACTATTTTTAAGTCATAAAGATACCATAAGATCATACTCTCTACCAAAAAGATCATACTCTTTTTTTTTAAAGTTACAACAGAGCTTTATGGTTCCCTGCTGAAACTTATAAGAATCAGTGCCATTCTACATGACAATACTGTCATTACATGACCGCAATGACCACTTCTTGAGTGGAGATTGAGCAGAAACTGTTTAGCCAGGGACCCAAATAAAACTGCATGAAAGGGAATCTTGATTACAGCCAAAACTGTCAGCTTTGAAAATAATTTTATTAAGCACCTCAAATGAGAGAACTGGTTACTTTTTTACCTAATAGTTTAACTAACTATGAGAACATTATTTTACAGAAATCATCATTTCTTCTGGAAAAAAAAGCAAAAAACCAAAAAAATGCCCCACAACAACATATTTTATTCCAGCTATTTATAAACTGTTATGCAAAGACAAGCTATAAGACAATAATGCAATAATAACAAACCAATAAAACAATAATGCAAAACTTTTGACTTGTGAGTGCCACTTTTATTTATTGCTTTCCTATTTTAGTTCTTTTAGTAAAATTATACAGAAAAATAAGAGTCAGAGATTTTTCCAAACAATCCTTGGATCTTGTGATACAAAGGTCCATGTGACAGAGGATACAAAACTTAAGCACTTCTTTGTTGAAGTTTCAAACTGTAATTTAAAATTAAGTTAGACTGTACTCAAAAATACATAAAAATCTTAAAGATTTGTAGGCTATGGTATAATGAAGAAACTTGGAAGTTTCTCTTTTTTACTGATGAGGTTCTTTAGAATTAGCTCTGTACCATTTTTAGTAGTTTGTTTGAAGATAATCAACACAAGTATAAATTGGAAGTAGAAAAATATTTAGGGATCTGGTTGAGATCACAATTATAAATCGATGAATGTGGTTGGAGGTGTTCCTTAGTTTGTATTAAAAGTTCATCACAAAGAATAATGTAAGCTTCTATGAACAGAATATTTCAATAACCCTATATTAAAGCCTTGAAATATAGCAGGGAGGGCAAGATTTGTGTGATAGTCTGTGTGTGTGTGTATGTGTGAGTGCAGTGCCTGTGTGAGTGGCTGGGTAGAAGAGTAGGGTGTAAAACTATTTTTAAGTCATAAAGATACCATAAGATCATACTCTCTACCAAAAAGATCATACTCTTTTTTTTTAAAGTTACAACAGAGCTTTATGGTTCCCTGCTGAAACTTATAAGAATCAGTGCCATTCTACATGACAATACTGTCATTACATGACCGCAATGACCACTTCTTGAGTGGAGATTGAGCAGAAACTGTTTAGCCAGGGACCCAAATAAAACTGCATGAAAGGGAATCTTGATTACAGCCAAAACTGTCAGCTTTGAAAATAATTTTATTAAGCACCTCAAATGAGAGAACTGGTTACTTTTTTACCTAATAGTTTAACTAACTATGAGAACATTATTTTACAGAAATCATCATTTCTTCTGGAAAAAAAAGCAAAAAACCAAAAAAATGCCCCACAACAACATATTTTATTCCAGCTATTTATAAACTGTTATGCAAAGACAAGCTATAAGACAATAATGCAATAATAACAAACCAATAAAACAATAATGCAAAACTTTTGACTTGTGAGTGCCACTTTTATTTATTGCTTTCCTATTTTAGTTCTTTTTAGTTTTGCTGTTAATGTGAGTAGATTTCCCTTTAAAGACTATCAAAGGGAAAAAATATCTTTTTCTACCTAGAAAAACATCAACTTATCTGAAATTCTTAAAAAGAAAAAAGTAAATTTAAATATTGGTAATGTTTCTAAAGCAAAATCAAGTTTAAACAAAATCATAAAAATGTAACATCCTCACAGTGAAACAAATATTTAATGGATGCCTACTATGTGTCAAATCAATGATAAAAATATATTATTTCAAGAAAATAAATATGCATTTTAATTCCTTTGCCTTTCCACATTTATACTTGAATTGATACCCTAGGAGGCGGCATACCTGCAGAGCCCATTACACTGGTCATTTTTCATCAGTGTGCCATGAATGAATATACCTGTTCTCATTCTACATAGTAAAGCTTTTATATACATAAATTAGAATAGTCATTCAAATTTGTGGATTCAAACATGAATGGAACAGCTTTATATCCTTGTGAGAACCATCCCAATAACAATTGTGAATAAACACAAGGAGAGAGTTGTTTGGATCTTTCCCAAACAGTTACTGAGTGAAAGTGAAAGCGTTAGTCGTTCAGCACTGTCTGACTCTTTGTGACTCGATGGGACTGCAGCCAGTCAGGCTCCCGTGTCCATGCCATTTTCCAGGCAAGAATACTGGAGTGGGGCTTCCCCTGGTGGTCCAGTGGGTAAGGACACTGCCTTGCAGTGCAAGTGGCGCCGGTTCGATCCATGGCCTGGGAAGATCCCACGTGTCGGCGGAGCGGCTGGACCCATGTGTCCAACTACCGAGCCGGAGCTCTGGAGCGCATGCGTCCAGACCCGGTGCTCTGCAACGACAGACGCCACCGCGATGGGAGGCCCACAGGAGCCAAAGAACAAAGACGGATGAAAATAGAGAAATGAAAGATCAATAGAAGCGGCCTGCCCGCTCCCCTCCCTCCCCAACCTGACCCCCGCCCAAAATAAAATAAATAAATAAATCTTTAATAAAGAATACTGGAGTGGGTTGCCGTTTCCTTCTCCAGGGGATCTTCCCAATCCAGGGATCAAACCCAGGTCTCCGGCCCTGAAGGTAGATTCTTTACCATTTGAACCACCAGAGAAGTCAGTTACAAATGGAAACCCAAATACTACCCTAATGGCAGAAAGGGAAGAGGAACTAAAAACCTCTTGATGAAAGTGAAAGAGAAGAGTGAAAAAGTTGGCTTAAAACTCAGTAGTCAAAAAACAAAGTTCATGGCATCTGATCGCATTACTTCATGCAAATAGATGGGGAAACAACAGAAACAGTGTCAAATTTTCTTGGGCTACAAAATCACTGTGGACAGTGACTGTAGCCATGAAATTAAAAGCCACTTGCTCCTTGGAAGAAAAGCTATGACAAACCTAGACAGTGTATTAAAAAGCAGTGATGGGGACTTCCCTGGTGGTCCAGTGGGTAAAGAGTCCACCTTGCAGTGCAGGGGGCACTGGTTCGACCCCTGGCCTGGGAGGATCCCATGTGCCATGGAGAGGCTGGACTGGTGTGTCCAAGTACGAGCCAGTGCTCCGGAGCGCCTGCGCCCTGAGCCAGTGCTCTGCAATGTGAAAGGCCACTGCGATGGGAGGCCCACACAGGCCGAAAAAAAAAAAGATGGATTAAAATAAATGGATAAGAATCAATGAAAAGAGGCCAAAATTAAAAAAAAAAAAAAAAGGCAGTGACATCACTTTGACAATAGAAGTCTGTATAGTCAAAGCTATGGTTTTTTGCAGTAGTCATGTATGGCTGTGAGAATAAAGAAGGTCGAGCACTGAAGAAATGATGCTTTCAAACTGTGGTGCAGGGACAGACTCTTGACAGTCCTTTGGTCAGCAATGAGATCAAACCAGTCAATCCTAAAAGAGATCAACTCTGACTATTCGTTGGGCAGATTGATGCTGAAGTGGAAGATCTTGGCCATAAGATGCAAAGAAATGACTGACTGGAAAAGATCCTGATGCTGGGAAAGATTGAGGAGGAGGCGACAGAGAATGAGATGGTTGAATCTCATCACTGATTCAATGGACATGAGTTTGAGCAAACTTCAAGTGGACATGATGAAAAAAAACTTTAATAAAGAATACTGGAGTGGGTTGCCGTTTCCTTCTCCAGGGGATCTTCCCAATCCAGGGATCAAACCCAGGTCTCCGGCCCTGAAGGTAGATTCTTTACCATTTGAACCACCAGAGAAGTCAGTTACAAATGGAAACCCAAATACTACCCTAATGGCAGAAAGGGAAGAGGAACTAAAAACCTCTTGATGAAAGTGAAAGAGAAGAGTGAAAAAGTTGGCTTAAAACTCAGTAGTCAAAAAACAAAGTTCATGGCATCTGATCGCATTACTTCATGCAAATAGATGGGGAAACAACAGAAACAGTGTCAAATTTTCTTGGGCTACAAAATCACTGTGGACAGTGACTGTAGCCATGAAATTAAAAGCCACTTGCTCCTTGGAAGAAAAGCTATGACAAACCTAGACAGTGTATTAAAAAGCAGTGATGGGGACTTCCCTGGTGGTCCAGTGGGTAAAGAGTCCACCTTGCAGTGCAGGGGGCACTGGTTCGACCCCTGGCCTGGGAGGATCCCATGTGCCATGGAGAGGCTGGACTGGTGTGTCCAAGTACGAGCCAGTGCTCCGGAGCGCCTGCGCCCTGAGCCAGTGCTCTGCAATGTGAAAGGCCACTGCGATGGGAGGCCCACACAGGCCGAAGAATAAAAAGATGGATTAAAATAAATGGATAAGAATCAATGAAAAGAGGCCAAAATTAAAAAAAAAAAAAAAAGGCAGTGACATCACTTTGACAATAGAAGTCTGTATAGTCAAAGCTATGGTTTTTTGCAGTAGTCATGTATGGCTGTGAGAATAAAGAAGGTCGAGCACTGAAGAAATGATGCTTTCAAACTGTGGTGCAGGGACAGACTCTTGACAGTCCTTTGGTCAGCAATGAGATCAAACCAGTCAATCCTAAAAGAGATCAACTCTGACTATTCGTTGGGCAGATTGATGCTGAAGTGGAAGATCTTGGCCATAAGATGCAAAGAAATGACTGACTGGAAAAGATCCTGATGCTGGGAAAGATTGAGGAGGAGGCGACAGAGAATGAGATGGTTGAATCTCATCACTGATTCAATGGACATGAGTTTGAGCAAACTCAAGGAGACAGTGAGGGACAGGGAAGCCTGGTGTGCTGCAGTCCATGGAGTTGTAAAGGACTGGACACAACTGAGCAAATGAACAACAAAAACAAATTGTTTATGGTAAGCCCACCTCTAACAATTAGCCCAGTTATGTAAAAAAAAAAAAGTTACTATAAAATTGGACACTGATACTTTCTTTAAATTGAAGAATCTCACATTCTTCTATGAAATCTCACTTACAGTATCATCACTACAATTTTATGAACTGAGCCCAGTTTTTCACAAGTCAGCAAAAGGTTGGAAAACGTCTTTTTAGTTGAATGTAAATAGTTGTGTCCTGTTTACTTTATTCATTAGTCTTTCTTATAGCTGCCAAGAATATACAGTGTATATTGTACTTGTTTCTCTGGTCTAAGCATGAGCACCCTGTTCAAGTATGTCTCATTCAAATTCAAAACCAGATCTTTCTGCCTGACTTTGAACACTCTGAAGTTGGGATTATCCTATCTAAAATGTGATGCTGGGCTTCCCTGGTGGTCCAGTGGGTAAGAGTCCACCTTTCAGTGCCAGGGGCACTGGTTTAATCCCTGGCCTGGGAAGATCCCACGTGCCGAGGAGCAGCTGGACTGGTGTGTCCAGTTATGAACCAGTGCTCTGGAGCGTTTGCGCCCAGAGCTGCTGCTCTGCAACAAGAGAGGCCATTGCAATGGGAGGCCCACACAGGTCAAAGAATAAAGATAGATGAAAATAAATAAATAAAAAACCAATAAAGGAGGCCCAAATTTAAAGAAAATGTGATGCTTAGAGTTAAACATGACTATGCAGTTGTTTCACCATTCTACAGACAGTGAGATGGGACTATTTAAAACACACAACAGTAGTTCTCTTAACTGATCAACAAACTCAGGTGTCTGGTCAGGATCTCTAGTATTTGGAGTCTCAAAACCGGAGATCTCAACTCCAGTGCATACACATTTACAAGGCTCCACTCCAGGCGTCTTCACATTTCTGCTCCTCTTACAAACTCCTTGACTCCTAGAATCTCCAGTTCAGCTTTTCGAGAGACAGATTTAATATTGGTTCATTGCTGTCATGATGAAGGCACACTGTAGGTTAGTTGAACTGTCCTATGTTTATGTATCTACTGAGTCTCATCTAAACCAGTCCTTACAGGTTTCCCTAGAAATTGCTCTACCACACTGTCTGCTTGCCACTGGGCTTCTGGCTGCCTGAGGATTTAGGTGAACACTGCCTTCTTAATCAGATTTAGTCAGTTCCTTACCATGGCTGTTATTCTGTAAAAATATTCCAGTTAGGGTTGCCTTCATGAGTGTTAAGACTTGTTCAATCACACCTATCTCTGTGGTCAGAAGGGCTCATACTTACTTTAATGCTCTGTTGTCACCTCCTTGAAGTTCTTATTAATTTTAAACAAGGAGTGTTGCATTTTCATGTTGTATCAGACTCTGAAAATTACATGGCAAATCTGATTCTTGATGTTCATAGTTAATAGCAGTTTGTAACAGCCAAGGAGGGAACCTCATTCAATTTAGTAAGGACAAACATACAAATTCCAAAGTAACATACTTTGTCCTCCTTTTTTCCCAGTCTTCACCATAGTGTCCCTAAATCTTACCATTTAGTGTCCCTAAAGAAGTAGCCCTCTGCCTGAGTCCAGAAGTAAATTATCACAAGAAAATCGGTTCTAGTATTATTAATTAAAATTAGTATTATTAAAGATAAAATCACTATATTTGATAAATAATACTTTGTTTATTTTAGATATTCTTTTCTGCATTAACTTGTTTATTAAAAGTAAGAAGTGTATTTTAAAGCTGAAAAAAAGAACTGCAAAAGCTTGGTTTAGCAAATGAAAGCTCAATAGATAATATGATATAATATAATATAATGATCAGACACTTTATATTGTTAATTCTAAATCGTTGTTGATGTTTACCTGCTTAGTTGTGTCCAATTTTTCAGCCCCATGGACAACAGCCCACCAGGCTCCAGTGTCCATGGGATTAAAATTGGTTGCCATTCTCTCCAACTCCAGTGCATACACATTTACAAGGCTCCACTCCAGGCGTCTTCACATTTCTGCTCCTCTTACAAACTCCTTGACTCCTAGAATCTCCAGTTCAGCTTTTCGAGAGACAGATTTAATATTGGTTCATTGCTGTCATGATGAAGGCACACTGTAGGTTAGTTGAACTGTCCTATGTTTATGTATCTACTGAGTCTCATCTAAACCAGTCCTTACAGGTTTCCCTAGAAATTGCTCTACCACACTGTCTGCTTGCCACTGGGCTTCTGGCTGCCTGAGGATTTAGGTGAACACTGCCTTCTTAATCAGATTTAGTCAGTTCCTTACCATGGCTGTTATTCTGTAAAAATATTCCAGTTAGGGTTGCCTTCATGAGTGTTAAGACTTGTTCAATCACACCTATCTCTGTGGTCAGAAGGGCTCATACTTACTTTAATGCTCTGTTGTCACCTCCTTGAAGTTCTTATTAATTTTAAACAAGGAGTGTTGCATTTTCATGTTGTATCAGACTCTGAAAATTACATGGCAAATCTGATTCTTGATGTTCATAGTTAATAGCAGTTTGTAACAGCCAAGGAGGGAACCTCATTCAATTTAGTAAGGACAAACATACAAATTCCAAAGTAACATACTTTGTCCTCCTTTTTTCCCAGTCTTCACCATAGTGTCCCTAAATCTTACCATTTAGTGTCCCTAAAGAAGTAGCCCTCTGCCTGAGTCCAGAAGTAAATTATCACAAGAAAATCGGTTCTAGTATTATTAATTAAAATTAGTATTATTAAAGATAAAATCACTATATTTGATAAATAATACTTTGTTTATTTTAGATATTCTTTTCTGCATTAACTTGTTTATTAAAAGTAAGAAGTGTATTTTAAAGCTGAAAAAAAGAACTGCAAAAGCTTGGTTTAGCAAATGAAAGCTCAATAGATAATATGATATAATATAATATAATGATCAGACACTTTATATTGTTAATTCTAAATCGTTGTTGATGTTTACCTGCTTAGTTGTGTCCAATTCTTTTTCAGCCCCATGGACAACAGCCCACCAGGCTCCAGTGTCCATGGGATTTCCCAGGCAAGAATACAGAAGTGGGTTGCCATTTCCTTCTCCAAATCTCTAAATTACATCTTACCAATTGTTTTTGTTCATGTTAATTACAATATAAATTCATATTAGATTTCTTTTTCTTATTAGGTTATCAAACTGCTGCTACATGCTCTTAATAGTATTTTTTAAAAGTTGAGAATAAAACTGAATCATAAAGTTTATAAAATCTCTAATAGTAGTTTAGTGAATACATCTTTAAGAGGTGACAATTCTACTCATGTATGCCCCCACCTTAATATATCTATACATATCTACCCCTCTCTTTCTCTCTCTCTCTCTATATATATATACACACACACACAAACTGGGTCATTTAGCACATCTTCTCACACTTTAGCAGAGCTTTTCTCACTCAATAAGCAATTTAAATGCTGTGATGCTGACACCTGCAGCTTTATTAGCCCTTGGCTAGTCAGAGCCCTAGTTGGTCATCAGTCGTGTCTTACTCTTTGCTACCCATGGGTGAGCCATGGAATTCTCCAGGTAAGAATATTGGAGTGAGTAGCCTTTTCCTTCTCCAGGGAACGTTTCCAACCCAGGGGTCAAACCTAGGTCTCCTGCATTGTAGGTGGTTTCTTTTCCATCTGAGCCACCAGGGAAGCCCACGAATCCTGGAGTGGGTACCCTAACCCTTCTCCAGGGGATCTTTCTGACGCAGGAATTGAACCAGTGTCTATTGCATTGCAGGAAAGAAGTAGCCCTCTGCCTGAGTCCAGAAGTAAATTATCACAAGAAAATCGGTTCTAGTATTATTAATTAAAATTAGTATTATTAAAGATAAAATCACTATATTTGATAAATAATACTTTGTTTATTTTAGATATTCTTTTCTGCATTAACTTGTTTATTAAAAGTAAGAAGTGTATTTTAAAGCTGAAAAAAAGAACTGCAAAAGCTTGGTTTAGCAAATGAAAGCTCAATAGATAATATGATATAATATAATATAATGATCAGACACTTTATATTGTTAATTCTAAATCGTTGTTGATGTTTACCTGCTTAGTTGTGTCCAATTCTTTGCAGCCCCATGGACAACAGCCCACCAGGCTCCAGTGTCCATGGGATTTCCCAGGCAAGAATACAGAAGTGGGTTGCCATTTCCTTCTCCAAATCTCTAAATTACATCTTACCAATTGTTTTTGTTCATGTTAATTACAATATAAATTCATATTAGATTTCTTTTTCTTATTAGGTTATCAAACTGCTGCTACATGCTCTTAATAGTATTTTTTAAAAGTTGAGAATAAAACTGAATCATAAAGTTTATAAAATCTCTAATAGTAGTTTAGTGAATACATCTTTAAGAGGTGACAATTCTACTCATGTATGCCCCCACCTTAATATATCTATACATATCTACCCCTCTCTTTCTCTCTCTCTCTCTATATATATATACACACACACACAAACTGGGTCATTTAGCACATCTTCTCACACTTTAGCAGAGCTTTTCTCACTCAATAAGCAATTTAAATGCTGTGATGCTGACACCTGCAGCTTTATTAGCCCTTGGCTAGTCAGAGCCCTAGTTGGTCATCAGTCGTGTCTTACTCTTTGCTACCCATGGGTGAGCCATGGAATTCTCCAGGTAAGAATATTGGAGTGAGTAGCCTTTTCCTTCTCCAGGGAACGTTTCCAACCCAGGGGTCAAACCTAGGTCTCCTGCATTGTAGGTGGTTTCTTTTCCATCTGAGCCACCAGGGAAGCCCACGAATCCTGGAGTGGGTACCCTAACCCTTCTCCAGGGGATCTTTCTGACGCAGGAATTGAACCAGTGTCTATTGCATTGCAGGAGAATTATTTTACCAGCTGAGCTACAATGGGATTCCTACAAGCTGAGCTACAAGGTCATCGAAGTCATCTCAAATATCTTTATTTGAAGGGAAGCTCTTGGAAAGACAGAAGTATCAACAAACATTATGTATTCTGCATTTCCCAGTGTGATAATGTTAAAAAGTTTGTAGAGTTAAATACATTTGCATAGTACTAGATTGTATGCAGTGTACTTAAGTCGTGTCTGACTCTTTGCGACCCCATGGACTGTTCTCCACTAGGTTCCACTGTCCATGGAATTTTCCAGGTAAGAATGCTGGAGAGGGTTGCCATTTCCTGCCCCAGGGGATCTTCTTTATCCAGGGATGGGACTTGTGTCTTTTGTCTCTCATGCAATGAAAGGCAGATTATTTTTTACCACTGCACCACCTGGGAAACTCTTTGCACTAGATGAACTAAGCTAAACAGGTTTCTTTGCTCTTCACTCCAGAATCTTTCAGTACTGTTAAAATACTATTCTGCATTGTGAAGAGAATATAGTGTTCAGTGGCTTTCAAGTCTATTTGCAGATACCATATTTCCATTTGACTCTCAAGCACCTACCATTCCTGCTCTTTCAGAGATCATGTTCTAGTGTACAAGCAGTCTCAGAGTGTGATATTCAGTCCACCTCACTCAAAAAATTAGAAAGTTTAAAAAAAAAATAGACGTTGATTCCCATGTCAGATCACAGATTTATAATTTTTAGAAGTGTTAATTTTAAATAAGCTTTACAAAATAAATATATATATATGCTCATATATCTGAAATCACAGATTAATCATGAAATTTGTTCTAACATGTTTCATTTCTTGGTAGTTGTCTGTATTTTCTGAAGAAGAAGCTACTAAATTAATTTTCAAATATATATTGATTTTTAATTTTTTTCTGCCTAAATACAGTTAAAATAATACAAGTATTATTGTATTATTGTAAAGTACTTTACAATATTGTATTATTGTAAAGTAATAATACAGTTAAAATAATATTTTCTGCCTAAATACAGTTAAAATAATACAAGTATTATTGTATTATTGTAAAGTACTTTACAATATTGTATTATTGTAAAGTAATAATACAGTTAAAATAATATTTTCTATAAATAAATAAAATGAATGACTTATCTGGAATATACTAAATTACTCTGAGGAAGTCTCCAGGAAAATTTACTAACAAGTTTCAAATATTTTGAAAATCAAAGTGTGTGTGTATGTGTGTGTGTGTATGTGTGTATATATACATATATATATATAGTTTGTATGTAAAAGTATTCACATAGAAAAAGTACATATATCTAAAAAGTGTATGTATATACATAAAATTACAAAAATATCAATTTAATCTTCAAACATTAAAATAATATTAAACCTAGAGCTGGTATGGCTATAAATAGGTATTTTCTACACTTCTGATAGAAATGCATTCTGAAAAATCTTTCCAGAGGGCAATATGTAATTAGTCATGATGTAGCAATTAGAATATCCTTCTTGCAACAAATAACTATGAAACCAGATGAATTATACAGGCAATTCTTTCAAAGTAATGAATAACATACAGCAAAAGAGTAAAAGAAGAAAAAAATCACAAGATAGCCTTCATGTTGACCCCACTTTCTGCCTGGGAATAATTTTTCAACAAAGGTGCAGAGAGCAGGTGTCCAAGTAGTGCAGAGTCATCCCACTGAGATGAGAAGGCAGGTATGAGAATTTAGGGCAGCAGAAGCAAATGAATTCTGTCGTACACAGAATCAGAGAAAGAGAGTTGTCCAGGAAAGGGGTTCTAGAAGGCCATATGGAAATCTTCTGTGGATCTATGGCTGATTCCTGGGCTATATATCTGTAGGATGACACCCCTAGGGCTTAACAGATTGCAGCTCCTTTGGGGAGTACAGAACAATTAATTATGGTTGCAGCAGGTCTGAAGAAAAGCAATGCTGGTTTCAACTACAAATTGGCATTTACCAATTACATTGCCAATGACTGAACAAGGGCATGTGCCATCTGCCTTCGTGGAGACTGACCCCCGTGTTGTGACAGCTGCTGACCTTTAGCATCCCCTGAGGCAGCTGAGGGTGGAGTGAGGCACTCTGTGCTTCAGGGAATCTGGTGCGGCAGGTCTTTACATAGGTGGATGCTTTTAGGAACAGATTTTATTATCTCAGTCCTCGCATCTCCTCATATTTAGAAAAGCACTAAATCCCTTCATAGTGACATCAGATCCTTGTGACTAACTGAAGACCTTTTGTTATTGGTATTAAGCATTCCCTTCCTCAAAGCCTTATATATTGATTTTCCTCCTGCTGCCTCTTTGGAGCAATCTCTCAGAGCGATCTGAGGTGCTGCCTCACAGGCTACAGTTCTAATTGTGCACCAAATAAAACTTAATCCACAACTCTCAAGTTGTTCATATTTTTTAGTCGACACTAGGTTAAACTGGAGTTTTAGCTCTATCAGAGTAGACAGATCACATTAATACCTTGATAGAGCTCCTGACATTCAGCTGAGCCAAAAGGCTGATCCTATGAGAGTAAATGCCACTTTCTAGAGTTAAGATTTACTTTAGGTCTGTTCTAACACAATTGTAACTAAGATTTCACAAGACATACAAGGGAGAGGGTTTGGAGTTTCAGTCTTGCTGAATTAGAGTGACTTGAACACAAGAATTTTAATAGAGTATGTCAAGTTTTAACAAATTCAAGGTGATCAACTAATATCTGACTGCTTGAACCTAAAGCCAAGGTATTATCTACAATGTTCAGGATCACGGACAACAAAAAGTATTGTACACAGAGACAGCTACAGAGGAATAAACAGAATAGATAAATGAGTGGATAGTTTTTAGGAAGAAAAAAAGTTCAAATTATCTACGATGTTGAACTTAGTAAGCAGCAAGTTTAAAGCAACTATTACAGCTATTATAACTATGTTCAAATAATTAAAAGAAGACATGGCTTTAGTGAATGAATAGATAAGAAAAACTCAGAAAAAGTAAAAACTATAAGAAGACAAACAGATATTTTAGAATTAAATTATAATAACTGAAATTAAATGCCGACTTTATAGACAACAGTTTGGGATTCAAAGAAGGAAGTTAGTGAACTTGAAGCCAGATGCTGTTAAAGCATTCTCTGCCAATGACTGAACAAGGGCATGTGCCATCTGCCTTCGTGGAGACTGACCCCCGTGTTGTGACAGCTGCTGACCTTTAGCATCCCCTGAGGCAGCTGAGGGTGGAGTGAGGCACTCTGTGCTTCAGGGAATCTGGTGCGGCAGGTCTTTACATAGGTGGATGCTTTTAGGAACAGATTTTATTATCTCAGTCCTCGCATCTCCTCATATTTAGAAAAGCACTAAATCCCTTCATAGTGACATCAGATCCTTGTGACTAACTGAAGACCTTTTGTTATTGGTATTAAGCATTCCCTTCCTCAAAGCCTTATATATTGATTTTCCTCCTGCTGCCTCTTTGGAGCAATCTCTCAGAGCGATCTGAGGTGCTGCCTCACAGGCTACAGTTCTAATTGTGCACCAAATAAAACTTAATCCACAACTCTCAAGTTGTTCATATTTTTTAGTCGACACTAGGTTAAACTGGAGTTTTAGCTCTATCAGAGTAGACAGATCACATTAATACCTTGATAGAGCTCCTGACATTCAGCTGAGCCAAAAGGCTGATCCTATGAGAGTAAATGCCACTTTCTAGAGTTAAGATTTACTTTAGGTCTGTTCTAACACAATTGTAACTAAGATTTCACAAGACATACAAGGGAGAGGGTTTGGAGTTTCAGTCTTGCTGAATTAGAGTGACTTGAACACAAGAATTTTAATAGAGTATGTCAAGTTTTAACAAATTCAAGGTGATCAACTAATATCTGACTGCTTGAACCTAAAGCCAAGGTATTATCTACAATGTTCAGGATCACGGACAACAAAAAGTATTGTACACAGAGACAGATAAAGAGGAATAAAAAGAATAGATGAATGAGTGGATAGTTTTTAGGAAGAAAAAAAGTTCAAATTATCTACGATGTTGAACTTAGTAAGCAGCAAGTTTAAAGCAACTATTACAGCTATTATAACTATGTTCAAATAATTAAAAGAAGACATGGCTTTAGTGAATGAATAGATAAGAAAAACTCAGAAAAAGTAAAAACTATAAGAAGACAAACAGATATTTTAGAATTAAATTATAATAACTGAAATTAAATGCCGACTTTATAGACAACAGTTTGGGATTCAAAGAAGGAAGTTAGTGAACTTGAAGCCAGATCAATAGAAATTGTTCAGTTGTAAGAACATAGAGAAAAAAAGACAGTCTTTTGGGCATACATGACATAATGGTTTAATGTCCATGCAATTAGAGTTCTACAAGAAGAATAAGGAGACACTGTGGAAGAAAAAGCTATGTGAAAAACCTATATGGCTGAAAGTGTCCCAAATTTAATGAAGTATAGTATGTTGTGAATCTAGGAATTCCATGAGTCCCTAGCTAAATAGATATAAAAACAGTTAAGCACAGGCACATTATACTTACATTGCTGGGAAAAAAAAGCTTACAGAAAGAAATCTTTGAAAGCAGCCAGAGGAAAAAAAGATCAAAAACTATGTCATGAAAACATAATCGCTGAATTTTTATTACAAACAATGGAACCAGAAGTTAATAATTTTATATCCAGTGAAAATACTCTAAAAATTAGGATGAAATTGATCATTTTCAGATAAATGAAAGCTTGGAAATTTTGTTGCCTGCATACTTTCTACATTTGAAGAAATGCTAAAGGATGTCTTTAAGTTCAAATGGAAATAATACAAAATAGAAACATAGGTCTATAGGAAGAATAAAGAGACTCAGATATGATCTCTTTCCATCAAGGCTCATTGGTCTGTGGATATGTTTAGGAACTTCTGCAACCATTTGCAAACCTGAAAAAGTTGACATAAAAAACAAAGCTACTCCCTGCCCCCTGCTAAGGACAAAGCCAAGAATGCCAAAGAAAGAAACTGGGATTCTGGTCAAACCACATGTAAAACCACTTTACAATTGTGTTTTTCACTTTTGTGAATGAATACACCTGTAGGAAAATGCAAATAACAATATTTTTGAGAATCTTAAGTAACAGAAAAATAAAATACCCTTCTCTTTTCCCTGAAATGTGCCAAGCAGAGCTATTTGAAATAGCTCACAGAGTAAAAAAAAAAAATTAATATTTAGTGTAATCCCTCTATATAAGCAGGGGTTACACTATATTTTAATGTGGGCTTATAATCTTTTTTTTTTTCTGCAGCTCTAAATTTCAAAAGTTTTTTTTTTTTTTTTTTGTCTTAATTGCTTTGGTAGTAAAGTCTGTCCTCACTTGAACTGCTTTGGTCAAAAACTCTGACCTGTACGTCGTTAACGCTATTTATGGCCTTTATTTATTACATTTGGTTTGAAGATTTCTATGTTTCACTGTAGAAATAGTACTATGAATATCACTGTGATCCAAAGTTCTACGAACCATTTTATCTAATATATTAATATAAGTGCATATTACTTTTTCCTATTCACATACTTCTGAACACTGAAATACATTTAGCTTCCAATTAGGGAACATAAAATAGCATTGCTCTTTTTCCTTTTTCTCTTTTGCTCATATATCATTTTCTTGATTAAAAATATAATATCAAAATGGAACCAGAAGTTAATAATTTTATATCCAGTGAAAATACTCTAAAATTAGGATGAAATTGATCATTTTCAGATAAATGAAAGCTTGGAAATTTTGTTGCCTGCATACTTTCTACATTTGAAGAAATGCTAAAGGATGTCTTTAAGTTCAAATGGAAATAATACAAAATAGAAACATAGGTCTATAGGAAGAATAAAGAGACTCAGATATGATCTCTTTCCATCAAGGCTCATTGGTCTGTGGATATGTTTAGGAACTTCTGCAACCATTTGCAAACCTGAAAAAGTTGACATAAAAAACAAAGCTACTCCCTGCCCCCTGCTAAGGACAAAGCCAAGAATGCCAAAGAAAGAAACTGGGATTCTGGTCAAACCACATGTAAAACCACTTTACAATTGTGTTTTTCACTTTTGTGAATGAATACACCTGTAGGAAAATGCAAATAACAATATTTTTGAGAATCTTAAGTAACAGAAAAATAAAATACCCTTCTCTTTTCCCTGAAATGTGCCAAGCAGAGCTATTTGAAATAGCTCACAGAGTAAAAAAAAAAAATTAATATTTAGTGTAATCCCTCTATATAAGCAGGGGTTACACTATATTTTTAATGTGGGCTTATAATCTTTTTTTTTTTCTGCAGCTCTAAATTTCAAAAGTTTTTTTTTTTTTTTTTTTTGTCTTAATTGCTTTGGTAGTAAAGTCTGTCCTCACTTGAACTGCTTTGGTCAAAAACTCTGACCTGTACGTCGTTAACGCTATTTATGGCCTTTATTTATTACATTTGGTTTGAAGATTTCTATGTTTCACTGTAGAAATAGTACTATGAATATCACTGTGATCCAAAGTTCTACGAACCATTTTATCTAATATATTAATATAAGTGCATATTACTTTTTCCTATTCACATACTTCTGAACACTGAAATACATTTAGCTTCCAATTAGGGAACATAAAATAGCATTGCTCTTTTTCCTTTTTCTCTTTTGCTCATATATCATTTTCTTGATTAAAAAATATACATTTCACTCAAGCAGCAAAAAGTGGTAACTTAAGAGATGTAATTAAGAAATACTATAGATTGAAGTATTGTTCTGGTTATTGTTCTGGTTAAAGATGAAGTAGAATTTAAGTATTCAGAAGGAGACCTACTATATAATCCAGGACAACATCGAGTCTGCCTAACATCAGTTACATTAGAGAGAAGGCAACCAATTAGTACTGTTTTACCACATGCTAAAGGCTGAGTACATGTGTAACTGTGCTCTGATGGTTCTCTTTTTGCAGTTAGCTCTCAGGAGTAGATGCACATTGTTCATTAACAGCACAGTTAATGACAATTTCCACATCAGAACTGAAAAAAATTATATATATATATTACATTATATATATATATATATATATATATATTATATATATATACACACACACACACACACACACACCTATTTCTCCAAACCTACAATAGTGTCCTCTAATCTTATCCATTCAGGCTTTATACTTGAAAATGGTGTAAACTTGAGCAAACCTGCCTCCTCTAATCCTCTGTATTTCTCTCTAAAACGTAGATACAGTATCTGCTTCCATATCTGACAAGGCTGTTCAAGATCAAAGGCCAAAGCCTATGTAAACCTCCCTCATAACTTTACACAGAGTATATTTTTAGTCTCAGTGTTCTGAAATTATCCTTCCCTATTATGAATCCTTTCCTGTTACACAAATTATTTACTGTTCAATATACTAGTGCTTTACTTTTATCTATGATTTCCAAACAAAAGAACTGCTTTCCATATATTATAGGCAGATTTAGCTATGAGCTGTCATTAAAGGTTCTGCTTCTTATCTGCTTTTCCTAATACAGTGCATTCAAATTTAAGTAATGCTAAAAATAATGATGCACATATTATTCACTGCTTGTTTCCTCCCACAAGAATATATATTAAAGAGAGACATTTGTGTATTCTGTTCCCTGCTTATTTCTAGTGAATAGAACAGTATCCAAATTTGCAACATAATTCAAAAATACTTGTGTATGCACAAATATACTTGTATCTATTTATATTCATAGACATGTATTATTGATGTCAATTAATATGTACTTACTATATAGATGCATGTGTATATATATCTGTTGAATGCTTACCAACTGCTAGACAGTAGACTCTAAGTTTTATATACATCATCTCATTTAATCTTTAAAATACAACCAAGCTGAGTACAATTTAGAAAACCAGGCCTAGAGATGTTATAAAATTTTTTCCATACCACAAAACTGGTACATGATACAGAGCAGGATTTAAACCTAGGCCTCTTGAAGTTAAAGCATGTTCCCTAACCCTTAGCCTAGAATTCATCCAAGAATAACTTATTGTAACTAGTCTAACAAGTTATGCTATTTTGAACAAAGTTTTGGAGAATTCCCAAACATAATTAGAATTGACTATTGTCAGGAATATATTGTGAAATGGGTATCTTAATATCCCATTTCACACCACCATATGTAGAACCACAGGTAAGCACACATGCTTGTGTCCATTACTGCTGTAGAAACTTTGGAGTTACATATCTGGATAAGTTAATTGAAAAGTAGATTTCTAGGGTAAACTTTTAAGGCCAATGATTTTACTGACCTGGCAATTTTATAAGGAGTGACTAAATTATAAGCTTTGATTTAGCTGAGGCTTAAAAACAAATAGGGCTCCCATGGTGATCCAATGGGCAGAGAGTCCGCCTTGCAGTGCAAGGGACACTGGCTGATCCCTGGCCTGGGAAGCCATTGCCACAGAGTGGTCGGGCTTTTTGTGTCACAAATTATTTACTGTTCAATATACTAGTGCTTTACTTTTATCTATGATTTCCAAACAAAAGAACTGCTTTCCATATATTATAGGCAGATTTAGCTATGAGCTGTCATTAAAGGTTCTGCTTCTTATCTGCTTTTCCTAATACAGTGCATTCAAATTTAAGTAATGCTAAAAATAATGATGCACATATTATTCACTGCTTGTTTCCTCCCACAAGAATATATATTAAAGAGAGACATTTGTGTATTCTGTTCCCTGCTTATTTCTAGTGAATAGAACAGTATCCAAATTTGCAACATAATTCAAAAATACTTGTGTATGCACAAATATACTTGTATCTATTTATATTCATAGACATGTATTATTGATGTCAATTAATATGTACTTACTATATAGATGCATGTGTATATATATCTGTTGAATGCTTACCAACTGCTAGACAGTAGACTCTAAGTTTTATATACATCATCTCATTTAATCTTTAAAATACAACCAAGCTGAGTACAATTTAGAAAACCAGGCCTAGAGATGTTATAAAATTTTTTCCATACCACAAAACTGGTACATGATACAGAGCAGGATTTAAACCTAGGCCTCTTGAAGTTAAAGCATGTTCCCTAACCCTTAGCCTAGAATTCATCCAAGAATAACTTATTGTAACTAGTCTAACAAGTTATGCTATTTTGAACAAAGTTTTGGAGAATTCCCAAACATAATTAGAATTGACTATTGTCAGGAATATATTGTGAAATGGGTATCTTAATATCCCATTTCACACCACCATATGTAGAACCACAGGTAAGCACACATGCTTGTGTCCATTACTGCTGTAGAAACTTTGGAGTTACATATCTGGATAAGTTAATTGAAAAGTAGATTTCTAGGGTAAACTTTTAAGGCCAATGATTTTACTGAACTGGCAATTTTATAAGGAGTGACTAAATTATAAGCTTTGATTTAGCTGAGGCTTACAAAAACAAATAGGGCTCCCATGGTGATCCAATGGGCAGAGAGTCCGCCTTGCAGTGCAAGGGACACTGGCTGATCCCTGGCCTGGGAAGATCCCATGTGCCACAGAGTGGTCGGGCTGGTGTGTTCAATTACGAGCCTGCGCTCTGGAGCATATGCGCCCAGAGCTGGTGCTATGCAGCAAGAGAAGCCACTGCAATGGGAGGCCCACACATGCCAAATAATAAAGATGGATGAAAATAAATAAATAAAAAACCAATAGAAGATTTGGTCAAAATTAAAAAAAAAAAAGAATACAGAAAAATGTGTTTAATAAGTTACAGTGTAATATATTCTGGTTTCAGAAGCTAAGTTTTTCCTGTAATGATTCAGAAAAATCTAATTTAGTGTTAGACCAAGCGATATTCCGCCAACATATGGATTATTATAGTTATTTCCTGGTGACATAGCTGAAAAGAATACTCAGAGTCTCAGGAATCACTACAACCAATGCTTTAGTATTCTGTAAATTACCAAAATGTACAAATTGCATTTCAGTATCCTTTACTGTATTACATTATGGATATTTTATTTACAATCCCAATTTAAAACAAATGGTCTTACATGCAGGTGCATGTCATATGCAAGGTTTTATAGATGAAACAACTAAATTTCCAAAGATGCAAAACTGGAGCTAACTCTTTTTATTTAATCCTTTCTCATTTTGGGGAAGAATTACTCATCTGAGATTAATAAATTTTATGGTCATTATTAATTAGCTTCTTTTCGGCACAACTTCTACCATAAGATAGGCTGTTCTGTGTTAGTTTGTAAAGACTAATGTACATAGAAAAGCCAGCCTGGAACACTTGCCTATGTTTCTGGGTGCTTGAGTCAAAAGAAGAGTGTCCCTCTCTTCATTCAGTCATCTCTCAATTCACCATGCACTTGCTCATGCTAACTCCTTCTTACTTCCTCCTGTTCACAACCCATTCTTCCCACTGGAATGTTTATTCACCTCTCAAGCATCACCGGTCTTTAAGAAGACAAGCTTAGGAAAGGAACATATCACAGGAGTACTCAGACACAATCGCCATACTTGACAACCTTGATCATGGCTTTTTCCTGCCTGCTATTCTCTTTCTCTGGGTCACTTTCCTCTTATATGCCTGTTACTTTATGATTACTTTTTCTTCATTTTCTTAGTAGATAATCTTTATTTTTCTTACCCTTTAAATGAGCTCTCCAGAGTTAAATCCTTATCGACCTAGTTCCTAGAATGATCTCAAGAACTGTCAAGGATTCAGCTCACACCTATGTTGCTATTGACTTCCGTATCTACATCTCTAGAACAGCCCTCTCTGCTGAAGTGTATCTACAACAACACCCTCTTTGACTTATCTATCTGAATGACCCACAAAATTTTTAACTCAGTGTGAGACACACCGAGGTTGGAATCTAGTTACTGTTTCTAATAGCTTCACAACCTTAAGTTAGCCATGTAATACATCAAAGCCTCAGTTTATACAGTTGTAAAATGGGGATTCTGTCTCATTTGGTTGCTCTGATATTTTAATGAGATAATGTATTGTAGGTGGTAAATTCAGCTTCTAATCATTACAGGTCATAGGAAAGGATAGGTGTGCTATTCAGAAGGAAATCATGACTTTCCAAATCTGCTTGCTGATTCTACACCCCCTTGATCAGTGAATAGTACTTCTTTTCATCCCTTTGACAGACCATAAACTCACAAAACACTCTAGGCACTTTTTTTTTTTTTTCATCTGCCTATGCTTCCCATATCAAACGTGTGATCATCAGGTCCTTTCTTCTTCCTAAATATCTCTTGATAATCTGTCTCTGACTTCAAGCACTTGTTTTAATGTAAGCTCTCATCATTTCTTGCCTATAAAAATTCAAGTCTCCTAACTGGCCTTCTTTTTCTCTGTCTGTAATGCATCCTTCCTATCAATGCCAAAGTGAACCACTTAAATATATCTGGGCCATGACTGACCTACTCTAAGGTGAGCCCTACTAAATCACCTCTTTGTGTAACTTCTCCCCTTGACTACACATAGATGTGTGACTTGCTTCTAGACCGCAGAACAATGCTAAATGGATGGTATTTCAGTCTCACGATTATGCTACATTGTATGAGACTCTTAGCAGAATGAAGGAGGGAACGGTCATGTTTTGAATGGCCAATAGCAGGCAACTGCAGTGCCTCATTCCTGCATCAGGAAGGAACTTATTTTTTCCAAAAACTGTATGAGTTTGGAGGAGACTTCGAACTCCAGAGGAAGTGCAGTCTTGTGGCTCTGTGGGACCCTGAGCAGAGAGAGCAGTTTCCAAGGATCAAGATGGAATCTCTGGGGGACTATTATTCTGCTTACCACATTACTGAAAGAGAAAATAAGCATACAACTAAGTAAAATATTTATGACTCAAATACCACAGGCTCACCTCAGAAAATACAGTTTCAGATCTTTTTGGCTCACTTCACACTGTACTTCATATTCCAAAATGAAATCTTTCTTTTCATTTTCAGCAATTTGAACTTTTCTCAGTTTCATAAAACTTTTTTAAAAACTGGCTTTCAACAAAGACCACCCCACAAGTGACATCTGGCTAGGCACCTCCTTAGGTAGTCACAGAGAGAGGGCCTAGCCTGGCTGAGTAACAGGTATGAGATTTTCTTCGAGGGACAAAGTCTGCCAAGTCTGATTCATGGGTACTTGTCAGTGAAATAAGAACAAGCATATAGTGTGATTATTTCTTCTTAAAACACAGACAAGAGATTCTATAAGTTAATGTATTTCGGTTCGAAAATTTTCTCACGTGCATATAAGAGTGGGGGTTACAATGAAGGCAACATACAGGGTTTAGATTTGACTGCAGTTGTGTTATATTAGTGAATTAGTCAAAAGAACCAGTAATAAAGAGCATATCATTGCCATCTCATCTGCTGAGAGGCACAAGTTTTAAAATGCACAAAGATTTAGTGATACATCAAAAAGTAAGATGAAGTACTCTTCCATTTCAGCACTACCCTCTCCTCCCCAAATATTACCTCCTTCACCCCTAAATATACTGGAACAGACACAAACAGATATCAGGTTCACAGTTAATTGGGTAATACACATACAAACCCAGTCTGCCCCAGGTCTTCTCTGTCACCTCATAAGATGTATCTCTTTCACACATAAGACTTGGTGACAATGTGCGGATGGGCAAAAGTGAGTGGATTTTACCAAATGCTAAATGGATGGTATTTCAGTCTCACGATTATGCTACATTGTATGAGACTCTTAGCAGAATGAAGGAGAACGGTCATGTTTTGAATGGCCAATAGCAGGCAACTGCAGTGCCTCATTCCTGCATCAGGAAGGAACTTATTTTTCCAAAAACTGTATGAGTTTGGAGGAGACTTAACTCCAGAGGAAGTGCAGTCTTGTGGCTCTGTGGGACCCTGAGCAGAGAGAGCAGTTTCCAAGGATCAAGATGGAATCTCTGGGGGACTATTATTCTGCTTACCACATTACTGAAAGAGAAAATAAGCATACAACTAAGTAAAATATTTATGACTCAAATACCACAGGCTCACCTCAGAAAATACAGTTTCAGATCTTTTTGGCTCACTTCACACTGTACTTCATATTCCAAAATGAAATCTTTCTTTTCATTTTCAGCAATTTGAACTTTTCTCAGTTTCATAAAACTTTTTTAAAAACTGGCTTTCAACAAAGACCACCCCCACAAGTGACATCTGGCTAGGCACCTCCTTAGGTAGTCACAGAGAGAGGGCCTAGCCTGGCTGAGTAACAGGTATGAGATTTTCTTCGAGGGACAAAGTCTGCCAAGTCTGATTCATGGGTACTTGTCAGTGAAATAAGAACAAGCATATAGTGTGATTATTTCTTCTTAAAACACAGACAAGAGATTCTATAAGTTAATGTCTTTAGGTTAGAAAATTTTCTTACGTTCATATAAGAGTGAGGGTTACAATGAAGGCAACATACAGGGTTTAGATTTGACTGCAGTTGTGTTATATTAGTGAATTAGTCAAAAGAACCAGTAATAAAGAGCATATCATTGCCATCTCATCTGCTGAGAGGCACAAGTTTTAAAATGCACAAAGATTTAGTGATACATCAAAAAGTAAGATGAAGTACTCTTCCATTTCAGCACTACCCTCTCCTCCCCAAATATTACCTCCTTCACCCCTAAATATACTGGAACAGACACAAACAGATATCAGGTTCACAGTTAATTGGGTAATACACATACAAACCCAGTCTGCCCCAGGTCTTCTCTGTCACCTCATAAGATGTATCTCTTTCACACATAAGACTTGGTGACAATGTGCGGATGGGCAAAAGTGAGTGATGTTATTTTAACCAAGCAGTGCTCATGCTAATGTTGAATGTCAACACATCAGCAATATCTTCTTGACTGTTGTGAATAAAATATTTAATTCATAGCATAATGAGACAATGGGGCCTTTTCTGGCAGCTCAGCAATAAAAGAATCCGCCTGAAATACAGGAGATGTGGGTTCGATCCCTGGGTTGGGAAGATCCCCTGGGGAAGGGAACGGCTACCCACTCCAGTAAGTGTCCTGGGAAATCTCATGGATAGAGGAGCCTGGTGGGCTACTGTCCATTGGGGTTGCAAAAGAGCTGGATACGACCTAGTGACTAAACAACAACGAAATGAATTTACCTGAACATCGTAAAATGCAAATAAAGTGGTGACGGTAGATGAGGTAATTAACCTGAAGAGGCTAAATGTTCATGATGTGAAATCAGACAGTAAGAGGTTATATTCTGATTGTATCATACACTCAACATCAATGTGATCTTCACTTATCTGAGCTTCTGTCCAAACACCATGGAGGATAAGTGCAACTCATTCACTCATTCATTCAGATAATATCTATTGAGTGGCAACTTTGAGTGATGCACTATTCTAAGTACTGTGGATGTACCAATGAATAAATCAGACAAACATCCTTGCTCTCTCTATGGAGTCTACATTCTCACAGTTCCTCACAGAGTAACTACAAGGGCTGGATGAGATTCTTTGGCATATCTGGTAAAACATAAGCATTGTAAATAACTTTAATTAGCATGACTATACCAGTAATAAAATAGTTCAACAACTTGAAAAAGTGTACTTATTTGCATAATAAGTAGCATATTAAATGTATAAATGGGCAGTTTGGGAAAACTAGCAACACCATAATTTGTGTAATGAGTATGTGAAATTTCATGCTATCTTTAAATAAAAGAATGTATCTCTAAAAAGTCGTTTAAAGGAAAAGGATCATGCTTTTGAAAACAATTTTGGTACTATATATTTATTTTTAATAAATTGTACACATACAAACCCAGTCTGCCCCAGGTCTTCTCTGTCACCTCATAAGATGTATCTCTTTCACACATAAGACTTGGTGACAATGTGCGGATGGGCAAAAGTGAGTGATGTTATTTTAACCAAGCAGTGCTCATGCTAATGTTGAATGTCAACACATCAGCAATATCTTCTTGACTGTTGTGAATAAAATATTTAATTCATAGCATAATGAGACAATGGGGCCTTTTCTGGCAGCTCAGCAATAAAAGAATCCGCCTGAAATACAGGAGATGTGGGTTCGATCCCTGGGTTGGGAAGATCCCCTGGGGAAGGGAACGGCTACCCACTCCAGTAAGTGTCCTGGGAAATCTCATGGATAGAGGAGCCTGGTGGGCTACTGTCCATTGGGGTTGCAAAAGAGCTGGATACGACCTAGTGACTAAACAACAACGAAATGAATTTACCTGAACATCGTAAAATGCAAATAAAGTGGTGACGGTAGATGAGGTAATTAACCTGAAGAGGCTAAATGTTCATGATGTGAAATCAGACAGTAAGAGGTTATATTCTGATTGTATCATACACTCAACATCAATGTGATCTTCACTTATCTGAGCTTCTGTCCAAACACCATGGAGGATAAGTGCAACTCATTCACTCATTCATTCAGATAATATCTATTGAGTGGCAACTTTGAGTGATGCACTATTCTAAGTACTGTGGATGTACCAATGAATAAATCAGACAAACATCCTTGCTCTCTCTATGGAGTCTACATTCTCACAGTTCCTCACAGAGTAACTACAAGGGCTGGATGAGATTCTTTGGCATATCTGGTAAAACATAAGCATTGTAAATAACTTTAATTAGCATGACTATACCAGTAATAAAATAGTTCAACAACTTGAAAAAGTGTACTTATTTGCATAATAAGTAGCATATTAAATGTATAAATGGGCAGTTTGGGAAAACTAGCAACACCATAATTTGTGTAATGAGTATGTGAAATTTCATGCTATCTTTAAATAAAAGAATGTATCTCTAAAAAGTCGTTTAAAGGAAAAGGATCATGCTTTTGAAAACAATTTTGGTACTATATATTTATTTTTAATAAATTGTCTTTTTAAAGCAAAATTTAAATGAGAATATTTGACTCTGGAGTAATAATCACCATCTGGGCTCTCTTGCATATTTTCCTCTTCACATATTGCTTTTGCTACTCTTATACATGATCAAGCAGTCATCATACCATGATTTATTATTTTTCTCCTTAATTCAGTCATCATTCTACCCTGTTCTATCAGGATTCCCTGCTGTGACAATCCCTGTAGAATCCTTGGTTAACTAACTCTTAGAAGTTTCCAGATTCTGCTTTGGAAAATAGTGAACCACAGTGTTATTAAAAACCAGTGACTTATAAAAGGATTTTTTCCTTATTCCTAAGCAAAGGGGAAGTCTAGCCATTATCCTTAGGGTGACTGACACACACAGCTTCCAACTGGCAGTAGTCTTTTCTGAAGTCAAATGCACTGCTCCAGCTATCAAATTTTACATCTTGAGTATTTTCAGTTTAGTGAGTTCTTTAAAAATTAAAATACCTAGCTCTGCAGTTCATTAAGCATGACTTTCCAAGAGATACGACTGTCAGAACTGGTTAGTTACTATGAAGATAGTGATCCTGTAATGCTGCAAGGCAAACAGACTAAGGCTTTAGTCACATATGTGGCACATACTTCAAAACTCCACATTTACAAAGGACTTACTGGAGCCAACAACTTAGTAATCAGCCAGTTAAACAGAAGTTAGTAAGAAGCATAAAACAGTACATACTATATAAGAATTCTGGCAGAGTACCACATGTATTGACCATACATTTAAAAAAATCATAAAGGCATTATCCTAAACCTCTAACATCCATTCACAAGAATGCTCTCTTCCATCAGAAACCACATGTCATTCTGATTCATATTTAGTGCTAAAAATGTAAGTTTGACAAAATGTGTCTGAACTTGATCCAGATAGTTAAGTATTTTCATAACTTCAGAGGCAAAAGGAAAACAGGCAACAATCTCTTCACTGTACATTGTAGTCAACTTTGAACAAATAGCCTGGATGTAAGCAGTAGGTGGCAAAGGTAAAACAGAAATGTTAAACCTAGGAGAATACTTGCCAACTGTTTAATAGGCCTTCCTAAATATTAAAAAAAAGAGGGATAGAGAGAGTAAGGAATGTAAAAATACCCATCACACTGACACTAAAAATTAAAATTAAAATCCAAAAAACCCCTGAATTCTACAAAATATTATGACTATGAGATTTAAAAAATACACTTTTTAAACCTGTGTTCCTTATTAGGGGGTGTAGTAGCAGGAATTAATTGGAAAATAATTTAGTAAACTTGGTTTTTAGTTTCAGTTTTAATAGATAACAGACAGACTTTTTTTTTTTGCCTCTAAGTCATCATTCATTTATTTTCATCCATCTTTTTAAATTCTTTTTGGCATGTGTGGGCATCCCATTGCAGTAGCCTCTCTCGCTGCATAGCACTGGCTCTGGGCACATGTGCTCCAGAGCACTGGCTCGTAATTGGACACACTGGTCCAACCGCTCTGCGGCCCATGAGACCTTCCCTGGCCAGGCATTGAACCAGTGCCCCATACACTGCAGGGTGGACTCTTTACCCGCTGGACCACCAGGGAAGCCCAGAAAGCCATTTTTTACTCGAGATTTAAGAAGATGTATTGATACAAAGCAACATTATAAATTTTGGCATTATACCTACATACTAGAAAATATCTTCTTTCGGAAGTCTTAATTTTTTCTAAAACTGTATAGCTGCCAGTAAATTACACAGTAAGTGAACTTTTTCTGTAAGAGGCCAAGTAACAAATACTCTAGGCTCCACGGGCTAAGCAGTCTCTATGGCAAGTACTCAACTCTGTGGTAGCACAAAAGCAGTCACAGACTAATGTAAATGAATGAATGTGGCTGTGTTCTAATAAAACTTTATTTGGGGCACTGAAATCTAAAAATCTTACCATGTTCACTGCTCATATAATATTCTTCTTGCTACTTTCTTCCATTACTTTACATTAAAAAATGTAAACCGTTCTTAGCTTACAGACCATATTTGCAGTGGGCCAGGGGCTAAGTCTGGCCCATGGTATAGTTTGCTGTTCCCTAGACAAGACACTGATAATGCAAAGTAAGAAATAAAAGATGACAGGACTAAACTTGCTTTTCTCTCTCACCCTCTCCCTCCCTCACTTCCTTCTTTCCATTTATTTACTTATATATGTACATATGTATATATGTATGTATGTGTTTGTTTATTTTGGCAGCTCACAGTACACAAAATACAACGAGGCAGTCCTAGAAGAGTGGAAGACCAGAATATCAGCCTCTCAGCCTCAGCCAGAGTCTACACTGGAATGGACTAACTATAACAGTTACTGGGCATTGAGCCCACACAACTACCATGGAGATTCTCTGAACCACAATCCATTCATATTATTTAAAGTGGATGCAGTTACAAGATATCCTATTTGCAATCCAATGACCTGTCACATCAGTCTTTCCTTGGGGACTTTTTTTGACAACCCGTATCTTCATCAAATTCCCTTTAATTCTCCATGTAGGTCCAGAGAAAAGGGAGCCATGAGAGAAACTTGCTTCATTGTGGTAATAACTGAAGCATCATTATTTATAACAACTAAAGGTCTGGTTGGCACTTGGGGATTTGACAACACCAAAGACATATTATATCCTTCCTAAGACATTTAGATACAGAAAGCTAAGAATTGCTATGAACAGAAAACTGTTGATTCTCCCAATTTCTATTTCAGAAAAGGCTATTTTATTCATTTTCAGTAGCAAAACACAGAGAGATTTCTTTTGAAGAAATTTCACCAGAAATTCAAGATCTACTCAGGCAGAGAATATTCCACAACAATATACTACTTGTTAGAGTTTCAGGCAAGTTGAAATCACTTTTAAAAAAATTATAATGTGACTTGATATAACCATGAGGGTAAGGTAGAATGGTTAAGTGAGCTACCATCTAGTCAGAAAGATTCTGTTGTCAGAGGCATTTCATAGCATGCATTTTCCTAATAGAATATAATCTTCAAGAGACTTACATGGGTTTGTAAGCAGTCATCAGTGAAGTTTCCCATTATGACTAAAACATATGCCTAAATAATCTTTTTGAAAATGACACGTGATTAAATGCCAATATAAAAAGTCTATGGAAAGGTGTTAGACACTTATGTCGTAAGAAAAGCCAAAGAACTTGTGCGAAAGCATGTTTCCTACTGCTTTCTATCTAAATAAACATTGTTGGACAATTTATTAAAGAGTAGAAAATTCCATCCATGAAACCTATATAGACTTTCACGAAAAAAAGAACCTGAATGTGACATCAGAGTACACCTTTAAAAAACAGAAATACTAACACCAGGAGACATCTGCATCTCCATGTTCACTGAGGCATTATTCACAATAGACACAATGAGGAAACCACCTAAGTGTCTGTTTACAGACATGTCATTTATACATCATAGTATCAATAGTGTATATGCCTCTATCTCAATTTCCCAACTCCTCTGAGAGGACTCTCCTTGATGCACTGTGGTGAATGGGAAAGAAATCCAAAGAGGAGGAGACATATGTGTACATATGGCTGATTCATTTTGCTATACAGCAGAACAAACACAATACTATAAAATAAAGCAATGATACTTCTATTAAAATTAATTTTTTTAAAAAGTAAAAACAAGTGTGGTTTAAAACACAATGAAACACTGCTCTGTTGTAAAAAGAATGAAATCTTGCCATTTGTGACAACGTGGATGGAAGTTGATGGCATTATGCAAAGTGAAAAAAGTCATAGAGAGATAAGTATCATATCCTCTCCTTTATATGTGCAACATATAAAAGCAAAACCAATATGAAAAGCTGCATTCACTTCCAGAGGTAGAGAGAGGGAGAATTAAATGAAGGCTATCAAAAGGTACTAACTTCCAGTTGTAAGAATGGTAAGTATTTGGGATATCACGTACATCTGCAAAGTTACAGGATGCACTGCAGTTATAGTGCTGTACGATACCTATGAAAGTTGTTAAGAGAATAAATCCCAAGAGTTCTCATGAGAAGGAAAAATGTATTTTTACTTTCTTTTTATTGTATCTATCTGATGAATAATTTAACTTATTTGCAATGATAACTTCATAATATATGTAAGTCAAACCATTATCTGTGTACCTCAAATTTATACAGTGATGTATATTAATTATATCTCAATAGACTGGGCCCATTTTCCTATTTTTAAAACTTTCTATCTAAATTAGAACATTGTGCGATGGAAGCATGTTTCCTACTGCTTTCTATCTAAATAAACATTGTTGGACAATTTATTAAAGAGTAGAAAATTCCATCCATGAAACCTATATAGACTTTCACGAAAAAAAGAACCTGAATGTGACATCAGAGTACACCTTTAAAAAACAGAAATACTAACACCAGGAGACATCTGCATCTCCATGTTCACTGAGGCATTATTCACAATAGACACAATGAGGAAACCACCTAAGTGTCTGTTTACAGACATGTCATTTATACATCATAGTATCAATAGTGTATATGCCTCTATCTCAATTTCCCAACTCCTCTGAGAGGACTCTCCTTGATGCACTGTGGTGAATGGGAAAGAAATCCAAAGAGGAGGAGACATATGTGTACATATGGCTGATTCATTTTGCTATACAGCAGAACAAACACAATACTATAAAATAAAGCAATGATACTTCTTTTAAAAATTTAAATTTTTTTAAAAAAGTAAAAACAAGTGTGGTTTAAAACACAATGAAACACTGCTCTGTTGTAAAAAGAATGAAATCTTGCCATTTGTGACAACGTGGATGGAAGTTGATGGCATTATGCAAAGTGAAAAAAGTCATAGAGAGATAAGTATCATATCCTCTCCTTTATATGTGCAACATATAAAAGCAAAACCAATATGAAAAGCTGCATTCACTTCCAGAGGTAGAGAGAGGGAGAATTAAATGAAGGCTATCAAAAGGTACTAACTTCCAGTTGTAAGAATGGTAAGTATTTGGGATATCACGTACATCTGCAAAGTTACAGGATGCACTGCAGTTATAGTGCTGTACGATACCTATGAAAGTTGTTAAGAGAATAAATCCCAAGAGTTCTCATGAGAAGGAAAAATGTATTTTTACTTTCTTTTTATTGTATCTATCTGATGAATAATTTAACTTATTTGCAATGATAACTTCATAATATATGTAAGTCAAACCATTATCTGTGTACCTCAAATTTATACAGTGATGTATATTAATTATATCTCAATAAAACTGGGAAAAAGAGTGCACCTTTAAGAGTCACTTGAAAAGGAAAATAAGAAAACAGTCATTTTTCTTTTGGAGTACTACCTTATTTTACCAGGAACTGGTAAAGGTGCTTCATGTGTATTAATATTAGACCATTGGTTCCTCACAATAACCCTATAATTTATTTGAATTCCTTATAGATGTACAAACTGAAGCACAGAGACATTTAACACCTGAGAGTCAGAAGCAAACACTGGAGTTTTACTGATTTCAATACCGTGCCCTCAGCAACCATGCTTTTTCACTACACATTACGAATAGTTTGAGCAAAGATACTTACCTGTTCCAAGAAACAGGACATTGTATGTACCATCCGCAGCATTCACTCGATCCACAGCTATTTTTGTATACTTATAGTCAGTACCTATGCGAACAATCAAAGGCCTTCTATGTACCGGGTAGATGGCATTGTACATGAGAGGGTGGTTCCGAATAAAAGTGACAACATCATCTGGGAACTCCTTGGTGGTTCGCATATTGGGTGTAAATGCTCCTCCTGGGCACTAAAAACATTTTTAAAAGGACTAAATTAATACAACTGTAACTTCATTTAAATAAAAATCGAGAAGAATAAATAAATAAAAATTGAGAGACCTCTATTTCTCATAATACTTAGAAGCTCAAGTTGTTATAAGTGTATTTTCTACCTATTGAGGAGAAAACAACATGACTATACATAGTACTCTCTGGAAAATAAACATACACTGTCTGTAATTTTATCATTCAAATAGGCTAAGTCCACTTATCCTGTCCTTTTTGTTTTCAGAGTCAAGCTGAGGCTATTTAGTACATGATAGCTTCTCACCTTTCTCATTCATCACTTTCATATTTCTTATCCGGTGCCAGATTAAATTGCTAGAAAAAAAAAATTCTTGTGGACATAATGTAATCGCTGCAACTGGCTAAAATCAGTTAGATCATCATTATCAAATTCAATGAGAACTCTAACACACAACTTTCATTCTATCTGATTCCCGCCTCCTCAAAGAGGGCTCTCTGAAGTTGGGGCTTAGATTGGAAATGGTCAACTAGACCTCATAACTTCCCCCTGGAAAACACTCCAGTAACTTCCACTACTCTTGGAATAAAATCCCAACAGCTAAGACTGGCTATAAGCTCCTGAGTGTCTGGCCTGCATCTGTATCTACCATTGCCAGAGTCCTTGCTGTCCCTGAGCCTCGAGCCAACTCCCCTCCTCCCCAGGACCTTGGCACTCACTGTTCTCTGCCTGGATTACTCTGCTCCAGACAATTCCACAGTTTTCTGTTACCTCATTCAGTCCTCAGTTCAGAAGTTAGTTCCTTAAAGGTGATGACATATAAATACTGAGCCCTATCATCATTTCTATGCTCTGTCTTAGCTTGCTTTATTTTTCTTCGCAGCTCTATTTATATGAATGTAATGTATTTGTTGCCTTTATCTTTACTGTATGTTTCTTCCTCTAGAAAGTAAGCTGTGAATTAGTTTTAAGTAGGTATATTCTGCTCATGATTCCACCCTCAGACCTATAACAAAGCTGACAAATATTAAATATTTGACATAGCAGCTGGATGACTGGATTACTCTATTATATTTAGCATCCAATTCTGGTGTAGGGGTTGTACGAAACAGGGGCCTCAATTCTGGTGAGGAGGCAAAAGATTCAGAGCATTGACTATGAAGAGGCAGAGAGAAAGCAATAATGAAATAATAAAAAAGAAGACTGCTGGACAGTTTTACCAGCTCTGGCAAGGCAGCAAGACAAGAACTTCTGAGAAGAGGATTCCATTTACAGGGCACCTGAGGACAAGCTCGAGAGCAGGCTGGGAGGTGCTAAAGCTTGAAACTTATACACACTCATAGGAGCTGAGTGCTAAGTTATACAAGCAACATATCATCTTTTTAACACATAAAAAACATTATTGGTCTAACCCTATCAAACCCTGTCTGAATCTCTCCTTTCAGAAACAAAAATACTTGGTCATATTTTTTTAAAACAAAAGCACAACTGTTTCAGTTTTCATTAATCCTCTTTAGAGAGGTACAAATAGAAAGGAAAGCAAGAAATCAAGCTCCTGATCAACAGCAGTGGGTATAGCATCTGTGGTGAACAGCAAGATGTGATGCAGACAGTAATAAATGGAAAACTATACCTTATTCAAAAGTGACAGGTACACTTATTTCTAGTTGACTGCTGTGCAGGAGTATAAACCCAGTGTGGTCAGATCTCAACAGAAAAATAGAAATGTGGAATTATTATGTGAAATCTGACAAAACCTTGTGTTGGTTAAGTGAAAAAAAAAAAAGAACAACTTTAGGGACCAAACAAAACATGGCAGCTTCTGGGTCAATTCCATGCAATGGCTACCCTACAACGTCAGAGCTTCTGGGCCAAGACTGCCAGGCAGTCCGACATTTGAAAATGAGTCTCCACAAACTAAGGATGTGCTCATTTGAATTGTATTACCCTGAATGCAATTTTTAGACTAACTTTGATCAGTTAATGTTACTAAAACATTTTAAGGGACCAGTAAATACAGTTCTCTTTTTGTAGAAAGGCACAGGGAGCAATTAAATTACTTCACTAAAGAGAAAGAATGTAACAAGTAATAAGATGAAGCTTCTCATTCATTACCCCATTAACTAGACTTTCGTGTAGGGTTCATTTTTTTTTTTTAGGAAAAGGTATTATATTTAAATATGTATGTTCATAAATTGCCTAAAATAAAAGACTAAATGAGGACAAAGAATTCCATGCGAGGGTATTCTAAACTGATGAATATGTTCCATACTTCTGAAAAGCATAGCGTTATGGGTGTTTTCCATCCTCCTTTCTCACACAAAGTGGAAAAAAGGAAATGCATTGCTCAGTGAATGAACACATGGAAAGCACAAAGGCATGGGCAATTTAAACAGTTCCAGCCTTTCATAAAATACCACTTAAAGGATGGTTTGCTAAGCTGTCTCCCTAAATATTTGCAAGTATTGTTTTTGTAAGTTTCAAGATTATCCAAAGTTCACATATATTATTAGGCCATTTCTATAATTTCCAGCTAGCAATTACTTTCATAGGCTTATTAAATTATACATGTCTAGTTTCTGGGTTTTACTTAATAGTAACTGAAATTTAGGTTAAAATTATGTTTCAGTTGCTCACAACCATAGTTTTATTAAATGTCATTGCGTTTCTCAGGCTGACAGAAATGGGGATGCAGACAGTAATAAATGGAAAACTATACCTTATTCAAAAGTGACAGGTACACTTATTTCTAGTTGACTGCTGTGCAGGAGTATAAACCCAGTGTGGTCAGATCTCAACAGAAAAATAGAAATGTGGAATTATTATGTGAAATCTGACAAAACCTTGTGTTGGTTAAGTGAAAAAAAAGAACAACTTTAGGGACCAAACAAAACATGGCAGCTTCTGGGTCAATTCCATGCAATGGCTACCCTACAACGTCAGAGCTTCTGGGCCAAGACTGCCAGGCAGTCCGACATTTGAAAATGAGTCTCCACAAACTAAGGATGTGCTCATTTGAATTGTATTACCCTGAATGCAATTTTTAGACTAACTTTGATCAGTTAATGTTACTAAAACATTTTAAGGGACCAGTAAATACAGTTCTCTTTTTGTAGAAAGGCACAGGGAGCAATTAAATTACTTCACTAAAGAGAAAGAATGTAACAAGTAATAAGATGAAGCTTCTCATTCATTACCCCATTAACTAGACTTTCGTGTAGGGTTCATTTTTTTTTTTTAGGAAAAGGTATTATATTTAAATATGTATGTTCATAAATTGCCTAAAATAAAAGACTAAATGAGGACAAAGAATTCCATGCGAGGGTATTCTAAACTGATGAATATGTTCCATACTTCTGAAAAGCATAGCGTTATGGGTGTTTTCCATCCTCCTTTCTCACACAAAGTGGAAAAAAGGAAATGCATTGCTCAGTGAATGAACACATGGAAAGCACAAAGGCATGGGCAATTTAAACAGTTCCAGCCTTTCATAAAATACCACTTAAAGGATGGTTTGCTAAGCTGTCTCCCTAAATATTTGCAAGTATTGTTTTTGTAAGTTTCAAGATTATCCAAAGTTCACATATATTATTAGGCCATTTCTATAATTTCCAGCTAGCAATTACTTTCATAGGCTTATTAAATTATACATGTCTAGTTTCTGGGTTTTACTTAATAGTAACTGAAATTTAGGTTAAAATTATGTTTCAGTTGCTCACAACCATAGTTATTAAATGTCATGCGTGCTCAGCTGCTCAGTCGTGTCTGACTCTTTGTGACCCTGCATGAATTGTATCCTGCCAGGCTCCTCTGTCCATGGGATTTTTCCAGGCAATATAACTGGAACAGGTTGCGATTTCTTCCTCCAGGGGAACTTCCTGACCCAGGGATCGAACCTGCATCTCCATCTCCTGGCTATTCTGCATTGGCAGGCAAATTCTCTACTACTGAGGCACCTGGGAAGCCCAGTTACTAAATAAGTAACCCAAATAAATCAACTCAAATCAATCATTTTATATTCATTCAAATGTTCTCCATTTAGGACTTTATATTATATTCACTATAAACTTTTTACTTAGAAACAAGTGTCTCCTAGTAAATGTTCATTTTCAAAATTACAGAAGAATTTCTCTTAATGGAAAAATTAACTTTTTCCATTGATTCATAGCCTAAATCTTGCAGAGAAGACAAAGAATGAGTCACAATGATGGTGACAAGAACAAGAATTGATTACCCTTTGCAGACTATCTAGACCTGAGTCTGCTCATCATAAAACTGTCAAGTATAAATAAGATGCAATCAACATATCCCTCACCTTGTGATATATGAAAGCATGTGTACTGAAAATTCAAGATAATATAATACCCATGTGCTACCATAAAATAAAGTCTTTGTCCATTATTTGGGTTGTTGTCTCATTCTTAAGAAGGATAATTTTGCTCTACAAATAGTCATTAAGTCATTTTGGTTAAACGTCCCCTTTAAATGTTTGTTTCCCTCTAGTTCTACCTTTCTGTTTATCAAGCAGCAGTAAGCACTCCTTTTTTATGTAAAGACATTTTAACTGTGCAGATTACTAAAGTGCTTAGTGAAATGCTAGGAACAATGAGAATGCCCTGTATTATTAGGAAGTATCTCTAATTTCCTTCTTATTCTTGGGTGTCCTTGAGCATCTGCTCCTAAGCTTCCCAAAATTTTATTCCAAAGTTCACATATATTATTAGGCCATTTCTATAATTTCCAGCTAGCAATTACTTTCATAGGCTTATTAAATTATACATGTCTAGTTTCTGGGTTTTACTTAATAGTAACTGAAATTTAGGTTAAAATTATGTTTCAGTTGCTCACAACCATAGTTATTAAATGTCATGCGTGCTCAGCTGCTCAGTCGTGTCTGACTCTTTGTGACCCTGCATGAATTGTATCCTGCCAGGCTCCTCTGTCCATGGGATTTTTCCAGGCAATATAACTGGAACAGGTTGCGATTTCTTCCTCCAGGGGAACTTCCTGACCCAGGGATCGAACCTGCATCTCCATCTCCTGGCTATTCTGCATTGGCAGGCAAATTCTCTACTACTGAGGCACCTGGGAAGCCCAGTTACTAAATAAGTAACCCAAATAAATCAACTCAAATCAATCATTTTATATTCATTCAAATGTTCTCCATTTAGGACTTTATATTATATTCACTATAAACTTTTTACTTAGAAACAAGTGTCTCCTAGTAAATGTTCATTTTCAAAATTACAGAAGAATTTCTCTTAATGGAAAAATTAACTTTTTCCATTGATTCATAGCCTAAATCTTGCAGAGAAGACAAAGAATGAGTCACAATGATGGTGACAAGAACAAGAATTGATTACCCTTTGCAGACTATCTAGACCTGAGTCTGCTCATCATAAAACTGTCAAGTATAAATAAGATGCAATCAACATATCCCTCACCTTGTGATATATGAAAGCATGTGTACTGAAAATTCAAGATAATATAATACCCATGTGCTACCATAAAATAAAGTCTTTGTCCATTATTTGGGTTGTTGTCTCATTCTTAAGAAGGATAATTTTGCTCTACAAATAGTCATTAAGTCATTTTGGTTAAACGTCCCCTTTAAATGTTTGTTTCCCTCTAGTTCTACCTTTCTGTTTATCAAGCAGCAGTAAGCACTCCTTTTTTATGTAAAGACATTTTAACTGTGCAGATTACTAAAGTGCTTAGTGAAATGCTAGGAACAATGAGAATGCCCTGTATTATTAGGAAGTATCTCTAATTTCCTTCTTATTCTTGGGTGTCCTTGAGCATCTGCTCCTAATTCATTCGTCTATTTATACTAGCTTTCAACAATAATATATTCACATATTAATTCAGATGTCAATGTTTTGGACAGCTTTTTATTCAAAATGCATTTTGAAGTGCTCAGAAGGGGATTTAAGGATAGGGAACGATCACTGTCTTCTAGATGCAAGTGCTCTAGAAAGGAAGATGGATATATTCAAAATAAAATAACAGTTGAGACACCATTATAATTCAAGATAAATATAAAATAAAAACAGAGTTTGGCTCACAATCAGTAAAAGCCAGTATTTTTTAAATGAATTTAGGATAGTAGAGAACTTAAGGTTGTCAGAGTTGGTGAAGAGACTTAGAGATTTTAAAAAACGTAGTTTGGAATGTTCGGGCAACTATAATGCCTGGGGCAATCCTAAATCCAGGAGCACAAAGAGAAGAGGAGAGGTAGAAGTTGAGGCTAAAGACAGATGACAGAAAACAAAGGTAAACTAACCACAGAAAGAGTAACTGGCCTGTTCAAAAGGAGCTTGCCCTAACACTTGAAGGATGAGTGGTATATGGATAAATAAATTATACGCTAGAATCTGGGCTAGTTTCTAGCACTGGTCTTTGAAACTTGTGTTCTGAGAGAAATTGTTCTTCTGTTTAAACTTTGGTAATCTAGGCCTTTATTTAAAGCCTGAAGAATTACATAGCTGAAGACTTGTGTTTATGCATCAGCTGGCCCACATCTTTCTTTCTTTTTTAATTTCTTACTCCATATTCATCTTTCTTGTATTTATCCTCCATGATTTAAAAGAGTCCTTTGCTCCAGTTCTATGTCCCATTCAGAGCTTCCAGGGTTCTCTTATTAATTTCTATCTTTGCCTTGTAATATATGCCTGAAACATCCCTCTTTTTTTTTTATTTAACTTTTGGGGGGTCGGGTGGGGAGGGAGGGGGACGGGCGGGCCACTTCTATTGGTCTTTCATTTCTCTATTTTCATCCGTCTTTGTTCTTTGGCTCCTGTGGGCCTCCCATCACGGTGGCCTCTGTCGTTGCAGAGCACCGGCTCTGGGCGCATGCGCTCCGGAGCTCCTGCTCGGTAATTGGACACATTCGTCCAGCCGCTCCGCGGCATGTGGGATCTTCCCAGGCCAGGGATCGAACCCGGTGCCCCTTGCACTGCAAGGTGGTGTCCTTACCCACTGGACCACCAGGGGAAGCCCCATCCCTCTTTACTTACCCAAATTATCCACATCAACTACCCTTCGAAGCCAGCTCAGTCTCATACATTGTTACATGACTTTCCAAACTAGGCTGTCCTATGACAACCTCTTTTGTCTCTAGATTTCAATAATATTTATCTTCTTTATTCACATGCCTTGAATAATTACATGAAAAATATGTGATTAACTTTTCACGTCTATATGCCTGTGTTCAATTTTATTATAAACTATGCTAATAGAGTCTTAAAACGTCTATGAGGAGTTGAAATGCTTCTAATGTAAGAACAACCAGAAGATGCATGCAATTGACAAAAGTGCCAGCCACAAAGCTTCTTGCTATCTTCCCGTAGCTATGTGGATCAGGAATTTTCTGTGTTCTTTTGGTACACCAGGTTGTAGACCTATGATTGAAGCAGTGACTGAAGCAGATGGTTCTGGTCCACTTATAAACAGATGTTAAAACTGAACACTTTGGTGAGGTTCCACTTTAACAGTACAGTGTAAGCAAACACAGTCTTCTACAGAAGCTTATACACTTTGCATCAGAATAAGTTATATGTTGGCTCAGTCACAGAGAGGATCTGCAGTCTTTAGCTGCCCTTTAAAACATACCAAAGGTGTCTTATATTACTTATGGAAAAACACTTATGACACAATTGGCAGGCTCCTCCTTCGCTTTACCTACTGACTTGGGCTTGCTGGTTGGGACAGTTTGCTAACACAGCTATCAATCCCGCTTTACCTGAAGCACCTACAAGGGAACATTGGAATGAGGGTGTAGGATTTCTGCTAGTGTCATTTCTTTCAGAATCTTGCCACACATGTATGAGACTGACCCGGCAGCTGCACTACTGTATAGGGAAATAAAGTATGATAATCATAGTTAATCCTACATTGGGAGACTTCAGAGGCAACATTCTTAACCCTAGAGAAAAAAGAATGTTTAGGGTCACTTGGCTTGAACTTTCTGGACACACAAATGTAATATAAAAACTTAGAAGCCTAGGAGAGAGACAGATGCTGGCCACTCTGAGAGAGCTTACTTCATGGTGTTTTGCTCAGTAAAGGGTGGAGGGACTGAATCTTCAGGGAGTTATGCTTCCAGAAGTCACTCCTCCACCCAGCCGCTTTTATTCCCTAAGTATCACTCATTTGACAATTGCTTTTTTTAATTTAAAGGAGCTGCTGTGATCTCAACACCAGATGTAAGCAACCACATTATTGAAATATGTTTCGAATACTGACAACTCACTCCCTTTTTTCACGGTGTCTGCTCCAGATGTGTGTCACTGAACCCTGGCTTATTTCACACTGCTTTGGAACAGGGGGAAAATGTTTATGCTTAGGAGCTCAGAAATAATGAAAAGTGGGATGGTTAGCAGAATTTTCTAATTTAGCATTGGTTTATTTTGCTTTACTAAAAAGGATTTATCTATTCTCACATTTTGTGTAGGATAATTGTTATCTGATGTGAATGTTTTTCTCACTGTGATTCTCAGAGTCCTTTTGAGCTGCCATTGGGTGAAATATCTTATGAGGCACCGTGGGACCAAGGAGCATGCTTTTCTTCAGGCGAATAAAACCCTGATTAGTAACATCTGTCAATTTCCATGGTGAAGTAGTCCCACCATGACTGATTTCAAGTTGCTACTGTGATGTCCTCAGTGGAGATGAGGTGAACAGAATCTCTTCTTACCAGCCAGGTACAAGCTGACCCTAGCACTCAGTGAGGCTCTGAGGCCTCAAACCCTTATTCACTTAGCATGGCTCTCTTTCATCCATATCTGAGAGATTTCTTTTAGGATTTATTTGGGGGAAAATGAAATTTTATTCAATTTACAAGTCAACTGCTTCTGTACTAATCCCACATATATTTTGTTCAAAGGGGTAAGTGATAAAAACAAATGCAATCACAAATACCTCTTAATTTTCTGATTTAAGATGGAGCAGTGACTGGTCAAATTCAAATAGCAAGTAATTCTCAAATATATGACATATCTTTGGATACATTATCAGTGAATCATTTGAAAATACATGAACTACATTCAATGAAATAATGCAAACCTGGAGTTATGATGGAATTTGAAAGTTATTCAACTATCCTTTTTTCTTTTTTATATAACCCCTGCATCTTATCTAGTACACTCCAATGTCCTAAGATGAATATGGCTATTGATCTCTTTTCCTTGTGTGATACCTAATAATCAAATGTTTCTTCCATCTTCTGCTGGGCTAGAAGCATCGAGGAGAGATCATTTAAAAGGAGATTGTAAATTCTATGGTTAAGACTTTGTTGCCAATCATCATTAATCATAGCTTTTTAAAACTCAGTACTTCCATGGATAAGTAGAAATTCTGATAATCTTTACAAGGTTAATTAAAAGTTAATAATACATGTCAGTGATTAATTTTGAGCTTCCTAGCCAGGGAATCAAACCTGAGTTCTTTTAATTTTGAATAAACATGTTCTTTAAAGGATCAGCACACTATTTTTCCTGTCCAAAAAGGGACAGCAGTATAGTTCAACATGATGAGAAAAACAAAGGAGTAAATAATACATTGCATATAAAATCTAATAATAATACAAAAACAAAGTGAATCAACAGTAACACAAAGGTGGAATATCTTGAAAGCATATGGAAAAAGGGATTTCATATTCAAATAAAAAGGAAAAATATTTTGTTCATGTAAATATTTTAATAACTATCCTTGATATTTTTAAATAAAATCATTCTTTACTTAGATCCAACCCATTTTATAAATATAACCTTATTCTATGAAATGCAAGAAAATAAAAGAATTATACTCTTTTTGATGGTCAATAAGTGTGCCGAAATACATTTTACAGAGACAGAAACTAATCAAAACTCGAGTCTTCAACACAGCATTATTATAATCCAAATTAAAAACAAATAGTAAGACTGCATCAGTTCCAAGTCATGTCTGACTCTTTGCAAGCCCATCACGGTGGTCCACCAGGCTTCTCCATGGAAATCTCCAGGGAAGAATACTGGAATGGGTAGCCATTCTGTTCCCCAGGGGATCTTCCCACCCTAGGCACTGAACTTAGGTTTCCTGCATTGTAGGCAGATTCTTTACCATCTGAGCCACCAAAGACTTCCCAGGTGGTGCAGTGTTAAAGAATCCATCTGCCAATGCAGGAAATGCAGATTTGATCCCTGGGTTGGGAAGACCCCCTGGAGTAGGAAATGGCAACCCACCTAAGTATTCTTGCAAGGAAAAGTCCATGGAAAGAGGACCCTGGCAGGCTACAATCCATATGGTTGTAGAGTTGGACAAGACAGAGCACACACACACACACACAGACACACACACACACACAGACACACACACACACACAGAGTAAGACTGTGATCATTGTCCTAGAAAAATTCAGTTCCAATCTGCCAGTGTACTGCCTGTAACTTGAGCTGGAAAAGGCAGTTTTCAATGCACCCCTGAATAGTACAATATTTCAAGACACAGTTAATTCACATACATTGAAACTTTTTAATTTATTTCAATTATAATCTCACTTTCATTGTAATTATTTATTCACAAATGCTATTTTGTTTCCTTGAGAAATATGCAATATATAATTTTTAATTAAATGTATTTCTAAAATCGAAATAACTCCACAGACTTATTACTAAACGAATTCTTGCATGATAATCATTTCATTAAAATAGATGAGATTTCTGTGTTTTTATTATATTTTTTATTTTTCTTTTCCCCATCATGCTTCTTTTTTTATTTATATTTATTTTCATCCATCTTTTTTTTTTATTCTTTGGCATGTGTGGACCTCCCATTGCAGTGGACTCTCACTGCAGAGCACTGGCATGTGCTCCAGAGCACTGGCTGGTAATTGGACACACTGGTCTGGTAGCTGTGCGGCAGATAGGATCTTTCCAGGCCTGAGATCAAACTGGTGCCCCCTGCACTGCAAGGTGGACTCTCCACTCCCTGGACCACCAGGGATGCCCCTAGATGAGATTTCTTAATATAAGGATTGTGAAAAGCAATTTGGATTCAGATTTGTAGACTGCCTCCAAAATGTTCTCACTTTGCAAAATAGGGTTTTTATGTCTGAAAAATTCAGAAAATATCTCTTCCCTATCTAATACATCTACAATTGTCTTAAAATATGAGATTTTATTACTAGTATCAATAGCACTTGGAAAAACTGTACAGAATTCTATAACATATATATTTGTAAAATCACAAATGTAAGAACCATACGGTAAAAATTATAATGAGTATGCCAGTAGGTCTATGTTTGTATTTAATATATATCAACATGATATTCATTTCTGACTGAGTTATATCTTTTTAAAATGTAAAATAACAAAGAAAGTTTCCTGTATACTCACAGTTCCAGGGCGAGGGTATGGAATTCTACCCTGGTAGGAAATCAGCTGATGATTGGGCCCTTCTTTGTGGGCAAAAGGCCCGTTAAACACAGTCTGTATATCAGAGAAATGATAAACACACACTGCTGATCCTTTAAAAACTGAGCTGAGAAGAGAAAACAGAAACATATTAATATCATTATTTCTTAAATTTAAATATGATTGTATGGCTTGATCACTTTGCTGTGCATTTGACACTCACAACATTGCTAGTCAACTATGCGTGCTCAGTCACTTCAGTGGTGTCTGACTCTTCGACCCCCTGGACTATAGCCCACGAGGCTCTTCTGTCTATGGGATTCTCCAGGCAAGAATTCTGAAGTGGATTACCATTTCCTCTCTCCAGGGAATCATTCCGATCCAATGATAGAACACATGTCTCCTTAGTATCTTGCATTACAGGTAGATTCTTTACTGGTGAGCCAATGGGAAAGCCCAATTGCAGTATAAAATAAAAAGTCAAAAATAAATAGATAATTTTATATACAATTTAAAGATAGGTGGAAAAATCAATGATAAGAAGTTGAATATTATGGTAGACACTGCAAAGTAAAAATACTTTTTAAATAAGCCACTTACATAGAGAACATTAAAACATTTAGTTCATCCATGAAGGTAGTAGACAAAAGCTGTAAAAAAGTGCTCAGTGCATCTAGTCAAAAAATATGGAACAAGTCAAAGAAATTTCCAAGCGGTAATCCACTTCAGTATTCTTGCCTAGAGAATCCCATAGACAGAAGAGCCTTGTGGGCTATAGTCCAGGGGGTCAAAGAATCAGACACAACTGAACTGATGATTTATTAAAATATATGATTTGACATCAAAGTCATTATTGATAATTTAACTCACAAAAATAATTAACTCACAAAAATAAATCTCATTCATAAGAGAACACTGTATCTCTTTGTCTTAAGGACATTTTAATGTTAGAGTGTTCTTATAATGTTTCCTTAAATGGTAGTTGGAGAAATTGTTGTAAACATTCCCTATTAGCCACAGAATAAAATGATAGGGATCAAAAAAGATTCATTAAATTACATTTAGTCAAAAAAAACCTCATAAAATTTATTTGGATCCTTACTAAAAATTATTTTCATTATTTATTCCATTGCATTGTTCCAATAATACCAGTCAGATTGACAGAGAACAATAGTTCTCTGACTCACATATTTTTCCTAAGCTAGATGCCTAATGGGAAACATATATGCCCATTGAAAGAACTAAGATATATTACTAATCATTAGCATTAATAGTCAGAAATGACAATTAAAATTTTCCCTGTTATAGTTTTTGGTGTCGGGAAAGACTGAAATTAGGTTAATAATTTTTTGATACAAATATTTTTTCTTAAGAATTTGGTTTCATTTTTGCTTTGTTCAATTCTTTGTGAGTTTAAGTCAAGACTACTTTCTCTGTTAAAACAGGCGTTAAGGGCTTCCATAGTGGTCCAGTGAGTAAGGACACAGCCTTGCAGTGCAAGGGGCGCCGGTTTGATCCCTGGCCTGGGAAGATCCCACGTGCCGGAGCGGCTGGACCGATGTGTCCAATTACCGAGCCGGAGCTCTGGCGCGCATGCGCCCAGAGCCGGTGCTCTGAGACGAGAGAGGCCACTGAGATGGGAGGCCCACACGGGCCAAGGAACAAAGACGGATGAAAACAGATAAATGAAAGACCAATAGAAGTGGCCTGCCGCGCCCCCTCCCTCCCCAACCAACACCCCCCCACCCAAAAAATTTTAAAAAACAGGAGTCAACTCAACCCGAAGGACATGTTTTTAGATAGCTTATTGAGTGAAGTAAATATGGTGTATAATTAATTTTACTTTGAATGGCCCACTAAAGTTTAAAATTATACCATTTTTCCTCCACTGGAGAAGAGCAGTAAAAGGCTTAGATTTTCACTTTGTAGATGATTGCCTAAAGGAAAGTACATTCTGAATTGGAGTGTACATCATAACTGGAGTATTGTTTTGAATGCTGAGTAACATTCCTGTTGTAAAATGAGTACACAAGAATATATACAGGAAAGGATGAGAATATGTTAGACTGTTTTAAAATCTGTGATAATTGAGATTGGGCATTCCTGGTAAATTAAAAAACAAAGCTATTTTCAAAAATATGAATAGTGTCACATGGAACATGAAAACTGATTCAGTGTGCTGATAGTCACAACTTTAGATTGCTCCTGAAACAAAAATTACAACAGAAATGCCAATAAATTCCATTGGCATCGTGATCTTTCAAATTATTTCCTTAAGACAATAAAACTTGTATACATTATTATTGCATTATACCTCATATTTTCCTTTCTTTGAGAAAAAAAGCATATAAGCATTACAAATACTTCATACAAAACTACTCTGAAAGTGTAAATTCAGCCTAAATATATTTAAAATTACTAAAATATATTTAGCAATTAAGTAAAATTACCTCCTAACTGATATGTAAAATTAAAGAGTTGAAAAGAATGTTTTTATAATAATAACTATTACCCAATAAAGTTTATTGTTTAACTCAAACAAGGGATTTGTTTAATAATTACCTTGATGTTGTAAAAATTCCATACACTAGTGTTGTCCTTGGGTTGTCCATTTCCAGCAGAAACACATCCTCTGTAAAATGGAAATATCCTTTTTGAAAGTTCCCAAACATTTAAAAAATTTACCCTAAGATAATAATTTCAACTATGAAAAATATTATTTAGAAAGATATTCTTGCAGCATCATTATAATTTGATAGCAACTCAATGATAAGTACATGGTAAAGTAAATGAAATGTTATAGAAACACTAAAAGAATTTCTGAGGACTGTAACCTTATGGAAACCATTCTTATGAAATAATATTAAGTAGAAGAGACACAATAGTATTTAATATGAACTAGAACCATGCAAACCTTTAAACTATACATCAGAATACAATAAGATGACCAGTGAGTGTTTCTGGTTAACAAAGCTACATTTTCTCTATTCTTGTTTTTTCCTAACTTTTCTAGAAACCTTTTAATAATAATATATTAATTTTAAATTTAAAAAGTATTAGAAATATCAGTTTCTTTTTAACCTAGGGTTAGAATTTAGAACACGGAAGAAAAGTTTTTCACAATGACTTATAAAGTAAGACATTTTGTATTTCAGTCAAAATTGCTACAAGTATATTTTAAAATATACTGAAACACAGGCAAAATTATAGATGATAAGGTATAGTGACACATGACAGAATCTGGGAGTAGTTTTCTGATAGGAAATTTCAGTAACAGCCAATGGTTATAAATACAAGAAAGATCTGGATTTAGTGACCTTTTGCGAATAAGATTCCAATCCAAAGAAAAGATGTAGTTTGGTTTTTCTTTTTTTTGGCCACTTCTATTGGTCTTCCATTTATTTCTATCTTTGTTCTTTGGCCTGTGTAGCCTTCCATCACAGTGGCCCCACTCGTTGCAGAGCACCGGCTCTGGGCATATGCACTCCAGAGCTCCGGCTTGGTAGTTGGACACATTGGTCCAGCCACTCCACGGCACGTGGGATCCTCCCAGGCCAGGGATCGAACTGGCGCCTGTTGCTCTGCAAGGTGGTATCTTTACCCATTGGACCACCAGGGAAGCACAGGTGTAGTTTTTATTCACAACAAATTTAGAACATCTTAAGCAATAAATCAATAACTGCTAGTCTTTCTATATGTGAACAAAGGCTGGTGAGTCTAGCTCTCCCTAAAAAATAGGAACAACTGAAACATTCGAAGTCAGTGAAACATAAATATACAATACTTGTAAAGAATTTCAGAGGAAATAGTGAGCGATGAGATTATAAAACAAAATTATAATTAGAACCTTTTTTTTCTAGAAAAGTTGAAGCAGAAACTTGTGTTTCTATGATCAACATAATGGCTTTTGAGGAGACCAAATGTCTATTTCAGTTGTTATAACTGCTAGGACCATATTTGGACATGAATTTGAGCAAGCTCTGGGAGACAGTGGAGGACAGAAGAGCCTGGTGTGTTGCAGTCCATGTGGTCGCAAAGAACTGAACAGGACTTAGCAACTGAACCACAATAAAATCATATTCTAATACATTTTTATTACTTACCTCGTCACCTGCTTCAATATTTGAGACTAATGAGCATCTTACATTTTAATGAATTAAAGCAAAAAGTCATTTCTAAACAGAGCTTCATAAACAGGATACTATGGTATGTACCGAGTTATTCTGGCTAAAAAGAGAATTGTTCCTCGGTAGAAAGGAATCAGATTGCCTTCCTTATTTGAACACATAACACTAGGTTACATATAACATTTGGAACATATAACACTTTCATGTCACACACGCTGAGAATAATTAGCTCCAGGGTCACTAAGAACTAAAACTGGAGGCCAAGTCTATTTCTACTCTGAAACTTTTCCATTTAACCTTTAATTTAGCTCATTCAATGTAGTAAAAATGTACAGCTATATTTTCAGACAAATGGATTTTGAACCAGAATATCAGAATTCAAAAATATATGAAATACACATTCATTTTTAAAAGCACAAACATATTATTACTTATGTATAAATTATACAAGTGCTTCTCTCTGTCTCTATGACATGTACACATACCCCAAACAAACTGATCTATATATCATGGTGGGAGTCAATGAACCGTATGTTTCGGCAGTGCACTTTGGGGCGAGACAGATTTAAAAAAATACTTCAGGAAATTCATGAATAGTATTCAGATCATTAATTCAAATTAACACTCATTTATGCTGAAAACACTCATGGAAAATACATCTTTTGAGAGCTTATTAAAATATGTACATTTCAGACTATCTTTCAAAATCATTTTTAAATCTCATATTTATGTACCTAATTCATCAAAGTGGGTTTCCGGCCCATCTTCATCAGTAACTGAGCACACCAGCCTGGCTTTTAAGAAGGTGGTCCATTTGTTGACAAGGCTACGCAGCCCACCAGTGTCATTCTGAAACCAATTTGAAAACATACTTAAATAAACATTTAAGTGTATTTAAAATTTAACTTGAATTCTTATTACTTGAGGATTTGTTACAATCTGAAGGATGGAAATGTTAACCAAATCTGCATATCAATAAAGAGGAATTCTTAAGTATAATTCTATAGTATTGCTTTTAAAAACAGACTTAGGAGCTTCCCTGGTGGTCCAGTGGGTAAGGACACCACCTTGCAGTGCAGGGGGCCCCAGTTCAATACCTGTCCTGGGAAGATCCCATGTGCTGAGGAACAGCAGGACCAATGTGTCCAACTACTGAGCCGGAACTCTGGAGCGCATGCACCCAGAGCCAGTGCTCTGAGATGAGAGAGGTCACTGTGATGGGAGGCCCATGCAGGCCAAGGAACAAAGATGGATGGAAATAGATAATTGAAAGATCAATAGAAGTACCTCCCCCAACCACCAAAAACAATAGACTTATTTTACTATTTTCACTTTAACTGAAAATGTATCAAAATGAATTTCATAAACACATATACTCCAAAGCTTTCTAAATATCTCATTGTCTTCAACATAAACATAAATTATTGTATACAGGGAATTTTGAAGATTCTACTGTAGGAGAGTCAGTTTATACTTAGGCCAAATAGTTCCTAGTAATTCTATTTTCTCTTCTTCATTTCTCTGCATTATGATTTAATCCTTAATATTTCTAATCAGATGTTTTACATGCATATTTCTCAGGTTAGGGAAGAGAAAATAGTATTTGGATCATTCACAAATGGTCTCTGAATGATAACATTTTTTTTTCTATACTCTCTGAAGCCTTTCACCTCAGCAGCTGGCTTTATCGCCTTGTTCTAAATGACCGAGAAGCAGAAGAGCTCCACAAGTAGTGGAATATTGTAACATTTTAAAATATACGACTTTAAACCCTAAGTGCTTTAAAAAATACTCGTGCACAAAAGATGCTAATCGTAACTAAATCAGGACAACCCTGTAACACTCTTATATGAGAAGACATCGTGAGATTTTTTGGATTGTGGACTTCCCAGCTACTTCAGTGGTAAAGAACTTGCCTACCGGTGCAGGAGATGAGGGTTTGATCCCTGAGTCAGGAAAATACCCTGGAAAAGGTAATGGCAATCTAGTCCAGCTACCCTGCCTGGGAAATTTCACAGACAGAGGAGCCTAGCAGGTTACAGTCCATGGAGTCACAAAAGATTTGGACATGACTTAGTGGCTACACAAGATGTATAATCAGTGTTGATAAACAATAACATTTTGATCACTGCATGTAATTAGAAATTTATTTTAATAAATTATTTCTTAATTTCACTATTGTAGACAGTTTCTCAATATTTGTCTTTTACTGATATTTTGCTGTATTCATAAGAATTATTCTATTGTTTTCAATAGTATACAATTTAGCAATGTGTTTTTAATACTAATGCATTAAATGGAAAAGCAAAAATTAATCAAAAATGTCTTATTTTTATAAAACTATGGCCAAACTGTTTCCTTGGATTCTGTTTTTACTGAAATAGTATGAAAAAAACATGAAATGTTTCCTTTTAATATTTTATTAATTGTTAATAGTAGATAATAAAACTAGGAAAACAAATTATTAGAAAAAGGAAACATGTTTATAAAATTTGAATTTTTTAGTCTTTCTTCAAATACTTACAGGACATATTCTAGCAATCATGGAATGAATCTGTTTTGTGCTTCTGCTGTTGTCAGTCAGCTTCTCTTTGAAGAAGAAGTACACCTTAGCATCATTGGGATCAGTTCCATCGGGGATGACATGTGCATCCACAAACATGGGTTCTAGAAAAAAAATACAAAGGTGATATGTATATATATATATATATATATATATACACACACACACATACATACACTAATGATCAAAACCCATCTACTTGCCATCCATGCAGACCACAGGCACATGCTTTCTTCATCTTTGGTATAAAGGAACAATTCAACATTCATAGGCAAAAAGTCTAAAAGCAAGCAATTGTATTCACTAAACATACTGCATTTGAAATGTGAAGGGTCACAAAGTATAGCTATAACATACTAGTCTAAACTACTTTCCTCTGTCTGCAATACATTCTGAAAGTACAGTAATTGCAAAAAGCTCTTTGTGCCTGATGAGTTTTAAAAAATTGAAAGGCTTTTCTACCAGTTATTTCCCATGGGATCTGATAACTGGCTTATAGAAAAAAAAAGTTTGTTTTAAAATGTGTGGTTTGGGGGCTTCCCTGGTGGTCCAGTGGGTAAGGACACCGCCTTGCAGTGCAAGGGGCACCGGTTCGATCCCTGGCCTGGGAAGATCCCACGTGCCGCGGAGTGGCTGGACGGATGTGTCCAATTACCGAGCTGGAGGTCTGGAGCTCATGCGCCCAGAGCCAGTGCTCTGAGGCAACAGAGGCCACCATGATGGGAGGCTCACACAGGCCAAAGAACAAAGATGGATGAAAACAGACAAATGAAAGACCAATAGAAATGGACTGCCCGCCCGCCCCCCTCCTTATCTCCCCGCCCTCCTTATCTCCCCACCACATCCCACCCCACCCAAAAATAAATAAATAAATGTTTAAAATAAATAAATAAATAAAATGTGTGGTTTTCAATCTAGTGCATATAAACTCAAATTCATCGAAGCAGAATGAGGAATTGGGAGTCTAAAATCTGAAAAACACATTTTTCTTAGAATACAGCATATGATGTGAAGGGGAAACTTTTCAAGGAAAAAATGCCGTCATTTAAAGACATACAGGGATTTCTTATTTGGAGAACAAAACAACCTTTAGAATACTCTATTTCCAGATGTACTGGAAGAATAATTTGAAGAAGTAAATGGACAATCAATGCTTTCTTATTCTGGTCTATCACTAGAATAAGATGCTTAACTGCAGTGATTCATGCTTAATTGTGCAATGTTAAGTGAATTGTCAAATTTAAGGTCAGTTTAAACTATTCCCAGGGTGAAATGACAAAGATCTTAGTTAGCTGTTTCTTCCTCCTCCAAACAATAGCAACTTTTTAGATTATACATTAAAGTCAAATGAGCACTTTTCATCATGTGAATTCCATCTGATCCCCCAATGAGAAACACTGAATACTGAATATAATAAAATGATCATACTTATGATTTCTACTGGGTATTAGTCAATTTGTGAAAAAATAACATATACAATCTCTATAGCATTAGAATCTAAGCATAATACAAATAGGTGGAGTGCCTAAATATGTCCTACTCATTATATTTGTCATAAATTTAGGAACATTTTTAGATTTGGTATTATTAAAATATACAAGCAGACCAAATGAATAAATGACACTTCATTGTAATATGTTACAATTAAACAACTGAAGACGATTCTTGTCTATAAGCATATATGATACATATCAGTGTCATTTTTATTTATTCATATATCCATGATAGTTCTATAATTTTTATTAGAGTTACAATATGAAATATGGATTATTTCATGTATTTGTCTAGCCTAAGTATTTAAAATCACAGAGTACCTTATTGTTGTTATTCATATTTCAATTTTTAAAAGTAATTTTCATTATGAAATTAAATAAATTAAAGCCTGATTCTCAAAAAATGGATAAACTGATATTTTACCACTTAGCCATTTGGAATTGTGTTGATCAGTTCTTACTGCATTCCTCTTGGTTAAACTTCGAAAAATAGCTGCATCTGTTCCCATGAAATCTATATACATTCCAGAGAAAAGTTCTTCATCTATAAAAAAGCAAATGTCAACAAAATTAAAAGCAAAGCAAATGTTTTAAAGGCTATTTTTAAAATTAAGGGAATTTGCTTACTATATCATGACAGATATTATACTGTTTAGGTTGTTAAATGGGGTTTCCATTGTTCACCAAATAAAAAAATTGGATAAAGTTTACTCTAGTCTCATTATTGCCTATGTGGTGACTAAAACAACCTTTCTTATATAGAGATAAAAATTCCTCTGTCTGACTTAACTGCAATGAATACCCATGTTCATATAGTGGGCATCAGTAATGGCAGAAAAAATATAGGAATGAAAATAATGAAATGACTTAATTATTACTTCTTTAATAAATTAAAAAAAAATGGTCTAAGATCAGAAAACTTGATCTTTAATTTTGGCAGCATTCAACAAACTGGAAATTAGGGATAAGTCATTTAGTACCCTGAATCTCAATCTTCTATAAGAATTAGATTATGATCAAAAGTTCTCACTATGTCTTAAGAACTCTATGATGAAAACAGTTTCATCATTAGAAGTGTATGTTTTGATCTTTAGTGCTAGAAAGTTTCTCTAAGATAAACACAATGCTATTTTTTCAATTGCAACATATAAAATACTAACATTATGTTTACAATATAATACCATATTAATCAGCCATCTATGGTATAACATATTAACACATAAAATAAAATTTAAAGATAAAAAAGAGATTTTAAAATTAAATTATCATTATTATTGACAAAAATAAGATATTTTAATCTGTATGCACATAATATTGGACATTTGGTTTATTTGCTAAGATCTACACCAATTTTTAGTTTAGTAAGGAGAGTAAGCAGTGAATCGGTATGTGTGACTTCTTTTGTACAATACTATTTAAAAACATAATAAACTTTATCAGGCTTGGCCATTGAACTACCATGCAGCGGATGTTCCAGAATTAATCTCCTGGCTATTTCTGATTGTGCTTATTCTGGCAGAACTGAAACATTTTAAAGCATTCTACGGTCACCGTTAGTAATAAGCAATACTAGTTGGCTCAGGACACAATAGATAATGGAATGTTTTTAATATGTGCTCACCAGGCCACACACTGGACCTCTACCTGTTAGCAACTGGGTGTCTCAGGTATTGTGTCTCCCAGTTCTGTTTCCTAGTAGAGATCTCAAGTCCATGGAAACAGATTATAGGGAGATAACAAAAGAAGGTGCATGAAAGAATTTTGAGCAATGTAGCTTCTTTAAAATTTACTCTAGTCTCATTATTGCCTATGTGGTGACTAAAACAACCTTTCTTATATAGAGATAAAAATTCCTCTGTCTGACTTAACTGCAATGAATACCCATGTTCATATAGTGGGCATCAGTAATGGCAGAAAAAATATAGGAATGAAAATAATGAAATGACTTAATTATTACTTCTTTAATAAATTAAAAAAAAATGGTCTAAGATCAGAAAACTTGATCTTTAATTTTGGCAGCATTCAACAAACTGGAAATTAGGGATAAGTCATTTAGTACCCTGAATCTCAATCTTCTATAAGAATTAGATTATGATCAAAAGTTCTCACTATGTCTTAAGAACTCTATGATGAAAACAGTTTCATCATTAGAAGTGTATGTTTTGATCTTTAGTGCTAGAAAGTTTCTCTAAGATAAACACAATGCTATTTTTTCAATTGCAACATATAAAATACTAACATTATGTTTACAATATAATACCATATTAATCAGCCATCTATGGTATAACATATTAACACATAAAATAAAATTTAAAGATAAAAAAGAGATTTTAAAATTAAATTATCATTATTATTGACAAAAATAAGATATTTTAATCTGTATGCACATAATATTGGACATTTGGTTTATTTGCTAAGATCTACACCAATTTTTAGTTTAGTAAGGAGAGTAAGCAGTGAATCGGTATGTGTGACTTCTTTTGTACAATACTATTTAAAAACATAATAAACTTTATCAGGCTTGGCCATTGAACTACCATGCAGCGGATGTTCCAGAATTAATCTCCTGGCTATTTCTGATTGTGCTTATTCTGGCAGAACTGAAACATTTTAAAGCATTCTACGGTCACCGTTTAGTAATAAGCAATACTAGTTGGCTCAGGACACAATAGATAATGGAATGTTTTTAATATGTGCTCACCAGGCCACACACTGGACCTCTACCTGTTAGCAACTGGGTGTCTCAGGTATTGTGTCTCCCAGTTCTGTTTCCTAGTAGAGATCTCAAGTCCATGGAAACAGATTATAGGGAGATAACAAAAGAAGGTGCATGAAAGAATTTTGAGCAATGTAGCTTCTTTAAAATTTTGTGAACATTCGTGAAGCATCTACACAAGTATTCTGTGGGCAATAACTGTTAAATTGAGATAGCTTTGTAATGATTTATTTTACAGCTTTGGCATATCCAATTATGCTCCCTAAGAGTAGTTTATAAATTTCTAACATGCAATACATTATTAGCATAGCTCTGAATTATACTATCACATCTGTTTACAGGAAGGAACAAAAAGGCCACTCAGAGGATGGTCTATCGTGGAGAGGACTGGTTTGAATACTACTGCATACCGTTTTAGGTATGTCTTAAACATTACAAAGGGTTTCCCTGGTGACTCAGTGGTAAAGAAATCACCTGCCAATGCAGGAGACTTGGGTTCGATCCCTGGGTTGGGAAGATCTCCTGGAGAATGAAATGGCAACACAGTCCAGTATTCTTGTGTGGGAAATCCCATGGACAGAGAAGCATGACGGGCTACAATCTAGGGGGTCACAAAAGAGTTGGACATAACTGAGCGACTAAACAACAAACATTACAAAAGAGCTAGACAGCTGATTTGTGTTGTATGGCAGAAACCAACACAATCCCGTAAAGCAATTTTCCTCCAATTAAAAAATAAAGAAAAATAAGACTATTAAAAAACAGAATTAACTGGCTTTATTTCCTATCACAAATTCTCAGTAGCAAGTTCAGAATAATAAAATTTCTGCTTTATTTTGTGCAAGAAATAGTTAATTAATGTTACTTTGGAAGGAATTTTATTCAAAAGTAGAAAAATTTTTTTCAGAATTTCACTGTAGGGTTTATGCACAGATAAACTTGTTCCTTTTAAACTTTAATCTAAAAATTTGCTTTCAATTGTACTTCCACTGACTAAAAACTATTTCAAGAGGTTCTGGATAGGTTCTTTAAGAAATGTCATCTGACTTTGATGTGCTACAACCAATTACTAAAAATAGCAAAAGAATACTAGCATGTTGGGCCAGATGCCATGCTATGTTGTGAAATTTGAAATTCTTCTAATTCTCAACATTTCTTGGCACTTTAATATTTTGACCAGTTTATATTGCATAGTGCATTGCAACTGAATAGAAATGATAAAACAACAAATGGCAAACTGAGATGACTACACAAATGAAATGCATAACACTGGAGATAACATTATGGAGATAATCAATAGAATAAATAAAATGATAAATACAAGGCTACAAAGCCTCCTGCTTGCTCTTTTTAGTCTCAGGTTTTAAGTTAAGCAAATTGATTAATGATTTTCTTTGATAGTGAAAGTTATAATGATAGTAAAAATATTAAAAGGGATAGTACAAGAACATGAGGCTAGGAATCAAAGTCTGAGGTCTTTCAAAAATAAAGATCCATAATAATCTTCATTTTGTAAGTTAATCCAATTCTCTAAGGGCAAAACTATTATATGACTTATCATAGTTTAACAGAAAGTTTTATAATGCATTGTTTTAACCCTTTTTTGTTCTAAATAATATTTGATAAGATGAAATTCCAGCAATAGCATTAATAATAATTTTGAATACCTAGGCTTATTTTCATAGCATTTAGCTTGAAATAAGTGAAGACTTTATTTATCTAGTAGTATACAAATCATAGTTTCTAAAGGCAAATTATTTGAGATACTGCTTCTATTAAATAATATTTAGAAACTTATTTGAACATACTCTGTATCAGACTTAAATATCCTGTAGCTTCAAAGCTTTCTAATTTTTGGTCTAATGATACACTTTCATTTCCTTCCTGATCAATCTGAATGACTATACAGAAATAATTTATAGGATAATTTCCAAGCTCACATTTCAGGCAATGTGGGAGTACTTGTCTTAATTTTATTTCCAGATCTGAGAAAGAAAGATGGACTGTCTTGCCTATTTAAATGAATCAAAGCAAAGTGTTTTGAACACAGTAATTATTTTCCCACCCGTTCTTTTGTTAAATGATGCAATTTTATCACTGGCAAAACAAAGAGAAATGAAAATGGAAAAGCATTTATTATATAACTGGCATACTGAAATCCAAGATTTGTTCCATAGTCAACTAATGTTAAATCAGACATATTTTACAAGTGTCTTAATTAGCCAAAAGAGTGTCTTTCAAGTAAGGCATACACAGCACTGGATGACTGAGACTCAAGTGTATTGATTTGCTAATGTATGTAGGAGGAAGCAATTGGGCTTGTTTCTTAATTGATTTAATTTATAAAAAAATGAGGGGCTTCCCTGGTGGTTCTGTGGGTAAGGACACCGCCTTGCAGTGCAAGGGGCGCCGGTTCGATCCCTGGCCTGGGAAGATCCCACATGCTGAGTAACAGCTGGACCGATGTGTCCAACTATAGAGCCAGAGCTCTGGAGTGCATTTGCCCACAGCCGGTGCTCTGCGACAACAGAGGCCACTGCAATGGGAGGCCCACGCAGGCCAAAGAACAAAGATGGATGAAAACAGACAAATGCAAGACCAATAGAAGTGGCCCGCCCACCACCCTCCCTCCCTAACCCTCCCCCGCCAACAGCAAAAAAACAAATGAGAAAATTAAGAAGTGACTTTACTAGTATTAGTTTTTTTCTACAGCAATTTTTACACATTTCACAGAGAATGTACTTGGCTAACATATGTATTTCTTCACATGAAAGAAATACCAGTCTTAATAATTTGTAAAAGATTACTAAAACATTACAAGAGTATGCAGTGAGTATGCAGAAAAACAACTACATGAATTTGCTTCCTATATATATTAATAAATGTATACATACAACATTACTTATTAACACATGTACATACATACACATTTTAAGTGACTGACTTGCCTTATGAGTTGACAGCAATTATATTAGATGAAAAATGTACATGGTTATCATTTAATCACAAATATTCTTGGAAATAAAATTTCTCACAACTTCCTTTCTATTATTTTACTCAACTATTATCACTCAGGCAACTATTCAAAGTGGGCATATGGTGTCATGAATTGATTTTATTTCCTTTTTCAAACTTCCCTTTTATTTTTCACTTACTGATCATAACAGACACTGTGTTCACATTGGGGTTGAAAGAGCAGCGTCCTTTTCCAGATTCACACTTGGAGTCAATCATGAAAACTTGGTCCTTTATTTTAGATAAAATTGAAAACGTAATAAAAAGAAATTACTTTATCTTATTTAACCAATTGTTCTTTAGTAAAACAAAGCATCATCATAAATAATATGCCTTCTATTTGGCTGTTTTTGCCTTCCCAATTTTACTATATTAAGACTTCCTTGGCCTAAATGAAGAATCCATCTGAGAGTTACAAACTAACCTTAGCAGGTCAAGTTCTCATCCTATGACACTCCCCATAAAACTGGTCTAACAAGTTCTCAAATCAAGATCAATAAAAAAAAGGAAAACACTTGGCTTAGAACAATGATACAGATGAACCTATTTCTAGGGTAGGAACAGAGATGCAAACATAGAGAATACACATGCGGACACAAAGGGAAGTGGAGGGTGACACAAACTGGGAGACTAGATTGAATCAATAAGAAGAAATAATAGGATCAGAAAAAGGAGGAAAAATCAGGAAAAAAGGCAAAGCAAAATAGTCCATGGTTACAGATGTCAGTAAAGGAGAGGGCATGATATGTTATAGATTGGTCTAGGAGAAAGTATGCTGATTGGTGGAGTCAATTTGATCACTGAGAATATTGGTCATCAGGAAAGAGTGTCAGTTAATAGGTGAGAATGAAATTGAGATTAGAAGGATTTAATGAAAGACAGGGAAAATAGGAATAAAAAAGCTGAAAATATAGTTTACTAGTCCAAGGAGTTTTGTGATGAAGCAAAGGAGAAAGGAGAAGGATTGAAAAAAAAGTCACAGGAAAGGAAACCTAATGAAGGACCAAAAAGTCTAATACAAATATGTGATATTCTGTGGGGCCCTAAATGAAAGAGGGCCTTTGCAAGCATAAGGAAGATTAAGCGCATATTTGCAGTTTGGAGCTAAGATGACGCCTACAGGAAAAGACGAGGGCATAATCTAAAGTCGATTGTCAAAACTTCTGATTGATCCCCCTGGTTTCCGTGCTCGTGGACAATGCATGCTCACCATAAATTCCTATTGCAATGTAAATACATACTTGCTTGACCTTTAGCTTGATTGGTGTAACTATAGGAAGTCCCTTGCAAAACCCCCTTAGTTTGCCTATAAAAGCTGTGAGTCTGCACGAATTAAACAGAACTGCTTTGACAGAACCCCTGCCGTGTCTGATTGTCTCCTGTGTGCGCCGGGGGGCTGAGGGGCCGGCAGCAAGACTTGCCTCTCTCAGAGATCTCCCAGTTCAGTCAGAGGCAATCCCGCTGCCTTCTTTTCTGTGGAAGGTCCCCGCAATATTCCAAATGTGAAGTAGAGTTATAAAATATCCTCTTGAAACAACCAAATGCTATTAGACGGGCAGGTAAAAAGGTGGTGGACAGTGTGTCAGAAGTAAAATGGACTACTTAATGAAGGAGCTACTCTAACCTTCATTTCCAAAGTGTTTTCAAATACAAGAAAATGCCATATATTAGTACTGACATAAGATGTTACCAGGAAGTACTGCTTCTGATCACTACCAGATATGATGTTTGTGCAGAATAAGGAGAGTTCTCTCAAAATGCAATATTCTTTTCTCAAAATACAACATGGTCTTCTACTATAAAGACAATAAATATATTAGATGTTTGATTAGACTGTGAATTCTGCAATTTATATTATTATTTATACTGCAGATATGTAAAAATGATGTGGAAAAACACTGAATTGAGTTGACAAGAAAAATGTATAAAGCTTAAAATTTCATAACCCTTTTAATGCTCAAAAATGCTCTTAAGATACTATTTAAAGAGATTAATTAATGGAAATGCTTCTCCTTTGAAACATACTTTTAAAGTGATTAAAATTTACTTCATGCTGGTTTTCCAAAGGATATTATTTTGGGGGACCAACTTTCCAATTAAGCCTAGAAGTCGATTTTACTTCTGATCTGTGCTCTGAAAACTGCCATGCTATCACTGCTCTGTACAGTGACTGCACAGCCTTCTCAGTGGAGTGTCTGGCAGATTCTGGGGCAGTAGTTTACTTAATCCATTGATCACAGGCCTGTGGTTCTAATGATAAGCTCAATGCAGTGAGCTGTACTTCTCCAAGGAACATAGCTTTAATTTTCTTTAAGAATTTTCATATTTTCGTATCATCCTGAACCACCTGCAAACACCCCACTTTGGGGTCAAACATTATCAATATGTTACACTCTAAGCAATTATGAAATCACACCATTCTCCTTTCATTATCTTCTGCACATTGCCCATTTGGACAATACTGTCTCTATATACATTTAGTTGAATGCAAAAGGCTATACTTAAATTAACTCAGCAAACAGGAACCAAACATAATATATTTTGTGTTTAAAGGGCTTGGGACTTTTATGGCTATTTATGATATGTTCCTAGTTTTTACTGTGAAATACAGTTTTAAGAAATCTTTGACAATAGCATCAAACTAAGAATGAGGAATTTTACACTTACCTCTGATCTCCTCCCTCTGTTCAAATAAGCACAGACTGGGCTAAAAGCACCACTCCCACAGACATACAAATGTGTGCGGTTGAAAGCCTGAATTACACGGACAAAGTTCCCACAGCCATGCTAAAAGAATAAGAAAACCGAGCAGTTAGTAACCCAATGAATTTTTTTAAAAAAAAACTTTTATTAGATGTTACCAGGAAGTACTGCTTCTGATCACTACCAGATATGATGTTTGTGCAGAATAAGGAGAGTTCTCTCAAAATGCAATATTCTTTTCTCAAAATACAACATGGTCTTCTACTATAAAGACAATAAATATATTAGATGTTTGATTAGACTGTGAATTCTGCAATTTATATTATTATTTATACTGCAGATATGTAAAAATGATGTGGAAAAACACTGAATTGAGTTGACAAGAAAAATGTATAAAGCTTAAAATTTCATAACCCTTTTAATGCTCAAAAATGCTCTTAAGATACTATTTAAAGAGATTAATTAATGGAAATGCTTCTCCTTTGAAACATACTTTTAAAGTGATTAAAATTTACTTCATGCTGGTTTTCCAAAGGATATTATTTTGGGGGACCAACTTTCCAATTAAGCCTAGAAGTCGATTTTACTTCTGATCTGTGCTCTGAAAACTGCCATGCTATCACTGCTCTGTACAGTGACTGCACAGCCTTCTCAGTGGAGTGTCTGGCAGATTCTGGGGCAGTAGTTTACTTAATCCATTGATCACAGGCCTGTGGTTCTAATGATAAGCTCAATGCAGTGAGCTGTACTTCTCCAAGGAACATAGCTTTAATTTTCTTTAAGAATTTTCATATTTTCGTATCATCCTGAACCACCTGCAAACACCCCACTTTGGGGTCAAACATTATCAATATGTTACACTCTAAGCAATTATGAAATCACACCATTCTCCTTTCATTATCTTCTGCACATTGCCCATTTGGACAATACTGTCTCTATATACATTTAGTTGAATGCAAAAGGCTATACTTAAATTAACTCAGCAAACAGGAACCAAACATAATATATTTTGTGTTTAAAGGGCTTGGGACTTTTATGGCTATTTATGATATGTTCCTAGTTTTTACTGTGAAATACAGTTTTAAGAAATCTTTGACAATAGCATCAAACTAAGAATGAGGAATTTTACACTTACCTCTGATCTCCTCCCTCTGTTCAAATAAGCACAGACTGGGCTAAAAGCACCACTCCCACAGACATACAAATGTGTGCGGTTGAAAGCCTGAATTACACGGACAAAGTTCCCACAGCCATGCTAAAAGAATAAGAAAACCGAGCAGTTAGTAACCCAATGAATTTTTTTAAAAAAAAACTTTTATTTTACTTTTAACTTTTACAGCGTTTTGTTGTTTACAGATATGTATGTTCTCAGATTAGTCATATGTACATCCCCCCCATCCCACCCCTCCAGGCCCGTGAAGGATCTGCTTTTCTCACAGAGCAATGACTAAAGCTATTTTCTTCACATATGATAGTACAGGCCTTCATGCTACTTCCTTTACGCCTCTCACCCACTGTTCATTCCCCACAATGTCCCTATGTCCACTGTCCATGTCTGTCTTTCTGTCGCTTCACTGCATGTGCCATCATCACCATCCTACTAGATTTCATATATATGTGTTAGTATATTGTACTTGTCCTCTTTCTGACTGACTTCACTTTTTATGACACTTTCTAGAGCCAGCCACCTCATTAGGGCTGATTCTTCTGCATTTCTTTTTACAGCTGTGTAGTATTATTCCATTGTATATGTGTACCAGAGCTTTTGTATCCATTCATTCGTCGACGGGCATCTAGGTTGCTTCCATGTTCTAGCTATTGTATAGAGAGCTGCAATGAACATTGGGATACAGGTGCTTCTTTCACATTTGATTTCATCAGGGTATAAGCCTAAGAGTGGGATTGCTGGGTCATATGACTTTTATTGCTATTTCTAAGTATTACTGTGATACTTTGCTATACATTTTTCTTTCTGCCATAACTTTTTAATTATTGTTAGGAGATAACAAGAGCACATGGTTTATTCCATGGCGTATTTCAGGAAAAAGTTTGTCTAACAGGTAATGAGCAAATTATTACGTCTCTCTCTCATGTTTCAGTATTTATATTATATTGGATCATTCTATGTTATGAAATTTTATGAACTTACTCTTTACCTGAGAAAGTTTAAAAATTGAAAAGTACACCAAACTGTTTTCTCAAAGTTTCCTCAAAACATGACATACACTCACACACATACACACTCACCCACATGTTATATAAATATATTTTGAATGAAATTGTGCTGATAGAAGGTCCACGGTATTATCATTAGCTACAGTGGTGAACACTATGAGCCTTCATAACTGGTGAATAAAACAAATGTTATACAAATGCCAACACTATTGCCTTCTGTGAAAAATTACAGAATAATGATCTCTGAGCTCTTGATCTGCTAAAATATTTTCCTCTCTTCTAAAACTCCTTTCTAATTTGCTTCCAGTGCAATCATTAGAAAGGCTGTCATTTATTCACTCAATGAAATGAAAAATGATTATGGTGATTATAAGCTGACTATGACCTTGCAGAAATACATAAATATGGTCAGCACCAAAGGCAGAGCTCTGTGACTATATTAATCATTGCATGTTCTATTTTTTTTTGAGGGGTTACTATCCTTTGCTGACTACACACTAATCAAGCATGAGGTTGAATGTTGTTCCCTTCACAAAGTCATTGTTCTAGAAATGTTTAATAATGTTATACATTACAGATAAACACTTTTACAAATAAATATGTCAAACTCAGTGGTTTCCCCATGGATGGTCAGTGTATTTTTTTCTCTTCCAGATACTACACACTTTACTAATTTTTATAAGGCACATTCATTATTTATATTATTAAAAAGTTTTCAAAAAATTTGCTAAAATTTAATTTAAAGTCAATATTATATTTTATCATCATTTTCTTCTTTTATACTCATTCATACTTGCCAGCAAATATATGCTTATTTTCATATGCAGTAAATGTATACATATGTTTCTAATATGGATTTTTACTATCATATAATTAATCACCAACTCTGCTGTTAAATGCATCCTTACAGAGCAAACTATATGCTTTATTTATATTTTAAGACATTAAGAATTTTCTTAAACATATAATGTCACTGTATCTTGACACCTGTTTATAGAGGTGCCTAGAAATTATAACTGCAGTTGAAATGTGTTTCTCTGGAGAAAAACCACAGATGGAGTATGGTGTATATATAGTTTGCCTATACAATGAGACTTGTGTTTATTTTTTTCATACTCAAGTTCAGTCATTCTGGGATTCTGTACATAACGTTTTTCTGTAAAACATGAATTTTACTCAATTATGTTAATAATAGGTTTTATCTGTTTTATCTTGAGTTTTGTAGACTTTTCCATTATGAATGACTGGTATAGGTACAAAGTAAGAAGTCATCTCTTTTACATCTCAAATACAGATTATAGGTGTTTCGTATATACACCTACATATATGTTACATATATATATATATATATATATGCTTACTGTGGCTAACCTTTTTGAAAATGTATTATGTGCTAGACTTTAGAATAATCATTTTATATATTTAGCCCTTGAGTTTTTACTTTTATAGATCACATTTACTGAGCAAACTATGTGTTACTTATATTCACTTGGGTTTTCAACTCAACCCCTTTTAGAAGCATAATGTTTAGATCGTGTTGAGTTAGCTTGCCTGAGGTCATATACCTAGGAATAGGTAAAGCATATATACAAGCAGAGATGTGTTTAACATTGAATCTTGTACTTTTAACCACTTTATAATTTGTCATTGGGTAGGAATTCCACAGTTGTTAGAGGCAAGTCTCTATAACAGTTATTAATATTTACAGAGCTTGTAATGCTTTGATGTTAACTGTTTTTAATCCTCACAGCAATGCTTCACTTAAAATATTTAGTCTTATTTTGGTGATGAGGCAATTGAGTCCCCTCAAAAGATTAAATGAAGTGTTATAGGTTTAATAAGTAACTCAGTTGGGTCTTGAATCATGGCGGTCCTCCACCATAAAGACAAATTCCCATACCTCACTGTGATGATGCTTTGCTGTATTCCTCCAAAGCCTTCTCAAAGAGAAAAATGTGAAAGGAAAAATAAATTAATCATTTTAATTATTGAAAATCATTTTCTAGGTCCTTTCCGTATGCATTGTACTTAAGTTTCTGTCCACAAAGACCACCACAGTCATATCAATTCCATCCAGAAAATATTTACTTACTGAACTTATTCTGTGTAAGCAAAGTATATGGTGCTAGTAACAATGAAATAAATAAATTTAATTCCGATTTTCAGGGCAAGGATAGCATAATACATCTGGTTGTACCAGATGCCACAGTAGGTTATATTTTTCAAAATGTGCTATATAAGGAAAGAAGGGAAAATGAGTAATACTGAATCCGGTATAAAGGTTTGAGAGTGGATGTCATCTGAGCTGTAATTTGCAGAACAAGCTACGGATTTTGACAGGCAAAAACATAAGGGGCATTTCAACCAAAAATAGTATGAACAACAATAACAACAACAAAAAAACTGAAGGCATGACAATGCAGGAATTAGTTGGAGAGTAGGGCCCAGAGGGGACAGAGGACTATCATGTGATGAAGCCAGAGAGGCAACTAGAACTGGACAATCACCATGCCATACCAGGATGGGTAGCAGAGAGTGAATCTGAGCATACAGATTTCACAGATGACTGGGGTTCCAACTCTGGCTTTATCTTTTACTAGCTGTTTGAGTTCAAGACATGTACTTAGCCTCTCTGGGCTTCAATCTTTTCATCTGTAAGTGGTGATAACAGTGTTTGCTGTAAGCAATATACTACTAAAGCACTTGGAACAGTGTCCGGCACATAATAAATAAACCCAGCGTTAGACTTCAGATTCTTTCATATGTAATTTCCTTTTCAATTGTCAGTACACAACCTGTGTAGTGGACAGGGAATTGTTCTGCAAAGAGTTTAGTACAGGTCCTGACCACATAAAACATCCATAAAAAGTTTGTAGAATGAGACATCAGTGAATTTTAATACCGTGGATGCTTTCTTTTTATTGCTTAATTCTCTTTCAAAACTATTTCAAGGCATAATGCTAATGGAAAAATCAATCTGCTAACATTATACAGAATATAATACCATTTTATGTATACAAATATATATATATATATCTAAATGACATATACTAAAATGCTGGAAGAATATATCTCAAATTTTTAAGCTATTATGTTTGGGTAGTGTAATTTATTTTATTTTTTTAACAGTGTGTGCTTACTATGTGCTATGTATTGTTCTAAGCTCTCTGCAAATGTTAATTCACTAATCCTCTTAATAATGTAATGGGTAGGTTTTATGAGCATGTCCATTAGACAGAAAAGAAAAATGAGGCACAGAGAGGTTAAGACTCCAGGGTCAGAGAGCGAGTAAGACACTGTTTTCTGTTGCTCTTTATGTGCTCTTCTGGCCTTTCAAAGGTTTCTGTATTGAACAGTTATTAGCTACATAGTTTTAAAATAGATGCTTTTAAAAACATGTCCTGGTGCTCAGATTGATAGGGCTTTAAAAATACTGTCTCTTCATGGTCCAAACTATGTATTTTTCTTCTTGGTCTGTACTGCTTGGTCCGGGGAAAATGCCAAGGTATTTTGAAAAATGTATCCCTAAAGAAAATACATTTTGAAGTAATTTAGGGGATCCTATGGTCACAGAAACATGGAAATTGATATTCTACAATTAATAAATCAAGTTTGATATTGTATATATGTAATGCATATAGGTCTAAATATATGTAATATCACTTAATTTTTAATGATCTCTTACAGTATTTACTTAGCAAATTCATTATTCCCTATCTCATTGGATATGTTTGACAGCATGTGCAGTTGTTTAGGCTCATGTTATTTATAGTATGAATAAAATATTCACATCTAGAAATAAATGGAGCATGTAGGAATGTAAATAAATAGGGGCAGAAAGGGAAATATGGAGGTAAGTTACTCTCTCTTTAGCTGAGACAGAAAACAAACTATGTTTCTACCATGATAGTTTATTTTCTTTAGAAACACGAGTCTATTATATAGTATTATGATACATATTACTTAGGGTCAAATTTAAAATTATGTAGAATTATTTTCTAATGAATGAGTATTATTTTTATAACATTAATTAAAAATTGACACAAAGGAATAAAAGATGTCTGTATGTTTTCTTTAAATGTTATAGAAGTAGGAAAGTCACTAGGTTATGCTTTTCTTAGTAGACAACTAATATAATAAAGTGAAAAATTAATTTAACATATACCTTTAAAATTATACATAATGAGTTTATAAATTTAGTAATCTAAAGGCACTAATAATTCATTATCTACTCTATCTTACTCCCAACCTGAGACAATGATTTGGAATAGATTCCCATGCTTACTACTTCCATTTCTATTTTTCCCAATCTTGTTTAAATTTTATGAAATGCTTAAATTCAAATCTGGGCACTGGAGATAATGACCCTTACAACATGGCATTTCCAACCACTAAAAATGCAGTGAAATAAGTTCTAGAATGTTTTAGGTGCACATGTAGGGAGGGGCAGTCAGCCCAGGTCTGGATGGTAACAAAAAATTATCCATAGAAGTGGCACCTCCACTGCCATTGGAAAGGGTGTGTAGCTGATTCCTAGGCTGAAAAGAGGGAAAGCTAGTTGAACAAGAAGGGAATCATCTGTAGCCTGTACCAAAGGCTGAAAGAGGGAAAGGGTCCAAGTTGTTTGAATCTCCGTATCATAATAAAAAGGGAGAAAGTTAACAGAAGATCGAACATAGCTGCCACCAAATCGGTCAAACCTCTTCTCAATATCCCAGCCACAATGAATTTTTCTTTTGATATTTTTTTATATTTTGTAATGCATATAGGTCTAAATATATGTAATATCACTTAATTTTTAATGAGCTCTTACAGTGTTTACTTAGCAAATTCATTATTCCCTATCTCATTGGATATGTTTGACAGCATGTGCAGTTGTTTAGGCTCATGTTATTTATAGTATGAATAAAATATTCACATCTAGAAATAAATGGAGCATGTAGGAATGTAAATAAATAGGGGCAGAAAGGGAAATATGGAGGTAAGTTACTCTCTCTTTAGCTGAGACAGAAAACAAACTATGTTTCTACCATGATAGTTTATTTTCTTTAGAAACACGAGTCTATTATATAGTATTATGATACATATTACTTAGGGTCAAATTTAAAATTATGTAGAATTATTTTCTAATGAATGAGTATTATTTTTATAACATTAATTAAAAATTGACACAAAGGAATAAAAGATGTCTGTATGTTTTCTTTAAATGTTATAGAAGTAGGAAAGTCACTAGGTTATGCTTTTCTTAGTAGACAACTAATATAATAAAGTGAAAAATTAATTTAACATATACCTTTAAAATTATACATAATGAGTTTATAAATTTAGTAATCTAAAGGCACTAATAATTCATTATCTACTCTATCTTACTCCCAACCTGAGACAATGATTTGGAATAGATTCCCATGCTTACTACTTCCATTTCTATTTTTCCCAATCTTGTTTAAATTTTATGAAATGCTTAAATTCAAATCTGGGCACTGGAGATAATGACCCTTACAACATGGCATTTCCAACCACTAAAAATGCAGTGAAATAAGTTCTAGAATGTTTTAGGTGCACATGTAGGGAGGGGCAGTCAGCCCAGGTCTGGATGGTAACAAAAAATTATCCATAGAAGTGGCACCTCCACTGCCATTGGAAAGGGTGTGTAGCTGATTCCTAGGCTGAAAAGAGGGAAAGCTAGTTGAACAAGAAGGGAATCATCTGTAGCCTGTACCAAAGGCTGAAAGAGGGAAAGGGTCCAAGTTGTTTGAATCTCCGTATCATAATAAAAAGGGAGAAAGTTAACAGAAGATCGAACATAGCTGCCACCAAATCGGTCAAACCTCTTCTCAATATCCCAGCCACAATGAATTTTTCCTTTGTCTTTTGTACGTATCCTTAGCATTTATCATAATCTCCCTGGAGAGGTGGCATGCTTTATCAACTAAGAGCGAAAGATCTGGAGCCATATGTGCTTGAGTCTGAGAGAGGGCTTCCATTTGCTTGCAGTGCAAGTCTGGGTAAGGTCGTCACTCTCTCAGTGATTCAGCTGATCTATTTAAAAATGCAGATGATGATAAGGGCCATCTTATAGCACTGTCACGAGGATTAAAATAAAGCACCTGGGCCATGCCATCAGGTGTTGGTTAATATTATTTGATAATCACTGTACATATGTCTCATCATCTCTATATATTGTAAACACGCTTAAAGGTAGGAACTCCCCCTTATTCAGCTCTGGTTTCTTCACAATACTGATTTGTACAAATTAAAATATTCAGTTTCATTTCAGAATGAAATATTAAGTAATTAGATGATATTTAGCCCAAAAAAGACAAGAGATTCTTAAATATTTGATGTTGTAGAGAATTATAATTAAAATGTGTTGCTCTATAGAACTTGTATTTAGCATCATTTTTCTACTGCTAGTATCCTGATTAAAGGACACTTGGTTATTAGTGGGGCTTATCAGGTGACGCGAGTGATAAAGAACCCGCCTGCAATGCAGGACACATTAAGAGATGTGGGTTCGATCCCTGGGTCTGGAAGATCCTCTGGAGAAGGGCATTGAAATCCACTTCAGTATTTTTGCTACAGAATTTGATGGACAGAGGAGCCTGGTGGCTACAGTGCATGGGGTTGCAAAGTTTCAGACTCGACTGTAGCAACTTTGCACGAACACGTGTATGTATTGAGATGAATTTGTCAACATTCTCTTCTCTTGCAAAAAAAACCAAATATATATTTGAAATTTAGTTTGATTTTTATTTCCTCGGACCCAACAATGTCGGCTGTACTACAACAGAACTCTCTACCAGTCACCACTGTTATGTATACTAATTGACTGTCTGGCAGAATATAAAGATACCCATGAATGATATTACAGCATGTCAAAACTATGCGAAAACATAAGCATGTATTAAAAGCTTCATTTAATGACCTTTAATTACAGGAAAGCAAATAGCAGAGCATTTCTACCATGCCAAAGGGAAAAAGAAATTAAACGACTTGGCTAAGATTCTTCAGAAAATCAACAGTATTGTTTGGAAAGAGAATGTGCAAAGGAATCTAAATCCTATATATTCTGCCTGTGGCAGTTTGTATGAATGGAAAATAAATTTTTTTTAACAAAAGGACAATTAAATCCAGTAACTATGGATTACTATGGATACTAACAGTATATTACTATGGCAAATGGTGAGACACGTTCAAATATACATCAACTGGAAAAATCTACACATTAGAGAATGAGAAGAAAATACTTTAACTCATGCAAAATTATTGCAATGGAACAGCTTCAGGGGTCCAAAAAAATCCCTTTTCCACTACATTATGCTCCATTCTACTACTAGTTTCTTAGAAGGCAAGTGCAATATACACTTTTGGATTTTTCTTTGACATTTTTCTGAATTTTTCCTTCTAGATTGTGATCTAACAGCTTCTCAGAGCTCTTATTCATTTTGAATTTGCTCTAAAAGGTGAACTAGGAAACTGAAACCAAAGACGATTTTTAATTGCTCTATAGCTTGTATTTAGCATCATTTTCTACTGCTAGTATCCTGATTAAAGGACACTTGGTTATTAGTGGGGCTTATCAGGTGACGCGAGTGATAAAGAACCCGCCTGCAATGCAGGACACATTAAGAGATGTGGGTTCGACCCCTGGGTCTGGAAGATCCTCTGGAGAAGGGCATTGAAATCCACTTCAGTATTTTTGCTACAGAATTTGATGGACAGAGGAGCCTGGTGGCTACAGTGCATGGGGTTGCAAAGTTTCAGACTCGACTGTAGCAACTTTGCACGAACACGTGTATGTATTGAGATGAATTTGTCAACATTCTCTTCTCTTGCAAAAAAAACCAAATATATATTTGAAATTTAGTTTGATTTTTATTTCCTCGGACCCAACAATGTCGGCTGTACTACAACAGAACTCTCTACCAGTCACCACTGTTATGTATACTAATTGACTGTCTGGCAGAATATAAAGATACCCATGAATGATATTACAGCATGACAAAACTATGCGAAAACATAAGCATGTATTAAAAGCTTCATTTAATGACCTTTAATTACAGGAAAGCAAATAGCAGAGCATTTCTACCATGCCAAAGGGAAAAAGAAATTAAACGACTTGGCTAAGATTCTTCAGAAAATCAACAGTATTGTTTGGAAAGAGAATGTGCAAAGGAATCTAAATCCTATATATTCTGCCTGTGGCAGTTTGTATGAATGGAAAATAAATTTTTTTTAACAAAAGGACAATTAAATCCAGTAACTATGGATTACTATGGATACTAACAGTATATTACTATGGCAAATGGTGAGACACGTTCAAATATACATCAACTGGAAAAATCTACACATTAGAGAATGAGAAGAAAATACTTTAACTCATGCAAAATTATTGCAATGGAACAGCTTCAGGGGTCCAAAAAAATCCCTTTTCCACTACATTATGCTCCATTCTACTACTAGTTTCTTAGAAGGCAAGTGCAATATACACTTTTGGATTTTTCTTTGACATTTTTCTGAATTTTTTCCCTTCTAGATTGTGATCTAACAGCTTCTCAGAGCTCTTATTCATTTTGAATTTGCTCTAAAAGGTGAACTAGGAAACTGAAACAATAAAACCCTGAGCTGAGTCATTCCTGGCAAACACTCTTGCCAAAACACCCTCTGCTGAGATCTGAAGATTTTCTATGGCCCTGCCTCGTGCCAGGCTTTTTCAGAGCCTTATATTAATACCAGAACTGCTCAAAAACAGTACGTATAATGAATCAGTACATTTCATTTCCACACTTCTTCCACAAGGAAGAAGTCTCAGACAGGAGGTGAAATGACATATAAGGTTCACTGTAAACATCAAATGTGGGGAACTAAGATCTTACATGCCGGGAGTGTGGCAAAAACAAACAAAACAAAAAATCCACATCGTTAAATGACTTGTGGACATGAAACAGCTGCTCCACATACTTTTATAATATTCAAGAATAATTTTTTAAAAAGAAGAATTTAATGTGTCAATTTCACCAAGTCATTTGCAGAAGTCAATATGGATTTATTCCTTGACTTTCTACACGGAATCTCACCTAAAGGAATACATTTTGGAAAAGGGTTGCACACTGAACATTTACTGATATTTATATCTGTCTTGATTTTTTTATGTGGTTATTTTTAATTAACAAAGATACCAGTCATTACTGGTGATTTATACCTCTGGAATGTGCTGGCTAACCATAAGCCTTTGCCGAGAATCTTTCTTTGGAAAAGCCCACATGGTATTTGGGAGCTACTCCAGACACTTGAATTACCATTATTTTAGCAACATGCTGAGAATTCTGGAGGTTGGATCCACTCTGAACAGGGGTTATTACTAAAATCCATCATGAAAAGTGTCAGGGTGCAGTAATATAGCAAAGCAGGAACTTTTTACCCAGTCAGGAATTACTAAGCTACAGTGTTTAACAGTTCCAATCACTTTGCATCTACATTTTTTACCATGTGTCCAGCAGAGGATTCAAAACACCAACACCCTTTGTCTCACTTTTGGCTGCACTCAAAGTACATGAATTCAAAGACCAAATATTTAAGTTTAGGATTTTTCTCTAAGCACTCACTGTGGGATCTTTGCCAGCCATTTTGCACTCTTGACTTTTTAGCTGGCCAGAAACAGCTTCTCAGAGCTGCTTATTTTTCATTTTGAATTTGCTCTAAAAGGTGAACTAGGAAACTGAAACAATAAAACCCTGAGCTGAGTCATTCCTGGCAAACACTCTTGCCAAAACACCCTCTGCTGAGATCTGAAGATTTTCTATGGCCCTGCCTCGTGCCAGGCTTTTTCAGAGCCTTATATTAATACCAGAACTGCTCAAAAACAGTACGTATAATGAATCAGTACATTTCATTTCCACACTTCTTCCACAAGGAAGAAGTCTCAGACAGGAGGTGAAATGACATATAAGGTTCACTGTAAACATCAAATGTGGGGAACTAAGATCTTACATGCCGGGAGTGTGGCAAAAACAAACAAAACAAAAAATCCACATCGTTAAATGACTTGTGGACATGAAACAGCTGCTCCACATACTTTTATAATATTCAAGAATAATTTTTTAAAAAGAAGAATTTAATGTGTCAATTTCACCAAGTCATTTGCAGAAGTCAATATGGATTTATTCCTTGACTTTCTACACGGAATCTCACCTAAAGGAATACATTTTGGAAAAGGGTTGCACACTGAACATTTACTGATATTTATATCTGTCTTGATTTTTTTATGTGGTTATTTTTAATTAACAAAGATACCAGTCATTACTGGTGATTTATACCTCTGGAATGTGCTGGCTAACCATAAGCCTTTGCCGAGAATCTTTCTTTGGAAAAGCCCACATGGTATTTGGGAGCTACTCCAGACACTTGAATTACCATTATTTTAGCAACATGCTGAGAATTCTGGAGGTTGGATCCACTCTGAACAGGGGTTATTACTAAAATCCATCATGAAAAGTGTCAGGGTGCAGTAATATAGCAAAGCAGGAACTTTTTACCCAGTCAGGAATTACTAAGCTACAGTGTTTAACAGTTCCAATCACTTTGCATCTACATTTTTTACCATGTGTCCAGCAGAGGATTCAAAACACCAACACCCTTTGTCTCACTTTTGGCTGCACTCAAAGTACATGAATTCAAAGACCAAATATTTAAGTTTAGGATTTTTCTCTAAGCACTCACTGTGGGATCTTTGCCAGCCATTTTGCACTCTTCGACTTTGATTGTAGAAGCTGGCCAGAAAACCTGCTCAAAAAGGAAAATAAAGGTTGCATAATCTCACTTGTGCATATGACAGCCCAATATTCTTCTTTTACTCTATGCTAACAGATTTAAGTTATTTCTACATCTGTATTTCAAAATTCTTCTTTCATTTATGAACTTGAGTTAATAAAGACTGTTACTTTATTCTAACAATTATGTTTTGTTTCTTTCATGAATGTTTCCTTTAACAAGTAAATGTGCTCACTTACTAATGGTATAATTTAAAATTAGGGAATTGTTAATATGTACAGTAAAACATATATTTTTCTTTTTCTGATTTATAGTACACTTTTTACAACTTCTTATACCAAAGTAAATTTATGTTTACACTGCTATCTCTTTTTTTTTTTTTTTGGGTAAACCACAGCTTGGTTGGTAGATTTACTTCAGGCTAGGTACTTCAACAGCTAATATAACTTGGATAAAGATTCTCTCTCTAACATACTGTGATAGCATTCTAAATCATTATAGCCTTGGGTCAGGTCTGGTAAGGACGATTTTTTTTTTAAAGCTGTCAGCCTATAGTCCATTGCTAAAATAATAAATTCAGAAGTCTCCCTGCTGTAATAAATTTACAATTAATCTACTTTTATTTCTTTATTTCCATGAACTTCATTTTATTTCCTTGCTGTGAAATATTTAGGTTGGTACAGAAGTAATTGTGGTTTTGCACTACTGAAACTTGTCCTTCGATATTAGGATATATTCTTAAATAAATTTGTTATGTTATACACCACTCGAGTGAACATTTCTCACTTATGTTTTTGTTAATGATTTATTAGTATTTATTTTTATGTATTTTAGGCTATGGAAACGATGTTAGACAAAAAGAAAATTTGAGTAATTATCTTATTTAAGTTTAAAATGGGTCATAAAAAAGCAGATACAACTTGCAACATCAACGGCGCATTTGGCCCAGGAACTGCTAACAAGTGTACAATGCACTAGTGGTTCAAGAAGCTTTGTAAAGGAGATGAAAGCCTTGAAGTTGAGGAGCACAGTGGCTGGCCGCTGGTAGTAGACAATGACCAACTGAGAGCCATCACTGCAGCTGTTCCGCTTATAGCCACACGAAAAGTTGCCAAAGAAGTTGATGTCTACCATTCTAAGGCCATTAGGCATTTCAAGCAAATTGGAAAGGTGAAAAAGCTCAATAGTGGGTGCTTCATGAGCTCACCACACACACACACACAAAAACCTATTAGTTTTAAGTGTCATCTTCTCTTATTCTGTGTAACAACAACAATTTCTCAATCAATTTGTGAAGTGCAGCAAAAAGCAGATTTTATATGACAACCGATAATGACCAGCTCAGTGGTTGGACCAAAAAGAAGTCCAAAGCAGTTCCCAAAGCCAAACTCGTACCAAAAAAAAAAAAGTCATGATCACTGTCTGGTGGTCTGCTGTCAAGCCTGATCCACTACAGCTTTGTGAATTGTGGCAAAACCATTACATCTGAGAAGTATGCTCAGCAAATCAATCAGATGCACTGAAAACTGCAATGTCTGAAGCCAGCACTGGTCAACAGAAAGGGCCCAGTTCTTTTCCATGACAATGCCTGACCACATCACACAACAAATGCTTCAAAAGTTGAATGAACTGGGCTATGAAGTTTAGCCTCATCCATCATATTCACCTGACCTCTCTCCAACTGACTACTAATTCTTCAAGTATCTCAACAACTTTCTGCAGGAAAAAATGCTTTCACATCCAACAAGAGGCAGAAAATACTTTCAAAGAGTCTGTTGAATCCCAAGGCAGGGGTTTTTATGCTACAGGAATAAAATAACCTTTTTCTCATTGGCAAAAATTTGCTGATTGTAACGGTTTCTATATGATTAACAAAGACATGTTTCAGCCTAGTTATAATGATTTAAAATTTATGGTCTGAAACTGCAATTATATCTATACCAACCTAATAGAATAATAAATGTAGTTAACTCTTGAACAACTTGGAGATTAGGGACACTGGCCTTATATTCCAACTCTGCATCCAAAGATCCAATTCTGTATCAACCAACCATGTGATCTGTAGCATTTATATAACCCCCCCAAATCAGCACGTAAGTGGGCCCATGCAGTTCTAACCCCTGTTGTATAGACCATACTTGTTCAAAAAACAGTGCATTTAATAACTGTGCCTTTCAAGGCAGTCTTAGATTACATACAGATGACAAGAGAGGTTGTCCTTTAATCTAACCATTTTTCCTTTGATACCTGTATACACAGGAAGTATTTTCTTAATTACTAACTTTCAACTATTTACTAACATGTGGCCTGTTCTAGTGAAATACATAATTTTTTTGTTGTATTTGAAACTTTTTAAAGAAAAAGACATCTAGTCAGACTGCCCTCATGAAAATGATAAACTTACGCTCAAAGGTTCTTGACTTATGTTGTTAATATTCAAGGAAAGAATGTGGTCTTTGCTGCCCACATACATCCGGTCTTGATCTTCATCCATTAATAATATCCGGTAATCTAAAGGGTGGTGGGATAGGCTGAAGTATTCAGAGGTCTTGGTTTCTCGAAGCTCTGAAGCAGTGAATACCACAAGTGAAAACCAAGTATCTTGATTCTATTATTTTAATGAAAATTCTCTTATAGAAATATTTACCAAAAAAGTCAAGATATATTTTTCTCCTAAAACAAATTAATTTTAAAACAGTTATGTTATTGGATATCATTATTTATTGACTCTATGCTGAATTAAAACATAAATCAATAAATGCAATGTTTAAGTTTATATTAGTACTATTTGATTACAAAATTATAGACATTTTATAAGATAACAACTCTTTTACTGCATGTCATCAGCTCAAAACTAATTAACATAAATAACCAAAAGAAATAGCAATTCAGTAGACTGAACAAAAACCAAAAGCAATGACATTGTAAATGTCTTCCTACTTTTTCCCATTACATGTCACTCACAAGGCAATGTTATTTAATGACAATATGCATATATATGTATATCTCAAAATATATGAATTTTCAGATGTTCTGAATTTTTCTATTTTTCAGTATGTCTGTGGTTAGTGACACATGTTCATTTAAGTTCTTTTATATTAAATATATGCCTCTATAGCAGAACTTTCAAAACAATGAATCTACCATGACAATAAAAAAATGAATAATCATTATGGTAGACTCAATTTTCTTTCCAGTCAAAATGCTCCTGTGCACAATGAAAGATTTCCATTCAAATGATTCAAGAGTTATTTGTTCTTTTCACTATGATCAAAGAAGGTGACAAACTCTACAGAAGAGTCTGTTTTCAGGGATTATTCTTTCAATGATGAAATATTTCCAAATTTTTAGTCATTGAATCACAAATATATTTTGAGAAATTCTGATAGGGCTGTGATTTGATTTAAATCAAAATTTAAAATTATAAGAATTCTTAAAGACAGCCATGAACTTTATTCCCTGAGTACCTGGGCTCATATGTGAATACATTTAAGCAACAAATTAGCCCTGTTTTCTGGGCTAATTCTGAACACCAGTTCAGAATGTCTGTCATAAGATCTTTCAAATGGTTTAGTATCTAGTCAGTGATCTAAAAATACTATGAGAAAAAAAAAATACTATGAAAGCAGAATAGTGATTATAAAGCCAGACTGTGGCATCAAAATGCCTGTGACATTGAGCAATTTATTGCATCTCACTGTGCCTTAATTTCTTCATTTGTAAAAAAGCAACAATAATAGTATTTTCTACTGAGAGTCTGTATGAAAGTCAATAGAATTAACACACATAAATATCTGAAATAAATGATAAGATATTCAATTATAATCATTACTCTTGGTCTGAATAATCTGAATTATTAATAAGAGGAAAGTATGAAATCAGAAAAAAATAGATGCATATTTTCCTATTTTTTCTTTTTTTTTTTCTTTTTTAATTTAAGAAGCTAGATTCCTAAAACTTACTAACGCATTATCTTAAATCATAGTCTCTGACACTCTGTTCACTTGGTGACAAACTGTTAAGATTTTTTTATGTGGAAGAATCCATTAACAAGTTAGTAAAGTATTTCAGAAGAATCTTAAATAAATCATGAGAGAAGACAAGACCAGAAGATAATGAAAGACCGTTTAAACAAGAGACTAGATGACAGATCTTTGGAATTAAAGGATGTGAGAGTGCAGCATGCTAACCTAGTTACTGAGCCTTACTACATATCACAGCCAGCCAGGTGATGCAGCTGGTGGCCCTGGTGCATCTGGCCTGGAAACTGGAACACCTCTCAAGAGCAGAGTGAAAAAGAGAGTGGAGGGATGTCTTCCAGGAAAAAAGTCAGTCCCTGCTAGATCAGAGGTTATTGTTGAAACAAAAATAAAAAAATCCAAGAGTTCAGAAGAGTCTGTTTTCAGGGATTATTCTTTCAATGATGAAATATTTCCAAATTTTTAGTCATTGAATCACACATATATTTTGAGAAATTCTGATAGGGCTGTGATTTGATTTAAATCAAAATTTAAAATTATAAGAATTCTTAAAGACAGCCATGAACTTTATTCCCTGAGTACCTGGGCTCATATGTGAATACATTTAAGCAACAAATTAGCCCTGTTTTCTGGGCTAATTCTGAACACCAGTTCAGAATGTCTGTCATAAGATCTTTCAAATGGTTTAGTATCTAGTCAGTGATCTAAAAATACTATGAGAAAAAAAAAATACTATGAAAGCAGAATAGTGATTATAAAGCCAGACTGTGGCATCAAAATGCCTGTGACATTGAGCAATTTATTGCATCTCACTGTGCCTTAATTTCTTCATTTGTAAAAAAGCAACAATAATAGTATTTTCTACTGAGAGTCTGTATGAAAGTCAATAGAATTAACACACATAAATATCTGAAATAAATGATAAGATATTCAATTATAATCATTACTCTTGGTCTGAATAATCTGAATTATTAATAAGAGGAAAGTATGAAATCAGAAAAAAATAGATGCATATTTTCCTATTTTTTCTTTTTTTTTTTCTTTTTTAATTTAAGAAGCTAGATTCCTAAAACTTACTAACGCATTATCTTAAATCATAGTCTCTGACACTCTGTTCACTTGGTGACAAACTGTTAAGATTTTTTTATGTGGAAGAATCCATTAACAAGTTAGTAAAGTATTTCAGAAGAATCTTAAATAAATCATGAGAGAAGACAAGACCAGAAGATAATGAAAGACCGTTTAAACAAGAGACTAGATGACAGATCTTTGGAATTAAAGGATGTGAGAGTGCAGCATGCTAACCTAGTTACTGAGCCTTACTACATATCACAGCCAGCCAGGTGATGCAGCTGGTGGCCCTGGTGCATCTGGCCTGGAAACTGGAACACCTCTCAAGAGCAGAGTGAAAAAGAGAGTGGAGGGATGTCTTCCAGGAAAAAAGTCAGTCCCTGCTAGATCAGAGGTTATTGTTGAAACAAAAATAAAAAAATCCAAGAGTTCAGAACATGAGAGAGAAAATAAACAGCAACAAATATCACTCAAAGGTTGGAGAAGACACACTGTTTAATTTTGCCGAAAAGCCAGAGTGTTTAATAAAGCTTTTTTTCATCCTATGGAGGATATTCATGGTTTTGTAATTTTCCTGTTAAAATATCATTTATAGGGTACCTGTTGGGTGTAGGAGAGATGTTCAAAAAGCAACTCATGAATAAGTAACTCTCCAGTGAAATACATAAACTAATGATAGTCCTGATATTTCATTTATCAATGTACTTGGCAAGTGCTTTTATCCCTCTAAACTCCAGTGTCTTCATCTGTAAAGTTAATATACTCACTGTCAGTATATCATAGGGGTACTGCTGAGTTTGAATTGTTACTATACATCAAGTGCTTAAAAGAGCACCTGTTTTATGATGATGTGGGTTACATGGCTTACCTATTATTATGACCTGGGACAAGACATCAAGCTTCAGCCACACAAGTAAGAAGAACAATTCTTTGCACAGGGAGCAAATACGGAGGATCAGACTGATTTATATTTATTAATATATATAATATTTCTTTTTTCACATGTAGAATCTATTCAACTTATTTGAGCAGGACAGTAAAATAAAAAAACATTTTTAAGAATAATACTTTGAGAGTGCAGGATAATTTGGAGGTATGTGAGAGTGGTAAACTAGGAGATGCTGTTCTAGCTATGATGCTGATAAAGACCTGATATGCCAGAAACAGATGTGAGGGATATTTGACAGATCTGGAGTGATTTTATACGAAGTTGGTCTTTGGGTAAAAGGAATAGGTTAATCATCTTCCAAAGTTGCAAACTAAGAATAGGATGAATTGAACATGGCTTTTACTACTTTTGAGGGACTTGAAAAGGAAATTTCTTTGTTAAAGAGATTACTTCAGAGCTGTTAGATTCAACTCAAATCAAAGTGGAAATATCCCACAAGCGTGTAAAATTTAGATAACTGATTTTCCATAAGAAGTGTCAAATTTTCAGGGAAAGACTACAGTTCCTCTCATGGATGATGTGAAGCTCTGAGAGTAGATAGCTCTGAGGAAGTTCTGGGTAGAAGTACTGAGGAAGAGCAAATCTAAAGTGAAAGGAAAAACAAAGAGATGATTGCTAGACCCAATAAGAGTAGCGCTGCATTGAAACTCAAAGTGAGTCATGAGGTACACACAGATGTGTGATACTGTGAAGAAAGCACAGAATTGGAGTCAGACAGTTCTGAGTTGAAACCCCAGATTTATTACTTACTAATATGTAATTTTAAGAAAACTACCTTATTTCTCCCAGGTTTCTATGTTCTCATCTATAAGCTGATTATGTTAATACATAGCTCAAAGGATGTTCCACTAGCACATGGTAGAGTGTCATCAATGTGCTCCTTTCAGCAGGAGAGACCAGTGGCTCTCTGTCCAAGACATTATCTCTCTCTCCTGCTGGCAGAGCTAGTCTATGCCACCTAAAGTGGATGTCCCAGCAAGCCAGTGACTAAAATGTGGCCACACGATCAGTTCTGATCAAAAAGACTCTGAGGAAAGTCTTCTGCAAGGTTACTCAAAGAGGGTCTTGGCACCAAAGACCCTTAAAATTGGCACAAAAAAGAGGTGCTGTCTTTTTCTGCCTCTGGGCATTGGTGTATTGAACACATGATATTTTCAGCAACTGTTGTTACTGAAAAGACTTTCTTTCTGAGAATGATAAGAAACTTAAATAGCTGAGTTCTCTAAGACATCACTTAATGTTCTAACTATCTCTGGGACTGCTCTATTACAGGACTACTCTCTTTTTTTGGCCACACTGTGTAGTATGTGGGATCTTAGTTCCCCATCCAGGGACTGAAACTGCCTTCACTGCAGTGGAGGTTTGGAGTCTCAATCACTGGACCGGGATAGTCCCAGGACGTTTCTATTACATAAGATTAAAAAAACAAAACCAAAACGAAAACATGCATCTTTTAAGGCACCTTGAAATGACATTGTCATTTCTTGATGTTTAAATCTTCCCAGGGTTCAAAGCCCCTAACATCTTCTCACTCTACCATGGTTTGGTTAGTTTTGTTTTGTTTCAAAATATTGTTTACTTTTTTCTGCCTTCTGTTTCTAATCTTTATTGAAATAAAACCAAGAGTGTGACCTGAGCCAGGAAAATAGTCTCAACTAAACTTTGCTTGCAAGTAATGAACAATGGCAGTTCTCTTCTTTACCTAATTCATTAGGAAATAATCTATTTCTTGCATTAAATTAAAATACCAGAGGGAGCCATAATTGCATTAACTTAAGACTTTCCTGGTCCAAGGATTTTATCTCTTTTGGGGGGCCATAAAGCCATCTTCAAATTTAATTACCTGTAGCTCACTGACAGTTGACATCTGTTAAACACAGAAGATTTACTTTAGAAGTACCTCTGTTAGAAGCCTAAAAGCCAAGGCCTTCTTTTTTTTTTTTAACCTCTATTTAAATTTCTGTTAATTACCCAAAACTTCAATTTGGTGCCAGGGAAAAACAAAAAAGTCAAAATGAACAGTTTTTTTTTTTTTTTCTTCTTAAAGAATAAAGAGATGTGTTCAAAGCATCCAGAATTTTTAATCTATAAACAATGACTGAAGAATCCATCATTTTGGCTTAATGCAGATTCAATTTAAGTGACGAATGATTCAATAATTTGATCACGGTCAGAATGTAAACTGAATTAAATTTTGATCTAAACAAGTGAAGCAAAGACCCTTAAAATTGGCACAAAAAAGAGGTGCTGTCTTTTTCTGCCTCTGGGCATTGGTGTATTGAACACATGATATTTTCAGCAACTGTTGTTACTGAAAAGACTTTCTTTCTGAGAATGATAAGAAACTTAAATAGCTGAGTTCTCTAAGACATCACTTAATGTTCTAACTATCTCTGGGACTGCTCTATTACAGGACTACTCTCTTTTTTTGGCCACACTGTGTAGTATGTGGGATCTTAGTTCCCCATCCAGGGACTGAAACTGCCTTCACTGCAGTGGAGGTTTGGAGTCTCAATCACTGGACCGGGATAGTCCCAGGACGTTTCTATTACATAAGATTAAAAAAACAAAACCAAAACGAAAACATGCATCTTTTAAGGCACCTTGAAATGACATTGTCATTTCTTGATGTTTAAATCTTCCCAGGGTTCAAAGCCCCTAACATCTTCTCACTCTACCATGGTTTGGTTAGTTTTGTTTTGTTTCAAAATATTGTTTACTTTTTTCTGCCTTCTGTTTCTAATCTTTATTGAAATAAAACCAAGAGTGTGACCTGAGCCAGGAAAATAGTCTCAACTAAACTTTGCTTGCAAGTAATGAACAATGGCAGTTCTCTTCTTTACCTAATTCATTAGGAAATAATCTATTTCTTGCATTAAATTAAAATACCAGAGGGAGCCATAATTGCATTAACTTAAGACTTTCCTGGTCCAAGGATTTTATCTCTTTTGGGGGGCCATAAAGCCATCTTCAAATTTAATTACCTGTAGCTCACTGACAGTTGACATCTGTTAAACACAGAAGATTTACTTTAGAAGTACCTCTGTTAGAAGCCTAAAAGCCAAGGCCTTCTTTTTTTTTAACCTCTATTTAAATTTCTGTTAATTACCCAAAACTTCAATTTGGTGCCAGGGAAAAACAAAAAAGTCAAAATGAACAGTTTTTTTTTTTTTTTCTTCTTAAAGAATAAAGAGATGTGTTCAAAGCATCCAGAATTTTTAATCTATAAAAACAATGACTGAAGAATCCATCATTTTGGCTTAATGCAGATTCAATTTAAGTGAACGAATGATTCAATAATTTGATCACGGTCAGAGAAACTGATATAATGATCTGGCAACAGTGAGAGAGGGAACTCACAATTATTGGTCTCTCATCTAAACAAGTCAAAGAATGGCAGTGTCCTACATCTGTCTCTTTATATCTTTAATACTTATGTTGTCATTTTTTAAATATTATTATCAAATTTATTTCTTTATTTTAAAGGTTTTACAGAGTTTTGTTGTTCACAGACATGCATGTTCCCAGATCAGTCATATGCATATCCCCGGTCCCCTCTCCCCTCCCAGGTCCCCCCATCCCACCTCTCCAGGCCGTCGCACCAAGCCATTGTAAGTACTCCTATTCCCTTAGTGCGTTATGTCGTCATTTTTACAGCATTGGCGGTACAGACAATTGAACTGTTTCTCAGGACATGCTCAGCAGATTGAGATGGAGCTCTGAGAGTAAGTGGTATTAGACAATGCAGTGGCCACACAAAGGGCAGTATAGGTCTCAAGTTCCTGGGAAAACCTCCTGGGAAACAGTATTGAAAAAAAATTACTGCACAATTATAGTTTGAAATCCACATTATTATAGACTTCCAGGGTGGAAAATTACTGTAATGCCTTCCATGCCAGTGTTCTCTGAGGAAAAATTTGTGGTACTATATGCTTACCTGGAATTCATGTTTTGACATGGAATTTTCTTTGTATGAAAATCACTGTGAGTCTTGAGAATTTAACCAAGACTGGGAAGACAAACATGTTCCGGACAAATATAAACCCTAGCATATAAATTTCTAGGACCACTTACTTATAGTCAACATATCACTATAGCAATTACAACATAGTTTAATATATACAATGTATTCTGTCTCTTAATAACACTCTATTCCTAGCCATATTAAGAATTAACTTTTGTACTCTGTTAGCGATCTTAACAATTCTAAGGTGACTAAATCAATAAAAATTTATGCATGTGCTATGGAATATAATCTTGGTGAAGGAAGGCTAGAAATATATATATCTGTTAAACTACTAAGTAGGACTACTCATTCCCTCAGAAATCTATCTTTGGCCTATTATAAATTTCAAAACAAAGAAAAGATGACTTTATTGAACAATCAATTCCCAGAAGTCGCTTTATGAAAAGCATATACAATGGTCATTTAAAATTATGAGTCCCTATAGCTCACTGGTAAAGATTCACCTGCAAAGCAGGAGATCCTGGTTCAATTCCTGGGTTGGGAAGTTCCCCTGGAGAAGAGACAGTGTTCTTGCCTGGAGAATTCCATGGCTTGTCCATGGGCTGCAAAAAGTCAGACACAACTGAGCAACTTTCACTTCAAAGTTCATGATATTATCAATTTAAATATTCAATTTATTGAGCCCTTATCACAGCATGTCACATATGTGCTCACATAAGAGGACACTAATATTGAAGACATCAGGCCTCTATGGCAATTGGAAATCTTGCCTTATTATTGTTCTTTTCCAGTCACTAAAGCGGGATCTGACTCTTTGCTAGTCCATGGATTGCAGCACTTCAGGCTTTCCCGTCCTTCACTGTCTCCCTGAGTCTGCTCAGTCATGTACATTGAATCGGTGGAACTATCTAACCATCTCATTCTCTTCTCTTTTTTTCTTCAATCTTTCTCAGCATCAGGGTCTTTTCCAGTGAGTCAACTCTTTGCATCAAGTGGCCAGAGTATTGGAGTTTCACCTTCAGCATTACTCCTTCCAATAAAAATGCAGGATTGGTTTCCTTTAGGACTGACTGGTTTGATCTCCTTGCAGTTCAGGGAGCTCTCAAGAGTCTTCTCCAGAACCATGATTCAAAACCATCAGTTCTTCAGTGCTCAACCTTCTTTATGGTCCAACTGTCACATCTGTACATGACCACTGGAAAAACCATAGCTTTAACTATACAGACCTTTGTCAGCAAAGCAATGTCTCTGCTTTCTAATATACTATCTAAGTTTGTTATAGCTTTCTTTTTAAGGAGCAAGCATCTTTCAATTTCATGGTTGCAGTCAACATCCGCTGTGATTTTAGAGCACAAAAAAATACTCTGTCAATGCTTCCAGTTTCTCCCCTTCTATTTGCCATGAAGTGAGGGGACTAGATGTCATGATGTTAGTTTTCTTTAATGTTGAATTTTAAGCCAGATTTTTCACTCTGCTCTGTTAAGTTTGTTTGCTTAAGTCCACCATGACAGTTTCCTCATAAACCTCACCTCTCCCTGCTACAGAATGCAAACTGAGAGATTTTAAAGTAAATCTTTCACATATATTTTACTTTGGGGACATTGCTACTCACAGAATAATTTCCTTTCCTGATTGTCTTATCTCAGAAGAATTTTAAGTAGGGAGGGCTTAAGTGACCCATCCTCTCCCTGAGGCTCACTATCTTGAAACAGGGATATAAACTGAACTTCACCTATCCCTTTAGGACAAACAAGCAGATAAAGATAAGAGGAGTGAAACTTCAGAGCTATAGCTGACACTATAGTTCCTAATTCCTAAAGCAGAGAGATACCAGAAGGAATGCAGGGACCGTGCACTTCCTCAAAAATAATAGTCCCAAATAGCTACTATTTGTGGATTTAACAGTAGGGGTAACTGTTCTGGGTATTTAAAAAACGTATTTGCATTTAAAATCATTGTGTAGGCTTTCATACTATTCCTGCTCCATATATATATTTTTAAGTTTGGCCTATTTTATTGGTTTTCTATTTATTTATTTTCATTCATCTTTATTCTTTGGCCTGTGGGGGCCTCCCATTGCAGTGGCCTCTCTCATTAAAGAGCACTGGCTCTGGGCACATGCTCTCTAGAGCGCCGGCTTGCAACTGGACACACCAGTCTAGCTGCTCCATAGCACGCTGCATCTTCCTGGGCCAGGGATGGAACAGGTCTCCCCTGTACTGCAAGGTGGACTCCTTACCCACTGGACTACCAGGGAAGCCCCCTTGCTCCATATTTAAGGAAACAAATATTCAGTCCATTCGAGCATTGCAATCAATGTCACATAGAAATGAATACTCATATAAGAGGTCAGAGCCAGGATTCAAAGATTCAAAGCATAATGGGTTCCTTCATCTGTGAAGTCAACCAGACACCCCTTTTCTTTTCAAATGAGAGCAACAACTGAAACACTTGTTTACTGGATTTTTATCTTGCTCTTGAGCTGCACATATGTCTGTCTGTTACCAAGTCCAAGCTTGGTCTGCTTGCCCTGTGACAGGCCAATTAACTGAGAGAAGTGTTAAGGGAAGGAATATGACTTTATTTGGAAAGTTGGCCTGAACAAGAAGATGCCAGACATAAGTCTCAAAACAATCCTTCCTGATTTCTCTATCTTGAAACATGGGTTTTAATAAATTTTTTTGACATTGCTACTCACAGAATAATTTCCTTTCCTGATTGTCTTATCTCAGAAGAATTTTAAGTAGGGAGGGCTTAAGTGACCCATCCTCTCCCTGAGGCTCACTATCTTGAAACAGGGATATAAACTGAACTTCACCTATCCCTTTAGGACAAACAAGCAGATAAAGATAAGAGGAGTGAAACTTCAGAGCTATAGCTGACACTATAGTTCCTAATTCCTAAAGCAGAGAGATACCAGAAGGAATGCAGGGACCGTGCACTTCCTCAAAAATAATAGTCCCAAATAGCTACTATTTGTGGATTTAACAGTAGGGGTAACTGTTCTGGGTATTTAAAAAACGTATTTGCATTTAAAATCATTGTGTAGGCTTTCATACTATTCCTGCTCCATATATATATTTTTAAGTTTGGCCTATTTTATTGGTTTTCTATTTATTTATTTTCATTCATCTTTATTCTTTGGCCTGTGGGGGCCTCCCATTGCAGTGGCCTCTCTCATTAAAGAGCACTGGCTCTGGGCACATGCTCTCTAGAGCGCCGGCTTGCAACTGGACACACCAGTCTAGCTGCTCCATAGCACGCTGCATCTTCCTGGGCCAGGGATGGAACAGGTCTCCCCTGTACTGCAAGGTGGACTCCTTACCCACTGGACTACCAGGGAAGCCCCCTTGCTCCATATTTAAGGAAACAAATATTCAGTCCATTCGAGCATTGCAATCAATGTCACATAGAAATGAATACTCATATAAGAGGTCAGAGCCAGGATTCAAAGATTCAAAGCATAATGGGTTCCTTCATCTGTGAAGTCAACCAGACACCCCTTTTCTTTTCAAATGAGAGCAACAACTGAAACACTTGTTTACTGGATTTTTATCTTGCTCTTGAGCTGCACATATGTCTGTCTGTTACCAAGTCCAAGCTTGGTCTGCTTGCCCTGTGACAGGCCAATTAACTGAGAGAAGTGTTAAGGGAAGGAATATGACTTTATTTGGAAAGTTGGCCTGAACAAGAAGATGCCAGACATAAGTCTCAAAACAATCATCTTGTAGAGGAAAGATAAACTAAACTAAATGCAGAGTTCCAGAGAATAGCAAGGAGAGATATTAAAACCTTACGGGAACACTGCAGAGAAAGAGGAAAGAAATAACATGGGAAAGACTAGAGCTCTCTTCAAGAAAACTGGAGACAACAAGGGCACATTTCATGCAAAAATGGGCACAATAAAGAACAGAACAGAAACAGCAAGGACCTAATAGAAGCAAAGGAAATTAAGAAGAGGTGACAAGAACACAGAAGAACTATACAAAAAAATGTTTTAATGACCCAGATAATCACGATGGTGTAGTCACTCATTCAGAGCCAGACATCCTGAAGTGTGAAGTCAAGTGGGCCTTAGGAAGCATTATTACAAACAAAACTAGTAGAGGTGATGAAATTCCAGTTGAACTATTTCAAATGCTGAAAGATGATGCTGTGAAATTGCTGAACTCAATATGCCAGCAAATTTGGAAAATTCAGTACTGGCCATAGGACTGGAAAAGGTCAGTTTTCATTCCAATCCCCCCCAAAAGGCAATGCCAAAAAATGTTCAAACTACCATACAATTGTGCTCATTTCACATGCTAGCAAGGTAAGGCTCTACATCCTTCAAGCTAGGCTTCAACAGTACATGAACTTGAGAATTTCCAGATGTAAAGTTGGTTTTAGGAAAGGCAGAGGAACCAGAGATCAAACTGACAACATTCACTGGATCATAGAGAAACCAAGAGAATTTTAGAAGTAGAAAAACATCTACTTCTGCTTCATTGACTATTTTAAAGTCTCTGTGAATCACAGACTCTGGGTAATTCTTAAAGAAATGGGAATACCAGACTGCTTAACCTGTCTTGTGAGAAACCTGTATGCAGGTTAGTAAGTAACAGTTAGAACCAGGCATGGAACAACTGACTTGTTCAAAACTGGGAAAGAAGTATGTGAAAAGTATATATAATCACCTAGCTTATTTAACTTCTATGCAGAGTACCTCAAGCAAAATGCTGGACTAGATAAATCACAAGCTTGAATCAAGCTTGCCAGGAGAAATAACAGCCTCAGATATGCAGATGATGCCACTCTAATGGCAGAAAAATGAAGAGGAGCTAAAGAGCCTCTTGATCAGGGTGAAAGAGAAGAGTAAAAAAGCTGGCTTAAAACTCATCACTTCATGGCAAATAGATGGGGGAAAAGTAGAAACAGTGACAGACTTTATTTTCTTGGGCTCCAAAATTACTGTTGACAGTGACTACAGCCATGAAATTAAAAGATGCTTGCTCCTTGGAAGAAAAGCTCTGACAAACCTACAGAGAGTATTATAAAGCTAAGTCCACTTTACCTGCAAAGGTTTATACAGTCAAAGCTATGGTTTTTTCCAATAGTTATGCAGGAATGTGAGAGAGGTGGACTATAAAGAAGGTTGAGGACCAAAAATTGATGCCTTTGATTTGTGGTGTTGGAGAAGGCTCTTGCAAGTCCCTAAGATAGCATGAAGATCAAACCAGTCAATCCTAAAGGAAATCAACCCTGAATATTCATTGGAAGGACTGATGCTGGAGCTCCAATACTCTGGCCACCTGATTGGAAGAGCCAGCTCACTAGAAAAGACTGTGATGCTGGGAAAGATAAAAGGGAAGAGAAGAAGGGGGCGGCAGAGGTGAGATGGTCAGATAGTATGACCAACTCAATGGACATGAATCCAGGAGTTAGTGCAGGACAGAAGAGTCTGGCATGCTGCAGTATATGAGGTTTCAAAGAGTGGGATACAACTCAGTTACTGAACAACACCAACATAACAACGAAAGCAATGAAAACAAGTGTTAATCCATCACGGAGACAAAACTGGCCCTTCCCTGCAATATTTGCAGTGAAAAGTGTAGTATAACAATGTTTTAGTCTCTTAAATTTTCTTTCTTTGCCAGTTAAGTTGTGAGGGGATGAGAAGGGATAGCGAGAGGAAAACACACTCCAAACAACTGAGAACAGTTTACTTCTCAGAGATGCTATTTTCATTAAATCATCCTGGTAAGTCCAGGAAGAGCTACATGAGAGTGAGACCAGTCAAACAAACCTTCCTGTAAAAGGTCTGTTTTTCTGTTTTTGATGGATGGGTATATTCGGTTAAGTGGAAGCAAGCTGCCAAATGAATGAAAGAAAGAACAAAGTGAAATAGTTCTATTAAGTGAGTCTGGACAGGGAAGGGCAACAGTGAATACAGAATGGATTTCTCAGGCATTGCACCAGATAGAAAATTAATCAATATAAGGATGATTTCCATCCTGATTTGCCCCAAACAGCCCATTTTGGGGCTGTTTTATCAGTGTAATTATCAACAGTGCCCTCTCTGTACTCTCAAGAGATTCATGATCATTCTACATCTAAGTTCTGTCTTCCTGTCTTGAATAGTTTTCTATTACTTTTAGAACAATATCCAAAAATTTTAACATGGCCTTTTGAGGCCTGCTGTAATCTGGTTCAAGATTACCTAACTAGAAATCCTTGCTCATCACTATTTGTTCATTTTATTTGTGTTCCCGCTCTTCTGACCTTTTCACATCTTCAAACTTGCCTTCCTCCTTTCTGCCTCAGGGCCTTTGTATTAATTCATGTTATTTCTCCTGCTGACAGGATTTTTCCTGCTGTTTTCTAACTCTTACTCATTACTCAAGCAGTAATTTCAATGTAATTTAAATTGGACTGCTTCATAAAGGCTTCCTTGATTCTCTAGATGATGTCAGGCCTCAGATCTGCTGATATTTGCTCTCTTTCCCTTTGAATTTTCTCTTCTCTTAAAGGCTGCCTGGAAGATCATTTGAAATAGTTTTAAATGTCATGGATTAGAGGTTGAGGGATTACACTGTATGACTTTCTAAGACCCACTCTGTCTTCTGTATAGTTATGCACTTGAAACTGCCTCTATATATGAGACAGAATTCTTTATTCACAATCTACCCTCTTTTACTATTATATCGAGTTTTATGATATTTTAATCTTACTAAATTAACAATTATGAGCATGAACCAATAAAATGAGGAAAAATTGCTATTTTTTTAAGTTAAGGTTTTCACAATTATAATTTATTACTACTAAAATGTATGGCACAGCAGGAGTGGAGTAATTGTGGAATGAACCAACTGGAGCTGAATTTCTAGTTTCACCATTTGTTGATACAGGGCTTGGCTTGCCCCCTTTCACCCAGTTATCTGCCTTCTACTTACCCTGCCTTAAGTCTTACATCCACAAAATAAATGGAAGAATGAGTTTATTTATTAACCAGAATGATCTCCAATGTTCTCTGTAGCAATAAAATTGTCCATGAAACTAATTCCTTTTTTACATGTTTATAAGTATTATCTACTATTATAAAATATCTATAAAGCTAATGTAATCCTTCACATTACTATAAATCTGGTAAGAAGAAACAGCTGCTCTAAAAATCCATCTTAGAAATATGTAATACACAGTAACACTGTGTGCTTTCTAGAAAAAGAAGGCAAACAAAAATCAAGGCTTTCCCCTCCCTGCTTAATGCGTATTCCATTTGTTTTGTGCGATTCAACCAGCCAGAGAGTCATACATTCTGACTTCCCTTCCTCTAAGCTTACTTGGGAGACATGAAAGCTGAATTCAGAGATGCCAGATGCCAATCTTTATATGGCAAGTGGTGGCTGGCATTTCTCTCAAAATAAGGAAAACATACATCTGGGGAATGGCTAAGATGTCTTGAGTTTTTAAACTAGTCAGGAAAGTAGAACCAAATATGAACCAATTGCTCAGCTATTGAGGACAGACAGCATGGATGAGCTGAGCTGTCATTGTCATTGACATTTCCACTATCAGGAAGGCTTTAGAGTATCCACTTAAGATGTAAACAAGGATTAACATCTTATTTGCCTTTTTTAATTTTCTCTTCTCTTAAAGGCTGCCTGGAAGATCATTTGAAATAGTTTTAAATGTCATGGATTAGAGGTTGAGGGATTACACTGTATGACTTTCTAAGACCCACTCTGTCTTCTGTATAGTTATGCACTTGAAACTGCCTCTATATATGAGACAGAATTCTTTATTCACAATCTACCCTCTTTTACTATTATATCGAGTTTTATGATATTTTAATCTTACTAAATTAACAATTATGAGCATGAACCAATAAAATGAGGAAAAATTGCTATTTTTTTAAGTTAAGGTTTTCACAATTATAATTTATTACTACTAAAATGTATGGCACAGCAGGAGTGGAGTAATTGTGGAATGAACCAACTGGAGCTGAATTTCTAGTTTCACCATTTGTTGATACAGGGCTTGGCTTGCCCCCTTTCACCCAGTTATCTGCCTTCTACTTACCCTGCCTTAAGTCTTACATCCACAAAATAAATGGAAGAATGAGTTTATTTATTAACCAGAATGATCTCCAATGTTCTCTGTAGCAATAAAATTGTCCATGAAACTAATTCCTTTTTTACATGTTTATAAGTATTATCTACTATTATAAAATATCTATAAAGCTAATGTAATCCTTCACATTACTATAAATCTGGTAAGAAGAAACAGCTGCTCTAAAAATCCATCTTAGAAATATGTAATACACAGTAACACTGTGTGCTTTCTAGAAAAAGAAGGCAAACAAAAATCAAGGCTTTCCCCTCCCTGCTTAATGCGTATTCCATTTGTTTTGTGCGATTCAACCAGCCAGAGAGTCATACATTCTGACTTCCCTTCCTCTAAGCTTACTTGGGAGACATGAAAGCTGAATTCAGAGATGCCAGATGCCAATCTTTATATGGCAAGTGGTGGCTGGCATTTCTCTCAAAATAAGGAAAACATACATCTGGGGAATGGCTAAGATGTCTTGAGTTTTTAAACTAGTCAGGAAAGTAGAACCAAATATGAACCAATTGCTCAGCTATTGAGGACAGACAGCATGGATGAGCTGAGCTGTCATTGTCATTGACATTTCCACTATCAGGAAGGCTTTAGAGTATCCACTTAAGATGTAAACAAGGAAGATTAACATGTGGAGGAGGAAACACTTCATCTGACACCTTCTTTCCAGAGTTCTTAACACTTCTGGAAAAGTTTCTCTGGGAAAAGTTATTAGAAAAACAGTGGGTAGAACAGCAGGTGAGGAGATAATACCTCAGATTCAGACATTTGCAGTGGGGAGGGGTGAAGAAGTCATAGGGTTAATTAAGCCAGCAAAATCCCCAGGGCAGAGTTAATACAATAGACCCCACTCCCTCACTGTAATCCCCAAAGTGAACCATTTCCCACATAAAGCATCATATGAAAAGATTCTTACAGTAGCATTTAATACTTGTCTATCACAACATTTATACACTCTCAATAAAGCTTTCTTTGGATAGACTCTGGCCCAAATTTCTAGTTTCCATACTTGATTAGAGCAAGAAGAGTAGGAGATTCTCTGTACTCAGTGAGGTCTCTTGTCTTATCTCACCATCATAAAGTTCTCTGACACTAAATGCTACAGTTCCCTGTGACGTATAGCTTACATTAAACAAACAAAAAACAACAAGTTGTTCACAACATTAAAATATCTTTGACGTATATATATATATTTATATATATTCATTCATTCATATGAGACAGGGGTCAGTTAAAAGATGAAAAGCATTGATCTTTCTCCTCAGAATGTCAACAACAAAGGTACACAAATAATTGCACTACAAGGCCTCAGGAAATGAAGGGAGCACTGAGGAAGGAAGATTAAAGCTTTCTGGAAATAACAAGGAAATCTTTAACAGAAGGAAGTGCCTGACCTTATTTCTTTTAACAAATACTGGTTGAGCCCCAATCCCGTGCACAGTTTAGGTTTTAGTCATGTCTGACTGTTTGTGACCCAATGGACTGTAGGTCTGCCAGATGGACAAGCTTTTTGGATGGCTGGCATTTCTCTCAAAATAAGGAAAACATACATCTGGGGAATGGCTAAGATGTCTTGAGTTTTTAAACTAGTCAGGAAAGTAGAACCAAATATGAACCAATTGCTCAGCTATTGAGGACAGACAGCATGGATGAGCTGAGCTGTCATTGTCATTGACATTTCCACTATCAGGAAGGCTTTAGAGTATCCACTTAAGATGTAAACAAGGAAGATTAACATGTGGAGGAGGAAACACTTCATCTGACACCTTCTTTCCAGAGTTCTTAACACTTCTGGAAAAGTTTCTCTGGGAAAAGTTATTAGAAAAACAGTGGGTAGAACAGCAGGTGAGGAGATAATACCTCAGATTCAGACATTTGCAGTGGGGAGGGGTGAAGAAGTCATAGGGTTAATTAAGCCAGCAAAATCCCCAGGGCAGAGTTAATACAATAGACCCCACTCCCTCACTGTAATCCCCAAAGTGAACCATTTCCCACATAAAGCATCATATGAAAAGATTCTTACAGTAGCATTTAATACTTGTCTATCACAACATTTATACACTCTCAATAAAGCTTTCTTTGGATAGACTCTGGCCCAAATTTCTAGTTTCCATACTTGATTAGAGCAAGAAGAGTAGGAGATTCTCTGTACTCAGTGAGGTCTCTTGTCTTATCTCACCATCATAAAGTTCTCTGACACTAAATGCTACAGTTCCCTGTGACGTATAGCTTACATTAAACAAACAAAAAACAACAAGTTGTTCACAACATTAAAATATCTTTGACGTATATATATATATTTATATATATTCATTCATTCATATGAGACAGGGGTCAGTTAAAAGATGAAAAGCATTGATCTTTCTCCTCAGAATGTCAACAACAAAGGTACACAAATAATTGCACTACAAGGCCTCAGGAAATGAAGGGAGCACTGAGGAAGGAAGATTAAAGCTTTCTGGAAATAACAAGGAAATCTTTAACAGAAGGAAGTGCCTGACCTTATTTCTTTATTGAACAAATACTGGTTGAGCCAATCTACTCAATCAATAACCACAGAAATAAACGCACATGCTTGTGTGCTAGGTTGCTTCAGTCATGTCTGACTGTTTGTGACCCAATGGACTGTAGGTCTGCCAGACTCCTCTGTCCGTGGGATTCTCCAGGCAAGAATACTGCAGTGGGTCACCATGCCCTGCTCTAAGAGATCTTCCCAACCTGGGGATTGAACCCACATCTCCTGAGTCTTCTGCACTCAGACAGATTCTTTACCACTGAGCCATCAGGGAAGCCACATGGTAAAAGTGTGATGAAAAAAAAAAAAGTGGTAAAAGACAGGATAAGTATTTAAGGCAAGGGTAGCAGCTTTACATCAGGATCATAAAAAGCTTCTGTGAGAGTCATATAAGCTGTGAATCTGAAGGATAAACATGAGTTAATAAAGAGATAAGCATTTTCCCAGGAGAAGAAAAAGTTTGTGTTGAAACATTGAGGTGGGAGATTCAGATACATTAAGAATTTTATAGAGCTGATAAAGAAAGAGGATTTGGGTGAATAGAAGCAAGGAATCAATCAAAAAGCAAGCATACAAAATTCTTGAATGGTACACAAGTAACACGGAAAGTTGCAAATTTCTTGTATATTAAACTAAAATGACTGAAGTTTTTCAGTTACTTGAGACACTAATGAAAAAAAGAAAAGTCATTACATGATAAATTACAAGTTTTACAAAAATCATTCTACTATTAAAGAATTGTCGAGTGAGATTATAATACAATTATTAAGTGAATAAAGTAGAATAAAATCTTTTGTATAAATAAACTATAAGAAGCCTGCATAGAAATAAATATGTATGGACAGAATTCTTGGAAAAATTCAACTTATTAACCTTGTTCATAATGTGTTGAATTAGAAATAACAGACCAGTAATACTGATGGCTCAGTTCAACATTCTGTCAGTTTAAAGAATTGTAATTACTCTTTAATCAAGAATCAGGCAGCACAAACTTTCTCTACAGATCTTTGTAATTTAAACTATTTTCATACTGGAATCTGGTTTAAAGCTTTCTGGAAATAACAAGGAAATCTTTAACAGAAGGAAGTGCCTGACCTTATTTCTTTATTGAACAAATACTGGTTGAGCCAATCTACTCAATCAATAACCACAGAAATAAACGCACATGCTTGTGTGCTAGGTTGCTTCAGTCATGTCTGACTGTTTGTGACCCAATGGACTGTAGGTCTGCCAGACTCCTCTGTCCGTGGGATTCTCCAGGCAAGAATACTGCAGTGGGTCACCATGCCCTGCTCTAAGAGATCTTCCCAACCTGGGGATTGAACCCACATCTCCTGAGTCTTCTGCACTCAGACAGATTCTTTACCACTGAGCCATCAGGGAAGCCACATGGTAAAAGTGTGATGAAAAAAAAAAAAGTGGTAAAAGACAGGATAAGTATTTAAGGCAAGGGTAGCAGCTTTACATCAGGATCATAAAAAGCTTCTGTGAGAGTCATATAAGCTGTGAATCTGAAGGATAAACATGAGTTAATAAAGAGATAAGCATTTTCCCAGGAGAAGAAAAAGTTTGTGTTGAAACATTGAGGTGGGAGATTCAGATACATTAAGAATTTTATAGAGCTGATAAAGAAAGAGGATTTGGGTGAATAGAAGCAAGGAATCAATCAAAAAGCAAGCATACAAAATTCTTGAATGGTACACAAGTAACACGGAAAGTTGCAAATTTCTTGTATATTAAACTAAAATGACTGAAGTTTTTCAGTTACTTGAGACACTAATGAAAAAAAGAAAAGTCATTACATGATAAATTACAAGTTTTACAAAAATCATTCTACTATTAAAGAATTGTCGAGTGAGATTATAATACAATTATTAAGTGAATAAAGTAGAATAAAATCTTTTGTATAAATAAACTATAAGAAGCCTGCATAGAAATAAATATGTATGGACAGAATTCTTGGAAAAATTCAACTTATTAACCTTGTTCATAATGTGTTGAATTAGAAATAACAGACCAGTAATACTGATGGCTCAGTTCAACATTCTGTCAGTTTAAAGAATTGTAATTACTCTTTAATCAAGAATCAGGCAGCACAAACTTTCTCTACAGATCTTTGTAATTTAAACTATTTTCATACTGGAATCTGGTTTCACTGTAAATAACAAAGATGATGAACTAGACAAGAACAGAAATACCAATTATCATTAACTAGAAAACGGCTATATACTGGCAAGATTTTTCAATCCCTAGATTCTTAGAGAATGATGGAAGGCCACCCACAACTTTCAGTAAGACAATTTGGAAATTAACAACTGCACTCCTCCCAGTAACCAAAATTCTTGAACTCTGCTTTTACTTGATGTATCTTTAAACCCATTTTCATTTGCACACAGGAAAAAGTACAATAAACTGTATACCACAAAATATCAAATCTAAAGAACCAGACTTTATGAACAAAGAAATACTGAGATGTTTTCCTAAAGAGACAGCTATTTTATCTAAACACTATTTAATTCAACATGACTCACTGTTTAGCCAAGTTACTGCATTTGGCTTCAAAACAAAGAAACAGTTTTGGAAAAATGTAGAGGACAGTGGAGACATGGTCATTTCACTTTAAACACATTCATCCATCATTCAATGAGTTAGTCCCCTTTTTTCTTTTCTTTTCTTTCTTTTTTTCCCTTGTATCTTTCTCCTCTGACACTGTCTAAATACAAGGTCAGTGATGGCAAAACTCAGCTGCTAGAAGGAGATTTAAACAGTCCTTGGGAGTGTGCCTCTACATAGTAATAGAGTTACCCTGTGATTCTTTTCAAAAGAAGCACAAAGGATCTAACCAGGTTTCCTGCAGCCTTGAAAAGCCCAAGACTCATCATAAATACAATAGTTTTTCAATGTATATGTAAGAGGTTTCTCTTTACTTCATCCTATATTGGGAAACCATTTGTTTCCAAAATTCGAGTGAGCATATTTTGAGATGGAGTGGATGCAACCTTTTTCAGTATTTCAAAATAGAATATCAGTGTTGCACTTTTCTGATTTTGCTCTAGGACAAAATATTTATCATTCCTGTATGCACTCAAGGAAAATAGCAGAATATAGACTCAAAGCTTATTTATTTTACAAAATACTGTTGCTTCCATGAGATAAGCATTTACCAAGGCTGTCTCTTTAATTTTTAGGGTATAGGTAAATAAAATCTTTTGGAGGAAATAAGGCACACTTAAAAGAGGAAGTGACAAGCTATTAAATAACAAAAGTTTGACCCAAGTATTAACAGCTCACCATTGCCTTTTTATTTTATTTTTATTTTTTATTTTTTTAAGGAGTTAACTCTTTTTTTTTTTTCCCAAAGATTTATTTATTTATTTATTTTGGGCGGGGGTCGGTTGGGGAGGGAGGGGAGCCGGTGGGCCACTTCTATTGGTCTTTCATTTCTCTATTTTCATCCGTCTTTGTCCTTTGGCTCCTGTGGGCCTCCCATCGCGGTGGCCTCTGTAGTCGCAGAGCGCCGGCTCTGGGCGCATGCGCTCCAGAGCTCCGACTCGGTGATTGGACACATCAGTCCAGCCGCTCCGCGGCACATGGGATCTTCCCAGGCCAGGGATCGAAGGGATCGGACCGGCGCCCCTTGCACTGCAAGGCGGTGTCCTTATCCACTGGACCACCAGGGGAAGCCCACCATTGCCTTTTTAATGTGGAGGGAAGTTTCATTCAACTGACTGATTGATAGCCATTTTTATCCCTGAATCTCAAAAAGCATGACATATTTTTATTAAGCAAAAAGATGGATGTAGATATTTGGAATAGTGCTATTTTAAGGGATTTCACATTACACAATTCAAGCGACTTAGCATGTCTAACTGAAACAAGCCATTTAATGTCCTAAAACCAGAGAGTGGATAAACAGGTTTTAATCAGGCATTTACCTTTGGTTTATCTTCATCAAAGATACACAAGTTGTACTTCCCTAATTTGAAAACTCTGAAAGCATGATTACTCATAATGAACATAAAAACAAACAAGATTCTCTTTCAACATCCAAGTGGAACCCTGATTTAAGTTTTTACAATTTAAGCTGAAAACTGTTTTACCCCACCATATGTTGTTGTTGTTGTTGTTGTTGTTGAGTCACTCAGTTAGTTGTGTCTTTAGAAACCCCATGGACTGCAGCCCACCAGGCTGCTCTGTCCATGGGATTTCCCAGGCAAAAACACTGGAGTGGGTTACCCTTTACTTCTCCCGCTAATCTTCCCAACCCAGGGACTGAACTCACCTCTCCGGCACTGGCAGGCAGATTCTTTACCACTGGGCCACCATGGAAGCCCAACTCATTGTACAGAGATAATTAAAACTGGTTTTTTTTTTTTCCCTAACAATGGATTTTCCTGAAATAAACATTGGTCTTTTTCATACTGCATCTGACTAATTATGTGGATTTAGACAAGTAATTTAAATTATTAGTCACTAAGTGTCCCCATCTAAATGACAGAAATAATAATGCCTATTTGCACTAATTAAACAAGAAAATATGAGTGAAGCACCTGGAACATAGTGGCCATCACGGATAGCTCTTAGTTTCCATGCCAAGACAAGAGTTTCAGTTTTAAACAGGGTATTGTACACTGTCATAGGTTTAGAGCATTACTGTGCAGTTGTATTCTAAACTAATCTACTAAATAAAATTTGTTGAATTCACATCTAATCTGTATTGAAGTACAATCTTATGCTGTTCTGAAATTCTAGTAAAACTGATTGTCAAACTCCAACACAAAAGTAAATGATTTTTGTAAAACACACTTTTCCTTAATCTTATCCAGTCTGCGTCTATTAAATTATTTCTCACACTACCTACCATATATTGAGAACATAGAAAGTACCCACCTAATTTACTAAAAAGTCTATACCAATTCACCTAATCTTCATAACAGTCATATTATTTGACTTAGCATGTCTAACTGAAACAAGCCATTTAATGTCCTAAAACCAGAGAGTGGATAAACAGGTTTTAATCAGGCATTTACCTTTGGTTTATCTTCATCAAAGATACACAAGTTGTACTTCCCTAATTTGAAAACTCTGAAAGCATGATTACTCATAATGAACATAAAAACAAACAAGATTCTCTTTCAACATCCAAGTGGAACCCTGATTTAAGTTTTTACAATTTAAGCTGAAAACTGTTTTACCCCACCATATGTTGTTGTTGTTGTTGTTGTTGTTGAGTCACTCAGTTAGTTGTGTCTTTAGAAACCCCATGGACTGCAGCCCACCAGGCTGCTCTGTCCATGGGATTTCCCAGGCAAAAACACTGGAGTGGGTTACCCTTTACTTCTCCAGCTAATCTTCCCAACCCAGGGACTGAACTCACATCTCCGGCACTGGCAGGCAGATTCTTTACCACTGGGCCACCATGGAAGCCCAACTCATTGTACAGAGATAATTAAAACTGGTTTTTTTTTTTTCCCTAACAATGGATTTTCCTGAAATAAACATTGGTCTTTTTCATACTGCATCTGACTAATTATGTGGATTTAGACAAGTAATTTAAATTATTAGTCACTAAGTGTCCCCATCTAAATGACAGAAATAATAATGCCTATTTGCACTAATTAAACAAGAAAATATGAGTGAAGCACCTGGAACATAGTGGCCATCACGGATAGCTCTTAGTTTCCATGCCAAGACAAGAGTTTCAGTTTTAAACAGGGTATTGTACACTGTCATAGGTTTAGAGCATTACTGTGCAGTTGTATTCTAAACTAATCTACTAAATAAAATTTGTTGAATTCACATCTAATCTGTATTGAAGTACAATCTTATGCTGTTCTGAAATTCTAGTAAAACTGATTGTCAAACTCCAACACAAAAGTAAATGATTTTTGTAAAACACACTTTTCCTTAATCTTATCCAGTCTGCGTCTATTAAATTATTTCTCACACTACCTACCATATATTGAGAACATAGAAAGTACCCACCTAATTTACTAAAAAAAAAGTCTATACCAATTCACCTAATCTTCATAACAGTCATATTAACTTGTCCTGCTGCCTTCTACATTAGGCAAATGGAAAACATTGTGGATGAATTTTGGGTAACTTTCCCTGTATGTCTGTGTGACTCAAAGTTCATGTTCTCCAACCATTCAAGAAGGATAAAAATACTCAACTGGAGAACTTGGTCTCTTTCAGTTTTCCCTGAGTATAGTGGGAATTTTAACATACACAACCAATATGTGAAATGCTTACTAAAAATAAAATTTCGCAGGAATAAAAACAATTCCTGCCAGAATCACTAATTCAGAGGGTCTTTGCTGATCCATCTGTTGAACACAGTCGAGGTCTCTTGTCAAGCAGATTAATCAGATCTTACAAAGATTGCTTCCTTCTTCTGGTTCTGACCTGAAATGATACCAAATCTGGAGGGATAACCCTTCTCAGTTTATCTAAAGAAAACTCTCTCATTTTGTTCTCTAGGGATCAGTTTTATTTTTAATATCTTTTAAGACCTTAAAATTATTTCTAGTCTTAAGACTCAAATTATATTAATCATAATGTGGCAAGTTGTAAAATTAATATCAATGCGTCACTAGAAGAATGGCCTTTGGGTCTATGCATTAATGTTCTAATTTTTGACAATGTCTTTCGTTTGAAGCCCTCTGACAAAGAATTCAAGATCCTCTAAAAGATGAGCTTTACTTGTCTTCATAAGACTGAGTGAAAAACAGATTGCCCAATTTTCTTTCCACAAAGAATTTGGAAAGAGTCTCAAAAATGTGTGAGAAGGAAACAGGCAAAAGGGATTGAAGTCTTCTGCATAGTCATGGAAAGCTTGTGCAGAAAAGGTTTAGAGCATTACTGTGCAGTTGTATTCTAAACTAATCTACTAAATAAAATTTGTTGAATTCACATCTAATCTGTATTGAAGTACAATCTTATGCTGTTCTGAAATTCTAGTAAAACTGATTGTCAAACTCCAACACAAAAGTAAATGATTTTTGTAAAACACACTTTTCCTTAATCTTATCCAGTCTGCGTCTATTAAATTATTTCTCACACTACCTACCATATATTGAGAACATAGAAAGTACCCACCTAATTTACTAAAAAAAAAGTCTATACCAATTCACCTAATCTTCATAACAGTCATATTAACTTGTCCTGCTGCCTTCTACATTAGGCAAATGGAAAACATTGTGGATGAATTTTGGGTAACTTTCCCTGTATGTCTGTGTGACTCAAAGTTCATGTTCTCCAACCATTCAAGAAGGATAAGAATACTCAACTGGAGAACTTGGTCTCTTTCAGTTTTCCCTGAGTATAGTGGGAATTTTAACATACACAACCAATATGTGAAATGCTTACTAAAAATAAAATTTCGCAGGAATAAAAACAATTCCTGCCAGAATCACTAATTCAGAGGGTCTTTGCTGATCCATCTGTTGAACACAGTCGAGGTCTCTTGTCAAGCAGATTAATCAGATCTTACAAAGATTGCTTCCTTCTTCTGGTTCTGACCTGAAATGATACCAAATCTGGAGGGATAACCCTTCTCAGTTTATCTAAAGAAAACTCTCTCATTTTGTTCTCTAGGGATCAGTTTTATTTTTAATATCTTTTAAGACCTTAAAATTATTTCTAGTCTTAAGACTCAAATTATATTAATCATAATGTGGCAAGTTGTAAAATTAATATCAATGCGTCACTAGAAGAATGGCCTTTGGGTCTATGCATTAATGTTCTAATTTTTGACAATGTCTTTCGTTTGAAGCCCTCTGACAAAGAATTCAAGATCCTCTAAAAGATGAGCTTTACTTGTCTTCATAAGACTGAGTGAAAAACAGATTGCCCAATTTTCTTTCCACAAAGAATTTGGAAAGAGTCTCAAAAATGTGTGAGAAGGAAACAGGCAAAAGGGATTGAAGTCTTCTGCATAGTCATGGAAAGCTTGTGCAGAAAAGCTTTCTCCACAGCTTTTGGTAAAACAAATCCCAATCTTACATACAAATACGATCCAAAAATCAATGAGCAAGCTGATTATTTGAGCTTCAAAACTAACTTTTCCTTTAAAAAACCCAATGCTATAAGTTGTACTGGATCCATAGTTTTTGAAAAAGTAGTTGTCATGGTAGTATTACTAATGAAAATATTGAATCAAGTGTTTGTCTAAGATTCTTCTCTTTATTAGTCCTACAAGGTCTACAGTGGTACACAGTGTAGGCCCTCAATCCAGAGTGCCAGAGTACATGCTCTCTTTGCTGCTTATTCCTTGTGTTGTCTAGTAAAGTTATCTAATTCCTTGAAGCCTCTGTTCATGTACCTGTAAAATGGAGATATGATATCATTCATCTTGTAAATGTGTTATTAGGATAAATTAAGTTAAAATATTAAAGCAGTAAGAACAGTTACAGTCACATTATATTGCTCATAATATAGTGACAGTTGTTATCCCTATTTTCAGGGAATAATGTTTAATATTACTCAGAAAGACTGGACGTCTTTTTCTAGGTCACATAATTGAAAATGGCCAATGGAAGGAAACTGAAATCAGGCCTTCTTGGCACTAGAAACACTGTCCTTTCCCAACTCACCATAACATCTTCTTATACTATTTGGGCACTAACCTTTGAACTCTACCCAATCATCAAAGAACCATGTCTTTTTGAAGAAACGTATGCAATATGTTAATTTAGTACATCGTTGCAATCATTTTCAACATATATAGCACAACCACCTTGAACATATTCCTCTAAATTCTCTGCATCTGTCCTGAGAAAATATACCTTTTTGTCAGAAAGCTTCATTCCATGCCTCTTTGAGGAGAAGAACTTTTGAAATGATATCAGAAAGTCTGAATATAAAACAGATTACCAAGAAACAGCTCTTTTTGAGTTTTTAGTAGGAATTCCTAAACCCTACCTATCTGAACTCTCCTACTTCACTATTTACAAAACTCAGTCATACTGTCCAGTTTCCACTTCCATTCCAGAAGAAGTTTCTGTTTCCGCACATAAACTGAAAATAGTTGTGAGGCAAAAACTGACAGAAAGTTTGAAAATAGAATATAAAAGGCAACCACTCCTTTGGGCATTAGAAATTGAACAATACCCTCTATAGTATGGTATCTAACTTTTTAAAGCATATATTTCTTGAGTACTTCTTAAATAGACATTGCTAAATCAACAGCTACTACAAAATAAATAAATAAAGCTTTCTAGAAACCTACAGTTTCCAAGAGAAAATATGGCATGTTAAAGATGATATAATATAAGGTAGTATAAGATAAATGTCCTTAAAGAGAGGCACAGAGTGGCACCAGCATCATTCATCCAAACTATCAGCCAGGAAGTCAGTTTTGATTCTTCCCTCACAACCAATCAGTCAGTTGCTGAGTCATGTTGATTTAGGTCTAGTATGTCTCTCAAATCTGACATTTCTTCTCCTGTACAAATTATCACTCTTTAATTCTAGAAAGTTATCATGTCACATCTGATTAGATAATTACATGAACCTTCTAACTGCTCTACCTGCCTTGAGTTTTATCCTTTGTTCAAATATTTATTGAATATTGGAGAAATGATGGGTACCATGGGGCAGTCTGTGTGCTGGGAGCTAAGGATAAAAGACTCAGAACTAGTATACAAGTCAGGTAGAATTCTCACATTGCAGCTCATTCTAAGAAAAAAAACTGTCAGGCCTTCTTGGCACTAGAAACACTGTCCTTTCCCAACTCACCATAACATCTTCTTATACTATTTGGGCACTAACCTTTGAACTCTACCCAATCATCAAAGAACCATGTCTTTTTGAAGAAACGTATGCAATATGTTAATTTAGTACATCGTTGCAATCATTTTCAACATATATAGCACAACCACCTTGAACATATTCCTCTAAATTCTCTGCATCTGTCCTGAGAAAATATACCTTTTTGTCAGAAAGCTTCATTCCATGCCTCTTTGAGGAGAAGAACTTTTGAAATGATATCAGAAAGTCTGAATATAAAACAGATTACCAAGAAACAGCTCTTTTTGAGTTTTTAGTAGGAATTCCTAAACCCTACCTATCTGAACTCTCCTACTTCACTATTTACAAAACTCAGTCATACTGTCCAGTTTCCACTTCCATTCCAGAAGAAGTTTCTGTTTCCGCACATAAACTGAAAATAGTTGTGAGGCAAAAACTGACAGAAAGTTTGAAAATAGAATATAAAAGGCAACCACTCCTTTGGGCATTAGAAATTGAACAATACCCTCTATAGTATGATATCTAACTTTTTAAAGCATATATTTCTTGAGTACTTCTTAAATAGACATTGCTAAATCAACAGCTACTACAAAATAAATAAATAAAGCTTTCTAGAAACCTACAGTTTCCAAGAGAAAATATGGCATGTTAAAGATGATATAATATAAGGTAGTATAAGATAAATGTCCTTAAAGAGAGGCACAGAGTGGCACCAGCATCATTCATCCAAACTATCAGCCAGGAAGTCAGTTTTGATTCTTCCCTCACAACCAATCAGTCAGTTGCTGAGTCATGTTGATTTAGGTCTAGTATGTCTCTCAAATCTGACATTTCTTCTCCTGTACAAATTATCACTCTTTAATTCTAGAAAGTTATCATGTCACATCTGATTAGATAATTACATGAACCTTCTAACTGCTCTACCTGCCTTGAGTTTTATCCTTTGTTCAAATATTTATTGAATATTGGAGAAATGATGGGTACCATGGGGCAGTCTGTGTGCTGGGAGCTAAGGATAAAAGACTCAGAACTAGTATACAAGTCAGGTAGAATTCTCACATTAGCTTCATGCTCCTACCTGAATTAAGTACCATCCAAAAGACATGACAGTGTCCTTTGCACATAACACTCCTGTCCCACTTTAAATTTGTCGTCAGTGACTTCCTATTTTCTAAAGCACTAGTTACAAGCTTGTCAGAAGCCATGGGGGTGCCTTTTTCTCAAAAATCTCATATATAAGCATAGTCATAAACTATAAAATCTGTGAAACCTCAGGCTGTCAGTTACACGCTGGAATTCACTCAAGTATCCCTCCATGTTCCATGGGGGGAAGGGTGCAGAGGAGATAGGGGTACTCACATACCCAGGTTATAAATGTTCCACCTAAAGAGAAAATTTGTTGCCTAGAAGCATACTAAGCAAGACACTTTGTGACCTGATCTTTTCTTACTTTCTCAGTGCAACATTTGGTATTTCCTCCTTGATCTTTATGTTCCTGCCAGCAGATCCACATGTAATGTCTTAAAAATAATCCTCTTAACTCATGATTTTTAACTTTGTTCATGTTAGTCTCTTTTGCCTTGATAAATTTTCCTTATTTTTAAGGCTTAGCCAACACTACACTTTCTATAAAGTCTTACCCAATTCCCATTTTCTGTTGTGAGACATGATAATAATGACTCATCTTTATTAATAACATACCATTTTACTAGCATGGAGATAGGCTGTTTTAATTATATACATTTAATGTTTGCACTGTGAGGTATTCTGTATAAAATGTATAGACACTACATTTTGTATTTCAGGTCTTATACTTAAAGAAATTATGCTTCAAGGAGTTAAGTGTATTGATGGATTATAGCTGAAGAGTGGTAGAATCTGGATAAGAACACAGGAAAACTACATTTTAAATTTGCTTTCACTGTAACACAGTGAGCACACATTCATTCACACACCTATTCTTAGACTCCACTGGATGCATCTGTCTCATAATTATGGGCACTTTAAAAATATATTACATGAACCTTTGCTCTACCTGCCTTGAGTTTTATCCTTTGTTCAAATATTTATTGAATATTGGAGAAATGATGGGTACCATGGGGCAGTCTGTGTGCTGGGAGCTAAGGATAAAAGACTCAGAACTAGTATACAAGTCAGGTAGAATTCTCACATTAGCTTCATGCTCCTACCTGAATTAAGTACCATCCAAAAGACATGACAGTGTCCTTTGCACATAACACTCCTGTCCCACTTTAAATTTGTCGTCAGTGACTTCCTATTTTCTAAAGCACTAGTTACAAGCTTGTCAGAAGCCATGGGGGTGCCTTTTTCTCAAAAATCTCATATATAAGCATAGTCATAAACTATAAAATCTGTGAAACCTCAGGCTGTCAGTTACACGCTGGAATTCACTCAAGTATCCCTCCATGTTCCATGGGGGGAAGGGTGCAGAGGAGATAGGGGTACTCACATACCCAGGTTATAAATGTTCCACCTAAAGAGAAAATTTGTTGCCTAGAAGCATACTAAGCAAGACACTTTGTGACCTGATCTTTTCTTACTTTCTCAGTGCAACATTTGGTATTTCCTCCTTGATCTTTATGTTCCTGCCAGCAGATCCACATGTAATGTTTTAAAAAATAATCCTCTTAACTCATGATTTTTAACTTTGTTCATGTTAGTCTCTTTTGCCTTGATAAATTTTCCTTATTTTTAAGGCTTAGCCAACACTACACTTTCTATAAAGTCTTACCCAATTCCCATTTTCTGTTGTGAGACATGATAATAATGACTCATCTTTATTAATAACATACCATTTTACTAGCATGGAGATAGGCTGTTTTAATTATATACATTTAATGTTTGCACTGTGAGGTATTCTGTATAAAATGTATAGACACTACATTTTGTATTTCAGGTCTTATACTTAAAGAAATTATGCTTCAAGGAGTTAAGTGTATTGATGGATTATAGCTGAAGAGTGGTAGAATCTGGATAAGAACACAGGAAAACTACATTTTAAATTTGCTTTCACTGTAACACAGTGAGCACACATTCATTCACACACCTATTCTTAGACTCCACTGGATGCATCTGTCTCATAATTATGGGCACTTTAAAAAATATATTACTTTTTTTATAAACCTTAAGAATGCTTTAGAGAGATAGGGAGACTGTGCCAGTTCAATAAAAACTGCTTAAACTCTATGGGCTTCCTTGGTGGCCCAGGGGGTAGAGTCCACCTTGCAATGCAAGGGTCACTAGTTCGATCCCTGGCCTGGGAAGATTCCACGTGCTGCGGAGCGGCTGGGCCAGCGTGTCCTAATACCAGCCAGTGCTCTGGAGCGCATGTGCACAGAGTTGGTGCTTTGCCATGAGAGAGGCCACTGCAATGGGAGGCTCAATTATGCCAAAGAATAAAAAAGATGGGTGAAAATAAATATAAATAAAAGAGGCATGATGGGGAAAAGAAAAAAAAAAAACCTAGGAGAAAAACTGCTTATATTGTCCTTCAATTTTCAACCCAAGTTGGGGGAGAAGGAGAGAGAAGAGAAAGAATTATTTGTCCCAGCAGGTAGTGCTGCCTAACTTCAACCATTTGTCATTCATCAGGGAGGGAATTTGAGGTTAGGGTTATATAGGCAAATCCTTTTCAAATGATCAATGATGAAGTGCTTTGCTTATGTTTGTAATATACAATAAAAGTGAATTTCTAGGTAAATAAATATTAAACAGCAACATCTCAGCCATACAAAATGGAACCCCAGATTTCTTAACATTAGGTTCAATTGACATGGTACTCTGTCAAGGGACTGTACTCTGAGTTTCTGTATTCATCTCTTTGTGGACTGATAACAACTGTCAGCATTCTCTGCCATTTTTAGAAGACTGAGTCTAAATAGTCTAAATAGTACTGGTACATAGTAGTTTTTTCCTTTTCCAAAATTAATAAAAGCAAATTAACTTGGCATTCTCATTTGGTTTATGAAGCATTTCAGATAACTCAGCAATGCAGTCAACAAGTCATCCAGTACTGAACAGGCTCTGCAGTTAACTGTGGCAGCAGGCATGAGAGCCAGTATGACTACTAAACAGAAACCATACACTACACATTAACCAGGCAATTTAAACATCATTATTATTATTAGCATTATTATTATTATTTCTGGTATGATAACTTTGTCACCTTCATGTCTCCATACCCTGGATATGGAATACGGCCAAAGTCAGGTCATGGAGCACTGGTAAATATTTCTTCCCTTACACTTGGGGAGAAAAAAAGGTAGCCTTCTTTAGATAAGTCTAAAACTTCTTAGTCCCATCCTTTTTATAGTTTTCAATGTTTTTATTTTTCAAAAGATTTTTACTCTTTTCTTTCCTCTGTAAAGTGTATTTAGAAAACACAGATAAAATATTCTGAGCCCCAAAAATTCTTCAAACTGAGCAGTCATTTTCATTAACCTTCCCTTATCTTACTTTAATGAAGCAATTTCTTTCTTATATATAATGCACTCAGCCTTTATATTTTATAGAACATTGTGATTTTCACCCATACTTTCTTTTGAAAATTTTTAAAGAAAACTTTTGCATTTTGTACTGATGTACAGCCAATTAACAGTGTTGTAATAGTTTCAGGTAAACAGTGAAGGGACTCAGTCATACATATACATGTATACATTCTCCCCGAAACTCCCCGCCCATTCAGGCTGCCACATAACATTGAGCAGAGTTCATGTGCTATACAGTAGGTCCTTTTTCTTAACTCTTATTTTCTTTTCATGTTTCAATCTATGATGGGTCTCTCTGTGACAATTTTGTTACAGGAATCTGCTAGGTAAATAAATTAACAGCAACATCTCAGCCATACAAAATGGAACCCCAGATTTCTTAACATTAGGTTCAATTGACATGGTACTCTGTCAAGGGACTGTACTCTGAGTTTCTGTATTCATCTCTTTGTGGACTGATAACAACTGTCAGCATTCTCTGCCATTTTTAGAAGACTGAGTCTAAATAGTCTAAATAGTACTGGTACATAGTAGTTTTTTCCTTTTCCAAAATTAATAAAAGCAAATTAACTTGGCATTCTCATTTGGTTTATGAAGCATTTCAGATAACTCAGCAATGCAGTCAACAAGTCATCCAGTACTGAACAGGCTCTGCAGTTAACTGTGGCAGCAGGCATGAGAGCCAGTATGACTACTAAACAGAAACCATACACTACACATTAACCAGGCAATTTAAACATCATTATTATTATTAGCATTATTATTATTATTTCTGGTATGATAACTTTGTCACCTTCATGTCTCCATACCCTGGATATGGAATACGGCCAAAGTCAGGTCATGGAGCACTGGTAAATATTTCTTCCCTTACACTTGGGGAGAAAAAAAGGTAGCCTTCTTTAGATAAGTCTAAAACTTCTTAGTCCCATCCTTTTTATAGTTTTCAATGTTTTTATTTTTCAAAAGATTTTTACTCTTTTCTTTCCTCTGTAAAGTGTATTTAGAAAACACAGATAAAATATTCTGAGCCCCAAAAATTCTTCAAACTGAGCAGTCATTTTCATTAACCTTCCCTTATCTTACTTTAATGAAGCAATTTCTTTCTTATATATAATGCACTCAGCCTTTATATTTTATAGAACATTGTGATTTTCACCCATACTTTCTTTTGAAAATTTTTAAAGAAAACTTTTGCATTTTGTACTGATGTACAGCCAATTAACAGTGTTGTAATAGTTTCAGGTAAACAGTGAAGGGACTCAGTCATACATATACATGTATACATTCTCCCCGAAACTCCCCGCCCATTCAGGCTGCCACATAACATTGAGCAGAGTTCATGTGCTATACAGTAGGTCCTTTTTCTTAACTCTTATTTTCTTTTCATGTTTCAATCTATGATGGGTCTCTCTGTGACAATTTTGTTACAGAATCTCAACCAAGGAATTCTGCCTTTTTTCTGACTCTAGAATCCCTCTCTTGACATTGACCATAGTCTCTCACTTGGGGAGATGATAAGATCACTCATAAATTCACTTTAGCACCCTTCTCCTTATCATGTTTCACAGCAACACATGTTTCTTAGCGAAAGAAATTTTACTACCTCTTTCATCCAGCTTTCGAATGTCATATGAAACATCATTCTGCACCTAAGCTTCTAAATTTAGCTCTAAGTATGTCTATCTAATTCCACCATGAGTAGATAATTGCTTAATTTTCTACAGCTACTTTCCTGCATTAAAAAATCATACAAGAATATTTAGTCTTCATTTATATCACTTATAAATAAACAGATTTTCTACCTAGAATTTCAAACCAGAGAGAAAGTACTAAGACTTAAGTTACAGTAATAGTAACAATTAAAGAACTTTAATGCTTTTACAGAGTAGATACATAAAAAGAAAAATTAACAATGCTGATGTAATACCTTTCCCTGATTTTAAAGCCTTAGTATACCTTTTAAACTAATAGACTGTATCCTATTTTTATCATGCATAATAAAAAGACATAGGCATAAAAATACATTTCCTGGACTTCCCTGGATGTACAGTGGTTAAAATAATCCACCTGTAAATGCACAGGACATGGATTTGAACCCTGATCTGAGAAGATTCCATATGGCTCAGAGCAACTGAAGCCCAAGTGCCATAACTACTGGGCCCAAGCTCCAGGGCCTGGAAGCTGCAACTACTGAGCCCTCGTGCTGCAACTACTGAAGTCCGAGTGCCCAAGCACTTCTCTTGTGCTCCACAGCCAAAGAAGCTGTCACAATAAGAAGCCCACGCAAGAAGCCCAGCAACGAAGACTAACCCTTGCTTGCTACAACTAGAGAAAGGCTGAAGGCAGCAGTGAAGGCTCAGTACAACATTTTTTTTTTAATTGGGAAGTGCTAGTGAATGTAGTAGACATTTTCATGATAATTTTATAAAGGAAAAACAAATAAACACTATAGGGAAGGATACTTTCAATCTTGGTTGGTGAACAAAACCCTAGGGAATAAAATAAAATTCTTTATGGCTTTGAGATAGGTAAAAGTTGCTTTCTTTCTTTTTTTTGTCTGCATAGCTTTTGGGGTCTTAGTTCTCTGAACAGGGATTGAACCCATGCCACCTGCACTGGAAGCACACTCCACCACTGGACCACCAGGGACGTTCTGGGATAGGTAAACATTGCTTAAATAGAGCAAAAACAACATAAATCTTAGATAAAAGAATGATGAATTATAATATATTAAATTTGGTATTTGCATGTATACAAAAGTATCAAGTGTGTGAAAAGCAAGCCAGATAATAGGAGATTTGTAAACTCACACATATAAACTATAAAGGAGTGATATTCAAAGTAAAAGAACTCTTAGAAACAAAGAAGAAAAATATAAACAAATAGTCAATGTCTTATATCCTGCAAGATATCTACATTATCAATAAGCATTCAAAGTAATTAGTAATCCAGAGAATACAATTAAAACTACAGTGAGATACTACTATACTGCTATCAGATTAATTTTTTTGTTTTATTAATAAAAACAAACAAAAAGATAGCCATTTCCATCTTTTCTGCCCAAAAGCAATGACAACAAAAGTTAAATAAGTGGGGCTACATCAAACTTAAAAGCTTCTGCAGAGCAAAGGAAATCATCAAATGATAAAAAGTCAAAAAACTGAATAGGAGAAAGTATCTGCAAGTACCTAGATATCTAAGATGTTCAATATCACTAATTATTGGGGAAATAAATGCAAATCAGAACCACAATGAGAGATGATTTCAAATCTGTTAGAGTGACTACTATCAAAAAGACAAGTAATAACAAGTGTTGGTGAACATATGGAGCAAAGAGAATGCTCTGAAGAAAATGAGAATAACTCACAAAGATATATGCACTCTTAAGTTCATTGCAACATTATTTACAATAGCCAAGATACTGAAACAACCTAAGTGCTCACTGCAGATAAATGGATAAAGAAAATATGATATATATGTACATGCTAACTTGCTTCAGTCGTGTCTGACTCTCTGTGACCCTATGGACTATAGCCTGCCAGGCTCTTCTGTCCATGGGATTCTCCACGCAAGAATACTGGAGTAAGTTGCCATGGCCTCCTTGAGGAGATCTTTCTGACCTAGGCATCAAACCTGCTTCTCTTAAGTTTCCAGCATTGGCAGGCAGGTCCTTTACCACTATCACCACCTGGGAATCCACACACACAGTGGAATATTATTCACTTATTCTTTCATGCAGAAAGAATGAAATCCTGAAATTGCCAACAACAAGGATGAAGCTTGAGGGCATTATGCTAAGTGAAATAAGTCAGACAAAGAATGGCAAATACCATGTGATCCCATTCATTTATAGTATATAAAAACAAACAAAGAAATCTAAGCTCAAAGATAGAAAAAAATTGATGGTTCGTTGCCAGAGGTGGAGGTTGAGGTAGGTAGGAAAAATGAGTAAAATGGATCAAAAGATACAAACTTCTAGGTATAAAATAAATAAATCATGGGGATGTAATATACAGCATGGTGATTATAGTTTAAAATACTGTATTGCATATTTGAAAGTTGTTATAAGAATAAATCTTAAAAGTTCTTATTACAAGAAAAAAAATCTGCAACTATGTGATGACAGATGCTAAGCAGACTTATTGTAGTGACCATTTTTTATTATACATACAAATATTGAATCATTATATCATATACCTGAAACTACTATAATGTATGTCAAATATACCTCAATACAAAAATAATAAAACAAAGTATGGTCACCTTCAAGTGGAGCAAAGATGTAGAACAAATTCATATACTGATAGAAGAAATGTAAATTAGAAAATAAATTGTTTTTTTTCTGTTCAGATTCAACATATGTGTACCGTCAGTTCAGTCATGTAGTCATGTCCAACTCTTTGTGACTCCATGGACTGAAGCATGCCAAGCTTCTCTGTCCTTCACCATCACCTGGAGCTTGCTCAAACTCATGTACATTGACTCAGTGATTCTATCCAATCATCTTGTCCTTTGTCGTACCCTTCTATTTTTTCCAACATCAGGCTCTTTTCCAATGAGTTGTCTCTTTGCTTCAGGTGGCCAAAGTAACGGAGCTTCAGCTTCAGCATCATTCCTTCAATTAATATTCAGAACTGATTTCTTTTAGGATTGACTGGTTTGATCTCCTTGTAGTCCAAGGACTCTCAAGAGCCTTCTCCAACACTACAATTAAAGGCATCAATTCTTCAGTGCTAGACCTTCTTTATGGTCTAGCTCTCACATCCATATGTGACTACTGGGAAAACTATAACTTTGACTATATAGGCTCTTGTACACAAAGTGATGTCTCTACCTCTTTTTTTTTAATTTTTATTTTACTTTTTAATTTACAGAGTTTTGCTGTTTACAGATATGTATGATCCCAGATTAGTCATATGTATATCCCCCCCATCCCATCATGTCTCTGCTTTTGAATATGTTATCTAGGTTTGTCATAACTTTTTTTCCAAAGAGCAAGCTTCTTTTACTTTCATGGCTGCAGATACTATCTGCAGTAATTTTGGAGCCCAAGAAAATAAAATCTGTCATTGTCTTCATTGTTTGCCCATCTATTTGCCATGAAGAGTACTATATGACCCAACAATTCAGTTCCCAGATATGTACCAAAGATAGCTATGAATATGTTTACAGCAGCTTTGTTCATCATAACCTCAAACTGGAAGTAACACAAATGTCTATGAACAGGAGAATGGATGAGCACATTATAGTATTTTCCTACAATGGGTAATATTCTGGTAAAAAAGAATAAACTACTTTCACTAATAACAATGTCAGTGAATATCTTAAACAAAATATTAAGCAAAGTAAGTCAGACAAAAGGAAAAATATACTATACAACTTCATTTTCATAAAGTTCAAAATCAGGCTAAATTCATCTATGGTGTTAGAAACCAAGACAGCAAATATATACGAGGAGGAGGAAGAGGACATTTATTCAGATGGAATAAAAGGAACCAACCACATATATTTTTCAACCTGGGTGGCAGTGACACAAGTATGTTGCTAACTCATGTGATAACTTACTTATAATAAAGAGTTTTATAATTTTTCTGTATCTATGATCTGTAGAAAATGGTATTTTTAAAAGAAAGGGTACTTAAATCTACAAACACATAGTTTCTGAATCAAGGTGTGTTAGTTTCCTCATTGTTATAACAAATTATGACAAGGGTTGTGGTTAAAGAAAATAAATTTATTCCCTCACAGCTTGGAACGCCACACGTCTGAAAAGAGTATTACTGGGCTAAAATGAAGGTGCTAGCAGGACCACACTCCCTCTGGATAGTTTACAGGAGAATCTGCTCCTTGCCTTCTTTACTTTCTGGGGCTACTGATGTTCCTGGGTGAGAACCACCTCATTCCACTCCTCTCCTCTGTAGTCACATTACCTTCACCTTTTCTTCTGTGTCAATTCTCCCTTAAAAGCAAAAGTCACCTTTTTTTTTAATTTTATTTTACTTTTTAATTTACAGAGTTTTGCTGTTTACAGATATGTATGATCCCAGATTAGTCATATGTATATCCCCCCCATCCCATCATGTCTCTGCTTTTGAATATGTTATCTAGGTTTGTCATAACTTTTTTTCCAAAGAGCAAGCTTCTTTTACTTTCATGGCTGCAGATACTATCTGCAGTAATTTTGGAGCCCAAGAAAATAAAATCTGTCATTGTCTTCATTGTTTGCCCATCTATTTGCCATGAAGAGTACTATATGACCCAACAATTCAGTTCCCAGATATGTACCAAAGATAGCTATGAATATGTTTACAGCAGCTTTGTTCATCATAACCTCAAACTGGAAGTAACACAAATGTCTATGAACAGGAGAATGGATGAGCACATTATAGTATTTTCCTACAATGGGTAATATTCTGGTAAAAAAGAATAAACTACTTTCACTAATAACAATGTCAGTGAATATCTTAAACAAAATATTAAGCAAAGTAAGTCAGACAAAAGGAAAAATATACTATACAACTTCATTTTCATAAAGTTCAAAATCAGGCTAAATTCATCTATGGTGTTAGAAACCAAGACAGCAAATATATACGAGGAGGAGGAAGAGGACATTTATTCAGATGGAATAAAAGGAACCAACCACATATATTTTTCAACCTGGGTGGCAGTGACACAAGTATGTTGCTAACTCATGTGATAACTTACTTATAATAAAGAGTTTTATAATTTTTCTGTATCTATGATCTGTAGAAAATGGTATTTTTAAAAGAAAGGGTACTTAAATCTACAAACACATAGTTTCTGAATCAAGGTGTGTTAGTTTCCTCATTGTTATAACAAATTATGACAAGGGTTGTGGTTAAAGAAAATAAATTTATTCCCTCACAGCTTGGAACGCCACACGTCTGAAAAGAGTATTACTGGGCTAAAATGAAGGTGCTAGCAGGACCACACTCCCTCTGGATAGTTTACAGGAGAATCTGCTCCTTGCCTTCTTTACTTTCTGGGGCTACTGATGTTCCTGGGTGAGAACCACCTCATTCCACTCCTCTCCCTCTGTAGTCACATTACCTTCACCTTTTCTTCTGTGTCAATTCTCCCTTAAAAGCAAATTTGTGATTGTATTTAGGGCTCACCTGGATAATCCAGGATAGTCTCCAGGTCTCAAGAGCTTACTTACATTTATTCATATCTGTGAAGTTTGCTGTTAATATATAAGGTAATCCTCACAGGAGTCACAGATTTGAATGTGGATATCTTTCAGGGACCACTATTCAGTCTACCATGCCTCATGCCACTGACAGCAATCAGTATGAGTTCAGAGGGAAGAAAACTAACCAAGTACTAGAATCAGCTGAAATCCATCATAGAACAGGAAAGGGGAAACTGAATTTTCATGGGTAATGGCATCAGAACATGTAGGGAAGATTATGTCACCACAGTTCAAAACGGTCACAAAGGATGCCAAATAGTAAAGAAAAACAAAGCGTAATATAGTCCACTATTAGTAAAAAGAAGTAAAAAAGTGCCTAAAATGTGGTATATTTTCATGAAACAATTTTAGCTATATTTTCAATCAAAAATTATATCAGTAAAATTTTAATATGAGCATATTTTAATGTGAGAGAAGTAATTTTAATATGATAAATATGATTAAAATGTGAGTATCACAACATTTTTTATTTTGGTTGGTTTTCTGCATGTCTGAAACCTCTGCCTTCTTTAAATGCCTGTGCTTATTACAGTTAAGCAGTTACTTAGGTTGCTAATGCAAACAAAATGACAGCGTGTTGCTAGAGATGAAGCATTTCATCATCACCCTGGCACTATATAAGACTCAGACACAGTTTGTTGGAAGCAGAAGAACCCTTTCACTACAGTCCCTGTTTGAATTTCTGAAAGCACTGCCTCTGGAAAGTCAAGATACTCTTATATGTCTGTTCCTCACATCATTCTTACAATTGCAGTTTAATCCCTGACCTTTTGAATGTCATCGGTTTGAAATGCATGTCTGTTCCTTCAGAACAGTAGCTGGTGTCACTATGCTATTCACCAATTTCTTGAAAACAAAAGGAGATTCTTTTCTGATGTCCTTACAAAGGAAAAAAAATTTCATTAGCTTAACTGAAAATTAAGATTATTAAATAATTAAAAATTACTTTAATACAGTTCAATCATAAATTAGGCATTAAAATAATCCTAATAGGTCATATACTTTAAATGAGGTTATTTATAAAAATATTCTTTTAATTTTGAGAAATTATATGGCCCATCCCATGTGTTGTCAAAGATTTGAATGTGGATATCTTTCAGGGACCACTATTCAGTCTACCATGCCTCATGCCACTGACAGCAATCAGTATGAGTTCAGAGGAAGAAAACTAACCAAGTACTAGAATCAGCTGAAATCCATCATAGAACAGGAAAGGGGAAACTGAATTTTCATGGGTAATGGCATCAGAACATGTAGGGAAGATTATGTCACCACAGTTCAAAACGGTCACAAAGGATGCCAAATAGTAAAGAAAAACAAAGCGTAATATAGTCCACTATTAGTAAAAAGAAGTAAAAAAGTGCCTAAAATGTGGTATATTTTCATGAAACAATTTTAGCTATATTTTCAATCAAAAATTATATCAGTAAAATTTTAATATGAGCATATTTTAATGTGAGAGAAGTAATTTTAATATGATAAATATGATTAAAATGTGAGTATCACAACATTTTTTATTTTGGTTGGTTTTCTGCATGTCTGAAACCTCTGCCTTCTTTAAATGCCTGTGCTTATTACAGTTAAGCAGTTACTTAGGTTGCTAATGCAAACAAAATGACAGCGTGTTGCTAGAGATGAAGCATTTCATCATCACCCTGGCACTATATAAGACTCAGACACAGTTTGTTGGAAGCAGAAGAACCCTTTCACTACAGTCCCTGTTTGAATTTCTGAAAGCACTGCCTCTGGAAAGTCAAGATACTCTTATATGTCTGTTCCTCACATCATTCTTACAATTGCAGTTTAATCCCTGACCTTTTGAATGTCATCGGTTTGAAATGCATGTCTGTTCCTTCAGAACAGTAGCTGGTGTCACTATGCTATTCACCAATTTCTTGAAAACAAAAGGAGATTCTTTTCTGATGTCCTTACAAAGGGAAAAAAAAAAATTTCATTAGCATAACTGAAAATTAAGATTATTAAATAATTAAAAATTACTTTAATACAGTTCAATCATAAATTAGGCATTAAAATAATCCTAATAGGTCATATACTTTAAATGAGGTTATTTATAAAAATATTCTTTTAATTTTGAGAAATTATATGGCCCATCCCATGTGTTGTCAAAGAGAATGATGAAAATCATTTCCAAGGGTTTCCACCTGTCCTCTGTTTGAGGAGACCTTCAGACCAGGCTTCACATGAACTTGCAAAAGTTTATGAATTTACATGAAAAGGGGAGATTTTCTCTCCTTTACCTGATATGCTTTGGAACAATTTTCTTATGATATCTTCTTGGAGAGGGGGACTATTAAAGCCAGAGCACAGGTAAAGGTGAAATAAATTTGTTGGATCCTGGGTGAGACAAAGGTTCGGGTAGGGTTGAGGCAACCAAGCTGAGAAAGGGTCACTTACAGATTCTCAATACTTTAGTATTAGGTATATTAAAATAGGTATACTGATGCTTTTCAGGTGACCATCAGGATTGTATCCACTGTATTAATGAATGACCATCTGTGCTTTTATATCCTTATGGAGAGGATGTTTATCTAAAAATTAAACCCAGCTATAGTATGGTTAATGTATGACCTATTGTTTGCCTAAAACAACACCTGCTTGAAACATCAAGACTAAATTCCATACATGTTTTCTACCAATAACATTAATTTTCATTTTTTCATTTTATTAACCCTTTCATTTGAAAATCTTGCAGGGTAGACCTACTACTGATATAAGTACTATGTTTCTATATTTATATGTAAGATAAGACACAACCAGATTCTTTGAAAATTGAGAGTATTTTAGATGCCCATGCTACTCTACTGTTCATTATGTTACTGCAAAGGGCATATATAAGTCCTGGATTTTCCTTGTCAATTCTCTGTCTTTACACTGGTAGTACACTGGAATTACAATAGACAGAAATATAACTGTCTTACAAGAAATGCAATGATCTTACACTTATAGGTAACATTTCTCTAAATCTTTTACATAATTGTGAATCTTTACAATAGCAATTTTAAAAAGAAACCCTATAATTTATCAACTAAAATGGAATAGTTTAAATGAGGTTATTGATAAAAATATTCTTTTAATTTTGAGAAATTATATGGCCCATCCCATGTGTTGTCAAAGAGAATGATGAAAATCATTTCCAAGGGTTTCCACCTGTCCTCTGTTTGAGGAGACCTTCAGACCAGGCTTCACATGAACTTGCAAAAGTTTATGAATTTACATGAAAAGGGGAGATTTTCTCTCCTTTACCTGATATGCTTTGGAACAATTTTCTTATGATATCTTCTTGGAGAGGGGGACTATTAAAGCCAGAGCACAGGTAAAGGTGAAATAAATTTGTTGGATCCTGGGTGAGACAAAGGTTCGGGTAGGGTTGAGGCAACCAAGCTGAGAAAGGGTCACTTACAGATTCTCAATACTTTAGTATTAGGTATATTAAAATAGGTATACTGATGCTTTTCAGGTGACCATCAGGATTGTATCCACTGTATTAATGAATGACCATCTGTGCTTTTATATCCTTATGGAGAGGATGTTTATCTAAAAATTAAACCCAGCTATAGTATGGTTAATGTATGACCTATTGTTTGCCTAAAACAACACCTGCTTGAAACATCAAGACTAAATTCCATACATGTTTTCTACCAATAACATTAATTTTCATTTTTTCATTTTATTAACCCTTTCATTTGAAAATCTTGCAGGGTAGACCTACTACTGATATAAGTACTATGTTTCTATATTTATATGTAAGATAAGACACAACCAGATTCTTTGAAAATTGAGAGTATTTTAGATGCCCATGCTACTCTACTGTTCATTATGTTACTGCAAAGGGCATATATAAGTCCTGGATTTTCCTTGTCAATTCTCTGTCTTTACACTGGTAGTACACTGGAATTACAATAGACAGAAATATAACTGTCTTACAAGAAATGCAATGATCTTACACTTATAGGTAACATTTCTCTAAATCTTTTACATAATTGTGAATCTTTACAATAGCAATTTTAAAAAAGAAACCCTATAATTTATCAACTAAAATGGAATAGTTTTGAGTGTGAAATGCAGAGTTAGTAACAATTACTTCAGGACAACTGGCATAAATAGCAATTGTCCCTGGCAAACTAAGATGGATGGTTACCATACATATGGGAATTACTTTTATCCTTACACTCTGGAAGAAACTGGTACTTCACATTTTTCAGTATTAGAACAGATATTTCAATAATGTGCCCACATTCACAGCATTTACTAAATGGCAGAATCAGGCTTGGCTCCCTGGGTAGCCTGCCTACAGTGTCGTTGATCTTAAGGGAAACCCTGGCGGACTGTACTGTAATCGACACAAGGCAAATTCTAAGGAACTGCTAGAGATAAAAGGAGATTACCATGTTAACAGTTTGCCTTTGAAATATTCAGTTATAACACCAGTTGAGCTGAGAAACAACCTTTTTTTGTTTGTGTTTAGATTTTACTTCATCATGAAGATCTTTTTTAAAGAAGAGTTTCTTTTTCTCAGTCACTCATGTTATAACTAGACTTGGTACGTTTTAGCAGTCTTATTGTAATGCATTTATATAAAAGATAAGCCTTTACGAATTTCATTTCTTGCTTCTTTATAAAGGATTTGTGTGGAGGGAGATATTTGGATTAAATGTATTCAGATAAAATAGTTTCCATAAATTAGAAAGTAGATTTTTAATTAACTATTATTACTAACTTTATTTTAGAGTTTTTAAATTATAACTATTATTTCTTAAAAGACTCCATAAATATACAGAAAAAAATACTGTTCTTCCAATTTCATAAAGGTGTCAGGATAACAATGAATTTGACAGGTGATCTAAACTTTAAACAATGACCCCTTCAAGGCTATATTTTAGAACATTCGCATTTTTTTGTCAATTCTATGCTATGTATTACATGTCAAATGAAAAAAAAAGAACAAGAATACAAATTCACTGTGAACTAACAAAATGATAATCTGGAAGGAGTAAGTATTAACAAAAGCAAGAAGACACTGGCACTGTTGGGCTTCACTGCATTCAAAAAAAGGTACCATCCATTTTCAAAGAACATACAATCCTGCAATGGCTGGGGAAAGTAGGTTAGAAGAGGAATTTATGCCAACAAAAATTATGTACTTTAATCTTTGAATTTAAGGATTAATAAGCAAAGGAACATTGTGGATATCAATTCTTTTCTGAGAAAAAAATGTTACAAATATTACCTTATACTTTTGTGACTGAGGAAAACTCATCCAGAAAAGACTGAAAGCAAAAGAAGAGGTCAGCAGAGGATAAGACAGACAGCATCACTGGCTCAACGATTATGAATTTGAGCAAAGTCCTGGAGATACTGAAGGACAGCGAAGCCTGTCATGGCGCATTCCATGGAGTTGCAAAGAGTCAGACACGACTTAGCGAAAAAAAACCCCCAAAATCTCTACTGCCGAAGCAGCTAGAAATGAAATTAAATAGATCTGATTTATACCTTGGCCTTTGGCCCTTGAAATATTCAGTTATAACACCAGTTGAGCTGAGAAACAACCTTTTTTGTTTGTGTTTAGATTTTACTTCATCATGAAGATCTTTTTAAAGAAGAGTTTCTTTTCTCAGTCACTCATGTTATAACTAGACTTGGTACGTTTTAGCAGTCTTATTGTAATGCATTTATATAAAAGATAAGCCTTTACGAATTTCATTTCTTGCTTCTTTATAAAGGATTTGTGTGGAGGGAGATATTTGGATTAAATGTATTCAGATAAAATAGTTTCCATAAATTAGAAAGTAGATTTTTAATTAACTATTATTACTAACTTTATTTTAGAGTTTTTAAATTATAACTATTATTTCTTAAAAGACTCCATAAATATACAGAAAAAAATACTGTTCTTCCAATTTCATAAAGGTGTCAGGATAACAATGAATTTGACAGGTGATCTAAACTTTAAACAATGACCCCTTCAAGGCTATATTTTAGAACATTCGCATTTTTTTGTCAATTCTATGCTATGTATTACATGTCAAATGAAAAAAAAAGAACAAGAATACAAATTCACTGTGAACTAACAAAATGATAATCTGGAAGGAGTAAGTATTAACAAAAGCAAGAAGACACTGGCACTGTTGGGCTTCACTGCATTCAAAAAATGGTACCATCCATTTTCAAAGAACATACAATCCTGCAATGGCTGGGGAAAGTAGGTTAGAAGAGGAATTTATGCCAACAAAAATTATGTACTTTAATCTTTGAATTTAAGGATTAATAAGCAAAGGAACATTGTGGATATCAATTCTTTTCTGAGAAAAAAATGTTACAAATATTACCTTATACTTTTGTGACTGAGGAAAACTCATCCAGAAAAGACTGAAAGCAAAAGAAGAGGTCAGCAGAGGATAAGACAGACAGCATCACTGGCTCAACGATTATGAATTTGAGCAAAGTCCTGGAGATACTGAAGGACAGCGAAGCCTGTCATGGCGCATTCCATGGAGTTGCAAAGAGTCAGACACGACTTAGCGACTAAGCAACAACAACAGCAAGTCTCTACTGCCGAAGCAGCTAGAAATGAAATTAAATAGATCTGATTTATACCTTGGCCTTTGGCCCTTAATGAAAACACCAAGGAAACCCCTCCTCCATCAACCCATGCCACTTAATATGGCAGAAATTCAAGGTGCTAATCAACTTAAAAGGTCACTCCTTTTGCCTCTCCTATGATTTGGGTGAAAATTAAAACCTCTAGGGTTGAGCCTAAAGCAAAAATCAACATTGGCTTCATCCTCCCCCTCCTCCCTTCTTTCTACCTCTTATTTTATTTTAACAACCACAGGCCACTGGATAATGAGATCAGGAGAAGCAGTCACTAAGGCCCTTACCTCACAAATTTCATCATCATTGTATGTTAAAAAAAGGGAAAGTCTCTTTTCACCTTCATCTAAGCCTCTCATTAAACTGCTTCTGGAATTTAATCTATTTTACTTTCTTTTTGGTCTTATATATGTACTATATACATGTTCTTTAAATTCAAGCCAAATTCCTAACTTCTAAGAAGAGGATATAAATACTTGAAATGATGCAGTCTTTGGTGTCAGTGACATAGGGGTCCCTTACTGAAGGGAATTTGAATTTTTAAGGATGTGCTCATGTGCCATATATTCTTAAACCCAAGAAATTATGCAATAAAACAATAATTTCATAAATGTCCAGCAGTTAAAAGGAAAAAGCAAGAAAAGACCAAAAAAGAAAAAAAAAAGTCTTAATTTCATGACTGACTGTAAATCAGAATTATCCATCACTAGACAAAATATTTAAGGTATATTAAATTAAAATATATATATATATATATAATAGTAGTGATTACCTGATATGAACCTATTTCTCCATCTAAGAATACATCATAAAAATTAAAATTATATACTTGTGAGCATTTAAATCTGTTAAAAACTTGTCTTCTAAAGACAATGGGCAGCTCTTCCCTTTCTCTAGAGTTCTGACCACTTAGCAGTACTGAAGAGAGTATCTGATCAGACCAGTTAGCTTAGAGTCAGCCTGAGGAATATTTTAAAGGAACTAAAGATTCTTTGCTAACTAAACAAACTAAACATTTCTTACCAGCTCAAACATTTTTACCGGCTAAACATTCACCAGTGTTTAAGTTATATGACATGTTTGTTAATATCTTGTTATTCATTGTGATGTTTCTAAATATGAAGATAGTCTATGTTCACAAAGTTGGAAACTGAATCAAACAACCTAATAATGTTTTATTCTCCCTTAAAACTTTTACACTGTTTACATATTGGACCCTGATATGAGAAGTTTTATTTTGTTATCTAAGATACCGCTTTAGTTGTCACCTTTAATATCTTTAAGCATCTAAAGGACAGAACCTCACTTATAGCACTGACAAACTGAAAATACCCTTAGGCATTTGTGACCCTAGATTCAGTAGGCTCCTAGATTTATCTGTAAATAAGGAAGGCTTTCAGGAGAGTCATATAAGAATATGTATCTTAGATCCTACTATAAACCACTGGAAGACAATTCCTTTAGGTGGGGTTCAAAAATGTATGTTTTAAATAAATCTTCCTGAGGATACTGAAGTTCAAGCAGTTTTGAGACTCACTAATATATCTTATGGGCTTCCCAGGTGGCTTAACAGTAAAGAATCCATGTGTCAATGAAGGAGACTCAAAAGAAGTGGGCTCCATCCTTGGGTCAGGAAGATCCCCTGAAGGATGAAATGACAACCCACTCCAACATTCATGCCTGGGAAATCCCATGGATAGAGGAGTCTGGCAGGCTAAAGTCCATGGAGTTATAAAGAATCCAACATGACTGAATACACACACAGTCTATATTATGAAAGAACAGAAATATTTGCCTGTAGGGCTTCCATCTGGTTTAACTGATGGCTTGACACTAAGCCCCAGAGGAAAAATTTTAGTTATGCAGATTTCCAGATATTTTCCAAAGTGAAAACCTCTGTGAACTCTCTACAGGAAACAAAGGTACTACTCTTAATAGACTTTGAGGTTAGAGTTTCATGCTGTAGTCATAAAAACAAAAAAGTTTTGGAGGAGGAATTTCCGTCCTTTGAGCCATCCAACTTCATGAACCTATTAGGTGCAGATCTGAGTCCATCCCTTTCAAATCCTCTCACACTGTCCCACAAAGTTTAATTAGACCAGAAATGCATTTTAGCCAGGACTGGTAACTCTCCATTCATCTCTTCCATTCATTTTAGGAGTTTTAGTTTAGGAGAAAACAACTTTTTCTGATACAACTTCAATTTGAATATAACTGACTCTTAGACATATATGACTGAATGGTATCTAAAGAGGATGAAGTTCAGGATTCTGACTTTAAGAGTTGCATATTTTGTCTGCGTAACTGCAATACTCAGACTTTATAGGAGTTTGTGACTCTTTTTCAGGCTTTTCCCTTCTCTTTCATTTTTCATCATTTGAAACTTTTGTCTAAAATTGCCTCCTGAAACAGGCCTTCATCAACTTTAGTTCTTACGTTAAATCCAAGAGAATATAGATGATAATTATCTTGAAAACTCGAGGTAATTCCCCATTTTTTGTATATGGTCAGAAGTACATTTATCTATGTAGATGAGGCATTATAGTGGTTTATCCTAATTATATGCTTAGACATAATAGACAGATATTTAGATAACTTTTTTCCCTTCAGTGTCTGTGGGTCTAGAAATCATTTCCTGAGGATACTGAAGTTCAAGCAGTTTTGAGACTCACTAATATATCTTATGGGCTTCCCAGGTGGCTTAACAGTAAAGAATCCATGTGTCAATGAAGGAGACTCAAAAGAAGTGGGCTCCATCCTTGGGTCAGGAAGATCCCCTGAAGGATGAAATGACAACCCACTCCAACATTCATGCCTGGGAAATCCCATGGATAGAGGAGTCTGGCAGGCTAAAGTCCATGGAGTTATAAAGAATCCAACATGACTGAATACACACACAGTCTATATTATGAAAGAACAGAAATATTTGCCTGTAGGGCTTCCATCTGGTTTAACTGATGGCTTGACACTAAGCCCCAGAGGAAAAATTTTAGTTATGCAGATTTCCAGATATTTTCCAAAGTGAAAAACCTCTGTGAACTCTCTACAGGAAACAAAGGTACTACTCTTAATAGACTTTGAGGTTAGAGTTTCATGCTGTAGTCATAAAAACAAAAAAGTTTTGGAGGAGGAATTTCCGTCCTTTGAGCCATCCAACTTCATGAACCTATTAGGTGCAGATCTGAGTCCATCCCTTTCAAATCCTCTCACACTGTCCCACAAAGTTTAATTAGACCAGAAATGCATTTTAGCCAGGACTGGTAACTCTCCATTCATCTCTTCCATTCATTTTAGGAGTTTTAGTTTAGGGAGAAAACAACTTTTTCTGATACAACTTCAATTTGAATATAACTGACTCTTAGACATATATGACTGAATGGTATCTAAAGAGGATGAAGTTCAGGATTCTGACTTTAAGAGTTGCATATTTTGTCTGCGTAACTGCAATACTCAGACTTTATAGGAGTTTGTGACTCTTTTTCAGGCTTTTCCCTTCTCTTTCATTTTTCATCATTTGAAACTTTTGTCTAAAATTGCCTCCTGAAACAGGCCTTCATCAACTTTAGTTCTTACGTTAAATCCAAGAGAATATAGATGATAATTATCTTGAAAACTCGAGGTAATTCCCCATTTTTTGTATATGGTCAGAAGTACATTTATCTATGTAGATGAGGCATTATAGTGGTTTATCCTAATTATATGCTTAGACATAATAGACAGATATTTAGATAACTTTTTTCCCTTCAGTGTCTGTGGGTCTAGAAATCATTTCCTTTGCTTTTTAATACCACGTGTATTGCTAAGTTTAGGTCTTAGAGTTCTGTTTATTTTTGAAAAGTACCCTTTCCAGAAAGGATAACTGATCTTCTACCCTATCATTTCCAAGTTCATCCTAAGGATTTATGACAAGCCTCTGTTGATTCCAGTGTGTTCACATGCTTACAAGGGTCTCTCTAAGTCAGGGGAGCAACTAGTCCTCTTAGTCATGGCTATGCAACTGCATGAACTGAATTTCTTCTGTTGAAAACAAGGATACAATTTTTGCTGCATGTGTTTTCTATGTTAATAACTGCTCAGGAGCACACATTTTGAAAATCAGCACCCTTCCATTGCCACAGTTCATTGACAGCCTCCATCTGGGTGTCTACATTCACTGGTTAGCAAGCTCCTTTCTGAGATGAGGCATGAGGCCTTATTTGGTGATGAGAGCTCAGCTCTCAGCTCAGTAGCTGGCACAGAAAATGTTTCTGAACTGAACTGAATTTTAGAAATCTCTAACACCTTTCACATGTGTTTTGGTTTAGGAGTCCCTTTGTAAGTCTGCCAGACACAACTTATTTTTTAAATAATCAGTTTTTAAGAACGTCTCATCTTTTGGGCTATAAACCTATATTTAACCTTGGGAAAAAATATTTAATGAAGAGGTAAAAAATACATAAAAGGCAATTCATATAAAACCCACTTAGCTTTTATTAAAATGTCTTAATTCCACTGAAATAGTCTTTGTGGTTATATGCAGGTCCAGCAAAAGCATATAGGCTAACGCTTTTTATCACACTCACTTTTCAGCAGTACTACTATTTCTTAGGAGAAACTAACTGCTGTCTAGTTTTTACTGAATACAGTAAACTATCAGTAAAGTCTAGCATGTAAATTTATAATCATAAAAGTAACCTTTTAAAAAAGAATATGAATTTTCTGTGAGAGCCAATTATTTTCTGGCTTCCTTGTTAAGATTTCAAAAATGCATGAATACTGTTATTGCTTCCTGAAGATACTTCACCATCTCTATTACAGTCACATTCAGAGTAGAGCATCATCATATTTCTGGTAACATGAGGTTCTGGACATACAATGGTTCAACTGCATCCCTTGAAACACTGCTACAACATGATAGAGAAAATTGATTTAATATAGTCAAATCTATACATCCCCTGAACTCTGATCAACAGCCCAAAGATTACAGAGGCATTATCCTGTTTCTATTTAATAATAAAATAATCTCAAGCAGGGACTTTAATACAAGTGTTTAACTTAGAGTTCTGTTTATTTGAAAAGTACCCTTTCCAGAAAGGATAACTGATCTTCTACCCTATCATTTCCAAGTTCATCCTAAGGATTTATGACAAGCCTCTGTTGATTCCAGTGTGTTCACATGCTTACAAGGGTCTCTCTAAGTCAGGGGAGCAACTAGTCCTCTTAGTCATGGCTATGCAACTGCATGAACTGAATTTCTTCTGTTGAAAACAAGGATACAATTTTTGCTGCATGTGTTTTCTATGTTAATAACTGCTCAGGAGCACACATTTTGAAAATCAGCACCCTTCCATTGCCACAGTTCATTGACAGCCTCCATCTGGGTGTCTACATTCACTGGTTAGCAAGCTCCTTTCTGAGATGAGGCATGAGGCCTTATTTGGTGATGAGAGCTCAGCTCTCAGCTCAGTAGCTGGCACAGAAAATGTTTCTGAACTGAACTGAATTTTAGAAATCTCTAACACCTTTCACATGTGTTTTGGTTTAGGAGTCCCTTTGTAAGTCTGCCAGACACAACTTATTTTTTAAATAATCAGTTTTTAAGAACGTCTCATCTTTTGGGCTATAAACCTATATTTAACCTTGGGAAAAAATATTTAATGAAGAGGTAAAAAATACATAAAAGGCAATTCATATAAAACCCACTTAGCTTTTATTAAAATGTCTTAATTCCACTGAAATAGTCTTTGTGGTTATATGCAGGTCCAGCAAAAGCATATAGGCTAACGCTTTTTATCACACTCACTTTTCAGCAGTACTACTATTTCTTAGGAGAAACTAACTGCTGTCTAGTTTTTACTGAATACAGTAAACTATCAGTAAAGTCTAGCATGTAAATTTATAATCATAAAAGTAACCTTTTAAAAAAGAATATGAATTTTCTGTGAGAGCCAATTATTTTCTGGCTTCCTTGTTAAGATTTCAAAAATGCATGAATACTGTTATTGCTTCCTGAAGATACTTCACCATCTCTATTACAGTCACATTCAGAGTAGAGCATCATCATATTTCTGGTAACATGAGGTTCTGGACATACAATGGTTCAACTGCATCCCTTGAAACACTGCTACAACATGATAGAGAAAATTGATTTAATATAGTCAAATCTATACATCCCCTGAACTCTGATCAACAGCCCAAAGATTACAGAGGCATTATCCTGTTTCTATTTAATAATAAAATAATCTCAAGCAGGGAACGACGAAATCTAGGCTTAACTGGTAGAAACCCAAGTGGAGGTTTGAGATCCAAAACTTGCAGAGGTCAACAGCACATGGCCATTATTCTTCCAACAGTGGCAGAGAGAGAACTGGCAAGCACATTCAGTCAAAGTGGGTGGACAGTGAGTAGGCCACCCACATAAACCTTTGTTTGCTTGCTTGCTTCTTTTCAGAGAATACCATGAAGACAGGTGCTATCAGGCCTGAAAAATTGTTTGGGGAGGCCTACTGCTTGGTGAGTGCTTTTTCTTCTGTAGGTACTTCCAAAGCACAGTTTTGCATTTCTTCTTTAATTGATGTTTATTTATTTAATGTCAGTAATGTTGACATAGCTTTATGTGTGACTTTAAATCAAAGGCAAACAGGATGGGATAATATGGATTTTCACTTAATTAACACAGACCTTTATCCAGTTGAACAAACATTAGAAAATAAGAACTTAGTAATATGAGCATTCTTTGTCATTTGTTTCCTGGCAAGAGCACTTTAGGACAGATTTAGAGTATTACATGTGAAAAAAGTTACTTTCTCCTATATTCAGTAAAACTTTGATTTTTAAATCTGTTGATCCATTCATTACTCCTAAACCATAAGAATGTCTATCCTTAAAAGGAAAAAGATATATACTATAAAGTGTTTTCAGTGAGCATTGCTTCCAGATCAGTTAGTTCTGAAAATTTATTATAAATACATTAGAAACAATTCAGTCATTTGTAATAATGTAATATGCAGTTACATTCACTGAGCAGCATGATGTCTCAGTCACATATTTACTTGCATTTAAAGTAACCTTTTAAAAAAAGAATAAAATGAATTTTCTGTGAGAGCCAATTATTTTCTGGCTTCCTTGTTAAGATTTCAAAAATGCATGAATACTGTTATTGCTTCCTGAAGATACTTCACCATCTCTATTACAGTCACATTCAGAGTAGAGCATCATCATATTTCTGGTAACATGAGGTTCTGGACATACAATGGTTCAACTGCATCCCTTGAAACACTGCTACAACATGATAGAGAAAATTGATTTAATATAGTCAAATCTATACATCCCCTGAACTCTGATCAACAGCCCAAAGATTACAGAGGCATTATCCTGTTTCTATTTAATAATAAAATAATCTCAAGCAGGGAACGACGAAATCTAGGCTTAACTGGTAGAAACCCAAGTGGAGGTTTGAGATCCAAAACTTGCAGAGGTCAACAGCACATGGCCATTATTCTTCCAACAGTGGCAGAGAGAGAACTGGCAAGCACATTCAGTCAAAGTGGGTGGACAGTGAGTAGGCCACCCACATAAACCTTTGTTTGCTTGCTTGCTTCTTTTCAGAGAATACCATGAAGACAGGTGCTATCAGGCCTGAAAAATTGTTTGGGGAGGCCTACTGCTTGGTGAGTGCTTTTTCTTCTGTAGGTACTTCCAAAGCACAGTTTTGCATTTCTTCTTTAATTGATGTTTATTTATTTAATGTCAGTAATGTTGACATAGCTTTATGTGTGACTTTAAATCAAAGGCAAACAGGATGGGATAATATGGATTTTCACTTAATTAACACAGACCTTTATCCAGTTGAACAAACATTAGAAAATAAGAACTTAGTAATATGAGCATTCTTTGTCATTTGTTTCCTGGCAAGAGCACTTTAGGACAGATTTAGAGTATTACATGTGAAAAAAGTTACTTTCTCCTATATTCAGTAAAACTTTGATTTTTAAATCTGTTGATCCATTCATTACTCCTAAACCATAAGAATGTCTATCCTTAAAAGGAAAAAGATATATACTATAAAGTGTTTTCAGTGAGCATTGCTTCCAGATCAGTTAGTTCTGAAAATTTATTATAAATACATTAGAAACAATTCAGTCATTTGTAATAATGTAATATGCAGTTACATTCACTGAGCAGCATGATGTCTCAGTCACATATTTACTTGCAATGATTTTCAATATTATGAGTCTGCTTTGACTATCCAATAAAATATCCAAGTTTTACAAATTACTTCATTTTATGGCTACATCACATTTTATAAGAATTATTTGGACAATATATCAAATGAAATATATATCAAGTCAGAATCCAGCTTTGTTCACATACACATTAAATAGCTATAAATTTAAATAGTTAAAGTCTTTAGAAAGATGATCTTAAAGCTTTAAAAGTGTAACTATTACTGATACAACAACATTAATTATTTCAAATAACATTCTTGAGTGCATATTATTTGCCAACTAGTAGGCTCTGAGAATACAATGTTGAATTAAACACCATATTTCTCTCCTCATGGAGTTTTTATTCAATGCTTAATGCTGTAAGAATTATTATGTGGTTATTAAAGAAATCTTCAATTAACCAGTGATGAAAGTATACAGAAAGATAATATAATGTAAGAGATTTACAAAATAATGAAAAAAAACAAACAAAAATCCCATTAACACCTTAAAGCTTCCAAAATATAACTGAACCTTGAACAACATAGGTTTGAACTGTGAGATCCTCTTGAATTTTTCTCAATAGTAAATTCTAAAGCACTACACAATCCACCACTGGTTTAATCTGTGCACATTAAGGAACTGCATATACAGAAGGCTGGCTGTAAGTTATATGCAGTTTTTCCACTCTGTGGAGGATTAGCATTCCAGCCCTTGTATAGGCCAAGGGTTATATGTACATATACTTAAAACAATAATACATAATTAACCTGCATATACCATTAAAGAATGTCAAAAAAAATCCTTTTTTTTAAAAGGAAAAAGTTTTATTAAATACTTTCTCCTATATTCAGTAAAACTTTGATTTTTAAATCTGTTGATCCATTCATTACTCCTAAACCATAAGAATGTCTATCCTTAAAAGGAAAAAGATATATACTATAAAGTGTTTTCAGTGAGCATTGCTTCCAGATCAGTTAGTTCTGAAAATTTATTATAAATACATTAGAAACAATTCAGTCATTTGTAATAATGTAATATGCAGTTACATTCACTGAGCAGCATGATGTCTCAGTCACATATTTACTTGCAATGATTTTCAATATTATGAGTCTGCTTTGACTATCCAATAAAATATCCAAGTTTTACAAATTACTTCATTTTATGGCTACATCACATTTTATAAGAATTATTTGGACAATATATCAAATGAAATATATATCAAGTCAGAATCCAGCTTTGTTCACATACACATTAAATAGCTATAAATTTAAATAGTTAAAGTCTTTAGAAAGATGATCTTAAAGCTTTAAAAGTGTAACTATTACTGATACAACAACATTAATTATTTCAAATAACATTCTTGAGTGCATATTATTTGCCAACTAGTAGGCTCTGAGAATACAATGTTGAATTAAACACCATATTTCTCTCCTCATGGAGTTTTTATTCAATGCTTAATGCTGTAAGAATTATTATGTGGTTATTAAAGAAATCTTCAATTAACCAGTGATGAAAGTATACAGAAAGATAATATAATGTAAGAGATTTACAAAATAATGAAAAAAAAAACAAACAAAAATCCCATTAACACCTTAAAGCTTCCAAAATATAACTGAACCTTGAACAACATAGGTTTGAACTGTGAGATCCTCTTGAATTTTTCTCAATAGTAAATTCTAAAGCACTACACAATCCACCACTGGTTTAATCTGTGCACATTAAGGAACTGCATATACAGAAGGCTGGCTGTAAGTTATATGCAGTTTTTCCACTCTGTGGAGGATTAGCATTCCAGCCCTTGTATAGGCCAAGGGTTATATGTACATATACTTAAAACAATAATACATAATTAACCTCTCTAGCCATATCATCCATGATAACCTCTAAAGTTATCTTTCACTCTGAGCTATTGGTCTACTTAACATAGCACGTGTGTGTGCCAAGTCATGTCTCTCTGCAATCCCATGGAATGCAGTCTGCCAGGTTCCTCTGTCCATGGGATTTCCCAGACAAAATTTCTGGAGTAGGCTGTTATTTCCTTCTTCAGGGGATCTTCCCAACCCAGGGATGGAACCCACGTCTCTTGCATCTACTGGCAGGTGGATTCTTTACCAACTGCACCACCTGGGAAACCTCCTAATTAACATGCTAAAAACATATTCTAATCACTAGATCACTGTGTCTTGAATTTTGTTTTCTGTTTTATCTAGAATGTTCTTTCTCCAAATTCATCTTTCTATCTTTAAGAATGGAAAGCAAATATCTAGATTTTCCTGGTCTGTTTATTTTCAATGGCCATAGCACTTAATTTATAGTGCTTTAACTTGCTTGATTTTACATTTACATTATAGTACCTAACTATACATATATTAATAGGAGGAACTATATTTTGCTTCTCTTTTTATTCCCTGCAGTGCTTAATTCAATATTTTGCATATAGTATTGAATATCTATTTAATATCTATTAAATATCTATTAAATATCTATTTAATAACACTTACCTAACAGTTGTAGGTAATGATTACAAAGGTATTTTCTGATATATTCTCAATTAATGTGCATAAAACTCACAGATTTAACTTGCATATTATGAAATTGATTTTAAATTTTAAGTTGTGTTCCCTGTGCTATCCTTGTTGGTAATTTGGTTATCTCTTTTAAATATAGCAATGTGTAGATATCAATCTCAAACTCTCAATCTTTCCCTTCACCCCTCTGGTAACCATAAATTCTAAGTTCATGAATCTTTTTGTTTTGTAAATAATTTTATTTATATATATATTTTTAAATTTGTAGATTTTTTTTAGTGTCATGTAGATCTGTGGGTCAAACTGACCCATGGATAGCAAGCTATGACTTCTAGAAGAGAGGATGCTGCATGTCTGTCTTCCGGTTAAAACAAAAACACACAGCAGACCTGACGCAGCACCAGGAAGAGCAACCACTTCTTTCCTCTCCAGATGCCTTCCTTATAATTTAAAATAGGACATTGATTATTAATATAGATATTCATTAGTCTATTCATTTGGAGAAGGAAATGGCAACCCATTCCAATGTTCCTGCCTGGAAAATTCCAGGGATGGAGAAGCCTGGCAAGCTATAGTCTATGGGGTCTCACAGATATATATATATATATATATATATATAGACATAGATATAGATATAGATATCTATATATATATAGCTTCCCTGATGGTTCAGTGGTGAGGAATCTATCTGCAATGCAGGAGTTCCATCCCTAAGTTGGGAAGATCCCCTGGAAGATGGCATGGCAACCCACTCCAGTATTGTAGCCTGGAGAATTTCATGGACTGAGAAGCCTTGTGGACTGTAGTTCATGGGGTCACACAGAGTCAGACACGACTGAAGTGACTAAACAGAAGCAGCAGTCTATTCATCAGTCATATATTTGTAACCAGCTGATGACCATGTGTGTTTCCTTCTTAAGAAATAAAGATTATTCATGAAATTTATATGATAATGTGAAAATTTGTTGCTTGGAGAAGCAGGAGGGGAGTTTACTATAGTAGGCTGAAAAAATTCCACAAGTAGAAGACTGCAGGACTTCACAGCTAAAGTCTGTGTAATTCTATAGCTGCTATCGTGGCTGTACCAGGTGTCATAAAAGGAACTAGAACAACCAACCAACAACATTGTAGAAAACAATTTATCATTGAATTGGGAATTACCGATATTAAATACAAAATGTGCTTACTTTGTCAAAGTAAAAGCTATTATAACACTAAAATACACATTTGAAATTGTGATAGACTATTTACTATTCATGAAATCCAAATTAAATGTATATTTAAGAGCATAAAATGCCTGGTATATGTCAAAGGAATAAATTATCAGTAACTAAAATTTAACTACAATGAGGATAGAAGTTTTTTCAAAAGGGCAATTTTATATAAAATTTTGGTTTTATTACAACTCAGTAAAATTTTTAGTAATTAGGATGAATGAACTAGAATGCCCCCCATACACACACAGATTTGGCAATCTTGTAAGTAATCACATATGAATTTAATGCTATAATTAACCATAATTAGCTAGCAAGATGCTAATGAAAGTGGGTTTTAAACAGCAAAGAAAATCAGCATCTCATTACAAGAGAAGCAGAGATCGCCTGATGTATAAACCTACTTATTCACAGATCAGTTCTTAAATGTTAAGAGCACAAATTTTCTTAAATGTTAAGAGCACAAATTTTCTTAAATGTTAAGAGCACAAATTTTCTATAGTTGTTACTTTTAACAGTTATAGCCTCAAAAAAACTCTCACAGAAGAAGTAAAAATGTGTAGTATGTGATGTTTTTCTACATAGCCTCATCCCAGGTTCTACATTCTTCTCCTTTGTCTTTCCAGACCCCACACCAGAGTCCTTGCATCAGAGCTGGATTCCTATTTATTGATGTTCTCCATGTCAGGCACTGTAGCAATAGGGAAGTGAATCAGAGGAGCTGTGGGCACCTCAAATATACTTTTGACCAGTAAGTTTTCCTTCAGCAGAATTTATTGACTTTTGTCATAATGAAAGAGAAAAATAAAGATTATTCATGAAATTTATATGATAATGTGAAAATTTGTTGCTTGGAGAAGCAGGAGGGGAGTTTACTATAGTAGGCTGAAAAAATTCCACAAGTAGAAGACTGCAGGACTTCACAGCTAAAGTCTGTGTAATTCTATAGCTGCTATCGTGGCTGTACCAGGTGTCATAAAAGGAACTAGAACAACCAACCAACAACATTGTAGAAAACAATTTATCATTGAATTGGGAATTACCGATATTAAATACAAAATGTGCTTACTTTGTCAAAGTAAAAGCTATTATAACACTAAAATACACATTTGAAATTGTGATAGACTATTTACTATTCATGAAATCCAAATTAAATGTATATTTAAGAGCATAAAATGCCTGGTATATGTCAAAGGAATAAATTATCAGTAACTAAAATTTAACTACAATGAGGATAGAAGTTTTTTCAAAAGGGCAATTTTATATAAAATTTTGGTTTTATTACAACTCAGTAAAATTTTTAGTAATTAGGATGAATGAACTAGAATGCCCCCCATACACACACAGATTTGGCAATCTTGTAAGTAATCACATATGAATTTAATGCTATAATTAACCATAATTAGCTAGCAAGATGCTAATGAAAGTGGGTTTTAAACAGCAAAGAAAATCAGCATCTCATTACAAGAGAAGCAGAGATCGCCTGATGTATAAACCTACTTATTCACAGATCAGTTCTTAAATGTTAAGAGCACAAATTTTCTTAAATGTTAAGAGCACAAATTTTCTTAAATGTTAAGAGCACAAATTTTCTATAGTTGTTACTTTTAACAGTTATAGCCTCAAAAACTCTCACAGAAGAAGTAAAAATGTGTAGTATGTGATGTTTTTCTACATAGCCTCATCCCAGGTTCTACATTCTTCTCCTTTGTCTTTCCAGACCCCACACCAGAGTCCTTGCATCAGAGCTGGATTCCTATTTATTGATGTTCTCCATGTCAGGCACTGTAGCAATAGGGAAGTGAATCAGAGGAGCTGTGGGCACCTCAAATATACTTTTGACCAGTAAGTTTTCCTTCTGTTGGTATTTAGAAACAGAATTTATTGCTAAATATATTATTTTCTTTCCCAAATCAGCTTCTCCTTTTCTGAAAGCACTATTTACTTAAAAGCAACTTTTCAGTTTCTGGGATTCAGACACCAGTATCATCCTTGATTATTATTCCTTCATTTCTCAAATTGACAAAGAGACTCATGCCCTACGGTTTCATGTCTGGAATCTCCTCATCTATAATTCTTACTTCAGGTCTGTCTTTCTTCTAGTTATTTTATCCAGCTTTACTTTCTCTTCTCACCAATTCTTCCTTTGCCTTGTTACCAACAGATGACAACAGATGATCAAAATCTCTCATGATCATAAATTTTCAAAGTCTCTCTTCCTTGAAGAGTGAAAGCTCAGCCGCTAACTTGTAAACTTCAATGTTTTCCATGGTGTTTTTGAACTTTTCCCCCCATATTAAGTTTCCACTTAGTTACCTGTCACTGTGTGTTAAGTACTGTGCATTCCTCGTTACAGCAACAGGTTCGATCAGAGCCTTTCCCTTGCTGGAATTACCTTATCCCACTTGAATTTCATGACAACACTTTTCTAGTATGTCCAAAGTCCATCTGAAAAACTCCTTTCTCTTCCAAGTCCTGTCTGATGACAATAATCAAAACTGTCACCTTCCTCTTCCATGATTCCACAGCATCTTGTAGATGCCTCTATTAAAGTGCTCTGTGAAGAATCTGTTAGTTCTTTTCCTATTATTAATTTTCCAAAGAAAGTTATTATTTATTCCTTTTACTCAGGACATACATTTGTTAAATACTTTTTCCCCTTTTAATTGAACTAAAGTCAGCCTTCTTTTGTTTTTATTAATCTAGATTAGGAAATCGAAGCTTAGTCATGCTAAATTACTTAACAGGATGTCTTGGCCATTTAGGAATAGAGTTAGTTCTCTTGACACCCAGCCTCCTCTGCTACCCACAATGACATGACAATAAACATTAACACTGCCAGAGGACATACCATATGTTAGGGCCCATACCAATTATCTTCACATGTATTATTCAGTTCTCACAACTCTATCGGAGTCCCTATTTTATAGTGCATAAACTGAAGCAGAGAAATGTTTAATTAGTTGCTCAAGATCATGCAGCTAATATAACATGGAGGCAGAATTAAATACAGCAGCTTGGTACCAAATTCTTAACGTTCTCTATGGGATTTGTATTTTAAAAGAACACAGCAGAGCAATTTCAAAGAATGTCTTTCTAATGGTAGAGTTTAAACACTTGTGCCCCCCTGCGTGGAAGGGAAAAAGACCTCCCCTGGAGCCCTTCAAATTACACCACAGTTACACACCTCCTTCATGTCTGGAATCTCTCATCTATAATTCTTACTTGGTCTGTCTTTCTTCTAGTTATTTTATCCAGCTTTACTTTCTCTTCTCACCAATTCTTCCTTTGCCTTGTTACCAACAGATGACAACAGATGATCAAAATCTCTCATGATCATAAATTTTCAAAGTCTCTCTTCCTTGAAGAGTGAAAGCTCAGCCGCTAACTTGTAAACTTCAATGTTTTCCATGGTGTTTTTGAACTTTTCCCCCCATATTAAGTTTCCACTTAGTTACCTGTCACTGTGTGTTAAGTACTGTGCATTCCTCGTTACAGCAACAGGTTCGATCAGAGCCTTTCCCTTGCTGGAATTACCTTATCCCACTTGAATTTCATGACAACACTTTTCTAGTATGTCCAAAGTCCATCTGAAAAACTCCTTTCTCTTCCAAGTCCTGTCTGATGACAATAATCAAAACTGTCACCTTCCTCTTCCATGATTCCACAGCATCTTGTAGATGCCTCTATTAAAGTGCTCTGTGAAGAATCTGTTAGTTCTTTTCCTATTATTAATTTTCCAAAGAAAGTTATTATTTATTCCTTTTACTCAGGACATACATTTGTTAAATACTTTTTCCCCTTTTAATTGAACTAAAGTCAGCCTTCTTTTGTTTTTATTAATCTAGATTAGGAAATCGAAGCTTAGTCATGCTAAATTACTTAACAGGATGTCTTGGCCATTTAGGAATAGAGTTAGTTCTCTTGACACCCAGCCTCCTCTGCTACCCACAATGACATGACAATAAACATTAACACTGCCAGAGGACATACCATATGTTAGGGCCCATACCAATTATCTTCACATGTATTATTCAGTTCTCACAACTCTATCGGAGTCCCTATTTTATAGTGCATAAACTGAAGCAGAGAAATGTTTAATTAGTTGCTCAAGATCATGCAGCTAATATAACATGGAGGCAGAATTAAATACAGCAGCTTGGTACCAAATTCTTAACGTTCTCTATGGGATTTGTATTTTAAAAGAACACAGCAGAGCAATTTCAAAGAATGTCTTTCTAATGGTAGAGTTTAAACACTTGTGCCCCCCTGCGTGGAAGGGAAAAAGACCTCCCCTGGAGCCCTTCAAATTACACCACAGTTACCACACCTCCTTGCTTTATAGTAACAGCCTGCCTTGGAGGAATATGCGTACTTTTGTCCAAGTGAGTTCAGACTTTAATACTGCCCACATTTAATTTATGTTCCTCTATAAAAGTCGACATGAGTTTCAGGCTGTAAATTTGTCATGCCTTACTAATGAACTAAATTGTGTTTTCTGTCAATGTTCCATTTAAATTGATATGACCTCATTCATTAGGACATAATGTTTTTATAGCTGTTAAGAAATGTAAATGGGTTTCAAAAACTTCCTCCACAAAAAGCCAAAGGGAGAGTGGGCTGAAGGGTTGATAAAGATGAGTGGGATAAAGGAAAAAAAAAATGATTTGACTCCATTTAACTTTTACTTGTTAAATGGACTGTAAGGAGATCAAAACACTCAATCCTAAAGGAAATCACCCTGATTCATTGGAAGGAATGATGCTGAAGCTGAGCTCCAATACTCTGGCCACCTGATGTGAGGAGACAATTCATTGGAAAAGAGCCTGATGTTGGGAAAAACAGAAGGCAGAAGGAGAAGGGGACAACAGAGAATGAGATGGTTAGATGACATCACTGAGTCAATGGACATGAGTGTGAGCAGGCTCCAGGAGATGGTGAAGGACAGGGAAACCTGGTGTACTGCAGTCCACAGGGCCACAAAGAGTCAGACACAACTGAGCAACTGAACAGAACTGAACTTTTACTATAAAATCATTTCTCAAATATGCCACTTACATGTTACTTCCTCATTTGCAGACCTTTAATGTTCTGTGTTAACTGTATGATCAGTTTCACAGCCCTTCCTTGTATGTAAAAGTTTTTACAGAGCGAGCTCAACCTTATCCTTCTAAACAGAATTCCCATTTAGATATCTATGTTCATTTACTATTAATTTACTCCAAATATGTTTACTGAATGTTCATAATGCTTCAGGCATGGTTTTAGGTGCTGAAGAGGATTAAAGTGGTGAATACAACAAGGTACCTGCTCATACTGCAGCTATATTTTAGTGGAAAAAAACAAGTAAATAAGAGGTAGTTTTAGTGTTTGATGTATCTAATATCTATAAAGCAACAATTCTCAAAATTTTGGTCTCACTTTTCCTCCTTAAAAATTATTATGTACCTCGAAGAACTTGTTTTGGGTCTATGTTTAGTGATATTTACTGTAATAGAAATTAAAATTGAAAAAAAGTTTAAATATGTATTCATATATTAAGAACAACCATGAAGCCCGTAACATACTAATGTAAGTAATCTGATTTTATGAAAATACCTGTATTTTCAAAGCAAAAGTTTAATGAGACAAGTCAATGTTTTACATATTTTCTTAGGTTTCTCTAATGTCTGGTTTAATAGAAGAGAGCAGAATTTTCATACCTGCTTCTGCACTCAGTCTGTTATATCACCTGTCATAATAATGCTTCTAGAAAACGCCCCTATTCAATCATGAAAGAATGAGAGTGAAAAAGAAAGTTTAAGCAATACATCTTACTATTACAATGAAATTAATTGTGACCTTGTAGGACCTCTTGAAAGGATCATAGGGGTCTCCAGGGATCCCCAGACCACACTTTGAGAACCAGTGGAAGAAGGGAAAGGAAACAAAGGGCAAGCAATGGGGTAACAATTTTAGACAGGAGCCAGGATCTACCACTCTGAGGAAGTGAATCTTGCAGAGGTTTGAAGAATGAGAAGGACCCAAAACAACTGTAGACACACCAAACAAGAAGCATGAAGGACCGAGATTACAGAAGAGATCAAAAAATTTTATAATGTGAAAGGAGGCCCTGGTGGTGAGAATGCTGTGAGCAGGAGAAAGTGTACTATGAACTGTGGCTGTGGAGCAAGGCAGAGGCAGACCGAACAAGCCAGAGGTCGGCAACTAGTGGCCAGCAATTCTGATCCAGACATCTGTCTTGCAGATGTATTTTGTCTGCACAGTGTTTTTTTTTTTTCTCTTCCACTATACTTATTGAGCCAAATATTTTTAAATGGGGATTTCACATAAAACTCTGGTTTTCTGGATGCTCTTCAATAGACCAGAATACCAAACAAAGGAAAAGTTACTTGTACATGGGGCAGCTAGAGCTAAGTAGAACCTAGTATAGCATTTGAGGAAATCACTGGCTCCGCCATTCCTCATGGCTTCTTCAAGACTGAAGCCCTTCCCAGTGCTATCAATTCTGGCCTGATTCACTGATTAAAAAGTCACCTTTCTCTTCCCAAGCACACACTGCACGTGTGAGATCTCTCGGAAGGGACTCATTTTCAGTACTTGATTCCTGACTCTCTGCTGAAGTAGAAAATTCTTGAATTGCAGTATGCAGGAAGAAACACACTCTCATTTGATTTTTAAAAGACAACTGGGTATTGTGTGGAAAGTAGATCATAAGGGGCAAGAGTAGAAGCTTGAATGGAATGTTCACCAGGCTCCACTCCTCTAGCTCTCAAGTGTGTCCTGAACTTGGTCTATTTGCTCCTGCTTTACCCAATAATAAAGCCCTTCTTCCCACCTACACCTTACTTTACCTTTTCTTCCTCCTAGATTCACCTCAAAGCCCCTTACTCTGGGGGGAGATGTACTGGGAGGCATCCTCAGACCACAATGGCTCTCTGAGGCTCTTACACTACTCCTTGTTTACATTAAGAATTTATAATCCTTGATTTTAGAGCTTTTCACAGTAAGAGTAATTTCAACAGTTAGACCATAAATTACTTGAGGGCCTCTCTACTACTTTTACTACTTAGAATGGACTGTTCCTACCAACCCTTACAACAAAAAGTCACAACTAGCAATCATAGCTCATTAGTTGCTTTCATCACATGCTTTAAGCTCTTACCACCTCTCGCTTAGTGGCTGATAGATCACCGTAGGCTAAACTTTGTGAATTATATCTGTACCCTATGCAATTGCTTTTACCACAGATGCATCATTTAAAATGCTGTGGGCAAGTTACTTAACTCTTTCAAGTTTTTCATCTGTAAAATGGATTTATAATAAATAACACTTCTTCTACTATACTTATTGAGCCAAATATTTTTAAATGGGGATTTCACATAAAACTCTGGTTTTCTGGATGCTCTTCAATAGACCAGAATACCAAACAAAGGAAAAGTTACTTGTACATGGGGCAGCTAGAGCTAAGTAGAACCTAGTATAGCATTTGAGGAAATCACTGGCTCCGCCATTCCTCATGGCTTCTTCAAGACTGAAGCCCTTCCCAGTGCTATCAATTCTGGCCTGATTCACTGATTAAAAAGTCACCTTTCTCTTCCCAAGCACACACTGCACGTGTGAGATCTCTCGGAAGGGACTCATTTTCAGTACTTGATTCCTGACTCTCTGCCGAAGTAGAAAATTCTTGAATTGCAGTATGCAGGAAGAAACACACTCTCATTTGATTTTTAAAAGACAACTGGGTATTGTGTGGAAAGTAGATCATAAGGGGCAAGAGTAGAAGCTTGAATGGAATGTTCACCAGGCTCCACTCCTCTAGCTCTCAAGTGTGTCCTGAACTTGGTCTATTTGCTCCTGCTTTACCCAATAATAAAGCCCTTCTTCCCACCTACACCTTACTTTACCTTTTCTTCCTCCTAGATTCACCTCAAAGCCCCTTACTCTGGGGGGAGATGTACTGGGAGGCATCCTCAGACCACAATGGCTCTCTGAGGCTCTTACACTACTCCTTGTTTACATTAAGAATTTATAATCCTTGATTTTAGAGCTTTTCACAGTAAGAGTAATTTCAACAGTTAGACCATAAATTACTTGAGGGCCTCTCTACTACTTTTACTACTTAGAATGGACTGTTCCTACCAACCCTTACAACAAAAAGTCACAACTAGCAATCATAGCTCATTAGTTGCTTTCATCACATGCTTTAAGCTCTTACCACCTCTCGCTTAGTGGCTGATAGATCACCGTAGGCTAAACTTTGTGAATTATATCTGTACCCTATGCAATTGCTTTTACCACAGATGCATCATTTAAAATGCTGTGGGCAAGTTACTTAACTTCTCTTTCAAGTTTTTTCATCTGTAAAATGGATTTATAATAAATAACACTTTTCTCATGGACTACTGTGAAGATTAAATGAAAGACTGCACACTTAGTGCTCTGTTTTTGTTAACTAACATCAGCAGTATGGCTTTCAGATGACTGTTCTCTTGCACAAGAAAAATGTCTGTGCCATTTGTAAATCAGAAAAAGGGTTGTGACATTTTTATAAAGTCCTCCCCACTAAAAGGCACATGAAAGCATTTCTCTTTGGGAATGATAACTTTTAGTAATAAAAAGCATTTTTAGCACCCTCAATAAACACACACACACACACACACACACACACAATGCAGGAGATGTAAGAGACTCAGATTGGATCCCTGGATTGGGATGATTCCCTGGGGAGGGAAGCATCAATGCACTGAAGAATTCTTGTCTGGGAAATCCCATGGACAGAGGAGCCTGTCAAGCGATGTCCACAGAGCTGCAAAAGTTGGGCACAATTGAAATGACCTAGCACACATATTTATAATACATAAAACTTAAAGGCACTTTTCAGAGGAGAAATTTATGAGTATTCAATTCATATATTAATAATTTTTCTATTGATCTATTTTTAGTATCTTTGGAATTTTAGATTATCCTACATTATATCTTCAATATCAAGCCTCACAATCTTCACAGGTACTACTATGCTACACATGTAGGTTGAGCATTTTAAAAAAATATGCAAGTCAGAATACAGATAAGTAAAATGATTAAGAGCAAGGACTCTGGAACTAAATGGCTTGCCTTGGGCCCTCAATTTACCACTGGTTTTGGGTCATAACTAACTTCTCTGTGCCTTATTCACCACCTATACATTGGAGCTAATGATAATATACACCTTACAGCATTATTTTAAAGATTAAATTAAATGAGTAATTTACTATGTCCCAAAATATAACAAAACATTATCAAGTTATTTAGCAAACAATTTAAATATAATTGATACAGCTTTTTATTCATCCAAGTTATTTTCAAAATTACTTTTGAGCTATTCAGCTCCTTTTACAATATAAATAAAAGTCACTCTGATAATATTTCAATTGAATAAATTTTCAGTTTGATTTGTCACATGAAAAATACTTATTCTCAAGCAGTGTGAAAACACTTGTCAGTAAAATGAAAATGCTACTGCTCTCATAAAGCTCCCATTTCTTTGCTCTTTCCATCACTACATTGCTTCCAGCAGTTCCTAGGGGATAACTTTCAGAGTCACGCCAAACTTGACCCAAGAGATTGCAATATTACGTCCTAGTGGTGTTGACATTCAGCTTTGTTCCACAAGCTGCTGCAGACAGGCAGGGCACCATCTGTCATGTTAGAGGGTCACAAGCAGCTGTAAGTTGTGATGATTACTTTTCTGACATACTACAGTTTTCTTCTGAGCCAACCTTGTAAAGACTGAAGCAATTTAGTTATCTTGGTAAAAGATAATGGCAAGATTATGAATATATATTAATCATATATTGTTACAAAATTTAAGTATAACATCACAGAAAATCTGTAAATCATTCAATGATAAACTTTCTCTACACAGACTACAGTATATTTTTTCACAACGGCTCTACTTTATTATGCATTTCCCAGTTATAGCATTTTAGTCACACCCTACTGAGTTTTTCTTCAAATTTGTAATGTTTTGCCTCATTCTCCTCCTACTGCCAATCTCTTTGTATACTGAGGTTCTTTAACTTACAAACACTTTCCTTTATACTAAATGATTATTATTATTTTTGTATTGTTTTTTATTATTATATTTTTTACAGGGTTTTGTTGTTTACTACCACACATTGACCCATATCCACCATAGGTGTACATGTCACCCCCTCCCCCAAAATGATCTAAAGTCTGATTTTAATTATCATATTCTCCACCACCTAATCTATCTCAATGTTTTCATTGGGCAATAGTGATAATGGCCACCAATGTTTCAAATAGTATTTTTACTACATTTCTCTTTAAATATACTTATTAGTTGACAGATGGAATTAAAAAATATATATACACATACTGTTGTTTTCTTCTTTTCATAAAATTAAATCCCATCTTTACTGCTGCAGTGATTATATAATTTATTTTTCCATTCTATTCATTTGTTATCCATTAAGAAAACTGATTTAACAAAGCATTTTGTTTTTAAATTTTTTTTCCAAATTAACTCATGGGCACTGAAATGCAAAACATAGTTTATGATATGTGAGACTGGATGTAGGACAATTGGGAGCAATATGATTTAAAGAAGGCAAAATTTATCTCAATAGCTCTTGTGTAACGAATTACCACTAAGAGTGGAATTATTTCTTTCAACCTAAATCGTACTTTTGTTTCTGCAATGACAAGGTGAAAAGCTATACATTCTTTGTTCAAATTGAATAACTTTTTATGATTAGAGGGTCACAAGCAGCTGTAAGTTGTGATGATTACTTTTCTGACATACTACAGTTTTCTTCTGAGCCAACCTTGTAAAGACTGAAGCAATTTAGTTATCTTGGTAAAAGATAATGGCAAGATTATGAATATATATTAATCATATATTGTTACAAAATTTAAGTATAACATCACAGAAAATCTGTAAATCATTCAATGATAAACTTTCTCTACACAGACTACAGTATATTTTTTCACAACGGCTCTACTTTATTATGCATTTCCCAGTTATAGCATTTTAGTCACACCCTACTGAGTTTTTCTTCAAATTTGTAATGTTTTGCCTCATTCTCCTCCTACTGCCAATCTCTTTGTATACTGAGGTTCTTTAACTTACAAACACTTTCCTTTATACTAAATGATTATTATTATTTTTGTATTGTTTTTTATTATTATATTTTTTACAGGGTTTTGTTGTTTACTACCACACATTGACCCATATCCACCATAGGTGTACATGTCACCCCCTCCCCCAAAATGATCTAAAGTCTGATTTTAATTATCATATTCTCCACCACCTAATCTATCTCAATGTTTTCATTGGGCAATAGTGATAATGGCCACCAATGTTTCAAATAGTATTTTTACTACATTTCTCTTTAAATATACTTATTAGTTGACAGATGGAATTAAAAAATATATATACACATACTGTTGTTTTCTTCTTTTCATAAAATTAAATCCCATCTTTACTGCTGCAGTGATTATATAATTTATTTTTCCATTCTATTCATTTGTTATCCATTAAGAAAACTGATTTAACAAAGCATTTTGTTTTTAAATTTTTTTTCCAAATTAACTCATGGGCACTGAAATGCAAAACATAGTTTATGATATGTGAGACTGGATGTAGGACAATTGGGAGCAATATGATTTAAAGAAGGCAAAATTTATCTCAATAGCTCTTGTGTAACGAATTACCACTAAGAGTGGAATTATTTCTTTCAACCTAAATCGTACTTTTGTTTCTGCAATGACAAGGTGAAAAGCTATACATTCTTTGTTCAAATTGAATAACTTTTTATGATTAGAGCCTCTTCCATTAATGTGAATTTCATTTTCACAATGGTATTTATTGTATCTATTTCAAGTTTTATAGAATAAAAATAAACATAATTTCACAAAAAATTTACATTGAGACACAGATAATTTAGGATGCTTTATGTTATAAACTATAAAAATCAAAGTAGTTGATCACATTGGGGCAGTAAAAAAGGAATCAAGAATGGTGCTCAAAGAGAATATATTCCATATGATAGTATAGGGATGGAGGCCTATCATTATATATTATCCAAACCCACTGGGATATTTACGGCTAGCATTCACCAAATATACAATAAAGGAGAGAAAGATGTTTAGGGATATTTAGAGTTAACTATCTTGGTTTTGAGGTTACCTATGGGATATGGATTTTCACACTGGCAACTAGGGCACATAAGAAAAGTGGATCTACAGGAGACCTCAACTGAAGATACATCTGGGAAGGACCATACCATGAAGACACTGATGGAAGTTTTGCCAGGGGCTGAGATTGTCCAGATGGTGGAATATGGCCCTACAGACACTGGCATTTATGAAATGGATACAAAAGGAGGAATTTGAAAAGATTAGAGATAAGTTTTCTCAGAGGTAGAAAATAACTTGAAGAATACCGTCACTGAAGCCAAAGAAAAGAATACTTTCAAGGAGAAAAGGGTTCATTGCCTCAAATTTTAAAAAATTTAACACATACTGTTGTTTTCTTCTTTTCATAAAATTAAATCCCATCTTTACTGCTGCAGTGATTATATAATTTATTTTTCCATTCTATTCATTTGTTATCCATTAAGAAAACTGATTTAACAAAGCATTTTGTTTTTAAATTTTTTCCAAATTAACTCATGGGCACTGAAATGCAAAACATAGTTTATGATATGTGAGACTGGATGTAGGACAATTGGGAGCAATATGATTTAAAGAAGGCAAAATTTATCTCAATAGCTCTTGTGTAACGAATTACCACTAAGAGTGGAATTATTTCTTTCAACCTAAATCGTACTTTTGTTTCTGCAATGACAAGGTGAAAAGCTATACATTCTTTGTTCAAATTGAATAACTTTTTATGATTAGAGCCTCTTCCATTAATGTGAATTTCATTTTCACAATGGTATTTATTGTATCTATTTCAAGTTTTATAGAATAAAAATAAACATAATTTCACAAAAAATTTACATTGAGACACAGATAATTTAGGATGCTTTATGTTATAAACTATAAAAATCAAAGTAGTTGATCACATTGGGGCAGTAAAAAAGGAATCAAGAATGGTGCTCAAAGAGAATATATTCCATATGATAGTATAGGGATGGAGGCCTATCATTATATATTATCCAAACCCACTGGGATATTTACGGCTAGCATTCACCAAATATACAATAAAGGAGAGAAAGATGTTTAGGGGATATTTAGAGTTAACTATCTTGGTTTTGAGGTTACCTATGGGATATGGATTTTCACACTGGCAACTAGGGCACATAAGAAAAGTGGATCTACAGGAGACCTCAACTGAAGATACATCTGGGAAGGACCATACCATGAAGACACTGATGGAAGTTTTGCCAGGGGCTGAGATTGTCCAGATGGTGGAATATGGCCCTACAGACACTGGCATTTATGAAATGGATACAAAAGGAGGAATTTGAAAAGATTAGAGATAAGTTTTCTCAGAGGTAGAAAATAACTTGAAGAATACCGTCACTGAAGCCAAAGAAAAGAATACTTTCAAGGAGAAAAGGGGTTCATTGCCTCAAATGTTATAAAGTGATCAAATCAGATACAGAATGAAAAGAGCACAAAAGTAGCAGGAATGAGGTAGACAGCTCTTCAGTGAGATAACAGGGGAAAAATCCCAACTGCAGAGGCCTGAAGACTACTAAAGGGGAAGATATGATGTGCAAACAGCAGACACAGAAATGTAGGTAAAAGCTTGGTACTGAACAGGAGAAAACAGGTAGGCACTGCTATAAAACTGGATCTAGAAAGCAATTGTTTAATGATTGGAGATATCTGAGCATGTACTGATAGAAATGGTCATTTAAACAGGATTTGCTGGGGGCTTCCTAGGCGGTCTGGCCGTTAAGACTTCACCTTCCAAAGCAGGTTCGAACCCTGGTTGGGGACCTAAGATCCCACAGGCCTTTCAGACAAAAGCCAAAATGTAAAACAGAAACAATATTGTAAGAAATTCAATAAAGAATTTTGAAAAAAAATGATCCATGTAAAAAATCCATTAAAAAAAAAAAGAATTTGTTGGAGATACAAGGGACAATAAGTAAGAGAACAAAGTCCCAACGTAGACAAAGACTGTAGAATTTCAAAGCACAGGGAATCAAATAGTGTTAGGGAAGGGTAATACTTGATACTTTTCAGTTATGAGAGCAAAAGGCAGCATGACTGCAGCCACCTGATTATGCTCTCAAGATGCTGCAGAGGAAGGGGAGGTAAAGGCACACAGATTCCAAACACGTATAACACTCTTTCAGGCCTAGCATTAAATCACTCATGAGATTTTATGAATCCATAAATGTATGTATTTATTCATGAATATTTATTTATATACATAAATATAAGTTGGATCTACAGGAGACCTCAACTGAAGATACATCTGGGAAGGACCATACCATGAAGACACTGATGGAAGTTTTGCCAGGGGCTGAGATTGTCCAGATGGTGGAATATGGCCCTACAGACACTGGCATTTATGAAATGGATACAAAAGGAGGAATTTGAAAAGATTAGAGATAAGTTTTCTCAGAGGTAGAAAATAACTTGAAGAATACCGTCACTGAAGCCAAAGAAAAGAATACTTTCAAGGAGAAAAGGGTCCATTGCCTCAAATGTTATAAAGTGATCAAATCAGATACAGAATGAAAAGAGCACAAAAGTAGCAGGAATGAGGTAGACAGCTCTTCAGTGAGATAACAGGGGAAAAATCCCAACTGCAGAGGCCTGAAGACTACTAAAGGGGAAGATATGATGTGCAAACAGCAGACACAGAAATGTAGGTAAAAGCTTGGTACTGAACAGGAGAAAACAGGTAGGCACTGCTATAAAACTGGATCTAGAAAGCAATTGTTTAATGATTGGAGATATCTGAGCATGTACTGATAGAAATGGTCATTTAAACAGGATTTGCTGGGGGCTTCCTAGGCGGTCTGGCCGTTAAGACTTCACCTTCCAAAGCAGGTTCGAACCCTGGTTGGGGACCTAAGATCCCACAGGCCTTTCAGACAAAAGCCAAAATGTAAAACAGAAACAATATTGTAAGAAATTCAATAAAGAATTTTGAAAAAAAATGATCCATGTAAAAAATCCATTAAAAAAAAAAAGAATTTGTTGGAGATACAAGGGACAATAAGTAAGAGAACAAAGTCCCAACGTAGACAAAGACTGTAGAATTTCAAAGCACAGGGAATCAAATAGTGTTAGGGAAGGGTAATACTTGATACTTTTCAGTTATGAGAGCAAAAGGCAGCATGACTGCAGCCACCTGATTATGCTCTCAAGATGCTGCAGAGGAAGGGGAGGTAAAGGCACACAGATTCCAAACACGTATAACACTCTTTCAGGCCTAGCATTAAATCACTCATGAGATTTTATGAATCCATAAATGTATGAATTTATTCATGAATATTTATTTATATACATAAATATAATTGGTACTAGAAAAGTTTCCAATCTATCCCTTCATCCATCCATCTATCTAATTTTGCGTGTGTATGTGTGTGCACGTGTGTGCATTTGCTAAAGCCACACCAGCATGGAGTAAGAATATAAGAACATCAGAAGATAAATCATGAAGAGTTTAGCTGGGTGTTCAAAATGAATTTGGACATAGTACCAAACCTAATTCAAGGTGACTATGAGTTAGGGGCTTAAAAGGCTTCTCTATGCAGTTTTCAGAAAATACTGTGCTCTTCTCTGAAGGACAGACATCATGGTACTTTCTTAAAGAGGTCTGCACCAATCTGTCCCTTCAACTCATACTCACTCGGAGGTGAGTGAGCTGGTAAAAGAATCCGCCTCCCAGTGCAGGAGATGCAAGAGATGTGGGTTCGATCCCTCAGTCAGAAAGACTCCCTGGAGTAGGAAATGGCAATCCACTCCAGTATTTCTTGCCTGGAAAATTCCATGGAGAGAGGAGCCTGGCAGGCTACAATCCATGGGGTCACCAAGAGTCAGACATAACTGCGACTACATACACGCACACAATTTATCTCTCTGCTTCAACCACACTGGCCTTCTTCTTAGCATATTCCAGGAATGCTCTCTCACATCATTGGGCCTTTACTCTGGCTCTGTTCCTCCATCTGGAATGCTCTTCTCACAGACAATCCCATGGGTATCTCTCATCTCCTTCAAGTCTCTGTGCAAATTCCATAGTGTGAAAGAAACCTACCCTGACCTACCACTTTAACACCGCCACCTGCCCTCTCCCACCTCTGTAAACACCATTAACCTGTTCTTTTTCTCTTCCATAGTACTTACTATTGTGTGAGATACTAATTTACTTGTCATGCTTTGTGTTTTTTTTTATCTGTTCACTTCCACAAGAACATAAGGTCCACCTCAGAAGGGGTTTCTGCTCTGTTCACTGATGTGTTCTGAGTGCACACAATAGTGCTAAATAATACATACTTCTTAATTAAATGAATGCATTTGGATGATGTCCTGGGGATTTACTATGTTTAAAAATCACAGTGATTACTTATCTTAGAAATACATGGTACATAATTTATAGACATCTTTCAATAGATCTGTGCCTTTTAGGCTATTGAAATATTCACTCTTACCTCCATTTAAAACAATAACCTTAACAAATGTAGATCATACTAGAGTAGGAAATAAATGAGTATGTCTTTTAGAGAAGTTCCTTGCATTACAAATATTCAATAATAACCATTCTTAAGGAACTATAACTTTTTACTTTGATTGCTGGACTGTATAGTGGTGTTTTTTTTTTATAAAGGATGATCTATCCAAATGTTTAAAGCCTAACTGCTATTTTTTTATTGCCTGGGACACACACACACATACACAGAATCTCAAGTTTATCAATCGTTTTACCCATGAACTCATCAAGACCAACATTATTCTTCTTCCAAAGGAAATTTAAGGACTTCCTTGATGGCTCAGACTGTAAGGAATCTGCCTGCAATGCAGGAGACCCAGGTTCAATTCCAGGGTCAGGAAGATACCCTGGAGAAGGAAATGGCAACCCACTGCAGTACTCTTGCCTGGAGAATTCCATGGACAGAGGAACCTGGCGGGCTATAGTTCATGGAGTCACAAAGATTTGGACACAACTGAGCAACTACACACACAAAGGAAACTCAAGTATTATTCTAACTATAGTTTCTTAGGTAATCTTGTGTCATTTTTGCATTCAAAAACAACCCGTATGATGTGGTTTATGATGTTGATTTTTAACATTAATGTAGTAGCACCAGCTGCCAAGAAGATAGATTAAAACCTTTTGAGTACACTCTTGAGTTTTATCCATTATTTACAAGAACTAATGGACAAGTTATGCTATCACTGGATGAGATTTGCATGTGTAATTGATTAGGAAACAGAATGTTATAATTGCTATTACATTCTCCCAGAGCTTATCTTTTTTAATATGGAAAAATCAAACCTCTCCTACATGTGCTATTTATCTTAGTAATCATGAAAACAATTATGTGCATCTACAATTGGTTTCACACAGCAACAGTAGCAGCAGTAACAGCAGTGAGATGAAATAAAGTTAGAGAACTGGATTCATATTGTTCCTTATGGAGATAACCAATGAACAGGACTAAAAACCTCTAACTAGTCAGTGAATTATCATAAAGATAGTGTGAGGAAAAAACATCAAGCCACATAACATTTGTAGTGACAAACAAAGAGTGCTGAAAACCATAAAAGGCTGAAAAGCTTGTCCATAAATGGATACAAATATTGTTTACTGGGGGAAAATAATGAAATAGACTACTCATGTGATTCTGCTGATTTAATATAATAATAAATATTTTGGAAGGCATTATATTTAAGTAAAACATAAATATAGCTATAAGGAGGAAAAATTATACAATACACAAACCTTTGGGCACTTAGGAAGTGATGGTATTATTTTCAATGTCCTGATCATTTTTTAAATATGCTGTGATCATGTGAAAAAGAGTCACATTCACAGTTGACATTAGTCATTATACCAGACTGTATACGTTACTACTTCTAGTTCCCCGACTACTGTGACTCAATACTGTATGGCTTAGATCACTCAAATGTGCCTCTCCCATCTCACATATTCTCAATATATGAAATGGGATGTGTTAGTCATATTTATGAACACAGTCTTCATTTACTGGGGAAGTATTTTTGTGGCCTAAATTGCAATACACCTTCTAGTATTTTTATTTTCTCAGAGGCAAGAACTCTGAATCACTGTAGAACACTGAGTAAAATCTCAAACTACATTCTGCAATTTTTAGGAAACCCAATTCTTCCTGGTATTTGACATTGTCAACTGTGCCTCATATAATTTGCATACTTGCTGAAATGCAATCATATGAACAAAAACCATTTAACAGAGAGCCTGACTCATAGTAAGGATTCATTGAACATTTGGTGACTTGTTAAGCACCAGTGTCAATGAAACATTTCATCTCCAACCAGCACATTAGAAACCAGATTAGTACTGGCTTTCCCCTTGAGGAGTCATGATTACCTCATGTCTCACTTCAAACAATTTATTTTTCTTGTATGCATGGCTGGGTTCAAGAGTTCTTTCCTTGTTTTAATTGGATATATTCTTTGTTCCTTTTTCTTGGTGTAAGTCCTATAATACAGTAAAGACATCGAATACAATTCTTTGAGTGTTCTCTGGAAAACTTTTATACACAAATGTTTAAGTTGGACAGTTTCCACATAAAAATAAATCTACACATACAAAAATTTAAAAAAGAAAAAGACCCTGAAGGAAAGCCTCCTATCCGTAAGTGAAATTCATCTAAACTCATTTATGAAAAAAGAAAGAATGATAGTAAACACACTTAAAATAAAAGCATGAGGATTCCATGGCCTGAGATTCCATGACACTGGACATGGAGAAAATAAGTTTTCTTCTATCAAGTAATTATTTCTTTCATATTTTACTATTATAATACTTTTTTCTTAAATATTTGCTAATATGCCACAAACTACCATATGTACTTCTTTAATATATTTAGTAATCAGTAAAAAATACAAATTAAGGAATGGTAATAAAACATTTAGCCTATTTCTTAAATTAAAAGAGGCCTAGAAAAGTAGATTCTACCTAAGTACACCACAGCAAACATGGAATTTAGAAAGTGCTCCAGCTCTCAGATAGCAGAAGCAGACACCTTTAACAGCACCCCTTTTTCCAAATTACAAACAGCAAGACTATGCTAAGGAAGGTCAATGTTTGGACTCTGCCTGGAGTTTCTGAATCAGAGGCAACTCATTTGAAAAAAATGAATGGGATGTGTTAGTCATATTTATGAACACAGTCTTCATTTACTGGGGAAGTATTTTTGTGGCCTAAATTGCAATACACCTTCTAGTATTTTTATTTTCTCAGAGGCAAGAACTCTGAATCACTGTAGAACACTGAGTAAAATCTCAAACTACATTCTGCAATTTTTAGGAAACCCAATTCTTCCTGGTATTTGACATTGTCAACTGTGCCTCATATAATTTGCATACTTGCTGAAATGCAATCATATGAACAAAAACCATTTAACAGAGAGCCTGACTCATAGTAAGGATTCATTGAACATTTGGTGACTTGTTAAGCACCAGTGTCAATGAAACATTTCATCTCCAACCAGCACATTAGAAACCAGATTAGTACTGGCTTTCCCCTTGAGGAGTCATGATTACCTCATGTCTCACTTCAAACAATTTATTTTTCTTGTATGCATGGCTGGGTTCAAGAGTTCTTTCCTTGTTTTAATTGGATATATTCTTTGTTCCTTTTTCTTGGTGTAAGTCCTATAATACAGTAAAGACATCGAATACAATTCTTTGAGTGTTCTCTGGAAAACTTTTATACACAAATGTTTAAGTTGGACAGTTTCCACATAAAAATAAATCTACACATACAAAAATTTAAAAAAGAAAAAGACCCTGAAGGAAAGCCTCCTATCCGTAAGTGAAATTCATCTAAACTCATTTATGAAAAAAGAAAGAATGATAGTAAACACACTTAAAATAAAAGCATGAGGATTCCATGGCCTGAGATTCCATGACACTGGACATGGAGAAAATAAGTTTTCTTCTATCAAGTAATTATTTCTTTCATATTTTACTATTATAATACTTTTTTCTTAAATATTTGCTAATATGCCACAAACTACCATATGTACTTCTTTAATATATTTAGTAATCAGTAAAAAATACAAATTAAGGAATGGTAATAAAACATTTAGCCTATTTCTTAAATTAAAAGAGGCCTAGAAAAGTAGATTCTACCTAAGTACACCACAGCAAACATGGAATTTAGAAAGTGCTCCAGCTCTCAGATAGCAGAAGCAGACACCTTTAACAGCACCCCTTTTTCCAAATTACAAACAGCAAGACTATGCTAAGGAAGGTCAATGTTTGGACTCTGCCTGATCTGGGATAGTTTCAAACTGAATCAGAGGCAACTCATTTGGAATATCAAATAAAAGTAACTCTATAATCCAGTGGTATAATCTTCTAAGGGAAAAATTTGATTTTACCATCATTGCATGAACTTTTGAGACCAAGACAGTTTACTTCCCCAATTCGTTTTCTACATCCTCAGACATAAGGTCACCACTCTCTCTTTGGAATGACATTTTTGTGTTTTGTCCTATGAGTCATGCATGCTTCTTGCTGCTCCTTCCATCCAGGACACAAATAAAGGCTCACACATCTCCCTAAGACACTCATTATAAGCAGATTTGCAGTGATTCACAGCTCTATAGTCCTTCATAGTATCAAAGCACATCTTTAAATCATGAGGAAAAGACCTAAGATGTCAACAAAATTACCTCATACCACCATAACCCACAATTTGCAAGAATCATCACTCATGTTTCATTTTCACTTGGTAGTCATTATTTCCTATAAGAAATGTTTCTAGAGTCCACACTAAGTGTGAGGCACTATGATAAAGACAGGGAATTATATTCTAATCTTTAGGGTTAAAGTCAGTGTCATGGCTACTTTGTGAGCAAAACTGTCATTTCAGTAAAAAGCATTTGCTATGTTAACTTAGCACTCTGTGTTTCGGATTTTTTTAGTTTCAAATTTAAATATTAATTCATAGGTAGATTTATTTTCCTTTTATAGTCATAAAAACACTGTAAGAAAATAAACTTTTTTCCCTTAAAACATATAAAATATTTTAGATATAAGAATCCATTTGAATTTTACAAGTGAGAAACATTTTACAGGTAATAAAAGTGAGACTGGTCCAAGATCATAAGGCTGTGGAGAATCAAGGTGAATTTTTTCAAACGTTGAAAGACACTGTAAGAATATTGCTTTTAAAAAAACACAGGGCTTCCCCTGGTGGTCCAGTGGGTAAGGACACCGCCTTGCAGTGCAAGGGGCGCCGGTTCGAGCCCTGGCCTGGGAAGATCCCATGTGCCGCGGAGCGGCTGGATCCATGTGTCCAATTACCGAGCCGGAGCTCTGGAGCGCATGCGCCCACAGCCGGCGCTCTGCAACGACAGACGCCACCGTGATGGGAGGCCCACAGGAGCCAAGGAACAAAGACGGATGAAAATAGAGAAGTGAAAGACCAATAGAAGTGGCCCGCCGGCTCCCCTCCCTCCCCAACCCAACCCCCGCCCAAAATAAATAAATAAATAAATAAATCTTTAAAAAAAAAATACAACTATGCCACAAGATGGCAAATAAATGAATAAAGCTTGTGTTTTTACAGACTTTTACATGGATGATTCTGTAGTGAAGTTGAGCAGCAAGTGTCTCCCAGTAGTCTAAACAGAAAGCGCCAGCAGTGAGACACTTCACCCTCTTGAGGGAAAGTGTTGATGAGAGAATATATGTAAGTAGTCTATTCTCATACAAACAGTGGCCTTGTTTTTCATGGAAGTTGTGCATGGTAACCAAGATGTAAACTCGAGCCATATGTTCAGCAGAAATATTGAAGTAACTGTGCTTCTTTACAGAAGAATTTCTTTATGTGTTTATTACTGCTTTGATGTACACCATAAATTTCTGCCTATAGGTCACAAGATTGTGTTGAAACATCACAGTCCAGGTTGCAATAATATGTTGACTGTAGAGAAAAACTGTGCAATGAACTAGAGAATAATAAACAGTAAGGCCAGTGTATGACTTAAATAACACAGCTTTAGTGCCTTTATAAAAGTCTTCTAAGAAAATCTTTGGTTACCATGAGGTAGTATAAGCAAAATATTTCACTGTTGAGTTGAAGTCATTCTTTACATGAAATCATTTCAGTTGCAAGCTTTCATAAGATTACAGGATGGTGATAACATTTCTCCTTGGAATGAGACAAAGAGGACGATTCTTATGATTAAATTTCACTTGTTAAATGTTTTACAACTTGCGACTTTCCCCTCTATATTGTTTCTGAAGCAGATTATTACCTGATCTCTTAAGTACAAATATAATTTCTTTTTATTTTTTTTCAGACATTTAGAACATAACTTTTTCCCCCATTTGATCCTTAGATCAATTGTCTAAAGAATAATTTTTGCCTAAGAAAAAACTGGTGCATTGGTAACTTCATGTCAAATTATAAAAGTTTAAGGTAAAAAAATTAATAGCTTTCTAATAATGAGTTTGAAATGCATGAGTCAATTCAAAGCGAATGTTATAACCATGTAACATGCTTAAAATGTGTTTTCATTACTATATCCCAACACAGGTACCTATGAACTCTGGCCCACACTCCTGCCTGACATTTTTCCCGCCAAAAAAAGCCAGCATTTCTATCTTTGCTTGACTTGCTGCCCCCTGTTTCTGCCTATGCAGTCCTTTAATCTAACTGTCTTGTCATTGTCTAGTGAGCCATTAGCTTATACAAACCTGCTGTGCTAAGCATCTATTAAAACAAACCTGCTGGTGACATATTGATTTTTTTTAGTTTCAGTTGTTTCCCTTTCAGATTTTACAGCAGCTGTGTTTTTTGTAAGATTCCACTGAGTCCAGAGCATACTCACATTATCCATTCAAACTAATTCAAATTGAGGGGTGGCTAAACACTAGTGAATGCTTGTCATGTTGAAGATACCATCTAACAGTAAATATCGATGTAAATATCGATCAGTAAATTAATTAATTATAGCTTTGCATATATTGTCTTCTTTTTTTTTTACTTTTGTGAACTTATTTTACTACTAACAGCTGGTAAAGAATTTCATAGTTGGAATCTGCACAATAAACTTATACTGTATATTGAGAATGCATTCATATGTCCACAAATTTAAGAAAAAAAGGCTCAGCTGAGTTTGTGTTAATACTTACAGTCAGAAATTAAACTTCTTAAAGGATTACTTGCATTCTCAGGCTTTCCCATTGAAAATAAGTTTTAGGAGTTGCTTGGTGAGCAAAGATTCAGAATTCTAGAAGTTCGTTAAATGTAATATCTTAAAATTTATTGAATCAGCCTTTGCTAAAAAATCACCAGAATTCAGTCCAGCTTTTAATGCTGAAAATGTAGTTGAATTTATATTAAGTATTTAAAAACCTTAGTAAGTTAATATTTCTTTATGAACAAAACCAAAAATAAAGCAATTAAAATATTTCTAGGTAATGAATATTGATAAATTTTTCTCTCATGCCAACATTGAACATTGAGATTTTTTTAAATGTGCACATTTATGCATAAAATCAATGATAGGTTATGTTAATAAAATATGGTAAGCATTGTCATGCAATGATTGCAAACTATGATATACAGTTTTTATACTCAGAGTTACTAGACAGTTAAATTAAAATATCCCATGGAACATGCTTAAAATGTGTTTTCATTACTATATCCCAACACAGGTACCTATGAACTCTGGCCCACACTCCTGCCTGACATTTTCCAAAAAGCCAGCATTTCTATCTTTGCTTGACTTGCTGCCCCCTGTTTCTGCCTATGCAGTCCTTTAATCTAACTGTCTTGTCATTGTCTAGTGAGCCATTAGCTTATACAAACCTGCTGTGCTAAGCATCTATTAAAACAAACCTGCTGGTGACATATTGATTTTTTTTAGTTTCAGTTGTTTCCCTTTCAGATTTTACAGCAGCTGTGTTTTTTGTAAGATTCCACTGAGTCCAGAGCATACTCACATTATCCATTCAAACTAATTCAAATTGAGGGGTGGCTAAACACTAGTGAATGCTTGTCATGTTGAAGATACCATCTAACAGTAAATATCGATGTAAATATCGATCAGTAAATTAATTAATTATAGCTTTGCATATATTGTCTTCTTTTTTTTTTACTTTTGTGAACTTATTTTACTACTAACAGCTGGTAAAGAATTTCATAGTTGGAATCTGCACAATAAACTTATACTGTATATTGAGAATGCATTCATATGTCCACAAATTTAAGAAAAAAAGGCTCAGCTGAGTTTGTGTTAATACTTACAGTCAGAAATTAAACTTCTTAAAGGATTACTTGCATTCTCAGGCTTTCCCATTGAAAATAAGTTTTAGGAGTTGCTTGGTGAGCAAAGATTCAGAATTCTAGAAGTTCGTTAAATGTAATATCTTAAAATTTATTGAATCAGCCTTTGCTAAAAAATCACCAGAATTCAGTCCAGCTTTTAATGCTGAAAATGTAGTTGAATTTATATTAAGTATTTAAAAACCTTAGTAAGTTAATATTTCTTTATGAACAAAACCAAAAATAAAGCAATTAAAATATTTCTAGGTAATGAATATTGATAAATTTTTCTCTCATGCCAACATTGAACATTGAGATTTTTTTAAATGTGCACATTTATGCATAAAATCAATGATAGGTTATGTTAATAAAATATGGTAAGCATTGTCATGCAATGATTGCAAACTATGATATACAGTTTTTATACTCAGAGTTACTAGACAGTTAAATTAAAATATCCCATGGAAAGATTTATATTTTAATGGAACTATGCAATTGCATAAAGCAGGTCTAATTTAAAGCATAATACATCAAGTAAATTTACATTTCTCACCTGAACTATTTATTTAAATGTATTTAAATATTTATTTTAAACAAACTTTTTAAGTTCTAAATGGACAGAGGTATTAAATATCTAAACCGATTGAACTTAGCAATTTTTAGTTAGTATCCAAATCAATTATTTCAATTTGGTCTAACAGAAACAGGCAGGCTGAAGAATAAATGTACAAGAGTGACCCACTGACATTTTATAACTGAGTTTTTGAATGCCTCTCACTAAAGTTCTATCTCTAGGAAATGTACTGAATTTAAAATGAGCCGAAGAATTAAATCAATGGTTCAATTCCCACAGGCAAGATTAAACGGATGAATCAATTTACCAAATCTAAGCATTGGTAGTATGTCTAACAAATCACAGTATTAAAAACTACGGTAGCCCTGAGGCAAAGGTTAAAGACTATTACCTTCAATCTGCCAGACCAGTTATTGACATGCTGTTTACAGGTTTCACATTTCCAAGTTAATTATAACACAGAATTGAAAGCACTGCCTCTCCTGAGTTTAATGAATAATTGACACTGCATTTCATACAACTGCATTATTTACCTGCAATTGCATATCATGGAGAATAGTCTTTAGACTCCAAATATATTCATCTCTCTACAGAAATGTTCAAATGTTTAAAATACTCTAGCATAGAGACTTTGTAACTACTGATTTTTATGTCATTTTAGACATCCCAAAGCCTATAAATTTTAGTTTATCAATAGTAAATAGTTTATATACAAATTGCAGCATGAAGGACAATAATATAGACTGATATTATTTGTCTAAAGAAGTTTCTACATATTTTAAGGTTTAATGAATTCACACATTATAACATAAACAAAACATTTAAGAAAGATGTCTATGGGATTTTTCTCCCTTACGTCACTTAGAGATGATTCCTTAAATGGCCTTTAGGAAACTTAAAATGAGAGAACTTTGTAATTAATATGAGATACTGACAGAAACCCTGGAGTCTATAACATTAATGAGGCATTTCAGGTGGCATCAGTGGTAAAGAATCCATCTGCCAATATAGGAGACACAAGAGATGTAGGTTTAATCCCTGGGTCAGGGAGATCCCCTGCACTCCAGTATTCTTGTCTAGAAAATAGCATGGACAGAGAAGCCTGGCTTCCTTATAGTACATGGGGCTGCAAAGAGTGGGACATGACTGAGCACACACTAATTGCACATATTACATGCATTACAGTGCTCACGTTCTACATTAGATGAGGCATCTGAAGGAAGTACACACAGAATATCTACTTACACTGCTATTAACAAAGAATGAGGAAGCTCCAGTACCATTCTTAGGGGTTTGGGTTTTTGTCTACACCACTACTTCTGTTCCTTGCATCAAAAATATAATGATCTGTGAACTGATTTTGATTATCTTTGACAGAATACACATTTTATAAATTTATAATGACAATCAGTAATATTAAAGAAATTCATTAAGCCTAATTAAGGAGACAAAGTATGCTGTATTTGTCTCATAGTTTAATGTGAAAACATATTCTGATTTGACCTTTTACTTGAAATATGCTTTTAACTTTATTATCCATTTAATCTCCCAGTATCCCTGTTGGAGAAAGGGTAGTTATAATCATTTTAATCTCAGTATGAGAAAAAGAAAGACTGTGGTGTTTAAAGGAAGAAGACATAATAAAATTAAAACTAGAATGTAGCTCTCAAGGATAGGGCTGTTTGTTGTCACCCTGTTTATTTAACTTACACACTGAGCACATCATGAGAAATTCTGGGTCTGATGAATTATAAACTGGAAATCGAGAGAGGTGGGAGAAAAATCAACAACCTTAGATATGTGTATGATACCACTCTAATGGCAGAAAGTGACGAGGAACTAAAGAACCTCTTGATGAGTGTGAAGGAGGAAACTGAAAAAGTTGGCCTAAAACTAAACATTAAAAAAAACTAAGATCATGGCACCATTACTTCATGGCGGGGAAGGGGCACAGTGACACATTTCCTTTGGGATTTTTCTCCCTTACGTCACTTAGAGATGATTCCTTAAATGGCCTTTAGGAAACTTAAAATGAGAGAACTTTGTAATTAATATGAGATACTGACAGAAACCCTGGAGTCTATAACATTAATGAGGCATTTCAGGTGGCATCAGTGGTAAAGAATCCATCTGCCAATATAGGAGACACAAGAGATGTAGGTTTAATCCCTGGGTCAGGGAGATCCCCTGCACTCCAGTATTCTTGTCTAGAAAATAGCATGGACAGAGAAGCCTGGCTTCCTTATAGTACATGGGGCTGCAAAGAGTGGGACATGACTGAGCACACACTAATTGCACATATTACATGCATTACAGTGCTCACGTTCTACATTAGATGAGGCATCTGAAGGAAGTACACACAGAATATCTACTTACACTGCTATTAACAAAGAATGAGGAAGCTCCAGTACCATTCTTAGGGGTTTGGGTTTTTGTCTACACCACTACTTCTGTTCCTTGCATCAAAAATATAATGATCTGTGAACTGATTTTGATTATCTTTGACAGAATACACATTTTATAAATTTATAATGACAATCAGTAATATTAAAGAAATTCATTAAGCCTAATTAAGGAGACAAAGTATGCTGTATTTGTCTCATAGTTTAATGTGAAAACATATTCTGATTTGACCTTTTACTTGAAATATGCTTTTAACTTTATTATCCATTTAATCTCCCAGTATCCCTGTTGGAGAAAGGGTAGTTATAATCATTTTAATCTCAGTATGAGAAAAAGAAAGACTGTGGTGTTTAAAGGAAGAAGACATAATAAAATTAAAACTAGAATGTAGCTCTCAAGGATAGGGCTGTTTGTTGTCACCCTGTTTATTTAACTTACACACTGAGCACATCATGAGAAATTCTGGGTCTGATGAATTATAAACTGGAAATCGAGAGAGGTGGGAGAAAAATCAACAACCTTAGATATGTGTATGATACCACTCTAATGGCAGAAAGTGACGAGGAACTAAAGAACCTCTTGATGAGTGTGAAGGAGGAAACTGAAAAAGTTGGCCTAAAACTAAACATTAAAAAAAACTAAGATCATGGCACCATTACTTCATGGCAAACAGAAGAGGAAAGGGTGGACACAGTGACACATTTCCTTCTCTTGGGTTCTAAAAACCCTGTGGATGGTGACTTGTAGCCATGAAATCAGAAGATGACTGCTTCTTGGCAGGGAAGCTATGACAAACCTAGACAGTGTATTGAAAAGCAGAGACATAACTCTGCCAACAAGTCTGTAAGGCTATGGCCTTCCCAGTGGTGATGTATGGTTGTGAAAGCTGGACTATAAAGAAGCCAGAGCACCAAATGTCTTCAAACTGTGGTGCTGGAGGAGACCCCTGACAGTCCCTTGGACAGCAAGGAGATCAAATCATTCAATCTTAAAGGAAATCAGCCCTGAATACTTATTGGAAAGACTGATGCTGAAGCTGAAGCTCCAGTATTTTGGTCATCTGATGTAAACAGCCAGTTCACTGGAAAAGTTCCTGATGCTGAGACTGAGGGCAGAAGGAGGATAAGACATCAGAGGATAACATGGCTGGAGGGCATCAGATGCAATGGACATGCATTTGGGCAAACTCCAGGAGATGCTGAAGGACAGGGAGGACTGGCATGCTGCAATCCAAGGGGTCTCAGAGTCAGAGATGGCTGGACACCTGAACAAGAAAAAAAGGTCTCAATATCCTAATCATGTCTACTCTGTTATATATAATCACCTTATTGTGCTATAAATAAATCTGCAAATAATTATTATTCATGGTTTCCTTTTAGTATAGAACATGTTATTTTCCTCTTTCTTATATTACCACGCATCTCTATAACGGAACTGGCATGTGTTACACTGGTTTGAAATTATAATTTAGCCTAACATGCAAAATATATCTTCCTTAAAGAAGTATGGTTACAAATTTATTATTCATTATTAGTTATATATTATTTTAGATAAAATAAATACAAAGGAAAGTAATTACATATATTTCCAAATAGAGAACAGTGTTTTAAATTCTGAGCTATAGTTATCTTAAGCATAAATGTGATGGTAGAAATGAGGACACATTCTATTAATATACTGCAAAAAGAAAAAAGGATTCATTCGTAGCATTCTCCTAAATAATGCCCAATATTAATATTTTTCCATTTAGGACAATTTTTAATAACACAATTGTAAATACTTGTGAATTCAGCGAAGTCAACCATACAGAGTTGAGAGTGCATGAACAATCACTCAAATCAAACCTTTGGCAACTTTAAGTAAAATTAGAAGCCATATTATTCATTTTTAACATTTTACTCTCCTTATATATAGTCTACTATCCTCATAATTGGGAAAAATAATTACACTGTGCAGAAGTGGGGCTTCCCTAGTGGTCCAGTGGGTAAGAACACTGCCTTGCGGTGCAAGGGGCGCTGGTTTGATCCCTGACCTGGGAAGTGTGGGGCCCTAAATGAAAGAGGGCCTTTGCAAGCATAAGGAAGCAAGAGACGAGGGCGTGATCTAAGTTGTTGCAAGCATAAGGAAGGAAGAGACGAAGGTGTGATCTACGCATGATTGCTTGACCTTTAGCTTGATTGGTTTAACTATGGGAAATCCCTTAGGAAACCCCCTTCACTTGCCTATATAAGCTGTAAGTCTGCACTAATAAAACGGAACTGCTTCGACGGAACCCCTGTCGTGTCTGATTGTCTCTCGCTCGCTGAGGGGCTGGGTTGGCGGACAGCAGGCTCACCCCTCTCCGATCTTCCCATGGCCTGGCTACCGGCAATTCCGCTGCCGTTTCTCCTCTGCGGGCTGGCCCCGCAGGGAAGATCCCACGTGCCATGGAGCCGCTGGACTGATGTGTCCAACTACCAAGTCGGAGCTCTGGAGTGTATGCACCCAGAGCCGGTGCTCTGTGACGAATGAGGCCACTGTGATGGGAGGCCCACATAGGACAAAAGAACAGAGATGGAAATAAATGAAAGACCAATAGAAGTGGCCAAAAAAATAAAATGTGCAGAAGTGAATTAGATAGTGTGTTATGGAAACCATTTTGTTTTCGGAAGTTTGGCATATTGAAAGTATTTACACTGTGGATGAAACAGTCTTCTGTCTTTGACAATCTGGACATTTGTACAGTTTACTCTATTATATTTTCAATACATAAGTTTTTAATATCTGTGGTATCATTTTTGAATAAAATTTTACTGTAGTTCAAGCAAGGGCAAGAAAAAAAATAGAAAGTTTATCTTTGCTTTTATCTCCTCAGTGGTTGACAGGGGAAAATGCTTTCTGAAGGAAGCTGCGGGTCTTCCAAGGTTCCAAAGGTGTCTCTCCATATACTTGTAATACCCTTTCCAATATAGACCACAAAGCTCAATAAAAACCAACGATACATTTAAGAGTGTATAAAGAAATGAAAGTAAGTTCAGAAAACTTAAAATCTTGAAAGGGCACTTGATAAATAAACTTTGGAAACAACTTAGAAACAACTAAATCTAAAAACTCAAAACTGAACAAAGTTGTTTTTCACTTGAGGTTTTCACTAAGTTATTTTACTATATATACTTTCTACTTTTTTAACCTGTTGGGGTTTTTTGTCTTTTTAAAATTTTATGTGTATATATTTTTTATTTTGCTTTTTTGCTTTTACAGAGTTTTGTTGTTTACAGATATGTTTAAGGCTGAAATGTGCATGTTTCAGTAGTGACTGAACTTTCCCCAACTAGTCTGGCACATAATGAACTACAGTTCATGGAGTTCTCAACTAAAGAAGAACCAAGAGCTCAATATTAGAGAAATATCTCCAAAGAAAGTTTATAGATTCTAATAAGATTTTAAAGAAATACTATCAAAGGCCATATGAAATTACTAGCATATTATCACTTTCTCCAAAATCCAAAGCAACAGTCAAATGCCCACCACATTTAACATATGCATTATTTAGTTGCAATGCTATTATTATTTTATGATCATTGCAGTATTGGATTTCAGTGTTTCTTTAGGAGGCACAAGCACATGCAATCCATGTATTACCTAAGGCTTCTCTGCACTTAGAAGATTTAGTGAATCTTGCTACAGACTCCATGTTTCTGGGGCTGATAAAATTAAAGTCTCCTGGGAATTCTATGCCAAATTCTTTTGTGTTTTATTCTCTGCTTTGCCTGTTGCTTCAGAGTGGTCAGCATGCTTCTGCACCATGCAAGATACGGCTTGGGAATTTCAACTTTTTGCTGGCTTTCACTTAAATTTTGGACACATGGAAGCATTCTGTGATGCTTAGCAAATTTACAGATAGTTCATGAGTGAGATAGGAGGGTTATCATCAATCACTGGAACCCCTCCGCCATATTTCTTATGTATTCCTTCTCAAGTCTAAACAGATGAGGGCCCCTCTTCACTATGCACAACCTGTTGCAGAAGGAATCTCCCCACTTTTCCTCCTCCTCATGACACCTCAACAGTTTCTGTAGTAGTAATAGCATTGACCACAAAGCTCAATAAACCAACGATACATTTAAGAGTGTATAAAGAAATGAAAGTAAGTTCAAAAAATCTTGAAAGGGCACTTGATAAATAAACTTTGGAAACAACTTAGAAACAACTAAATCTAAAAACTCAAAACTGAACAAAGTTGTTTTTCACTTGAGGTTTTCACTAAGTTATTTTACTATATATACTTTCTACTTTTTTAACCTGTTGGGGTTTTTTGTCTTTTTAAAATTTTATGTGTATATATTTTTTATTTTGCTTTTTTGCTTTTACAGAGTTTTGTTGTTTACAGATATGTTTAAGGCTGAAATGTGCATGTTTCAGTAGTGACTGAACTTTCCCCAACTAGTCTGGCACATAATGAACTACAGTTCATGGAGTTCTCAACTAAAGAAGAACCAAGAGCTCAATATTAGAGAAATATCTCCAAAGAAAGTTTATAGATTCTAATAAGATTTTAAAGAAATACTATCAAAGGCCATATGAAATTACTAGCATATTATCACTTTCTCCAAAATCCAAAGCAACAGTCAAATGCCCACCACATTTAACATATGCATTATTTAGTTGCAATGCTATTATTATTTTATGATCATTGCAGTATTGGATTTCAGTGTTTCTTTAGGAGGCACAAGCACATGCAATCCATGTATTACCTAAGGCTTCTCTGCACTTAGAAGATTTAGTGAATCTTGCTACAGACTCCATGTTTCTGGGGCTGATAAAATTAAAGTCTCCTGGGAATTCTATGCCAAATTCTTTTGTGTTTTTATTCTCTGCTTTGCCTGTTGCTTCAGAGTGGTCAGCATGCTTCTGCACCATGCAAGATACGGCTTGGGAATTTCAACTTTTTGCTGGCTTTCACTTAAATTTTGGACACATGGAAGCATTCTGTGATGCTTAGCAAATTTACAGATAGTTCATGAGTGAGATAGGAGGGGTTATCATCAATCACTGGAACCCCTCCGCCATATTTCTTATGTATTCCTTCTCAAGTCTAAACAGATGAGGGCCCCTCTTCACTATGCACAACCTGTTGCAGAAGGAATCTCCCCACTTTTCCTCCTCCTCATGACACCTCAACAGTTTCTGTAGTAGTAATAGCATATAGAACCAGCTTATCTTCATGGACTTCATCCATCATATTACACACATATGAGACCTTAAATAATTTGCGATACATAGAAAGGAATCATAATGAGGAAAAGAGAACAAAAAAAGCAGACAAACAAGAAGGCATAAATGTGTTTCCTTTTCATGCTTTTCCCCTTGTTATAATTAAATACATGAGTGAAATAAATTGATAAAACTATATTCAAAGAAGGAAATATAAGTTTCCTTAAAGAACAAAAAATCATGCAAACCATTTTCTTAAGTGCTGGTAAATAATATCCTAACTTTTTTGCTAAATATAATAGTCGAAATCAAACTAGAATTTACAAAATGACAAGGACTAGTAATTTTGCTTTCTCATATAAAAAACATTCTCCAGATAATTGAACTATTACACTTTCCCTAAATAAAGATTATTTTCCCTATGCTAACTAGCAAATGGTATTTCTATTATTTATTCTTGAATGTAAAAACTATTAGAAATTGTAACTGTAGAATTCAAGCAAGAGTGATCAATGATGAAAATTTATTGTTTCCTCTGATCCTTCTAAAATTAATTATTTTATGCTTAGGATAATATACTTACCAAAAACCTGAAACAGTAAATGTTTTAAAAAACCATATATTCCTCCATTTAATTTTCTAATGGTAATGAAAGTGAAAGTGTTAGTCACTCAGCTGTGTCTGACTCTTTGTGACACTATGGACTGCAGCCCACCAGGCTTCTCTGTCCATAGCATTCCCCAGGCAAGAATACTGGAGTGAGTAGTCATTCCCTTCTCCAGGGGATCTTCCCAACACAGGGACTGAACCCTCATCTCACACAATGAAGGCAGATTCTTTACCATCTGAGCCGCCAGGGAACCCAAAGTAGGCTGATTGTTTCATAGGAAAAAGCCTTTGACAGAATTCAGCAACCATTTATGATAAAACCTCTACAAAACATGGACATAGAAGGAAACTACTTCAACACAGCAAAGACCATATATGATAAACCCACAGCAAACATCATCCTCAATGGCGGAAAACTGAAAGCACTCCCTCCAGGATCGGGAACAAAACAATGGTGCCACTCTCACCACTATTATTCAAACATAGATCAAAAAAAACCAATCAGAAAAACCTTAAATAATTTGAGACCTTAAATAATTTGCGATACATAGAAAGGAATCATAATGAGGAAAAGAGAACAAAAAAAGCAGACAAACAAGAAGGCATAAATGTGTTTCCTTTTCATGCTTTTCCCCTTGTTATAATTAAATACATGAGTGAAATAAATTGATAAAACTATATTCAAAGAAGGAAATATAAGTTTCCTTAAAGAACAAAAAATCATGCAAACCATTTTCTTAAGTGCTGGTAAATAATATCCTAACTTTTTTGCTAAATATAATAGTCGAAATCAAACTAGAATTTACAAAATGACAAGGACTAGTAATTTTGCTTTCTCATATAAAAAACATTCTCCAGATAATTGAACTATTACACTTTCCCTAAATAAAGATTATTTTCCCTATGCTAACTAGCAAATGGTATTTCTATTATTTATTCTTGAATGTAAAAACTATTAGAAATTGTAACTGTAGAATTCAAGCAAGAGTGATCAATGATGAAAATTTATTGTTTCCTCTGATCCTTCTAAAATTAATTATTTTATGCTTAGGATAATATACTTACCAAAAACCTGAAACAGTAAATGTTTTAAAAAACCATATATTCCTCCATTTAATTTTCTAATGGTAATGAAAGTGAAAGTGTTAGTCACTCAGCTGTGTCTGACTCTTTGTGACACTATGGACTGCAGCCCACCAGGCTTCTCTGTCCATAGCATTCCCCAGGCAAGAATACTGGAGTGAGTAGTCATTCCCTTCTCCAGGGGATCTTCCCAACACAGGGACTGAACCCTCATCTCACACAATGAAGGCAGATTCTTTACCATCTGAGCCGCCAGGGAACCCAAAGTAGGCTGATTGTTTCATAGGAAAAAGCCTTTGACAGAATTCAGCAACCATTTATGATAAAACCTCTACAAAACATGGACATAGAAGGAAACTACTTCAACACAGCAAAGACCATATATGATAAACCCACAGCAAACATCATCCTCAATGGCGGAAAACTGAAAGCACTCCCTCCAGGATCGGGAACAAAACAATGGTGCCCACTCTCACCACTATTATTCAACATAGATTTGGAAGTCTTAGCTACGACAATCAGAGAAGAAAAAGAAAAGGAATCCAGATCAGAAAAGAAGTAAGACTCTCACTGTTTGTAGACGACATGATACTATACATAGAACACCCTAAAAATACTATCACAAAATTACTAGAGCTAATCAGTGAATTTAGTAAAATTGTGGGATATAAAAATCAATACACAAAAATCACTTGCATTCCTGTATACTAATAATTAAAAGAGAAATTAAGGAATCAATCCCATTTACCATTGCAACAAAAAGAATAAAACATGTAGGAATAAATCTATCTAAAGAGATAAAAGAAGTTTATGCATAAAACTATAAGACAACGATGAAAGAAATCAAAGATAACATAAACAGATGGAGAGCTATTCCATGCTCCTGAGTTGGAGGAATCAATACTATGAAAATGAATACATTAACAAATGCAAGCTACAGATTCAGTGCAATCCCTATCAAATTAACAATGGCATTTTTCACAGAACTAGAACCAAAAATATCACAATTCATATGGAAACATAAAAGACCTCCAATAGCCAAAGCAATCTTGACAAAGAAGAATAGAGCTGGAAGAATCAACCTTTCTGACCTCAGATCATACTACAAAGCTTTAGTCATCAAGACAATATGGTACTGGCATAAAAGCAAAAATACAGACCAATGGAACAAGATAGAAAGCCCAGAGTTAAATCTATGCACCTATGGGTACCTTACTTTTGACAAAGGAGGCAAGAATATTCAATGGGGCAAAGATAGCCTCTTCTATAAGTGGTGATGGGCTAAATGGGTAAACCTTAACTTTTGGAAAATAATTGTGAAACTAGCAACAATTACAACTCTTAGAGGCAGATTCTTTACCATCTGAGCCGCCAGGGAACCCAAAGTAGGCTGATTGTTTCATAGGAAAAGCCTTTGACAGAATTCAGCAACCATTTATGATAAAACCTCTACAAAACATGGACATAGAAGGAAACTACTTCAACACAGCAAAGACCATATATGATAAACCCACAGCAAACATCATCCTCAATGGCGGAAAACTGAAAGCACTCCCTCCAGGATCGGGAACAAAACAATGGTGCCCACTCTCACCACTATTATTCAACATAGATTTGGAAGTCTTAGCTACGACAATCAGAGAAGAAAAAGAAAAGGAATCCAGATCAGAAAAGAAGTAAGACTCTCACTGTTTGTAGACGACATGATACTATACATAGAACACCCTAAAAATACTATCACAAAATTACTAGAGCTAATCAGTGAATTTAGTAAAATTGTGGGATATAAAAATCAATACACAAAAATCACTTGCATTCCTGTATACTAATAATTAAAAGAGAAATTAAGGAATCAATCCCATTTACCATTGCAACAAAAAGAATAAAACATGTAGGAATAAATCTATCTAAAGAGATAAAAGAAGTTTATGCATAAAACTATAAGACAACGATGAAAGAAATCAAAGATAACATAAACAGATGGAGAGCTATTCCATGCTCCTGAGTTGGAGGAATCAATACTATGAAAATGAATACATTAACAAATGCAAGCTACAGATTCAGTGCAATCCCTATCAAATTAACAATGGCATTTTTCACAGAACTAGAACCAAAAATATCACAATTCATATGGAAACATAAAAGACCTCCAATAGCCAAAGCAATCTTGACAAAGAAGAATAGAGCTGGAAGAATCAACCTTTCTGACCTCAGATCATACTACAAAGCTTTAGTCATCAAGACAATATGGTACTGGCATAAAAGCAAAAATACAGACCAATGGAACAAGATAGAAAGCCCAGAGTTAAATCTATGCACCTATGGGTACCTTACTTTTGACAAAGGAGGCAAGAATATTCAATGGGGCAAAGATAGCCTCTTCTATAAGTGGTGCTGGGAAAACTGAACAGCTGCATGTAAAAGAATGAAACTAAAACATTTCCTAACATCATACACAAAGATAAACTCAAAATGGGTTAAACAGCTAATTGTGAAACTAGCAACAATTACAACTCTTAGAGGAAAACACAGGCAGAATCTACTATGATCTAAATCACAGCAAGAACCTCCATAACTCACCTCTTAGAGTAATGGAAATACAAATAAAAATAAATAAGTGGGATCTAGCTAAACTTAAAAGCTTTGGCTGTGTATTCTTTAATTGTATTCTTTCTTCAGATAAAGCTCAGAATTTACATCCCTTCTTTCATTTTTTCCTTATACATTTAGCCTCCAACACTAATTATTAATGGTGTCATCTACTGTATAGTTATTACTCTTTTCATCTCCTTAATGAGACTATAAATTTCTGGAAAGCAAGATATCAGTCATTTACTGATAATCTACTCAATAGCAGAGATAATGCCTTAAATGTGATAGGTTCTCAACCAGAATATTTTAATTATAAAATATCTTGAAAGTCTAAGGGATATGTCAGATTTACATGTACTGTTACAAACTGTGTTAGCTGTCATCCTGGATTGATGTAGACTCTAGTTCTGAGAGTTCATGAATAATTCAGGTAATTATATTAAATCTCCAAGGTACATCAGTTAATTCCTGAAAACTAAAGTAAGACTACTTTATCAAAAAATTAGCTTAAATTGCCCATCAGTCATTATGAAACAGCCAAACACTTTTAATGTAAACAAACCTTTAAAAGTTACAAGACTTAATGTTGTACCATAACTGAAAGGTAACTGAAGGCATTTTTCTTCTTTGAATACTATGATTCATTCAAATTTTAACCTTTGTCACACATGAATACTAATGAAATACTAATGATAGAAAACTAATCCTATCTCCCAAAGAGAAACAACTTTTGTCATTGTTATGAAATAAATATCAACTTTATAGTACAATAATGAGATAATTCTTCTGTTGAGATAACCTTTCTGACCTCAGATCATACTACAAAGCTTTAGTCATCAAGACAATATGGTACTGGCATAAAAGCAAAAATACAGACCAATGGAACAAGATAGAAAGCCCAGAGTTAAATCTATGCACCTATGGGTACCTTACTTTTGACAAAGGAGGCAAGAATATTCAATGGGGCAAAGATAGCCTCTTCTATAAGTGGTGCTGGGAAAACTGAACAGCTGCATGTAAAAGAATGAAACTAAAACATTTCCTAACATCATACACAAAGATAAACTCAAAATGGGTTAAACAGCTAATTGTGAAACTAGCAACAATTACAACTCTTAGAGGAAAACACAGGCAGAATCTACTATGATCTAAATCACAGCAAGAACCTCCATAACTCACCTCTTAGAGTAATGGAAATACAAATAAAAATAAATAAGTGGGATCTAGCTAAACTTAAAAGCTTTGGCTGTGTATTCTTTAATTGTATTCTTTCTTCAGATAAAGCTCAGAATTTACATCCCTTCTTTCATTTTTTCCTTATACATTTAGCCTCCAACACTAATTATTAATGGTGTCATCTACTGTATAGTTATTACTCTTTTCATCTCCTTAATGAGACTATAAATTTCTGGAAAGCAAGATATCAGTCATTTACTGATAATCTACTCAATAGCAGAGATAATGCCTTAAATGTGATAGGTTCTCAACCAGAATATTTTAATTATAAAATATCTTGAAAGTCTAAGGGATATGTCAGATTTACATGTACTGTTACAAACTGTGTTAGCTGTCATCCTGGATTGATGTAGACTCTAGTTCTGAGAGTTCATGAATAATTCAGGTAATTATATTAAATCTCCAAGGTACATCAGTTAATTCCTGAAAACTAAAGTAAGACTACTTTATCAAAAAATTAGCTTAAATTGCCCATCAGTCATTATGAAACAGCCAAACACTTTTAATGTAAACAAACCTTTAAAAGTTACAAGACTTAATGTTGTACCATAACTGAAAGGTAACTGAAGGCATTTTTCTTCTTTGAATACTATGATTCATTCAAATTTTAACCTTTGTCACACATGAATACTAATGAAATACTAATGATAGAAAACTAATCCTATCTCCCAAAGAGAAACAACTTTTGTCATTGTTATGAAATAAATATCAACTTTATAGTACAATAATGAGATAATTCTTCTGTTGGTAGCCAGTATAAATACTTTGGACTGGTTTCTGAATGTTGTGAATTACAATTTTAATTACGTCAGTGTCTTAAGACAGTGTATTAGAATATACTGGTTTTACTTATTTAATTAGTGACCTCTATTGGCAAAACTATTTAAAAGAACACTGAATTAGATTTGGATATATGCAATTTAAACATAAGCTCCTTGTGCCTCCCTAATAAAGTGAAATATAAAGTGTATTTCATATGCTTATATGCTTTACAGTTATTTCACATTATCATTTCAGTAGGATGTTTACATACATGATTTTTTTTTTTTTTCAGATTCTTTTTCCCACAATAAATACGGGAATTTTCAGAAATGTAGGGATCGTGGATGTCAGTTTCTACAACAGATGTTCTAAAGTCATATATTTCCCTAAAGAGCATGCTTCCAATGTGGGGATATTTGGACCTTCTCTGATACTGGATGATTAGCACTTCATGGATTTTTGGAGGCAGATGACCATAAATGCTTTCATTTCATCTTTCTTCAGATCTAACTGCAAGCAATAGGCATTTTTTAAAACATCAAATAACTTTCATTTGTTTTTCATCCAAAAGTTCCCAATTTATTAGTATCAGTTTACCTTTCACAATTATGCAGTTTTAAAACCCAATTGGCTCCAGTCTCATCTTCTCTCTTATCATCCTTCACACTGCATTCCCCATTTCTCCATACACCCTTTTAGAAGCCAGGTAGAGAGTGATGAAGATGTGGGAATGCTATGTGAAATTAACAAGTATACCCAAATTCTAATTATTCTGACTAGTGATGAAGACATTTAATCTGTTTGGGTTTTAGCTATAATATAAAAGTGCCATGGGCTTCCCTGGTGGTCCAGTGGGTAAGGACACTGCCTTGCAGTGCAAAGGGCACCGGTTCGATCCCTGGCCTGGGAAGATCCCATGTGCTGCGCAGTGGCTCAACCGATGTGTCCAACTACTGAGCTAGGACTCTGGAGCTCATGCGCCCAGAGCCAATGCTCTGTGATGAGAGAGGCGACTGTGACGGGAGGCCCACAGAGGCCAAAGAACAAAGATGGATGGAAATAAATAAATGAAAGATCAATAGAAGTCCAAAAAAAAAAAAACAAAAGTGCCAGATTAAGTGATACCTAATTTTTCTTTTAGCAATAAAATTCAGATTCTAAACATAGTAAAGTGATACATATTCCTTCTGGCCACTAGGCTGCCACTTAGCATTTTTACTACAATTATACTGTTAAAATTAAGACTGCAACATAGACATATCTCGATGACTAATGACACCCACCCCAACCACTGTGACCTGATTTCTTCCTTACTGATTTACCCAGATACACATACATACTCATACACATTATCATTTCAGTAGGATGTTTACATACATGATTTTTTTTTTTTTTCAGATTCTTTTTCCCACAATAAATACGGGAATTTTCAGAAATGTAGGGATCGTGGATGTCAGTTTCTACAACAGATGTTCTAAAGTCATATATTTCCCTAAAGAGCATGCTTCCAATGTGGGGATATTTGGACCTTCTCTGATACTGGATGATTAGCACTTCATGGATTTTTGGAGGCAGATGACCATAAATGCTTTCATTTCATCTTTCTTCAGATCTAACTGCAAGCAATAGGCATTTTTTAAAACATCAAATAACTTTCATTTGTTTTTCATCCAAAAGTTCCCAATTTATTAGTATCAGTTTACCTTTCACAATTATGCAGTTTTAAAACCCAATTGGCTCCAGTCTCATCTTCTCTCTTATCATCCTTCACACTGCATTCCCCATTTCTCCATACACCCTTTTAGAAGCCAGGTAGAGAGTGATGAAGATGTGGGAATGCTATGTGAAATTAACAAGTATACCCAAATTCTAATTATTCTGACTAGTGATGAAGACATTTAATCTGTTTGGGTTTTAGCTATAATATAAAAGTGCCATGGGCTTCCCTGGTGGTCCAGTGGGTAAGGACACTGCCTTGCAGTGCAAAGGGCCCCGGGTTCGATCCCTGGCCTGGGAAGATCCCATGTGCTGCGCAGTGGCTCAACCGATGTGTCCAACTACTGAGCTAGGACTCTGGAGCTCATGCGCCCAGAGCCAATGCTCTGTGATGAGAGAGGCGACTGTGACGGGAGGCCCACAGAGGCCAAAGAACAAAGATGGATGGAAATAAATAAATGAAAGATCAATAGAAGTCCAAAAAAAAAAAAACAAAAGTGCCAGATTAAGTGATACCTAATTTTTCTTTTAGCAATAAAATTCAGATTCTAAACATAGTAAAGTGATACATATTCCTTCTGGCCACTAGGCTGCCACTTAGCATTTTTACTACAATTATACTGTTAAAATTAAGACTGCAACATAGACATATCTCGATGACTAATGACACCCACCCCAACCACTGTGACCTGATTTCTTCCTTACTGATTTACCCAGATACACATACATACTCATACACACACTCCATAAATCAAGAGTCTCTTTGAAAGTGCCATTTATTTCAGTTAAAACCTTTCCTAAACTAGTCTTTACTAATGGTGCTTAATCTCCATGTGGCTTAAAGTAACAAACTAAGGAGTCTGTGTGTGGTGAGTCTGTGGTCATGGACAAGAGGAAACCTGAATTTAAAGAGAAGAAAGCAATGGAAAATGGAAGCCAGACGACTAACTGTTTTTCCAGCTGTTTCACTAGCAAAAAAGTTCTAATAAAACAGATAGTATTTCTTTATAGCCTCATTAGTTTTTCCTATGTAAACTGACAATGCAGGGCAGTGTTCCCTGAATCTAATGTTCAGATATAGCAATCTTCTAATTTTAAAATAAATTTCTTGACCATGCTCAACAAGTATAAAAATTTCATAATAGAAATCTTCAGAAATTCTAATCACTGATAAGTAAAACAAATCCCAATTCCTAACATGCACATAAAGCTACACGTTAGCACAGAATGATTAGAAAATTGTGGAGATTAAATTTAAACACAAAAGAATATCAGTGATACATGCAATCTATTAATTATCTAGATCTAGAAAAATGAGGGACACTAGAAAACACAGAGGTGAATGCCTAACAAAATCTTTTGTTAAAAATCAAAACAGTACCTAATCTTAAAAATTATCTCTGTAATCTGGAAAAAATGAAAGATGATTCAATTTAGGGCTATCTAAGGCAAAGTTTATTCTACAAAAATCAATTATTTCCATTACTCTCACATTAAAAGTTTTCTTATGCAATTCACCCTTACATTAACTGATCTTTAGGCATTTTACATATATAAATAAAGTTTCTAGTTGTTGTTCAGTCATTAGTTCCCTGGTGGCTCAGATGGTAAAGAATCTGCCTGCAATGTGGGAGACCCAGGTTTGATCCCTGTGTTAGGAAGATCCCCTGGAGAAGGGAATGACTACCCACTCTAGTATTCTTGCCTGGAGAATTCCACAGACAGGCGCCTGATGGGCTACCATCCACGGAGTCACAATGAAGGAAGGTACTCTTTGAAAGTGCCATGATTATCTTCCCCCCCGTTAACTGATTTACCCAGATACACATACATACTCATACACACACTCCATAAATCAAGAGTCTCTTTGAAAGTGCCATTTATTTCAGTTAAAACCTTTCCTAAACTAGTCTTTACTAATGGTGCTTAATCTCCATGTGGCTTAAAGTAACAAACTAAGGAGTCTGTGTGTGGTGAGTCTGTGGTCATGGACAAGAGGAAACCTGAATTTAAAGAGAAGAAAGCAATGGAAAATGGAAGCCAGACGACTAACTGTTTTTCCAGCTGTTTCACTAGCAAAAAAGTTCTAATAAAACAGATAGTATTTCTTTATAGCCTCATTAGTTTTTCCTATGTAAACTGACAATGCAGGGCAGTGTTCCCTGAATCTAATGTTCAGATATAGCAATCTTCTAATTTTAAAATAAATTTCTTGACCATGCTCAACAAGTATAAAAATTTCATAATAGAAATCTTCAGAAATTCTAATCACTGATAAGTAAAACAAATCCCAATTCCTAACATGCACATAAAGCTACACGTTAGCACAGAATGATTAGAAAATTGTGGAGATTAAATTTAAACACAAAAGAATATCAGTGATACATGCAATCTATTAATTATCTAGATCTAGAAAAATGAGGGACACTAGAAAACACAGAGGTGAATGCCTAACAAAATCTTTTGTTAAAAATCAAAACAGTACCTAATCTTAAAAATTATCTCTGTAATCTGGAAAAAATGAAAGATGATTCAATTTAGGGCTATCTAAGGCAAAGTTTATTCTACAAAAATCAATTATTTCCATTACTCTCACATTAAAAGTTTTCTTATGCAATTCACCCTTACATTAACTGATCTTTAGGCATTTTACATATATAAATAAAGTTTCTAGTTGTTGTTCAGTCATTAGTTCCCTGGTGGCTCAGATGGTAAAGAATCTGCCTGCAATGTGGGAGACCCAGGTTTGATCCCTGTGTTAGGAAGATCCCCTGGAGAAGGGAATGACTACCCACTCTAGTATTCTTGCCTGGAGAATTCCACAGACAGAGGCGCCTGATGGGCTACCATCCACGGAGTCACAATGAAGGAAGGACTTGTGACTAAGCACACACTTATTCATATACCTATTGCTGAGAACAGGAATATGTCAGTCTATCTTTTTTGTAAAAGGATCTATGTAGAAAAAATCCAGGAAAGATAGAAAGAGAAACAAAAAAGTAATCTTAGCAACAACCTGGACCAGTTCAATAGTGAAATGGACCTCAACTGGAGTACTCCAGTAGCTCTAACAGTTGAGCAGATCTCTTAGGATCCTCCAGCAACCCCAGTGCGTGTTCCTTTAGAAGGGTCAACACTTATGTTGTCAACTCTAGTCTTGCCATCTTGCAACAAAGCTAGCCTGCATCTTGGCTTTTTTCCTTTTGTGCCAACTTTTATTCTTGTATTAGGCTTCTTCCTGAATTAACCTCCCAAAAAAGGAGATCTGATAAGAGTCTCTGTGGCAAAGTGGCAAGGCTTGAGGAATACCATCTTTGTAGAGAGATGGGGGTGAGAGACGCACAGAGTCACGCAGACTCCTTAGGGCAGCATGGGGCTATGCAATCGCCGAGCAGCTTGCATGGCCCAATTAATCCTCTGGCCTATACACTCTGAAAGTTAGTAATTCTATACCCTTCTTTCCCATCTAATTTCCCTTTTAGTTGGTATTAGAATAATAAAGATTTTAAGTAAACTAGGGCTAGATGAATTATTCATTTTTGTTTCCTGGGTTGTGAAACATTGTATGGAGATGCAGGGCACTGAATGGCAACATTAAATTTAGGAATTTCCACCAAAAAAGAAAACAACAAAAAGTCCATTTAAAATTGACATTCTTTTCTTTTGTTCCTTGAGGAATAAGATGTCTAGAGGGAAGGAATGTCTTGCTTTTGGGGGTTTGGGATTTTAGAAGATTTAGTGGGTCACTCTCTTCTATTTATTAATATTTATACTTCAGACTTGCCTACATGCCTAGGTCAATTTCAGTCTCCTTGCATGAACATCAGAGAAGAAAACTGAAGGGTAAGTGAAAATGAGAGGGAGTGTGCATGACTGAACACACAGATGGAAAAGAGTGTTCAGAGGTGAAGTAGGTAATGATGGGCTACCATCCACGGAGTCACAATGAAGGAAGGACTTGTGACTAAGCACACACTTATTCATATACCTATTGCTGAGAACAGGAATATGTCAGTCTATCTTTTTTGTAAAAGGATCTATGTAGAAAAAATCCAGGAAAGATAGAAAGAGAAACAAAAAAGTAATCTTAGCAACAACCTGGACCAGTTCAATAGTGAAATGGACCTCAACTGGAGTACTCCAGTAGCTCTAACAGTTGAGCAGATCTCTTAGGATCCTCCAGCAACCCCAGTGCGTGTTCCTTTAGAAGGGTCAACACTTATGTTGTCAACTCTAGTCTTGCCATCTTGCAACAAAGCTAGCCTGCATCTTGGCTTTTTTTCCTTTTGTGCCAACTTTTATTCTTGTATTAGGCTTCTTCCTGAATTAACCTCCCAAAAAAGGAGATCTGATAAGAGTCTCTGTGGCAAAGTGGCAAGGCTTGAGGAATACCATCTTTGTAGAGAGATGGGGGTGAGAGACGCACAGAGTCACGCAGACTCCTTAGGGCAGCATGGGGCTATGCAATCGCCGAGCAGCTTGCATGGCCCAATTAATCCTCTGGCCTATACACTCTGAAAGTTAGTAATTCTATACCCTTCTTTCCCATCTAATTTCCCTTTTAGTTGGTATTAGAATAATAAAGATTTTAAGTAAACTAGGGCTAGATGAATTATTCATTTTTGTTTCCTGGGTTGTGAAACATTGTATGGAGATGCAGGGCACTGAATGGCAACATTAAATTTAGGAATTTCCACCAAAAAAGAAAACAACAAAAAGTCCATTTAAAATTGACATTCTTTTCTTTTGTTCCTTGAGGAATAAGATGTCTAGAGGGAAGGAATGTCTTGCTTTTGGGGGTTTGGGATTTTAGAAGATTTAGTGGGTCACTCTCTTCTATTTATTAATATTTATACTTCAGACTTGCCTACATGCCTAGGTCAATTTCAGTCTCCTTGCATGAACATCAGAGAAGAAAACTGAAGGGTAAGTGAAAATGAGAGGGAGTGTGCATGACTGAACACACAGATGGAAAAGAGTGTTCAGAGGTGAAGTAGGCAGGAATGAGAATCAAAAAAATCAAAGAGCAGAAAGATAACTAGCTGAGGAAAAATGGTGGAAACTGTGTGAAGCCCTTAATTGATTGAAAGACTCAACAATGAGGAAAACAAAGAGTTGAATGGAAACTCAGGCTAAAAAGGTTAAGAACAAAGTTGGTTCATGTGGGGCTCTGAATTGAAAGAGGACCGTTGCAAGCATAAAGAAGCTTAAGCACATGTTTGCAGTTTGGAGCTAAGATGGCGCCTACAGGAAGGGACGTGGGAATGAAGGGAAGCTTAAGCGCATTGTTTAAAGAAGCTTAAGCACGTGTTTGCAACTAAGATGTGGCGCCTACAGGAAGAGACAGGGCGTGATCTAAATTGTTAATTGATGGTCAAGATTTCTGATTGGTTCCCCTGGCTTCCACGCTCGCGAATGATTGCTTGGCCTTTAGCTTGATTGCTGTAATCTATAGGAAGTTCTATGCAAAACCCCCTTCACTTGCCTATAAAAGCTGTGGATCTTCATTAATAAAGCGGAACTACTTCGATGGAACCCCTGTCGCGTCTGATTGTCCCCTGCCTGAGTCCGGAGACTGGGGGCCGGGCAGTCAAGATTTGCCTTTCTCCGAGATCTCCCGGTTCAGCCGGGGGCAATCCCGCTGCCTTCCCTTTCTGCGGAAGGTCCCCGCAGGTTCATTTACAGTGTAAGATTAAAGCTATGTGCTACTTTGACTACAGACTTTCAAATTAAGACTGTTTTAGTTTGTTATGCAGTATATTTACTCATTGATAATATAGCCAGGCATTACAGAAATTATGTGGGAATGAATACATAATGAAACTTCCTAAATTCTTCATGAACTTGGAAATTGTAATTTTTTTCTTTGTAGTTACAGCATAACATGCTTTGCTAAAATGCCTGCCAACAGTCGCAAAGAATAACAAGGGTATCTAGATATAGTTTATGTTGACCATTTCCAGAAGATTTACTTTTTATATATAATCTCCTAGATTAAAAATGAAAAATACATAAACCCAAATATGAAATGTGAAATAATTATTGCTAAAGATGAGTAACACTCTGGTCCAAGCATAAGAATAGAAACAAAGATAAGGATGCCATAATATTAATAGTAATAAGAATTATTGTACACATTAGACATACATACGCTCCAGGCAGTGTTTTTTGTCTGGTAATATTTATTGTTCAGGAAATTATTTGTTGTTCAGTCACTCAGTTACGTCCAACTCTCTGTGACCCAATGGACTGCAGCACACCAGGCTGCCTTATCCTTCCCTATCTCCCAGAGTTTGCTCAAACACTCAAGTCGTTGAGTAAATGATGCCACCCAACCTTCTCATCCTCTGCCCCCAACCCTTTCTGCACTTTAGTCTTTCCAAACATCGCGGTCTTTTTCAATGAGTTGACTCTGCATCAGATGGCCAAAGTATTGGAGCTTCAGCTTCAATGTCAGTCCTTTCATACAGAGTTGATTTCCTTTAGGATGGTCTGGTTTGATCTCCTTGTTGTCGAAGGGACTCTCAAGAGTTTTCTCCAGCACAGAAAGAAAGTATCAAATCTTTGGTGCTCAGTCGTATTTATGGTCCAATTCTCACATCCATACATGACTACTGGAAAAAATCATAGTTTTGACTAGATGGACCATTGTCAACAGAGTGATATCTCTGCCTTTTAATATACCGTCTAGGTTTGTCATAACTATTCTTCCAAGAAGCAAGCGCCTTTTAATTTCATGACTGCAGTCACCATCCACAGTGATTTTGGAGCCCCCCCCAAAATAAAGTTTCTCACTGTTTCTATTGTTGGCCCATCTATGCGCCATGAAGTATTGGGAGCAGATACCATGACCTTTGTTTTTTCAATGTTGAATTTTAAGCCAGTTTTTCACTCTTCTCTTTCACCTTCATCAAGAGGCTCATTAGTTTCTCTTCATATTAAAGTGTTGTCATTTGCATATCTGAGGTAGCCTTTCCCATGATGTACTCTGCATATAAGTTAAATAAACAGGGTGATAATATACAGTCTTGGTGTACTCCTTTCCCAATTTTTAACCTGTCTATTGTTCCATGTCTGGTTCTAACTGTTGCTTCTCATACTACATATAGGATTCTTAATGTGCCAGGTAATGTGGTCTGGTACTCCCATTTCTTTAAGAATTTGCCACAGTTTGTTGTGATCCACAATCATATTTTTGCAGCTAACAGGACATGAGAATTAAGACTTCTATAACTTTTTGGGATCAGGAAATTATTTGTTGTTCAGTCACTCAGTTACGTCCAACTCTCTGTGACCCAATGGACTGCAGCACACCAGGCTGCCTTATCCTTCCCTATCTCCCAGAGTTTGCTCAAACACTCAAGTCGTTGAGTAAATGATGCCACCCAACCTTCTCATCCTCTGCCCCCAACCCTTTCTGCACTTTAGTCTTTCCAAACATCGCGGTCTTTTTCAATGAGTTGACTCTGCATCAGATGGCCAAAGTATTGGAGCTTCAGCTTCAATGTCAGTCCTTTCATACAGAGTTGATTTCCTTTAGGATGGTCTGGTTTGATCTCCTTGTTGTCGAAGGGACTCTCAAGAGTTTTCTCCAGCACAGAAAGAAAGTATCAAATCTTTGGTGCTCAGTCGTATTTATGGTCCAATTCTCACATCCATACATGACTACTGGAAAAAATCATAGTTTTGACTAGATGGACCATTGTCAACAGAGTGATATCTCTGCCTTTTAATATACCGTCTAGGTTTGTCATAACTATTCTTCCAAGAAGCAAGCGCCTTTTAATTTCATGACTGCAGTCACCATCCACAGTGATTTTGGAGCCCCCCCCAAAATAAAGTTTCTCACTGTTTCTATTGTTGGCCCATCTATGCGCCATGAAGTATTGGGAGCAGATACCATGACCTTTGTTTTTTCAATGTTGAATTTTAAGCCAGTTTTTCACTCTTCTCTTTCACCTTCATCAAGAGGCTCATTAGTTTCTCTTCATATTAAAGTGTTGTCATTTGCATATCTGAGGTAGCCTTTCCCATGATGTACTCTGCATATAAGTTAAATAAACAGGGTGATAATATACAGTCTTGGTGTACTCCTTTCCCAATTTTTAACCTGTCTATTGTTCCATGTCTGGTTCTAACTGTTGCTTCTCATACTACATATAGGATTCTTAATGTGCCAGGTAATGTGGTCTGGTACTCCCATTTCTTTAAGAATTTGCCACAGTTTGTTGTGATCCACAATCATATTTTTGCAGCTAACAGGACATGAGAATTAAGACTTCTATAATAACTTGGTATTGAGTATCAGGAAACCTACGGAAAATACTCCTTTTCTTAAATAAGTCTGCATGAAGTTAGGATAGCTGACACTAGATTTTAATTGAAATGACCAAGAAATATGTTTCGTCACCATTTTTTAGTTGGAGAATAATAGCCCATATTTCACATCATTAGCCACAGCCTTCCTATAACTCTCTGAGATCAGAAAAACAGAACTGATGATCAGAGTACTGACTTGATAAATTCTTTTCCAAAGGTGTCAGCACAGCCTATACTATTTTATAGATTTGTCCTTTCATGAAAATCTCAACACATGAACATATACATATATGAATTTATGAAAAAGACATGCTGCTGATGATTTCTTTTGAAACAAATCATTAGATATAGTGTGCTCCTAGTACTTAGGCATTCTTATATGCTCTATATTCTTTTCTCTCTTTTTTTTTACCTCTAAGTCATCATTAATTTTCATCCATCTTTTTATTCCTTGGCATGTGTGGGCTTCCCATTGCAGTGGCCTCTCTCGATGCAGACCACTGGCTCTGGGTGCATGCGCTCCAGAGTGCTGGTTTGTAACTGAACACACTCCCACTGGTCCAGCCGCTCTGCAGCACATGGGATCCTCTCAGGCCAGGGATCAAACCGGTGCCTCCCACACGGCAAGGCAGACTCTTTACCCACCATGGCTCTATATTCTTAACTTGTGTTTTCCATAACAAAAATTTTCAAAAACAGAGACAAAAGTAAATGTATTATTTTGTTCAATGTGTGCAAAATAAATACCTTTATATCAACATTTATTTAAGGAAGATATGATACAAATCTTGTTTTATGATTTTATTTCCTTTTTCTTCTAACCAATATTTTCCTTGAAAGAAAGAATTCTATTTTTATTTCTTTTATGTCCCAATACCACCAAATAAACAACATCCTTACAAGATCTACTACTTTATCTAGAAATTATTTTTAACCCATCATTGTCTTCCGCTCTAGAACAAAAGCAGAAAAGTATATGTTGGTGAGGTTCAGACAGGTAACATGAGTGAATAAAGGAAACCAGACTAGAAGAGACAGCCCTACTCAGTCCCTATCAATACTTTCTACATCCCTGACTTTTCAAGGAAAAAAAGATAAACATACATTATAAACTAAAACCTCCCAAATCCTAAATGTTAAATATCATGTTAAACATTCATTTTTAAATATCATGTGAGTCAAGAACATCCTTTTCTAGGCCAGTGTCCCACATCTAGAATATTTCTTAATATAGCTAGATAACAAACTTCTCAAGGTGATGGAGTCTATCCTAGTCGTCTTTTATTCTCTCACTTTATACAAAAAATATTATAATAATATCTAGCATTTAGTATATTTTTACTGTTGCTATGTTTTGCTAAGTGTCTTATGTATGTTACCTTGTTTAATAGTCACAATGACATTATCAAGTAGGAACTAATTTTTTCTTATTTTATAGCCTAGTAAACAGAGCTTTAAAAAGTTGATAGAATTGCCATGAGGTGCACGGCTCATAAGTGGTAGTACACAATTTCAAACCCTGTCACTGTGCTCCTGGGTCTGACCTAGGCCTGCATATTTGTCTTAGCTCCTAGAGGTTACGCCAAAGAGAATAATTTTCACTTTGGCTTTAAAAAGGCAAAGATAACAGGAACGGACATTCTCTACTGTCCTACAAACTGTCGATTAAATATAAATCCCTCTATATAATGTATGAATTTTAAAAATACAGTTTTTTCATGACTAGTTTATTGCATTACTCTCTAAATACTCTCTCACCTTTTCCCTCTTTACCACTGAGATAATGGAGAGACAAAAAAAGAAGTATGGAAAATATGTAATAGATGCTTTAGCATGTGTTCCCTAGTATAGAAAATTTTGCATATATTGCTCAAATGGCTTAAAAATAAATTGTGGAATACTGAACTATCATATCTCATTTCATAACACTGCCCGAAGTTCTGGCATAATTGGGTGGTAGAAATGAATCACGGTTTTGCTGCTGAAGAGGGTGGTACAATTACCACACTTCACTTTGGTGGATGAACTCCAGAAATGGACTAAGAATCTGATGTTATAAGATACTCAAGCAATTTTTCCAAATGTCAGGTTAGAATTAAATGACAATTTGGGTTTTAACAACAATATCTGAAAACTAATAAATAAGTGAAATAGTCCAAGAAAAATAAAAACTACCTTTGAGTACATGGCTCTATAATTTACTAATGTGTTTATTTCAGTACATTACAGAAGTAATTTCCACTCAGAAAAGTGATTTTTTATACCTTTCAGAAAAATACAGTTGTGAAACCAACATTTTGAAGCACGTGGAGTTGTATTCTTACTGTCTACCAACCAGATGTTGGTATTTATTCCTGAAATTATTTTAAGCATTTACCTCTTACTTGTCAGTTCCTCATTTACTTTGCTTTGCCTATGTACTTTGCAAGACCTGTCAAGTCCTGAATATAGGAGCACACTAAACCTAATTCTTTCAAAGGCAAGATACATACCTTTCCACTAAAGATCAATCAATAATGTTATAGGTGGAAGCACGGAAAGAATGATATCTCAGCTTGACGTAACTAGACTTCTAAAATCCCACACTGTCCTAGAACATATTATGTTGTTTAATTTAATAAGACGGCTGTCTTTTTTTCTCTTTCCTAAATTTCATCCAATGAACAAATAACGTTTTTCTGAACTTGTCCATTTGAGATAGACTGTGCATTTTAAGGTGTTGAACTTATAGCTTCCACAAATAGAGTGTTTTTCCTATTTAATCTTTAATGAAAGACATCATGCTGATAAACAAATAATACTGTAAAGCTTCTGACAATGGTCAAGTAAATTTTTGAACTCATATCATTTTAATAAGAACAAGTAAATCTGCTATGTCCTTTCACAACTAATACCGACATTTTCAAAGACCCAACATTCTCAATTTGTGTTCTGTTTACTATTGACCTGCCGTAATATTGTTTAGCTTATTTCTACCTAGTAATCACTACACATATTTTTTTTTTCTCCAGAAAGATTTCAACTGTAAGTATGAAGATACTTAATATAAACTCATGAAAGCTTTCCTATGGCTCTGCTACCTTCATGACAACAGTAAGATCATAGTACAAAAGACAGAGGCCTAAACCAAGACAATTTGCCAAGAAAAAGGTTAAAAGCATATTAAGAAAGTCCTCTTTGAATTACTGGCAACTTAAGATCTTGGAACATAAAGCTGGAAAGGGTTTGAATCACTATTTTTATATTTCCTAACCTGATTCTGTTCTCTCCAGTTCTCCAAAACTGCTAACACAGACATCACCCATTCATTGTTTTACTTTCAATAATTCATTAAGCATTTCCTACATATCATACATCAGTAAAGAAGCTAGGAAAATAATAGTATACAGCAAAGGATCAAGACCTGTTCCCATTGATATAGGTGAAATATATATATATATATATTTCTGAGAAGAAACCTTCCATATCTTTCACTCCCACTCTCCCTACCACTACCATTATAGATGGTCTCTTTGCCTTAGAGAATCTGCCAACCAACATTTAGACACAAATGCATACAAATGAAATTGTTTGTGAAACAGCACAGATCTTTGCTGAATTCTCTTAACACCAGGTTCTTCATTAGACTTGATGACTTAACCTAAGCTAAGACTAGCTTAGAGTGTCAAAAATCTCACTGCATTTCAAAATATAAAGGAAACAGAAAATAGAACATTATTTTCTAAGTCATGATTTTGACATGACTCACATTTTACACAGAAGTAAGTGGAGGGTGTTTGGTCACTCAATAGATGGTGAGCACTCAAGCAGCATCATGGCTACACTACAATCTCCACTGTTGAGTAAAACAGTTATATTTCAATGTTTAGTAAAGACTCTATTTTGGAAACCATTAGAGCAATAGGCTAAATAGAATCATGTTTCATTGTTAAAAACTCCTTGGAGATTACACATTCTCTAACAGAAAATGAACTTTGGGGGATTTGGAGGCAGTGGTCTCTAAACATGACTGCAGATTGGAACCACCTGGAGTAGTTTAAAGACAACAGTGACTACACCCTGTCTCCAGAGATACCGACTTAATTGGTCTGGGTGTGGCCTTGAAATCAGAATTTTAAAGTTCCCAGGTGACTCAAATGTGCATCCAACAAAAAGAATCATTGTTATAAGGTCTTTCACTTGATCAGTCATTCCAAACACTTAAGAGTTATAGACTTTTTTCCTGGTCTTATGTCTTCTATCTTGTAGTTCTCATGATGAGATGAAAACTGCTCATGGTAATGAAAGTCCAGAAAAAGGAGCTTCTGACCTCTGGTATGGAATTCATTTTTTTGCACAAGCGAGGATATTTCTGAAGACCTATTTAACTTGAACCACTGACGTTTAAGAAAGGCTGCTTCATGTCTTTGTTCTATCCCTCAAATATGGCCAGCATCCTATGTATGTGAATGTGTGTGTGTGCGTGGGGGTGAGGGAGAGACAGAGAGAGAGAGATCAAATAAGAGAATGAGATCTGGAAATTGAGAAATGGAAAAGATTGAAAGAACAGTCTTCTGTTCCTACCACCACAGATAGTCTGTGTTGTGTGCTGTGCTTAGTCAATCAATCATGGCTTTCCGACCCCACGGACCATAGCCCACCAGGCTCCTCTGTCCATGGAGATTCTTGAGCCAAGAATACTGGAGTAGGTTGTCATGCTCTCCTCCAGGGAGTCTTCCCAACCCAAAACCCAGTCTACAGGATTTTTAAATGCCCTGGGCATTTGGAGACCTCTGGAAACTGGTGCCCAGCTGTTTGTCGATATCATCACCCATAATTATTCTACACTGTACAGGCAGTGCTAGAGACGTGGAGGTAGATAAGAAGACAAAACAAACTCTAGCAAAAGTGTTGTGTCCCAGACTACCTTGGTGATATGCAATAACCTCTTCCTTGGCATTTGGAAATGAACTCCCTCTCAATCTGGTAGATAAGAAGACAAACAGTTATATTTGAATGTTTAGTAAAGACTCTATTTTGGAAACCATTAGAGCAATAGGCTAAATAGAATCATGTTTCATTGTTAAAAACTCCTTGGAGATTACACATTCTCTAACAGAAAATGAACTTTGGGGGATTTGGAGGCAGTGGTCTCTAAACATGACTGCAGATTGGAACCACCTGGAGTAGTTTAAAGACAACAGTGACTACACCCTGTCTCCAGAGATACCGACTTAATTGGTCTGGGTGTGGCCTTGAAATCAGAATTTTAAAGTTCCCAGGTGACTCAAATGTGCATCCAACAAAAAGAATCATTGTTATAAGGTCTTTCACTTGATCAGTCATTCCAAACACTTAAGAGTTATAGACTTTTTTCCTGGTCTTATGTCTTCTATCTTGTAGTTCTCATGATGAGATGAAAACTGCTCATGGTAATGAAAGTCCAGAAAAAGGAGCTTCTGACCTCTGGTATGGAATTCATTTTTTTGCACAAGCGAGGATATTTCTGAAGACCTATTTAACTTGAACCACTGACGTTTAAGAAAGGCTGCTTCATGTCTTTGTTCTATCCCTCAAATATGGCCAGCATCCTATGTATGTGAATGTGTGTGTGTGCGTGGGGGTGAGGGAGAGACAGAGAGAGAGATCAAATAAGAGAATGAGATCTGGAAATTGAGAAATGGAAAAGATTGAAAGAACAGTCTTCTGTTCCTACCACCACAGATAGTCTGTGTTGTGTGCTGTGCTTAGTCAATCAATCATGGCTTTCCGACCCCACGGACCATAGCCCACCAGGCTCCTCTGTCCATGGAGATTCTTGAGCCAAGAATACTGGAGTAGGTTGTCATGCTCTCCTCCAGGGAGTCTTCCCAACCCAAAACCCAGTCTACAGGATTTTTAAATGCCCTGGGCATTTGGAGACCTCTGGAAACTGGTGCCCAGCTGTTTGTCGATATCATCACCCATAATTATTCTACACTGTACAGGCAGTGCTAGAGACGTGGAGGTAGATAAGAAGACAAAACAAACTCTAGCAAAAGTGTTGTGTCCCAGACACTTAAAAAAACCTTGGTGATATGCAATAACCTCTTCCTTGGCATTTGGAAAAATGAACTCCCCTCTCAATCTTGTTTCTAACCATGATAAGACTGTAATCCCTGCTTGCAGAATGATTAATGCCCACATGGGTTGAAAGCCAGTTTTCAAAACCAACTTACAGATAGTGTTTCTATTTCAGAACTGGTCTCTTCTGTGAGTTGTTTGTACACTAGGCTGTATCTGGTATAATATTTACGTAGTCTACTTAGCCCTGGTGGCTAGAACAGGGGGTCACTGAGGACAGGATTCATGCCGCACTTCTCTTTGTACCTATACATGCAGCAACAACATTGTACAAGGCAGGTTGTCTAAAATGTTTATGGAATTCAATGAAGTTCTTTGGGTCATTTTTTTTTTTTTAATTGTTCAATGTATTTAATGGAATCTCTCCAAAGGAGGGTGGATGAGTGAGGGGTAAAGGGATAACAGACCGGTGGATACAACATTCTTTAGAAAAGCCTGGAGATTTTTTTGTTATACTGACTCATAATTTGCCAAAATCAATTGTAACCAGATTTTCAAGTTTCCACTTTAATGTGAACATAATGTACATTGCTGGTACTTAATACAGATACTTGCATACCTTGGAAAATATCTATGCTTTATTATTAATGGACCTCAGCAAATTTATCTTCAGTTATTGAAACTATATTTTTTCAATCCAGAAGCAATTTTAGAAAAGATTTTTAACATTCTGCTTCAGCATCAAATATTTATTGTAAAATTTGGAAATCAAAAATGGTTATCACTTTAAAAGTAGTTTCATCTAAGGGTCTACGGCAGTAAATTTCATTTTCAAAGCACATATGAATGCTTCATCTCAACTCCAGGCCACCATTAACTCAGTTCCTGCTGCATGTTCCATCAGCACTTAGGTTCTGAGGCTCCTCTGTCCATGGAGATTCTCTCCTCCCCAGGAGTCTTCCCAACCCAAAACCCAGTCTACAGGATTTTTAAATGCCCTGGGCATTTGGAGACCTCTGGAAACTGGTGCCCAGCTGTTTGTCGATATCATCACCCATAATTATTCTACACTGTACAGGCAGTGCTAGAGACGTGGAGGTAGATAAGAAGACAAAACAAACTCTAGCAAAAGTGTTGTGTCCCAGACACTTAAAAAAACCTTGGTGATATGCAATAACCTCTTCCTTGGCATTTGGAAAAATGAACTCCCCTCTCAATCTTGTTTCTAACCATGATAAGACTGTAATCCCTGCTTGCAGAATGATTAATGCCCACATGGGTTGAAAGCCAGTTTTCAAAACCAACTTACAGATAGTGTTTCTATTTCAGAACTGGTCTCTTCTGTGAGTTGTTTGTACACTAGGCTGTATCTGGTATAATATTTACGTAGTCTACTTAGCCCTGGTGGCTAGAACAGGGGGTCACTGAGGACAGGATTCATGCCGCACTTCTCTTTGTACCTATACATGCAGCAACAACATTGTACAAGGCAGGTTGTCTAAAATGTTTATGGAATTCAATGAAGTTCTTTGGGTCATTTTTTTTTTTTAATTGTTCAATGTATTTAATGGAATCTCTCCAAAGGAGGGTGGATGAGTGAGGGGTAAAGGGATAACAGACCGGTGGATACAACATTCTTTAGAAAAGCCTGGAGATTTTTTTGTTATACTGACTCATAATTTGCCAAAATCAATTGTAACCAGATTTTCAAGTTTCCACTTTAATGTGAACATAATGTACATTGCTGGTACTTAATACAGATACTTGCATACCTTGGAAAATATCTATGCTTTATTATTAATGGACCTCAGCAAATTTATCTTCAGTTATTGAAACTATATTTTTTCAATCCAGAAGCAATTTTAGAAAAGATTTTTAACATTCTGCTTCAGCATCAAATATTTATTGTAAAATTTGGAAATCAAAAATGGTTATCACTTTAAAAGTAGTTTCATCTAAGTGTCTACGGCAGTAAATTTCATTTTCAAAGCACATATGAATGCTTCATCTCAACTCCAGGCCACCATTAACTCAGTTCCTGCTGCATGTTCCATCAGCACTTAGGTTCTGAGGCTTTCACCATTCTGTGAATGAGTCTAGGCTAAGCTTCATAATCTTTTTCTTAACTCAATTTAAAAAGAAGAAAAACCAAAGAAGGAATGTGAGGGAAACAAATTCAAAGTGATGCACTGCTAGATAACCATATTTCACACTTTAAATTTCTAATGTAATGTCCGAAATATCTATACATCATGGTAAGTATAGAAAAGTTTCAAATACGTATCAAAAAAGTATAATATATGGATGAACTAAATCAATGAAGATCATTATAAAATATCTATAAATGTAAACTGTTGAAAATAAGCACATTATAAAAGAGACATAGATATTTTAGACATAATAAAAAGAGAGATAGTTGTTTCCTTCTACCTAAAATCAGAATATTTTATTATCTGTAGCAAACCGCTATGTGATCCTTCATTCTTCAACAAAATAGAGCCCACTGAGTGTTCTTTTCTTCCCATAGTAGAAAATTGCTTATACCACTGTAGTCAATACAATCAAATGAATAACCAACGCATATGACTACCATAAAGATCTATGCTAGATACCAGAACAAAAAACATAACTTTCTACAACATATGCATTATCAGATCCCTGTGGAAAAATATGCATAATTAGATTTTCACACAAAGGTTTTAAAAATCCTGTCGTATCAGCAGGTTTTGAGTACTAATGGAAAATGGAATTGATACAATTATGTTGAACAGTGGCAGGAAGCATGGCTTTTAGGAGAATCAGCTTAAAGAAAAAAAAAATCCCAGTTGCCTGTGCATTAAAGCTGTCAAGACTCTAAGCTAAAGATCTGCTCTCTGTGCCAGCTAAACCCCTACCCGACTCCGGAAAGTAACTTTCTGAACACTTGCCAAGCCCTTTGCTTGAAAATAACATCTTAATTCGTTTCTTCTAATAAAATTCAAAATGCTCTTTTGGTGATGATAATACACTCATTGTTTTATTCCAGCTTAATGTTCTGGTCTCCTGGAATGTTCTGAGTCTTACCATTCAGGGGAAAGAAAAAAAAAACAACAACCATGAGTTTGAATTATGTAGCAACAGTCTTGATGGCTGAACAACCAAAAGTTGGAAGTTTCTGCTGCCAGAAAGGCGGCTTCTAAAAGGAATGGCTCTATTTAAATGTAGATTTATAGATAACAGCAATGAGATTCCAATGTTTTCCCACTGTCTGCATAAGTATTACATAATAACATTTAGATATGAATATATAACTAGACTGGTAATTTTTAGAGAAAGCTTAAGGTTCTCATTTCTCATTGGCAATTGACAATTAATTAGCCAAAGAATCTTCAAATAAAGAGACAATTCAAGGCACGAGGTCTTGTTTTTGCTTGACTTATGACAACTGGGGTATATTTAAGAGGTTGAAAAACTGATAAAAGAGTTTCAAAATACTCATCACATCATAATCATCAAAACTTCTGCATGCCTGGCCATCATCTTCAGTTTCTTTATTAAAATATTTTCAATCTAGTCTATTGAATGATTTGTATACATACAGATGGAACTCTAATTCCATTATGAAATTCAATGGGAATGCTTTTTTATACAAGCCAATTTTACACTCACTTCATTAAAAAAAGAGATGCTTGTGTTAAGAATCACGTGTAACAGGAATCAAACCAATATTGTGAAGCAATCATCAATCAATTAAAAATAAAATATTAAAAGAAAAGAGTCACAGTTCTGTGGAATTGCAATAGTCTCTACCATTTAAAACAAAGTGTGTGGGCTTTCCCTGGTGGTCCAGTGGGTAAGGACACCGCCTTGCAGTGCAAGGCACGGTTCGATCCCTGGCCTGGGAAGATCCCACGAGCCATGGAGCGGCTGGACTGATGCATCCAATTACCGAGCCGGAGCTCTGGGGCGCATGCGCCCAGAGCCAGCGCTCTGCAACGACAGAGGCCAGCTAAACCCCTACCCGACTCCGGAAAGTAACTTTCTGAACACTTGCCAAGCCCTTTGCTTGAAAATAACATCTTAATTCGTTTCTTCTAATAAAATTCAAAATGCTCTTTTGGTGATGATAATACACTCATTGTTTTATTCCAGCTTAATGTTCTGGTCTCCTGGAATGTTCTGAGTCTTACCATTCAGGGGAAAGAAAAAAAAAACAACAACCATGAGTTTGAATTATGTAGCAACAGTCTTGATGGCTGAACAACCAAAAGTTGGAAGTTTCTGCTGCCAGAAAGGCGGCTTCTAAAAGGAATGGCTCTATTTAAATGTAGATTTATAGATAACAGCAATGAGATTCCAATGTTTTCCCACTGTCTGCATAAGTATTACATAATAACATTTAGATATGAATATATAACTAGACTGGTAATTTTTAGAGAAAGCTTAAGGTTCTCATTTCTCATTGGCAATTGACAATTAATTAGCCAAAGAATCTTCAAATAAAGAGACAATTCAAGGCACGAGGTCTTGTTTTTGCTTGACTTATGACAACTGGGGTATATTTAAGAGGTTGAAAAACTGATAAAAAGAGTTTCAAAATACTCATCACATCATAATCATCAAAACTTCTGCATGCCTGGCCATCATCTTCAGTTTCTTTATTAAAATATTTTCAATCTAGTCTATTGAATGATTTGTATACATACAGATGGAACTCTAATTCCATTATGAAATTCAATGGGAATGCTTTTTTATACAAGCCAATTTTACACTCACTTCATTAAAAAAAGAGATGCTTGTGTTAAGAATCACGTGTAACAGGAATCAAACCAATATTGTGAAGCAATCATCAATCAATTAAAAATAAAATATTAAAAGAAAAGAGTCACAGTTCTGTGGAATTGCAATAGTCTCTACCATTTAAAACAAAGTGTGTGGGCTTTCCCTGGTGGTCCAGTGGGTAAGGACACCGCCTTGCAGTGCAAGGGGCACCGGTTCGATCCCTGGCCTGGGAAGATCCCACGAGCCATGGAGCGGCTGGACTGATGCATCCAATTACCGAGCCGGAGCTCTGGGGCGCATGCGCCCAGAGCCAGCGCTCTGCAACGACAGAGGCTACCGTGATGGGAGGCCCACAGGAGCCAAAGAACAAAGACGGATGAAAATAGAGAAATGAAAGACCAATAGAAGTGGCCCGCCTGCTCCCCTCCCTCCCCAACCCGACCCCCGCCCTAAATAAATAAATAAATCTTTAAAAAAAAAAAAAAGTGAATGTTAAGAAAAAAAAAAAGTGTGGCCACATACACAACTTCTACATGAGCCAAATAAGCAAGGAAAGGAACACTAGAATGTTCTACTCCCCTCACTCTCAGTTTCTAATTTTGTTAGTGCTGTCTTAAAAGCTTCAGACACCTGTATCTATCATAAAGTTTGAGTAATGAATGAAGTCTCAGCTTGGTGCACTTTACACTGTTTGTATAAATTTATGTCTATTTAAAAAAAAAAAGGATTTTCTAATCCAAATTTTACATAGATTTTAGAAAGGAGCAGTTCATAATGAAAGATTATGTTTCATGTGCTATAATTGGGACTCTAAGTTCTTGGTAATTGATGCTAATGATAGTAACACTAGCAACTTGGGTTGGAAGGCTTTATTGCCATGAAAGAATCAAATGTTGTAAGCAAACTTAGATATTTATTTTACAGTTCATTTACATGGTTTTTTCCATTTACTCCCTTTAAGTTCCTGTTATCTGTGCTAAGGATGGATTTTGTCATTTTGTTCTCACCATTACTAGCTGTCAATAATGGGAGGGAGTCAAAGCTCAAATACATAAGTCACTAGTTCTTGTCGGTCTTCAGCTCACCTGTACTGGCTATCACTGTATAACTGTTACATTAGAGTACTAAACTGTCTGACAAGCTAATTATCCAATTATTAAATGATAAATTTGTGGTAATTATAACTTCAAAATAAGAAAACATATAAGTTATGCACAATAAAAATGGTACCAGGAATACAGGTCTTTTTTTGTGACTTCTCAGTTTTTGTTATATGCACTTACAAGAAAACATACACTAAGGAAAGACTGACAGTATTGAAATATAATTAATCTTTACCCAAAGAGTATATGTATATAAGTGTATGTGTTCAGTCACTCAGTTGTGTCCAACTGTGATGCCATGGACTGTAGTCCGCCAGGCTCCTCTGTCCATGGAATGTTCCAGGCAAGAATACTGGAGTGGGTTGCCACTTCTTCTTCCAGAGCATCTTCCTGACTCAGTGATGGAACCAGCCTTCCTGCTTTGTCTGCACTGTAATCCAATTCTTTACTGTTTAGCCGCCAGGAAGCGTGTGTATATAAAGTGTCCATTTATCTTAACTCAGATACACAGCCCCGCTCCATAATTCACTTTTCTTCAGAAAGTAAAAATATGGACTTTCCTGGTAGTCCAGTGGCTCAGAATCTGCCCGCACATAGATTTGATTCCTGGTCAGAGAAGATCCTGCATGACACCAGGGCAACTGAGTTCGTGGGCCACAACAACTGAAGCCTGAGCCATTGAGCCAGTAGTCCTTCACAAGGAGAAGTCCGCACCCCACCAGGAAGAGCAGCCCTGCCTCACCACAACTAAAGAATGCCTATGCACAGCAACAAAGACCCAGCACAGCTAAAAAAAATTAATTCATTAGAAAATGTTACCAAAATAAAAAAGTGAAGGGCTATATCAAGGAAATAGGAAGTTTTTCATCAAAGAATTTAACACTCATTTCTTTAACACTTTTACTCCTAAAGAGACATATGATTTCCTTTTCCCCAAGATTTTCAAGGATGGATTTTGTCATTTTGTTCTCACCATTACTAGCTGTCAATAATGGAGTCAAAGCTCAAATACATAAGTCACTAGTTCTTGTCGGTCTTCAGCTCACCTGTACTGGCTATCACTGTATAACTGTTACATTAGAGTACTAAACTGTCTGACAAGCTAATTATCCAATTATTAAATGATAAATTTGTGGTAATTATAACTTCAAAATAAGAAAACATATAAGTTATGCACAATAAAAATGGTACCAGGAATACAGGTCTTTTTTTGTGACTTCTCAGTTTTTGTTATATGCACTTACAAGAAAACATACACTAAGGAAAGACTGACAGTATTGAAATATAATTAATCTTTACCCAAAGAGTATATGTATATAAGTGTATGTGTTCAGTCACTCAGTTGTGTCCAACTGTGATGCCATGGACTGTAGTCCGCCAGGCTCCTCTGTCCATGGAATGTTCCAGGCAAGAATACTGGAGTGGGTTGCCACTTCTTCTTCCAGAGCATCTTCCTGACTCAGTGATGGAACCAGCCTTCCTGCTTTGTCTGCACTGTAATCCAATTCTTTACTGTTTAGCCGCCAGGAAGCGTGTGTATATAAAGTGTCCATTTATCTTAACTCAGATACACAGCCCCGCTCCATAATTCACTTTTCTTCAGAAAGTAAAAATATGGACTTTCCTGGTAGTCCAGTGGCTCAGAATCTGCCCGCACATAGATTTGATTCCTGGTCAGAGAAGATCCTGCATGACACCAGGGCAACTGAGTTCGTGGGCCACAACAACTGAAGCCTGAGCCATTGAGCCAGTAGTCCTTCACAAGGAGAAGTCCGCACCCCACCAGGAAGAGCAGCCCTGCCTCACCACAACTAAAGAATGCCTATGCACAGCAACAAAGACCCAGCACAGCTAAAAAAAATTAATTCATTAGAAAATGTTACCAAAATAAAAAAGTGAAGGGCTATATCAAGGAAATAGGAAGTTTTTCATCAAAGAATTTAACACTCATTTCTTTAACACTTTTACTCCTAAAGAGACATATGATTTCCTTTTCCCCAAGATCAGCAGTCTGACTCTCTTCTTAGAGAAACAGCAATTCCCTTCTGCAAAATTATATTGCTTTGATACCTTTGGTCTATCAGTTCCATATTAGCTAGAGATTTGACATTAGCCATTACACTATATATACAATTAAATATAAGCTATCTTCTATCCAAAGTCTGGTACCTGCTAATTTTTAATGAGTAAATGGTTTCATTAAAGTAATAATTCAAGGGTTTCCTTAGTGGTCCAGTGGGTAAGGACACCACCTTGCAGTGCAAGGGGCGCCGGTTTGATCCCTGGCCTGGGAAGATCCCATGTGCCCCGGAGTGGCTGGACCGATGTGTCCAATTACCAAGCCGGAGCTCTGGAGCGCATGCGCCCAGAGCCGGTGCTCTGTAGTGAGAGAGGCCACTGTGATGCGAGGCCCACATGGGCCAAAGAACAAAGATGGATGAAAATAGATAAATAAAGACCAATAGAAGTGGCCCGCCTGCTCCTCTCCCTCCCCAACCCACTCCCCCGCCCCTCAAAAAGTAATAATTCAGGAATTAATTAGGTGAATGTTTTACATTTTTATTATCAAGGACTTTAAGTGATACAAAATGTTAAAGTTGAGAAAGGCAAGGATATTAGGCACTTTCAAGAAAGTTGCAAATGGGAAAATGGAATCTCGATGTCCACAACACAGCAAGTGAAACTCTTGACTATAAAAGTAGTAACTTATGGAAGGTAAGACAAAAAAGTATGTTTATTAACTTACATAAATTAGAAACAAAAATATGAATGTTTAATAAGTCTGTACTGCCTCAATCTTTTCAAAGAAAATTTAGAGACAATCTAGAGAAAATTTCTAATATGCTGCTCAATGTATTTAAAGTCCGACATATAATAATCCATAAATCACTGCTGTAGCCCACCAGACTCCTCTGTCCTTAGGGTTTTCTAGGCAAGAATAGTGGAGTGAGATGCCATGCCCTCCTCCAGGGGATCTTCATCCTGATTCAGGGCTTGAACTCTTGTCTCTTGTGTCTCTTGCACTGGCAGGCAGATTCTTTACCATTGCACCAGCTAGAAAGCCCCAGATTATTGCTACAAACCAGTAATTAAAAAATGTAAGAGATGTTAAGCTACAGTGTTGTATATACTTGGGGGAAGTAAGCAACAGGAGACAAGTTCGCTAATATTCAAATTAATGGCCTGGCGTTTCTGCAGATTTTGTAATATGCATTTGCAGAATGTCTCTGATTCTCTACATAATTTTCTTCTTCCTACATCGTTTCTCTCTTACAGCTTATTCCATCAAGCTATGGGTCCTTAGCCAAGACACGGAGTCCCTTAGGGTCTCCATGTCCACCCATTTCCTAGGCATTCTGTAATAAATGAGATAACATATGGAAATTCTCTGAAAAGTAAAAAGCATCCTGCAGACGCAACACATTCCTATTGAGTGCCCAAAGGCAATTCATTCTTAAAAATAAGGAAGGAGGATTGAAATGATTGTTTCTGAGCATGCACCTTGGAAATGGAGAAGCACTTGCCATCTTTTACAGCTCAGCACATTGTTTCATGGTTAGTGCTGCCCTAAAATAGCCCATGGCTCAGCATTGAGCTCTGCCTTTTATGTGCCCTTCTTGCCAACTCATACCCTGCACTAGAAAACATCTAACCTTTCTGTTCCTTGTTTTTTTTTTCATTAACAACAGAGGTTCTCAGTAACACATACATGAAAATGAAGAAGGGAAAAAAGATTACTGGAATTTACCCAAAGACTGCAGCTCTCTTTCTCAATACTTTTATTGTTGACAATAATGGAACTAAAATCAAGATGATTGGATTTTTTTTATATCTCACTATATAAAAGATATCTGGGAAATGAAACACTGAATGTGTCTCAGGGCTATAGTTACATAAATTAGAAACAAAAATATGAATGTTTAATAAGTCTGTACTGCCTCAATCTTTTCAAAGAAATTTTCCAAAACATTTTAATAAATCCATAAATTTAAAAACTGCTGTAGCCCACCAGACTCCTCTGTCCTTAGGGTTTTCTAGGCAAGAATAGTGGAGTGAGATGCCATGCCCTCCTCCAGGGGATCTTCATCCTGATTCAGGGCTTGAACTCTTGTCTCTTGTGTCTCTTGCACTGGCAGGCAGATTCTTTACCATTGCACCAGCTAGAAAGCCCCAGATTATTGCTACAAACCAGTAATTAAAAAATGTAAGAGATGTTAAGCTACAGTGTTGTATATACTTGGGGGAAGTAAGCAACAGGAGACAAGTTCGCTAATATTCAAATTAATGGCCTGGCGTTTCTGCAGATTTTGTAATATGCATTTGCAGAATGTCTCTGATTCTCTACATAATTTTCTTCTTCCTACATCGTTTCTCTCTTACAGCTTATTCCATCAAGCTATGGGTCCTTAGCCAAGACACGGAGTCCCTTAGGGTCTCCATGTCCACCCATTTCCTAGGCATTCTGTAATAAATGAGATAACATATGGAAATTCTCTGAAAAGTAAAAAGCATCCTGCAGACGCAACACATTCCTATTGAGTGCCCAAAGGCAATTCATTCTTAAAAATAAGGAAGGAGGATTGAAATGATTGTTTCTGAGCATGCACCTTGGAAATGGAGAAGCACTTGCCATCTTTTACAGCTCAGCACATTGTTTCATGGTTAGTGCTGCCCTAAAATAGCCCATGGCTCAGCATTGAGCTCTGCCTTTTATGTGCCCTTCTTGCCAACTCATACCCTGCACTAGAAAACATCTAACCTTTCTGTTCCTTGTTTTTTTTTTCATTAACAACAGAGGTTCTCAGTAACACATACATGAAAATGAAGAAGGGAAAAAAGATTACTGGAATTTACCCAAAGACTGCAGCTCTCTTTCTCAATACTTTTATTGTTGACAATAATGGAACTAAAATCAAGATGATTGGATTTTTTTTATATCTCACTATATAAAAGATATCTGGGAAATGAAACACTGAATGTGTCTCAGGGCTATAGTTTGTTGATGCTGCAATGGTTCCAAAAAAAAAAAAACAAACAATTTTTTTCTTTAAAAAGAAAATATGGGCTATATTGAACTTATGGAGACAAACCCTGATAATTCTGCATATTGAAGTGAAGAGAGTGAATAATAATTTTTTTCTCCTTTATCTCAGCTCAGACACTCTCACAGCCACAAAAGGAGATTTCAATTACAGTAGCAAAATAAACTTGTTCCAGAGGAACAATTCTCTCATCCTCACCTTGATGAAACTGAAATTGAAAAGAGAATTTGGAATGGTGCAGAGAACAAGTTGTGTTTCCCTTATGTTGTCATGAACATAATGCTTGCTGTTTTAAGAGAAAAGCAAAAATATACTGACACCTTTAATGTGATAAAGGGAGTTATCATGTGACTACCTGAGAAAATTTTCATTTCTTTTCATTGTGACTTTTTGTGGAGCTTAAAACTAATTTTAGCAGTATCCACAGAAATGGCTCTGTACTCTGACTGTGTTTTATCATGTCCCTTTCCATTCCTGTGACCTCAAGTAAGCTACTTTCTCTGTACCTCTATTTTATAAGGATAAAAATAGTGCCCAATTCACAGTGTTGTTAGAGAAGTAACTAAAACAAAGTATATAAATAGTGCATGGCACAAAGGTGATGTTAATATTGGTGATTATTATTACAATGAATATGTTATCAAAATATTTTAGGAACAGAGAAGACAAAAGCACACATTCATGAAGGATGGGAAAATGCATATATTTAGTTCTAAGTATGTCTTTCTAAATAAAAACTGCAGAGAAAGTCTATGTAACGTACGCTATTATCCACACTTGTGAAGCACATATTCACATATTTGATCAACATGGAAAAAAAGTGAAAGTGTTAGTCGCTCAGTCGTGTCTGACTCTTTGCAACCCCATGCTCTGCAGCCCACCAAGCTCCTCTATCCATGGAATTCTCCAGGGAAGAATATTGAAGTGGACAGCCATTCCCTTCTTCAGGGGATCTTTCTGACCCAGAAATCAAACCAGGATCCCCATTGTTGACAATAATGGAACTAAAATCAAGATGATTGGATTTTTTATATCTCATATAAAAGATCGGGGAAACATGTGTCTCAGGGCTATAGTTTGTTGCTGCTGCAATGGTTCCAAAAAAAAAAAAACAAACAATTTTTTTCTTTAAAAAGAAAATATGGGCTATATTGAACTTATGGAGACAAACCCTGATAATTCTGCATATTGAAGTGAAGAGAGTGAATAATAATTTTTTTCTCCTTTATCTCAGCTCAGACACTCTCACAGCCACAAAAGGAGATTTCAATTACAGTAGCAAAATAAACTTGTTCCAGAGGAACAATTCTCTCATCCTCACCTTGATGAAACTGAAATTGAAAAGAGAATTTGGAATGGTGCAGAGAACAAGTTGTGTTTCCCTTATGTTGTCATGAACATAATGCTTGCTGTTTTAAGAGAAAAGCAAAAATATACTGACACCTTTAATGTGATAAAGGGAGTTATCATGTGACTACCTGAGAAAATTTTCATTTCTTTTCATTGTGACTTTTTGTGGAGCTTAAAACTAATTTTAGCAGTATCCACAGAAATGGCTCTGTACTCTGACTGTGTTTTATCATGTCCCTTTCCATTCCTGTGACCTCAAGTAAGCTACTTTCTCTGTACCTCTATTTTATAAGGATAAAAATAGTGCCCAATTCACAGTGTTGTTAGAGAAGTAACTAAAACAAAGTATATAAATAGTGCATGGCACAAAGGTGATGTTAATATTGGTGATTATTATTACAATGAATATGTTATCAAAATATTTTAGGAACAGAGAAGACAAAAGCACACATTCATGAAGGATGGGAAAATGCATATATTTAGTTCTAAGTATGTCTTTCTAAATAAAAACTGCAGAGAAAGTCTATGTAACGTACGCTATTATCCACACTTGTGAAGCACATATTCACATATTTGATCAACATGGAAAAAAAGTGAAAGTGTTAGTCGCTCAGTCGTGTCTGACTCTTTGCAACCCCATGCTCTGCAGCCCACCAAGCTCCTCTATCCATGGAATTCTCCAGGGAAGAATATTGAAGTGGACAGCCATTCCCTTCTTCAGGGGATCTTTCTGACCCAGGAATCAAACCAGGATCCCCCAGCATTGCAGGCAGATTCTTTACCATCTAAGCTACCAGGGGAAACCCTGATCAACGTGCAAATGGGTTTAAAATTATCTAGCATCACTTGCACCATCTTCATTTGACAGCTCAATCACTAATACTTGCATGTGTCTGTGGATAATCATGGAATATGACACATTTTTCCCATGGAACTACTATTGTTGGTTGACTAAATAAACAGAGCACATGAACTCACTCTTGTGATTTCATTTCACTGAAGCTTCCCTCTTTTTGATCCCAACTGCAGGAACCTACTACTTCTAGGAATGGCTTAATAACACAACATCAACTTTTGGCAACAAAATTAACTTTATTAGATTCTAAGAAAACTTATTTAGTACCTTTTCATGACAGGAAAATAAGGGTTTCCAACTCGTTCTAAAAACCATCCAAAAAGAGATCCACAACATGTCACTATAATACATTTCTAATATTTCTGCAGTACTTTTAAAGCATCTCTCCTCCAATTCAAGGCTATGCAGCAAACTTTGTCTTACTGTGACTACTAGCATCTCATGCCAATATATAAATTAGGGTAAAAAAGACATAAATTTTTTGGCAATTCCTTCCCATTTTCTAACCCCATGGTATTTTATAACTATTTAAACTTGTTGTTTACATCACAAATTTAGTGGTACTCTACTTAAAACTAGGTAATGTCCAACTCACACCTGCATTCACCAATCCCTTCCTGAGTTCAATGACTCTCTGAGGGGAAGAATGCAAAAGAGCTTCTTATTCAGACAGCACCCGTTGTTGAACTAGGTTTATTAAAATATGCAGGTACTATTTAAAATGCTTAGTTGACATTTAACGGAGAACACTGAAGGGAAATTAAAGGAACTATAGAAGCACAAGCTTTCCCAAGAACTAAATATTTCAGAAGATTCAATACAACCAGAATGAGTGTTCTTCAAGATTAATGGAGAAATCAAGAACAATTGCCTTTATTTTTATCTCTTGGACAGCCATTAGACAAATGGTTTTCAAGTGTGCCTTGCAATGTTAATGTTACCAGAGTTCATAAACAGGAAATTTATTATTTTGAGTTTATTGTCCAATAACAATTAATCAGCTTTTGGATTTAGCCTATGAGTTCACAGGGGTCCTTTCATGTCTTGTTTAATTAACTAAGCTTCCTGTCAAATGAGGCAGATATTAAAAGAGAAGAGGTTTTGTAAAATTCTATCATCTTTCATTTATATATCATCAATGACCTGGAGACTTTGACAACTTATTAATGAAAACATAGCACCAAAAGAAGGCAGAAAGAATCACAAAGTAAATAACTGAAAGAGTTTATGGTCTTATGCAACCCTAGTCTCTACACTTAATACACTTGTTTCCCAGCTCAAGGCATACTGATGTTTTTATGTTTTTAGACCATTCTCATACATATGTAAATGTAACAGTAACATATGTAAATATAACAGTAAAACCCAACTTTAGGTTGGAAAACTGGTAAATATTAGCTATGTATGTAAATAGTAAAAAAATCTTTATTGAACTTTAATCTTTTAATTCTCATTTTTTTTTGGATTTTAGGCGATTAGTCACAGGCTTAAGAGGGAGTGGAACAGTTTAGTAGTAGGAAGTCATTTCTGTTCCAGTGAACATAAGCAAAAAATTACTAGTAGTCACAAATAATTGATTTTTCTGGCATGCATTTAACTATCAATGAATTTATTTTTGAGCATTCATAGATTTATAATACACTTTAAACTATTTCCATGAGTACTGTGATAACTCATAGGAATTTTTAGCTACAAAAAAACTTGAAGTAGTGCCAGACATGTGCCTATTTAGTAAAATATTCAGACTCTTTAAAGCTTGTGTTTTATTGAGCACACCTTTGTTTTATCCTACTTCTTTATTTAAGATATTATCTTTCTAGATCTAAAATAAATGCAGGTACTATTTAAAATGCTTAGTTGACATTTAACGGAGAACACTGAAGGGAAATTAAAGGAACTATAGAAGCACAAGCTTTCCCAAGAACTAAATATTTCAGAAGATTCAATACAACCAGAATGAGTGTTCTTCAAGATTAATGGAGAAATCAAGAACAATTGCCTTTATTTTTATCTCTTGGACAGCCATTAGACAAATGGTTTTCAAGTGTGCCTTGCAATGTTAATGTTACCAGAGTTCATAAACAGGAAATTTATTATTTTGAGTTTATTGTCCAATAACAATTAATCAGCTTTTGGATTTAGCCTATGAGTTCACAGGGGTCCTTTCATGTCTTGTTTAATTAACTAAGCTTCCTGTCAAATGAGGCAGATATTAAAAGAGAAGAGGTTTTGTAAAATTCTATCATCTTTCATTTATATATCATCAATGACCTGGAGACTTTGACAACTTATTAATGAAAACATAGCACCAAAAGAAGGCAGAAAGAATCACAAAGTAAATAACTGAAAGAGTTTATGGTCTTATGCAACCCTAGTCTCTACACTTAATACACTTGTTTCCCAGCTCAAGGCATACTGATGTTTTTATGTTTTTAGACCATTCTCATACATATGTAAATGTAACAGTAACATATGTAAATATAACAGTAAAACCCAACTTTAGGTTGGAAAACTGGTAAATATTAGCTATGTATGTAAATAGTAAAAAAATCTTTATTGAACTTTAATCTTTTAATTCTCATTTTTTTTTGGATTTTAGGCGATTAGTCACAGGCTTAAGAGGGAGTGGAACAGTTTAGTAGTAGGAAGTCATTTCTGTTCCAGTGAACATAAGCAAAAAATTACTAGTAGTCACAAATAATTGATTTTTCTGGCATGCATTTAACTATCAATGAATTTATTTTTGAGCATTCATAGATTTATAATACACTTTAAACTATTTCCATGAGTACTGTGATAACTCATAGGAATTTTTAGCTACAAAAAAACTTGAAGTAGTGCCAGACATGTGCCTATTTAGTAAAATATTCAGACTTTTTAAAGCTTGTGTTTTATTGAGCACACCTTTGTTTTATCCTACTTCTTTATTTAAGAATATTATCTTTCTAGATCTAAAACATATAAACAAAATGATAATCAAGTATCTATTAGGATTACTTGAAAAAATCAAGATAAGAGGCTTGTACTAAAAAAAATAAAAATCCACATGATTGAATTACTGCTTCTTCAGTAACAGAGTGAAGCTATTGTATAATTTTGGATAAGTTAACTTTTGGATTGCAGCTGATATACAGGCTTCCCTGGTGGCTCAAATGGTGAAGAACCTGCCTGCAATGCAGGATACCTGGGTTCCATCCCTGGGTATGGAAGATCCCCTAGAGAAGGAAATGGCAATCCATATCAATATTCCTGCCTGGGAAATCCAGTGGACACAGAGTCTGGTGGGTTACAGTTGATGGGGTCATAAACGAATCAGGCACGACTTAGCAAGTAAACAACACAGTAACAATCCAATCTTAAAACATTTAAAAAAACAAAACAAAAAAACCCCAAGAGACTGTACTCTTTCAGTAACTTAATAATATATATCTTTACTGGCTCATATAAGGTTAACAAAACCAGTAATTACACCTCAATTAAAATACTGAAATTAGGGTACATTAATTTTTCATATACAATGCTACTCCAAAAAGCAAATATTCCTGAGTCAATTTCAATTGCATCAGAAGTATGGAAAAATTAAATACACTATTTAACAGCCATTTTTTCAAGTGTATGTCATATTTGTTATTTACAAGGGTATATATATATATTTGCAGTTGATGCTATTAACATCTTCAGCTACAGAAAGAACAATTCTCTCTGATAAAGAGCTGGAAACTAGGTAAATAGCTCCTCCCCAACAAAGGATAAAAGGGGTAAGACAGGCAGAGATGTTGTCTTACCAAAAAATCCACCTCTGGCACAGCAAACCACAATTAGGAGGGATCTCACAAATACCGAGCTTCTCCTTGAGTGAGTGGTTTGTGTTCCATTTCAAGTACTCCAACCCTTGGAACTTGCACATGAGACATGACATCCCATAATGTCTGGCTTTGAAAACTAAGCGGCTTATGTCTAGGAGACCCAAAAGGCTGTTGTGGCCTGAGAATCTGCTATTAAAAGACTTAACACACAGAAAACTTGCCTTGGGACTCAGTACAAAAGTAGCAGCTTAAAAAGCTCCTAATCTACATGTGAAGGAAATCCATTTGCCAATATTAAAGCTTGTCCCTGGGACTCTTTCTGGGGATGGAGCTGTTGGTGAGTGGCAATTTTTGTGTTCTCCCTATTACCTGACTAGTGCCAGTAGGCACATACAGTCACAGCACTCTCCTGCTGCTCTGCAGTAGCTTTAGTTCTCCTGAATCGTCCTGTGCTCCACTGCTGCCTTACTAAAGCTATCAAATGCATTACTGCACTCTCCTGCTCCATCACTAAAGTTGAAGTCTGCAGATGTACCATGACCCTGAGTTCTCCTGCTGCTTCACTAAAGCCAGCAGGTATGGCCAGTCATATAGGAGATGCACCCTGATCACCTGGCTTGGTGGCTTGGGGAGCTTTTCAGATGGAAATAGAGAATCAGATTTGGGGAGGCTACCATGCCCAGGGCATTGAACAGACAGTGCAATGAAACACAACCCCAGTCTCCCTGTGAAAAAAACAACAACAACAACAAAACAAAACACAAGGGGGCCTGTTTTCTGAAGCTTCAAGTCTGAGAGGGAGACTTAACATTTGCCACACATTAGCTCTAGGCTATGGAAGTGCTCTCAGGGTATGGAAGTGCTCTCAGGGAATGTAGGCCAAGAAATGCCATCACTGTATTCTCTGCCGGCCTCCTCCATCTCACTAGTGCCTACTTCTAAGGAGTTTATATACTTGTCTGGAGCCCCGTTATGAGGACACCTCCACATCACCTGAAGGACTGCAGGGCTTAACATTATAGTCCCACAGAGCTGTATATATTTGCATATTTTAAAAGACGCTACATGAGGGTAGTCTTCCACTCAGTCTGAAACTATGTGTTCACTGAGAAAAGAAACTCGCTAGGCAGAGATGTTGTCTTACCAAAAATCTACCTCTGGCACAGCAAACCACAATTAGGAGGGATCTCACAAATACCGAGCTTCTCCTTGAGTGAGTGGTTTGTGTTCCATTTCAAGTACTCCAACCCTTGGAACTTGCACATGAGCCATGACATTCCATAATGTCTGGCTTTGAAAACTAAGCGCTTATGTCTAGGAGACCCAAAAGGCTGTTGTGGCCTGAGAATCTGCTATTAAAAGACTTAACACACAGAAAACTTGCCTTGGGACTCAGTACAAAAGTAGCAGCTTAAAAAGCTCCTAATCTACATGTGAAGGAAATCCATTTGCCAATATTAAAGCTTGTCCCTGGGACTCTTTCTGGGGATGGAGCTGTTGGTGAGTGGCAATTTTTGTGTTCTCCCTATTACCTGACTAGTGCCAGTAGGCACATACAGTCACAGCACTCTCCTGCTGCTCTGCAGTAGCTTTAGTTCTCCTGAATCGTCCTGTGCTCCACTGCTGCCTTACTAAAGCTATCAAATGCATTACTGCACTCTCCTGCTCCATCACTAAAGTTGAAGTCTGCAGATGTACCATGACCCTGAGTTCTCCTGCTGCTTCACTAAAGCCAGCAGGTATGGCCAGTCATATAGGAGATGCACCCTGATCACCTGGCTTGGTGGCTTGGGGAGCTTTTCAGATGGAAATAGAGAATCAGATTTGGGGAGGCTACCATGCCCAGGGCATTGAACAGACAGTGCAATGAAACACAACCCCAGTCTCCCTGTGAAAAAAACAACAACAACAACAAAACAAAACACAAGGGGGCCTGTTTTCTGAAGCTTCAAGTCTGAGAGGGAGACTTAACATTTGCCACACATTAGCTCTAGGCTATGGAAGTGCTCTCAGGGTATGGAAGTGCTCTCAGGGAATGTAGGCCAAGAAATGCCATCACTGTATTCTCTGCCGGCCTCCCTCCATCTCACTAGTGCCTACTTCTAAGGAGTTTATATACTTGTCTGGAGCCCCGTTATGAGGACACCTCCACATCACCTGAAGGACTGCAGGGCTTAACATTATAGTCCCACAGAGCTGTATATATTTGCATATTTTAAAAGACGCTACATGAGGGTAGTCTTCCACTCAGTCTGAAACTATGTGTTCACTGAGAATCCTCATTATGAAACTCACAGGACTTGGTACATCCTCTACATCTGTGACCTAGCAATAATAAACCACACTGCCTTGACAACCACAAAGTTTTGAGAGATCAGCAAATGTTAGTGCAAGTTTGAACAGGATTCATCTCCTAAAGACCATTCCTTCAATACTGAGAGGGGATAGCTGTTTTATACAATACACAGAAACACATACAGAGAGTCAAGCAAAAATCTATAAGGGAAGAGAGTAAAAGCAGAAAGAGACAACTATAGAACATCCAGAAAACAATTATTAATAGCAAAATGGTACATACCTATTAAACATTACTTTAAATATAAATGGATTAAATTCTACAGGAAAAGACACAGCATACTTGAATGGATTGAAAAATAAGACCCAACTACAACACCCAACTACTCACTTCAGATGGAAGGACATATATAAATTAAATGTTAATGGATGAAAGGTGTTTTATGCAAACAAAGATCAAAGGAAGCTGGGATAGCTATATTTATATCAGACAAAATAGACTTTAAAACAAAGAATGTAAAGACCAAAACAAAACAGAGATTGTCATTATATGGTGAAGGTATCAAACCAATAAGAAGATATAACATTTGTAATATTTATGCATCCAAAACAGTAGTACCTAAATGTATAAAGCAAAGATTAACAGCCCTAAAGGGAGGAAGTGACAGCAATATCATAATAGGAGGGAACCTTAATATCTCCCTTAAATCAATGAATAGGTCATACAGACAGAAAATCAACAGATTTAATACTTAACCATTTTTACCAGACAGACTTAACAGATGCATATAGAACTTTCCATTCAAAAGCAGCAGAATACACATTCTTCTTAAGTGTACCTGGAATATTTTTCAATATAGATCATATATTAGGTCATAAAACAAGTCTCAATGAATCTAAGAAGACTGAAATAAAATCAAGCATCTTTTCTGATCACAATGGTATAAGACTAGAAATCAACTGTAAAAAAAACCTAAAACACAACAAACCTTGCAAACATGTGGAGATTAAATAACATATTACTGAACAACTTGAACATAGCTTTGAAATAAACAACTACAACAAATGAATAACCAATTGCTCAATGAAGAAATCAAAAGTTCAAAAAACTCTTGGGACACATGAAAATGGAAATACAACACACCAAAATCTATGGGATAAAGCAAAAACAGTTGTAAGAGGTAATTACAGTGATATAGGCCTACATCAAGAAGCAAGAAAATATCAAATAAGCAATCTAACTTTACATTTAAAGGAACTAGAAAAAGAACAAACAAAGCCCAAATTAGAAAACAGGAAAAAATAAAGATCAAGACAGAAATAAATTAAATAGGGATTAAAAGACAATAACAGAAAAGATTGATGAAATTAAGAGCTGGTTCTTTGAAAAGATAAACAAAATTGTCAAACTTTTAACTAGATGAACCAAGAGAAAAAGAAAGGGCACTCAAATAAATCAAATCAGAAATGAGAACAGAGCCTTTCAAACTACTATAACAATAATACAAATAATCATAAAAGACTACTATAGACTAAAGAGCAACAAATTTGATAACCTAGAAGAAATAACTTTCTAGAAACATTAAAAACATAATCTTCCAAGATTCAATGATGAGGAAATAGACAATGTGAGTAGACCAATTACTTATAAGGAGATATAATCTGTAATCGAAAATGTCCCAACAAGCAAAAGGCCAGGATCAGATGGCTTCTCTGGTTAATTCTACCAAACATTCAAAAATTTAATATCTATTCTTCTTAAAAGTTTTCCAAAATGTTAAAGAAGAACAACTTCTTCCAAATTGACTCCATGATGTAAGCATTACCCTGATACCAAAGCCAGTAAAAGACACCAAACACACAACCAAATTATAGGCCAATATACCACATGAACACAGGTGCAAAAATCCTCAACATAGTATCAGCAGACAAAATTCAACAATTCATTAAAAGCAGCATATGCCAGGATCAATTGGGATGTAAAAACAGTTCAATATCCGCAAAACAATCAACATGATTCACCACAGTATCAAACTAAAAACAACACAACAAACCTTGCAAACATGTGGAGATTAAATAACATATTACTGAACAACTTGAACATAGCTTTGAAATAAACAACTACAACAAATGAATAACCAATTGCTCAATGAAGAAATCAAAAGTTCAAAAAACTCTTGGGACACATGAAAATGGAAATACAACACACCAAAATCTATGGGATAAAGCAAAAACAGTTGTAAGAGGTAATTACAGTGATATAGGCCTACATCAAGAAGCAAGAAAATATCAAATAAGCAATCTAACTTTACATTTAAAGGAACTAGAAAAAGAACAAACAAAGCCCAAATTAGAAAACAGGAAAAAATAAAGATCAAGACAGAAATAAATTAAATAGGGATTAAAAGACAATAACAGAAAAGATTGATGAAATTAAGAGCTGGTTCTTTGAAAAGATAAACAAAATTGTCAAACTTTTAACTAGATGAACCAAGAGAAAAAGAAAGGGCACTCAAATAAATCAAATCAGAAATGAGAACAGAGCCTTTCAAACTACTATAACAATAATACAAATAATCATAAAAGACTACTATAGACTAAAGAGCAACAAATTTGATAACCTAGAAGAAATAACTTTCTAGAAACATTAAAAACATAATCTTCCAAGATTCAATGATGAGGAAATAGACAATGTGAGTAGACCAATTACTTATAAGGAGATATAATCTGTAATCGAAAATGTCCCAACAAGCAAAAGGCCAGGATCAGATGGCTTCTCTGGTTAATTCTACCAAACATTCAAAAATTTAATATCTATTCTTCTTAAAAGTTTTCCAAAATGTTAAAGAAGAACAACTTCTTCCAAATTCACTCCATGATGTAAGCATTACCCTGATACCAAAGCCAGTAAAAGACACCAAACACACAACCAAATTATAGGCCAATATACCACATGAACACAGGTGCAAAAATCCTCAACATAGTATCAGCAGACAAAATTCAACAATTCATTAAAAGCAGCATATGCCAGGATCAATTGGGATGTAAAAACAGTTCAATATCCGCAAAACAATCAACATGATTCACCACAGTATCAAGATGGAGAAAAATCACCTGAATATCTCAAATAGATGCACAAAAAGCATTTGACAAAAGTCAATTCATTTACAATAAAAATTCAACAAACTGGGTATAGAGGGAACATAATTCAGCATAATATTAGCAATTCAAACAAGTTCTGTCTGTCTAAGTACATAGCCTTTCATTTCCTTATGACTCTTACTGATCTTAAAGACTTTCTGGAAAAAAATATGAAATAAATAATGTTATGAAATGTGAATATGTCAAACTATTGTTTCTTTTTCAAGAAAAATTCAAGTCAAACAAAAAGAATTTGCATGGAATCTTTATTCATTTGAAAACTATTTGGCATAAAATTTTATGAAACACAATATCTAATAGGAGTCACTGTTCTTTTAACATTCAAGATTTATCCAGCACAAATGTAACTAATTAATAACACCTGAAGTACATTCTCTCTTAGCAGTGATATCCATCTGGGTTGACCTTGTGCTAGATCAATAGGGAAGGTAAATCTGTAAATCACTGTTCCCCAAATGTTATCACTCCATCACTTCACCAGCACAAGAAGGGACAATAGGTGGATGGAAGATCTTTTATTTCACACACCTTTAAACTGACTGTGATTCTTAATTGGACACTAAGACAAGACTGTAAGGGTTCTTCTAATGGGTCACCCAGAAATTTTTAAATATTAATAAATGAAAGAAAGAACATATTTTATCCCTATACAAAAGCTCTATATTTTTTAGTAACTTATTCAGTGTCATCCTCAGACAAATCATAATAAGATCACTGACACATTTTAAGTAATAAGACATTTGGAATAGGATCTCAAGCAGGTATAGTCGAATTACTGAAGAAACTTACTATGAATTAATGATTAAAATTTATACATTTTAACAACTGGCTTTGCTCAATATATTTTTCCTATTACATAGTTCAGTTTGGGGTGGGGTGCTAATTTAGAAACTGTGGCATTTAATTATCCTATTGATATATCTTTTTATTTATTTATTTATTTATTTATTTATTTATCTTTTGGGGAGTGGGGTGGGGAGGGAGGGGAACAGGCAGGCCACTTCTATTGGTCTTTCATTTGTCTATTCTTCATCCGTCTTTGTTCTTTGGCTCCTGTGGGCCTCCCATCGCGGTGGCGTCTGTCGTTGCATAGCGCCGGCTCTGGGCGTATGCGCCCCAGAGCTCTGGCTCGGTAATTGGACACATTGGTCCAGCCGCTCCGCGGCATGTGGGATCTTCCCAGGCCAGGGATCGAACCGGCGCCCCTTGCACTGCAAGACGGTGTCCTTACCCACTGGACCACCAGGGAAGCCCCCTATTGATTTATCTTTTTAAAACAATATACAAATTAAGTGAATTCTCTCTTATTTCCTAGTAAGACTCTTGGGAAGAATAAAATAGGAATTGTTAAGATTTTCAGATAATTAGCTTATCTGATCATGCTGTACTCTTCATATGTTATAAATTATGTATTATTCTATAAGAATCTATTTTGAGTTTAAGAGCACTTAAAATTTTAGACATGCAGTCTAAAAGTCTATCATAATTTTAGTCACTTTGTACATAGCAGTCATTGTCCTATTTGGAATTGAAGTTTGGCTTTAAAGGACTGTAATACTTAATTTCCTCTGTAAAAAAGGAATTATAATTATTTCTTCAAAAGATGGACTTGAATTATCTCTAGTGACCAACTAGTTTTTAATAGTTATATATTCAGGTTTCAGTTTTAGTTTAAAAAAATTTCAATTAGTTTCAATGTAACAGAGAGCAGGTTTGGAATATCTAATCTATGAGATCATTTCATCTTCCTATATACTGAGAGAAATACAGAAAACAGGAGGGGAAATGTAGTGCTTCTTAATGTCTTTATTTTTTATTTGATTAGGTAATTCATAGTTTTCAGACTTCCCTGGTGGCTCAGCAGTAAAGAATCCACCTATTATGCAGGAGATGCAGGTTCAGTCTCTGGTTCTGGAAGATTTCCTGGAGAAGGAAATGGAAACCCACTCTAGTATTCTTGCCTGTGAAGTTTCATGGACAGAGGAGCCTACAGGCTAATGTCCATGAGGTTGCAAAAGATTCAGAACCAATTTACACTCCCACCAACAGTGCAAGAAGGTCCCTTTTCTCCACACCTTTTCCAGCATTTATTGTTTATAGACGTTTTGATGATGGCCACTCTGACTGGTGTGATGTGATATCTCATTTGTAGTTTTCATTTGCATTTCTCTAATAATGAGTGTGCTGATCATCTTTTCATGTTTCTGTTGGCTATCTATATATATGTCTTCTTTGGAGAGATGTCTGTTTAGGACTTTTTCCCAGGCCAGGAAACCCCCACTGCAAGACGTTTCCCCCCTGGACCACCAGGGAAGCCCCTATTGATTTATCTTTTAAAACAATATACAAATTAAGTGAATTCTCTCTTATTTCCTAGTAAGACTCTTGGGAAGAATAAAATAGGAATTGTTAAGATTTTCAGATAATTAGCTTATCTGATCATGCTGTACTCTTCATATGTTATAAATTATGTATTATTCTATAAGAATCTATTTTGAGTTTAAGAGCACTTAAAATTTTAGACATGCAGTCTAAAAGTCTATCATAATTTTAGTCACTTTGTACATAGCAGTCATTGTCCTATTTGGAATTGAAGTTTGGCTTTAAAGGACTGTAATACTTAATTTCCTCTGTAAAAAAGGAATTATAATTATTTCTTCAAAAGATGGACTTGAATTATCTCTAGTGACCAACTAGTTTTTAATAGTTATATATTCAGGTTTCAGTTTTAGTTTAAAAAAATTTCAATTAGTTTCAATGTAACAGAGAGCAGGTTTGGAATATCTAATCTATGAGATCATTTCATCTTCCTATATACTGAGAGAAATACAGAAAACAGGAGGGGAAATGTAGTGCTTCTTAATGTCTTTATTTTTTATTTGATTAGGTAATTCATAGTTTTCAGACTTCCCTGGTGGCTCAGCAGTAAAGAATCCACCTATTATGCAGGAGATGCAGGTTCAGTCTCTGGTTCTGGAAGATTTCCTGGAGAAGGAAATGGAAACCCACTCTAGTATTCTTGCCTGTGAAGTTTCATGGACAGAGGAGCCTACAGGCTAATGTCCATGAGGTTGCAAAAGATTCAGAACCAATTTACACTCCCACCAACAGTGCAAGAGGGTTCCCTTTTCTCCACACCTTTTCCAGCATTTATTGTTTATAGACGTTTTGATGATGGCCACTCTGACTGGTGTGATGTGATATCTCATTTGTAGTTTTCATTTGCATTTCTCTAATAATGAGTGTGCTGATCATCTTTTCATGTTTCTGTTGGCTATCTATATATATGTCTTCTTTGGAGAGATGTCTGTTTAGGACTTTTTCCCACTTTATGATTGGGTAGTTAGTTTTTTGGTACTGAGTTGTATGAGCTGCTTGTGCATTTTGGAAATTAATCCTTTGTTTCATTTGCTATTATTTTCTCTCAATCTGAGGGCTGTCTTTTCACCATGTTTATAGTTTCCTTTGCTGTGCAAAAGTTTTTAAGTTTAATTAGGATACAGCCAGTATGGAAGACAGTATGGAAATTCCTTTAAAAACTAGGAATAAAACCACCATATAGGGCTTCCCTGGTGGTCCAGTGGGTAAAGAGTCCACCTTGTAGTGCCAGCGGAACCAGTTAGATCCCTGACCTAGACTGGTGTGTCCAATTACGAGCTAGCACTCTGGAGCGCATGCGCCCAGAGCTGGTGCTCTGCAACGAGAGGCCACTGCAATGGGAGGCCCACACAGGCCAAAGAATAAAGACGGATGAAAATAAATAAATTAAAAAAATAAAAACAATAAAAGAGGCCAAAAAAAGAAAACCAAACCCACTATATAACCCAGCAATCCCACTACAAGGCATATACCCTGAGGAAACCAAAATTGAAAAAGACACAAGTAGCCTGTTCATTTCAGCACTATTTACAATAGCTAGAAAATGGAAGCAGGCGAGACGTCCAACAGATGAATGGATAAAGAAGCTGTGGTACATACATACACTGGAATATTACCCAGCCATAAAAATGAATGCATTTGAGTCAGTTTTAATGAAGTGGATGAACATATAGCCTATTATACAGAGTGGAGTAGTCAGAAAGAGAAAGATAAATATTGTATACTAACAGATATTTATGGAATCTAGAAAGATGATAATTTATTTGCAGGGCAGCAATGGAGAAACAGAGATATAGAACAGACTTATGGACCTTGGAAGGAGGGAGGAGTGGGTGAAATGTATGGAAAGAGTAACATGAAAACTTACATTACTATATGTAAAACAGATAACCAATGAGAATTTGCTCTAAGACTCAGGGAACTCAAAAGGGGCTCTGTAACATCCTGGAGGGGTGGGATGGGGATGGCGATAGGAGGAAAGTTCAATAGGGAGGGGACATATGCTTCTTTGGAGAGATGTCTGTTTTGGACTTTTTCCCACTTTATGATTGGGTAGTTAGTTTTTTGGTACTGAGTTGTATGAGCTGCTTGTGCATTTTGGAAATTAATCCTTTGTTTCATTTGCTATTATTTTCTCTCAATCTGAGGGCTGTCTTTTCACCATGTTTATAGTTTCCTTTGCTGTGCAAAAGTTTTTAAGTTTAATTAGGATACAGCCAGTATGGAAGACAGTATGGAAATTCCTTTAAAAACTAGGAATAAAACCACCATATAGGGCTTCCCTGGTGGTCCAGTGGGTAAAGAGTCCACCTTGTAGTGCCAGCGGAACCAGTTAGATCCCTGACCTAGACTGGTGTGTCCAATTACGAGCTAGCACTCTGGAGCGCATGCGCCCAGAGCTGGTGCTCTGCAACGAGAGGCCACTGCAATGGGAGGCCCACACAGGCCAAAGAATAAAGACGGATGAAAATAAATAAATTAAAAAAATAAAAACAATAAAAGAGGCCAAAAAAAGAAAACCAAACCCACTATATAACCCAGCAATCCCACTACAAGGCATATACCCTGAGGAAACCAAAATTGAAAAAGACACAAGTAGCCTGTTCATTTCAGCACTATTTACAATAGCTAGAAAATGGAAGCAGGCGAGACGTCCAACAGATGAATGGATAAAGAAGCTGTGGTACATACATACACTGGAATATTACCCAGCCATAAAAATGAATGCATTTGAGTCAGTTTTAATGAAGTGGATGAACATATAGCCTATTATACAGAGTGGAGTAGTCAGAAAGAGAAAGATAAATATTGTATACTAACAGATATTTATGGAATCTAGAAAGATGATAATTTATTTGCAGGGCAGCAATGGAGAAACAGAGATATAGAACAGACTTATGGACCTTGGAAGGAGGGAGGAGTGGGTGAAATGTATGGAAAGAGTAACATGAAAACTTACATTACTATATGTAAAACAGATAACCAATGAGAATTTGCTCTAAGACTCAGGGAACTCAAAAGGGGCTCTGTAACATCCTGGAGGGGTGGGATGGGGATGGCGATAGGAGGAAAGTTCAATAGGGAGGGGACATATGTATTCCTATGGCTGTTTCATGTTGATGTTTGGCAGTAAAAAAACAAAACTATAAAGTTATTGTCATTCAATTTAAAAATTATTTAAAATATATTAAAGAAGAGTCAGAAATGACTTAGTGACTAAACAACAACAGTAATTCATAGTTGTCACCTTGGGAGAAGAGGTGAAAGCAGTCTACACGATGTGCTACTAATAAAAAAAGAAATTTCAAAAGATCTTTCCTTTCTTCCCAAATTAACTGGATAGTCATGGTTTTTTTTTGAGGGAAATATCCAATTCAGGAGCTAAGGAAACAACTATAAGTTCACAACTCTTAAGTTCCAAATAAGGCTCCTCCATTGCATGTGATGACCTTGAGAAAAGCACTTGGTGATTTAAGAAAGTAAGAAAAACAGACAGCCATTTGACTGGTAAGTGTCATCACACTACTGTTTGAAATTCAAACCCAAAAGTATACTATTTTTCAAATAAATGAAAATATATCCAATCTCATTAAGGTTTATGCAGAGACAGAGCTGAAAGCAGTGATAAAAATATAAATAACTCTAATTGGCAAGATGATCTTCCTGATCCATCTCATATTCCATCTGTCCAATTAGTTTGGGTTACATGACAGACCAAAATCATCCATCTGCAGGTCATCTGAACTATATACACTAAAGCTCATGCACACATTTGGCAAACCATACGTTCAGAGGACCTTAAGCCTTTCAAGTTTGTGAAAATTTGAAATTTTCCTTAAGTTTCTGAAGAGAACATTTGCATACAACAGCAATCAAAGGCATATTTCCAACTATTATTTTAGTTCCTTTTCAATTAATCAGGAGAATTTGCCACCTCAGGAACTCCTCATGAAAACAGAACACCATTAAAACAATGTATGGACAAACCAGTTTTGAGTTTAAGTCCCAAAATATATTAGAAAAAAATTCAATAACTAATCTCGTGTAGCTCTTTCAGTTGATCAGAATAGGCACATTAGATGTGTTCCTCAACAAAGTCAAATGACTACTAAGCTCACAGATCTTAGGCTTTGTATTCATTACCATCTCTTTATTCATGTACATGTAAACACAGAAGAAACTTCAAAAACAGTAGAATATACTTCAAGCATTTTCATAAAAAATGCAATAGAGGTTAACCAATAATTTAAAATAGCTATATCATCCAAAAAGCAATTCAGTAAACATTTAAAGCTAATCAATACTCAATAATATTTTACTGCTTTTACTAATTTTTGAACCTAGATAAGAAAAAAGAGACTTCAACATTTGTTTCAGAGTGTTTATCAACTTTCTTACCATCAAATGTTAGGTAAACTCTTGCTTGTGGCTGAGACGATCCTTCCAAACAGGTAAAGCAAACAAATACTCCAACCAAGATGCAAACTGCCTGGAATGCCATTTCTTCAGATTTCAAGTTAATATCCAAGGGAAAATACCTTTACAATAAAGACAGTAAGTCTGTTATATTTAATTTCACATTTTAGTAGCCCATATGACCCAAAACACAAAACTAGCAATCTAGACAGAACACCTTATTCACAAGATAGATCTGAATTTTTAGAGCCATGCAAACAGTAGGAGGTGCTGTGACTTTGGGTCTTACATGTGAAAATTTGGATTTGGTTTCATCTGTGTCTGTCTTTGTTAAAAGTGGAATTGTTTCATCTCCCGGCAAAATAATGTGACAAACAAAGCAGCCAGGAAAAATTTGCTGATACCAAAAGGAAAAACCAATATTTAAACTTGTTTTTCTCTTTAAAAAAACAAAAAAACAAAACATTACTTGAAAAGACTTGAGAATGCTGCCAATAGGTGTTAGTTGATGGAAACTTCTCTTTCTACCATAAATACAGTAGAAGTAGAAAGCACTTTCGGAGTAACCATCTCTGAAATGATATTTCTACACAAAAATCTACTAGTGCCCAATCCTTGATCACTTATATCACTGGAATTAGTCATCTGCCAATTTATACAGATGACCATACAGCTGTTAAACGATGTAGATGAGGTAATCATGAATATGTGCCAAACTCAAACCAGTGACATAGTGGTGAGCAATCCAGTGAACCATATGTCCCTCAGTGCCTATTTAAAATACATCAACTAGAAAGCTGGCTGTCTAAATTTAAAAAGATAAATCAAAGAGACAGGTATCACTGTTTAAAACAATATCTATATAATTGGCAGATGATATTAACTAATGTCTGAACACCAAGAGACCAGGTAATGTGTAATATCATATCTACAGAAGCTCCAGTGCCAATAATAAGCAAAATAAACTCAAGACCATAAAAGAAGTCTATTATCTTGAGTCTAACACAACTATAGAATAAGATGACATGCCAGAGTTTAGTCTAGAAATTTATATTTACAGGTTACAACAACACTGATTTTCAATATTATGTGACTTAAAATTACAACTTTACCATTATGTTCATTCAATAAAGAAACGCGACTGAAATTTGAAAAGTAACACAGACAGAAGCAATAGAGAATGTTCAGAATACAGAAGCCAAGGAACAATTAAATTGAACCTGACATTGTAAACAAAAAATTATGCTGATTTCCTAGGTGGTACATATAAGAGGTAGGAAAAAATTCTGTTTATTTTACCACACAGATGGAGGAAACCCTAGAGGATCTTTGCGTTGGTAATTTTCAAAACACTTTCTTTCTGCTTCTCCATCCTCTTCACCTTGTCATCCCTAAATTAACTTAAAACAAAACTGATTTTATAGGGTGACTTTCCCTTAGTAATTTTCTCCCAGGTTTTGTTGACTTTATAGTTAAAGTCTACCCCCACTCCCAAGATATAACTGTGCCTAACCTTTGTCTCTGTATTAAGCAGTCTGATAAAAATTTCACATTTTTACATAGTGCTATTAACAATCTTATCTGATATGTTCCCATGAAAGCGATACATGCCACAAATCGCAAAAGTTAATACTGGAGTTGAAATGACAGGTCAAGTGGAGTGAGTATACAGAACAATGAGATCTCAAGCCACCTAGAGATGAAAAGTGATTGGAAGTCAAGTATCTTATACATGCCCCCGCCTCATATTTTATGACTTCTCCTTGTAACCCAAACACTTAAACGTTACTTTGATCCAAACTCAAACCACATAGTGGTGAGCAATCCAGTGAACCATATGTCCCTCAGTGCCTATTTAAAATACATCAACTAGAAAGCTGGCTGTCTAAATTTAAAAGATAAATCAAAGAGACAGGTATCACTGTTTAAAACAATATCTATATAATTGGCAGATGATATTAACTAATGTCTGAACACCAAGAGACCAGGTAATGTGTAATATCATATCTACAGAAGCTCCAGTGCCAATAATAAGCAAAATAAACTCAAGACCATAAAAGAAGTCTATTATCTTGAGTCTAACACAACTATAGAATAAGATGACATGCCAGAGTTTAGTCTAGAAATTTATATTTACAGGTTACAACAACACTGATTTTCAATATTATGTGACTTAAAATTACAACTTTACCATTATGTTCATTCAATAAAGAAACGCGACTGAAATTTGAAAAGTAACACAGACAGAAGCAATAGAGAATGTTCAGAATACAGAAGCCAAGGAACAATTAAATTGAACCTGACATTGTAAACAAAAAATTATGCTGATTTCCTAGGTGGTACATATAAGAGGTAGGAAAAAATTCTGTTTATTTTACCACACAGATGGAGGAAACCCTAGAGGATCTTTGCGTTGGTAATTTTCAAAACACTTTCTTACTGCTTCTCCATCCTCTTCACCTTGTCATCCCTAAATTAACTTAAAACAAAACTGATTTTATAGGGTGACTTTCCCTTAGTAATTTTCTCCCAGGTTTTGTTGACTTTATAGTTAAAGTCTACCCCCACTCCCAAGATATAACTGTGCCTAACCTTTGTCTCTGTATTAAGCAGTCTGATAAAAATTTCACATTTTTACATAGTGCTATTAACAATCTTATCTGATATGTTCCCATGAAAGCGATACATGCCACAAATCGCAAAAGTTAATACTGGAGTTGAAATGACAGGTCAAGTGGAGTGAGTATACAGAACAATGAGATCTCAAGCCACCTAGAGATGAAAAGTGATTGGAAGTCAAGTATCTTATACATGCCCCCGCCCCTCATATTTTATGACTTCTCCCTTGTAACCCAAACACTTAAGACAGGATGCTTGTTGTTTTCACTTGTAATGACTGAACACTAAAAACACGTAAGAAAAGGACCCGTAACATCCTCTGGAGTAATTTTCTCTTAGAATTTCCAGGGGAATACTCAATTTTAAACTCTCCGCAGGTGTCATAACCTAAAAAAACAACTCCAGCCAGGCTCTCAGCAAGAGTAACACTTCCATGATAAAATGCATGCACTCTTAAGAAAATGTCCAGATTTGAGCACACGGATGTGTGTGAAAAGTCTCTACACAGACCTAAAAGTTATACTTTGCTAAATTTGTAGTGCTGAAAACAACGAATCCAGCTTACCGAGGTGGAACGAGATCAGCGCGGAAAACTCGTCAATTTGCTACAGGTTTGGATCCTCGTGTTTCTCGCCCTTTTCCCAAAAGACTGTAATTTCTAGGGCGTCCCGGCGATGAAATTCTTCCTTCCCTGTCCTTTGAGTTTCTTTGTAAAGGAATCCTCAGCGTTGCAGCGGCGCGGCACCCGGAGCCCTGCTCCGCGTAGCTCAATCAAGCACTTCGGAGTGAATGGAAAGTGGCCGGCGCAGGGGGCGAGCGCTCCCGGTGTCCGATTACAGCGACGCGGCGCGCGGCTCCGGCTGCCCCGGCGCGCCGCCCAGCCAGCTCACATCACCCGCCCAGCACACTCGGCCGCATCTCCGCCGGCCGCGAGGCCCCACCCAGAGCGCGCCCGCGAGAGGGTGGCAGGGAGCCGCCAAGGCGGGGCCGACTCCAGGACAAGCTGCCCTGGAGATACAGGAATGCGCTGCAGGCTAGGGAGCCAACTAAATAACTCTGCTCTTTTCGCACTCAGAGGTGAAGTGAGCAACTTACAGGGTGTGCTCCAAGGTTTTTTGTTTGTTGCCGGCTGCTCTGGGAAAGCATTCAGGATTAAGTTTGGCCTTAACTATCAAAGTGCGAAGCAGTTTTTGCCAGAGCAGAATCACTGCATCCTTTTAAGGAAAATAGATGGGTTTTTAAAAGGGCATGAGTCTCGTCCCTTTCCTGTAGAAAATGTTCTAAAACCAGTCGAGATCGCTGTTTATCCTTTTAATGGGTATTGTTTCCTATTGTGCTTCCTTAATGTCCCAAAGGCAGTAATTCTGTTGACCTCTCCACGTTGACTCATATACAATATCCTACCCTCCGAGATACTCCCAAGACACAATTACAAGACATTATTTCAGTTTTGTAGAGGAAGGCCCTTTTGAACTACGCCAAGGGATAGATGTTTACTAATCTAGACATTAAGGGTAGAATTTCCAGCACTACTTTCAGGTAACTTTGTTAAATTCTGAAACTAATGTTGATGTTTAAGTGAAAATTATTTCTCTGGGACACAATAAGCTAGATTATTTGAACTGAGAGAGAAATGAGCGTCCATCTCAAAAAGAGCAGGTACTTGCTTAAAAATCACTGTGAGCTTTAGCCCAGCAGATGTCACTATACAGAGGGAACATGGAGTGTTATTTCTCCGCCTTGTTCCTTGTAATTTTCTTTATGAAGTCAAATAGATCACTAAACTCTTAGCAACTATCACAGAAAACACTGCTGAGAGGGTAAAATCTTTGATGGAGTAGGACGACTGAACTAAATCTCAGGTAGGAGGAAGAGAAGTGATCAAGATACATCTTTTATGTATGGAAGCACTGCCTTTTTTTTGTTTTTTTTTTTTTTTAGCTTTTTTTCCTTTTTTTCTTTATTCTTTATTTTGAAGGCTTCACAGACGTGTATGTTCCCAGATCAGTCATATGCATATCCATGGTCCCCACCCCTCCAGTTCCCCCCATCCCACCCCTCCGGACCATCGCCCCAAGCCATTGTAAGCACTCCTATTCCCTTAGCACAATGACACTAGCTATCTTTTCCACACATAACAGTATAGGTTTCCATGTCACTCCCTCTATGCCTCCCCCTCCCTATTTCTTCCCCACAATGTCCATATGCCTATGCTGTCTGTTTTTCCATGAGTTCCCTGCATGTGTTATCAAGACTGTCCTACTAGATTCCATATATGTGTGTTAGTATACTGTATTTGTCTTTCTCTTTTTGACTTACTTCACTTTTTATGATTGGTTCTAGAGCCAGCCACTTCATTAGGACTGAGTCTTCTGCATTTCTTTTAACAGCTGAGGAGTATTACATTGTATATATGTACCAGGGCTTCTGTATCCATTCGTCCAAGGACATCTAGGTTGCTTCCAAGTTCTGGCTATTGTATAGAGAGCTGCAATGAACATTGGGGTACAGGTGCTTCTTTCAGTTTTGATTTCATCAGGATATAAGCCTAATAGTGGGATTGCTGGGTCATAGGGTGCTTCTATTTTTAGTTTTTTAAGGAAGCTCCATACTGTCTTCCACAGAGGCTGTATCAATTTACATTCCCAACAGCAATGCAAAAGGGTTCCCTTTTCTCCGCACCCTCTCCAGCATTTAGTGTCTGCAGATTTTTTGAAGATGGCCATTCTGACGCGTGTGAGGTGATATCTCATTGTAGTTCTAATTTGCATTTCTCTAACAATAAGCGAGACTGAGTATCGTTTCATTTGCTTCTGGGCCATCTGTATGTCCTCTTTGGAGAGGCGTCTCTTTAGATCTTTTTCCCATTTTTTGATTGGGTTGTTCGTTTTTCCTGTGCTGAGTTGTCTGAGTTGCTTGTAGATTTTGGAGATTCATTCTTTGTCTGTTGTTTCATTTGCTATGATTTTCTCCCACTCTGTGGGGTGTCTGTTAAGCTTTTTTTGTAACTTCTTTTGCTGTACAAAAGCTTTTAAGTTTCATGAGGTCCCACATGTTCATTTTTCTTTTCAGTTCTGCTATTTTAGTAGGTGGGTCAGAGAAGATCTTGCTTTGATTGATGTCCTTGAGGGTTTTGCCCATATTCTCCTCTAAGAGTTTGATGGTTTCTGGTCTTACATTTAGGTCTTTAATCCATTTTGAGTTGATTGATCTTTGTGCATGGTGTCAGGGTATGTTCCAACTTCATTTTTTTGCATGTAGCTGTCCAATTCTCCCAGCACCATTTGTTGAAGAGGCTGTCTTTGTCCCATTTTCTAGTCCCACTTCCTTTGTCAAATAAGGTACCCTATGGTTATAATGTTTTTTGTTAGTATACTGTATTTGTCTTTCTCTTTTTGACTTACTTCACTTTTTATGATTGGTTCTAGAGCCAGCCACTTCATTAGGACTGAGTCTTCTGCATTTCTTTTAACAGCTGAGGAGTATTACATTGTATATATGTACCAGGGCTTCTGTATCCATTCGTCCAAGGACATCTAGGTTGCTTCCAAGTTCTGGCTATTGTATAGAGAGCTGCAATGAACATTGGGGTACAGGTGCTTCTTTCAGTTTTGATTTCATCAGGATATAAGCCTAATAGTGGGATTGCTGGGTCATAGGGTGCTTCTATTTTTAGTTTTTTAAGGAAGCTCCATACTGTCTTCCACAGAGGCTGTATCAATTTACATTCCCAACAGCAATGCAAAAGGGTTCCCTTTTCTCCGCACCCTCTCCAGCATTTAGTGTCTGCAGATTTTTTGAAGATGGCCATTCTGACGCGTGTGAGGTGATATCTCATTGTAGTTCTAATTTGCATTTCTCTAACAATAAGCGAGACTGAGTATCGTTTCATTTGCTTCTGGGCCATCTGTATGTCCTCTTTGGAGAGGCGTCTCTTTAGATCTTTTTCCCATTTTTTGATTGGGTTGTTCGTTTTTCCTGTGCTGAGTTGTCTGAGTTGCTTGTAGATTTTGGAGATTCATTCTTTGTCTGTTGTTTCATTTGCTATGATTTTCTCCCACTCTGTGGGGTGTCTGTTAAGCTTTTTTTGTAACTTCTTTTGCTGTACAAAAGCTTTTAAGTTTCATGAGGTCCCACATGTTCATTTTTCTTTTCAGTTCTGCTATTTTAGTAGGTGGGTCAGAGAAGATCTTGCTTTGATTGATGTCCTTGAGGGTTTTGCCCATATTCTCCTCTAAGAGTTTGATGGTTTCTGGTCTTACATTTAGGTCTTTAATCCATTTTGAGTTGATTGATCTTTGTGCATGGTGTCAGGGTATGTTCCAACTTCATTTTTTTGCATGTAGCTGTCCAATTCTCCCAGCACCATTTGTTGAAGAGGCTGTCTTTGTCCCATTTTATAGTCTCACTTCCTTTGTCAAAAATAAGGTACCCATAGGTGCGTGGGTTTATCTCTGGGTTCTTGATCTTGTTCCATTGGTCTATAGTTCTGTTTTTGTGCCAGTACCATACTGTCTTGATGACTGTTGCTTTGTAGTAGAGTCTGAAGTTAGGGAGGCTGATTCCTCCAGCTCCGTTTTTCTTTCTCAGGATTGCTTTGGCTATTTGAGGTCTTTTGTGTTTCCATATGAACTGTGTTATTCTTTGGTCTAGTTCTGTGAAAAATGTCAATGGAAGTTGAATAGGTATTGCATTGAATCTGTAGATGATATTTGCTAGTATGGTCATTTTCACAATATTGATTCTTCCTATCCAGGAACATGGAATATCTCTCCATCTGTTTAAGTCTTCTAGCACTGACTTTTAAGTCGACAAAAGTCATGACGCTCTTTCTGAATAGTTGAGATATGAAGGCGTTATGTCGAAAAAGAACACAAATTTGCGTTCAAAAATTACATTCCATAGCCAATCTCCAGACACAATTACATTTATGAAAGAGATTTCCAATTAATTCAATGTGTTCTTCAAAATAATCTAATACAGTTAAATTATTTTTGTGATAATTAGTAGAATAAAAATGTGAGTAGCTCCTTAACATGTTTGTAATAATGAATTTAACCCACAAATGTCTGACAGTATGAAAACCCATATGTAAACATTGGTAAACATTATATACGGTTTTCTCTGAAATACTTCTGAAACTTATGAAGATCTGAGTCATAATAACCACTGTTACTTTCCTACTGATGTCTGTGTCAGCATTTGTAAATTATGGAAGGAAAAGAATAAATCATTAGAAGAATGCAGTGAGCATTACAAACTGTATAATTCTTAATTTCAAAATGTGGAGTCATTAGACACTGATCAGATTAATCAGTATATCCATGGAAAGCAGAATGTATTTACACAGGGAACCGAGGTAAAGAAACACAGGGTGAAATGCATGGCAAATAGTGTTTCTACAGAGGAGTTTACCAACAAGTTCAGTTTACTAAAGCTGGAAGAATTACCTCAATGTCTCACACATACTCAAAAGGCTTTAGGGAGTATGACAAATAGCTTAGTTTTAACCAGTCTATGAAACTTGTGCTATGATTCTATCTTTTCTGAATAAACTTCTTTTCAGTGTATTTAATCTAATGGTATTTGCCCAGTACTAAGGCATTTAATGGTATTTGCGCATGACTCAGATATTTGCCATAGGCAAGCCTCGAAATCAATCACGAAAACATTGACAGGCATTAGCCAACGCAGATTCAAGCACAAGGGCACAATTACATCTCATGTTTGCCTGAAACTTGGGTCATACAGTGAAACTTTAAGAGTGTCAGTATGTGCCCATAATGAGATTTATCTTTGTTCCTCTTTCTTCGGACTGCATAGGAGCCTAAAAAACCTGGACAGGATTTATGTAAGAAACACTGCTAGCCAGGGCCACTTTTGTTGGATGCAGCTTTTGACTCTGTCCTTATAGGTGAGAAATAACATGAGCTAATCAAATAAGAGGGGCTTCCCTGGTGGCTCAAATGTTAAAGAATCCACCTGCAATGCAGGAGCCACTGGTTTGATCCCTGGGAAGGGAAGATACACTGAAGAAGGGAATGACTACCCATTCCAATATTCTTGCCTGGAGAATTCCATGGACAGAGGAGCCTGGTGGGCTACAGTCCATGGGATGGTGAAGAGTTGGACACAACTAAGCGTCTAATACTTTTACACAATCAAATAAACTAGTTTAGGAAAGGTGAACACTACATGGTTATACAAGAATGATGACACTATTAAATTCTGAAGCCACTGATAACAAAGTCTGCCCTCATCAAAATGTCTTTGGGAAAAAAATCCAATTTAAAACATTAGAATCACTCTTATTGAGGTGTTAAAGAAATGATGCTATAGAACCTTGTAGATATAAGTTTCTCTAATGAAGTACAGAAACTTTATTTTTTAATATTTTATGTTTTTGGTGGTCCTGGAAATACTATTTAAACTCTTGGGACTCATTTTGAGTAATGTGTACAGCTATGAATTCCATTATTTCAAATTTAAAGAAAATAGGTTATTTTCAGATTTTTCCACACCATACAGATGAACTATATAAATAAACTGTACCTCAGGAATCTCAATCCTTAAGAGAGATAAAGTTCTCCTCTTATTAGATACATTTGTCATGGGAGATGATATATCATGTATATTCTAGTAATTTTGCATATTATATGAACAGTATTCTTGAATGAAGTTACTATTTTACCTATGAGAAAACTGAAGTTTTGCTCAAAGCCTCATGGATAGTAAATACTGGACTAGAAAGAGGAACTGCAGCATGAATGACTTGTCTCAGTTTTTTTCAATATGAGTTACTTTTATGTTTGTTTCCTCTCTTTTCTAATTCTCCTCTCCTCTTTCACTTTCCTCTCTTCTGTTTCCTCCTTTTCTCAAATTCCAGATGGTAGTCTTTTAAATCTCCTAAACCATATCTTTAGAAAGTTTGTACTTCGAATGATTATTTACTTTGCTTACATTAAGCTTACTTCTCTTTTGGTTACCTTAGCTGGTCGGAGACCTAGCCAGTCAAACAGGCCTGGTCTAGAAATCTGTGCATGGAACTGCTCTCTGCATAGTTGATAGGCGTCAGTATTTTCTCCATTAAAATCATTCCTTATTTTTCAGTATGATAAGTATATCTGTACTTTCATTCTTAACCACTGTTAATCTATATCCCTGACCCTTGATCTCTTTCTTTTTGGATAGGTACTGGACCCTAGGCTTCTCAAATTGTACAGCCTCTGGTATTAAGCAAAATAAACTGGTGACCGCAGTTTGCTCTGGAGAAAGAAACTGGTCAGAAAGATGACTGCTTTTTTGGTAGCTTTTTGCCTTTGTAATTTTAAACCAGGTGAATGCATAAGGTTTTACAAAATATGAAATTTAGTTCAGCATTACTTCAAAGACGTTTAAATTGTTCATACACAATAACATGCTGTATTTCCTAACTCAACCAAAATAAGAGCAGGCTGTCTTTGATGTCTATATATTACTATATTTCAAATATAGACGTAGAACAGTAAGGAATTTCAGTAGTAAGAGTCTGTTAGAGATTTTATTTTCTATGTGCACATGACAAACTTGTAAAAGAGCATTGTGATCACTCATATTTTCATCACAGGGATAAAATGTGAACTCTGTATTTGTCTTGTCCTTATTGGACTATTTCATAGGAAACCTCACGAGGGTAGTAATACCTATTTTCATGATTAACTATGAACAACTGCCATTATCTTTTCATACTGTTCATGGCAGAAAGTGAAGAGGAACTAAAGAGTCTCTCCTCTTGATGAAGGCGAAGAGAAAAGTGAGAAGCATCATTTAAAACTCAACATTCAAAAAACTGAGATCATGGCATCTGTTCTCATTCATGGCAAACAGACAGGAAAACAATGGAAACAGTGACAAATCTCATTTTCTTGGGCTCCAAAATCACTGCAGGTAGTGACTGCAGCCATGAAATTAAAAGATGCTTGCTCCTTGAAAGAAAAGTTATGACAAGCCTAGACAGTGTATTAAAAAGCAGAGACAGACTTTGCCAACAAAGGTCTATACAACCAAAGCTCCGGTTTTCCAATAGTCATGTATGGATGTGAGAGAGTTGGACCATAAAGAAGGCTCGGTACCAGAGAATTGATGCTTTCGAACTGTGGTTCTGGAGAAGACCCTTGAAGGTCCCTTGGACAGCAAGGAGATCAAACTAGCCAATCTTAAAGGAAATCCAACATGTATTTTATAATTTTTTTCCAGTATGATAAGTATATCTGTACTTTCATTCTTAACCACTGTTAATCTATATCCCTGACCCTTGATCTCTTTCTTTGGATAGGTACTGGACCCTAGGCTTCTCAAATTGTACAGCCTCTGGTATTAAGCAAAATAAACTGGTGACCGCAGTTTGCTCTGGAGAAAGAAACTGGTCAGAAAGATGACTGCTTTTTTGGTAGCTTTTTGCCTTTGTAATTTTAAACCAGGTGAATGCATAAGGTTTTACAAAATATGAAATTTAGTTCAGCATTACTTCAAAGACGTTTAAATTGTTCATACACAATAACATGCTGTATTTCCTAACTCAACCAAAATAAGAGCAGGCTGTCTTTGATGTCTATATATTACTATATTTCAAATATAGACGTAGAACAGTAAGGAATTTCAGTAGTAAGAGTCTGTTAGAGATTTTATTTTCTATGTGCACATGACAAACTTGTAAAAGAGCATTGTGATCACTCATATTTTCATCACAGGGATAAAATGTGAACTCTGTATTTGTCTTGTCCTTATTGGACTATTTCATAGGAAACCTCACGAGGGTAGTAATACCTATTTTCATGATTAACTATGAACAACTGCCATTATCTTTTCATACTGTTCATGGCAGAAAGTGAAGAGGAACTAAAGAGTCTCTCCTCTTGATGAAGGCGAAAGAGAAAAGTGAGAAGCATCATTTAAAACTCAACATTCAAAAAACTGAGATCATGGCATCTGTTCTCATTCATGGCAAACAGACAGGAAAACAATGGAAACAGTGACAAATCTCATTTTCTTGGGCTCCAAAATCACTGCAGGTAGTGACTGCAGCCATGAAATTAAAAGATGCTTGCTCCTTGAAAGAAAAGTTATGACAAGCCTAGACAGTGTATTAAAAAGCAGAGACAGACTTTGCCAACAAAGGTCTATACAACCAAAGCTCCGGTTTTTCCAATAGTCATGTATGGATGTGAGAGAGTTGGACCATAAAGAAGGCTCGGTACCAGAGAATTGATGCTTTCGAACTGTGGTTCTGGAGAAGACCCTTGAAGGTCCCTTGGACAGCAAGGAGATCAAACTAGCCAATCTTAAAGGAAATCAACACTGAATAGTCATTGGAAGTTCTGATGCTGAGGCTGAAGCTCCAATACTCTGACTACCTGATGCAAAGAGCCAACGTATTGGAAAAGACCCTGATGCTGGAGAAGACTGAGGGCAGGAGGAAAAGAGGGTGTTAGGGGATGAGATGGTTTGATGGCATCAATGACTTAATGGAAATGAGTTGAACAAACTGGGAGCGGGAGATAGTGAAGGACAGGAAATTTTGTGTGCTACAGCCCATGGGGTAGCAAAGAATCAGACATGACTTAGCAACTAAACAGCAACAACTGCAGTTGCAAAGTAAGTGACAGTTTTTTAAATAAACAGCATTTATTAACACACCCACAGTCAGAATTTGTGTAACAAAGGCAGACTGTTTGCTAGATCTATTGTATCTAAAGCTCTGTTTCTCTACCTGGCAATACAGAACACTTTCCCATATCTATTCTCACAGGAAAGCTACAAGAGGCCTATGTAAGTGCTTCTGATTGTCAGATGTGTATAACAAGGCTCAGAAATAATAACCAGCTAGAGCAATGATTTCAGGATTGTTAGTTATGGCTAACTGATTTCCACTTACAGTTGTTCAGCCTGGTCAAAGGCCTTTTCCGTGTCATTTTCAAGTTTTGCAATTTTTCTACTCTTAAGTGGACCTTAAGTGCTGAATTGAAAAGCAGAAGATTAAGTTATATAAACAACTTTCACACGTAGCAAAGGCAGCCTCATAATGAAAATCACCCGACAAAGTTGTCTTCTCTACCAGTGATTTCTGGGAGACAAAGAAGGCTGTGCAGTAAATTTAAACAGAATCATATACTTGCTAAAGTTATTTTAATTTTAGTAATGGTGCTTAATGCTTTAAAATTTCAAGTGACATTTAATAGCTTTAAAGAAAATATACAATTTTCATGTTCTACAGAACTAGAAAAAATATCACAATTCATATGGAAATATAAAAGACAAGCAGTCTTGAGAAAGAAGAATGGAGCTGGAGGAATAAATCTTTCTGACTTCAGACTATACTACAAAGCAACAGTCTTCAAGATAGCATGGTACCGGCACAAACACAAATATAAACCAATGGAACAATATAGAGACACAGGATAAATCATGGTCCAATACGCTGACTACCTGAGGCAAAGAGCCAACGTATTGGAAAAGACCCTGATGCTGGAGAAGACTGAGGGCAGGAGGAAAAGAGGGTGTTAGGGGATGAGATGGTTTGATGGCATCAATGACTTAATGGAAATGAGTTGAACAAACTGGGAGCGGGAGATAGTGAAGGACAGGAAATTTTGTGTGCTACAGCCCATGGGGTAGCAAAGAATCAGACATGACTTAGCAACTAAACAGCAACAACTGCAGTTGCAAAGTAAGTGACAGTTTTTTAAATAAACAGCATTTATTAACACACCCACAGTCAGAATTTGTGTAACAAAGGCAGACTGTTTGCTAGATCTATTGTATCTAAAGCTCTGTTTCTCTACCTGGCAATACAGAACACTTTCCCATATCTATTCTCACAGGAAAGCTACAAGAGGCCTATGTAAGTGCTTCTGATTGTCAGATGTGTATAACAAGGCTCAGAAATAATAACCAGCTAGAGCAATGATTTCAGGATTGTTAGTTATGGCTAACTGATTTCCACTTACAGTTGTTCAGCCTGGTCAAAGGCCTTTTCCGTGTCATTTTCAAGTTTTGCAATTTTTCTACTCTTAAGTGGACCTTAAGTGCTGAATTGAAAAGCAGAAGATTAAGTTATATAAACAACTTTCACACCGTAGCAAAGGCAGCCTCATAATGAAAATCACCCGACAAAGTTGTCTTCTCTACCAGTGATTTCTGGGAGACAAAGAAGGCTGTGCAGTAAATTTAAACAGAATCATATACTTGCTAAAGTTATTTTAATTTTAGTAATGGTGCTTAATGCTTTAAAATTTCAAGTGACATTTAATAGCTTTAAAGAAAATATACAATTTTCATGTTCTACAGAACTAGAAAAAAAATATCACAATTCATATGGAAATATAAAAGACAAGCAGTCTTGAGAAAGAAGAATGGAGCTGGAGGAATAAATCTTTCTGACTTCAGACTATACTACAAAGCAACAGTCTTCAAGATAGCATGGTACCGGCACAAAAACACAAATATAAACCAATGGAACAATATAGAGACACAGGATAAACTCATGGGGCTTCCCCTGGTGGTCCAGTGGGTAGAGACACCGCCTTGCAGTGCAAGGGGCACCGGTTCGATCCCTGGCCTGGGAAGATCCCACGTGCCGCAGAGCGGCTGGACCCACGTGTCCAATTACTGAGCCGGAGCTCTGGCGCGCGTGCGCCCAGAGCCGGTGCTCTGCGACGACAGTGGCCACCACGATGGGAGGCCCACAGGAGCCAAAGAACAAAGACGGATGAAAATAGAGAAATGAAAGATCAATAGAAGTGGCCCGCCTGCTCCCCTCCCTACCCACCCCACCCTTCAAAAGATAAATAAATAAATTTAAAAAAAAGATACTGTCATTGCTAATCTGGGATCATGCATATCTGTAAACAACAAAACTCTGTAAAAGTAAAAAGCAAAATAAAAATTTAAAAAAAAAAAGATAAACTCATGCACTTATGGGTACCTTATTTTTGACAAAGGAGGCAAGAATATCCAATGGGGCAAAGACAGCCTTTTCAATAAGTAGTGCTGGGGAAACTGGGCAGTTACATGTAAAAGAATGATGCTGCAAAACTACTTAATACAATACACGAAAATAAACTCAAAATGGATTAAAGACCTAACTGTGAGACCAGAGACCATAAAACTCTTAGAGAAAAACATAAGCAGAGCACTCAATGACATAAATCAAAGCAGGATCTTCTATGACACTCCTCCTGGCGTAATGGAAATAAAGACAAAAATAGACAACTGGGATCTAGTGAAACTCAAGAGCTTTTGCACAGCAAAAGAAACTATAAACAAGGTGAAAAGAAAATCTTCAGATTGGGAGAAAATAATAGCAAATGAAACAACTGACAAAGAATTAATTTCTAAAATATGCAAACAGTTCAGTTAACTCAACACCAAAAAGACAAACAACCCAATCGAAAAATGGGAAAAAGACCTAAACAGACATCTCTCCAATTTTCATGTTCTACAGAACTAGAAAAAATATCACAATTCATATGGAAATATAAAAGACAAGCAGTCTTGAGAAAGAAGAATGGAGCTGGAGGAATAAATCTTTCTGACTTCAGACTATACTACAAAGCAACAGTCTTCAAGATAGCATGGTACCGGCACAAAAACACAAATATAAACCAATGGAACAATATAGAGACACAGGATAAACTCATGGGGCTTCCCCTGGTGGTCCAGTGGGTAGAGACACCGCCTTGCAGTGCAAGGGGCACCGGTTCGATCCCTGGCCTGGGAAGATCCCACGTGCCGCAGAGCGGCTGGACCCACGTGTCCAATTACTGAGCCGGAGCTCTGGCGCGCGTGCGCCCAGAGCCGGTGCTCTGCGACGACAGTGGCCACCACGATGGGAGGCCCACAGGAGCCAAAGAACAAAGACGGATGAAAATAGAGAAATGAAAGATCAATAGAAGTGGCCCGCCTGCTCCCCTCCCTACCCACCCCACCCTTCAAAAGATAAATAAATAAATTTAAAAAAAAGATACTGTCATTGCTAATCTGGGATCATGCATATCTGTAAACAACAAAACTCTGTAAAAGTAAAAAGCAAAATAAAAATTTAAAAAAAAAAAGATAAACTCATGCACTTATGGGTACCTTATTTTTGACAAAGGAGGCAAGAATATCCAATGGGGCAAAGACAGCCTTTTCAATAAGTAGTGCTGGGGAAACTGGGCAGTTACATGTAAAAGAATGATGCTGCAAAACTACTTAATACAATACACGAAAATAAACTCAAAATGGATTAAAGACCTAACTGTGAGACCAGAGACCATAAAACTCTTAGAGAAAAACATAAGCAGAGCACTCAATGACATAAATCAAAGCAGGATCTTCTATGACACTCCTCCTGGCGTAATGGAAATAAAGACAAAAATAGACAACTGGGATCTAGTGAAACTCAAGAGCTTTTGCACAGCAAAAGAAACTATAAACAAGGTGAAAAGAAAATCTTCAGATTGGGAGAAAATAATAGCAAATGAAACAACTGACAAAGAATTAATTTCTAAAATATGCAAACAGTTCAGTTAACTCAACACCAAAAAGACAAACAACCCAATCGAAAAATGGGAAAAAGACCTAAACAGACATCTCTCCAAAGAAGACATACAGACAGCCAACAAACACATAAGAAGATGCTCAACATCACTCACTTTTAGAGAAATTCAAATCAAAACTACAATGAGATATCACCTCACTCCAGTCAGAATGGCCATCATCAAAAAGTCTACAAACAGGGCTTCCCCTGGTGGTCCAGTGGGTGGGGACACCGCCTTGCAGTGCAAGGGGCGCCGGTTCGAGCCCTGGCCTGGGAAGATCCCACGTGCTGCAGAGCAGCTGGACTAATGTGTCCAATTACCAAGCCCGAGCTCTGGAGCGCATGCGCCCAGAGCCGGTGCTCTGCAATGACAGACGCCACCATGATGGGAGGCCCACAGGAGCCAAAGAACAAAGATGGATGAAAATAGAGAAATGAAAGACCAATAGAAGTGGCCCACCCAATAGAGAAATGAAAGACCAATAGAAGTGGCCCGCCCACTCCCCTCCTTCCCCAACCTGACCCCCACCCAAATAAATAAATAAATAAATAAATAAATCTTAAAAAAAAAAAAGTCTACAAACAATATAAGGTGGAGAGAATGTGAAGAAAAAAGAGCACTGTTGGTGGGAATGTGAACTGATACAGTCACTACAGAAGACAGTGTGGAGATTCGTCAAAAAACTAGAAATAGAGCCACCGTATGACCCAGCAATCCCACTACTAGACATATATCCTGAGGAAATCAAACTTGAAAGAGACACATGTACCCCATTGTTCATTGCAGCACTATTTCCAATAGCTAGAACATGGAAGCAACCTAAATGTCTATCGACAGATGAATGGATAAAGAAGCTGTGGTACATATATACAATGGAATATTACTCAGCCATAAAAAAGAACACATTTGAATCAGTTCTAATGAGGTGGATGAATCTAGAAACTATTATACAGGGTGAGGTATGTCAGAAAGAGAAAGATAAATTTTGTATACTGACACATGTGCATGGAATCTAGAAAGATGGTGCTGATAAATGAATAGGCAAAGCAGCAGTGGAGAGGCGGACATGGAGAACAGTCTTACGGACATTGGTGTTAGGGAGGGGAATATGCTGTGGCACTAGGGGATTTCAAACAGGGGCTCTGTGGCAACCTGGAGGGGTGGGATGAGAGGGAGATTGGGAGAAAGCTTGGGAGGGAGGTGACATATGTATACCTATGGCAGATGTGGGTCGATGTGTGGCAGTAAACAAAAAAAACCTGTAAGAATATAATAATAATAAAGAGAATACATTATTTAATGGGCTTCCCAGGTGGCACTAGTGGCAAAGAACTTGCTTGCAAATACAGGAAATATAAGAGACATAGGTTTGATCCCTTGGTTAGGAAGATCCCCTGGAGTAGGGCATGGCAACCCACTCCAGTTCTTGCCTGGAGACTTCTGTTGACAAAGGAGCCTGGACGGCTATAGTCCATAGGACTGCAAAGAATAGGACATGATTGAAGCCTCTTAGCATGCATGCACATTATGCAAGAAGACCAATGCAAAAAACTGAGTTACCTTCTCCTACCTGAGTCCCACCTCTAGGCAATGAATTCAGATCTGCCTGTGCCAGAGTCCACATACTTCCCACTTCTCACTACTATTGGTTCATTGGTCCAGTCTGGTAACTAGGAAAAAGAAGTGGAGAACTTTACCTTTCCTTCTAGGCTATTTAGGTCCTAAAGGTTTTTTGTTTTTGTTTGATACTAAACACTTTATCTCACAGATCTGAATTATATAATGCAGATGTTTTATCAACACAGTTTCAGAAGAAAATCACTGTCTGTTTTTCCTTTGTATCTCTAGAATAGCTAGAACTGAGATGATTAATGAACAGCCTTGCAATATAGACGGAGAAGGATTTTAGGGAATAAGAATAGAAGAGAGGAGGAAATAGATAATAAATTGGCCAGGTAAAAGACCACACAATCATAAAACAAAAATTCCTGAATATTTTTATCATCCAAGCACATTTATAGTTATATATTAATAAATTAGTTATCTTGCCTTAACTATAGTTTGTTTCTTATGTAAATACAGTAAAAGTCAATCCAGAAACAAATTTGCACAGTGGATTGAAGCCTAAGTAACATGAGGTTCAGTGATATCAAGGAAGGTCAAATATGATTTATAAACTGCAAGCGACAGGTTACCTGTTATGCCAGTTGTCACCAGGGTTACTGAGCAGTCTTTTGTTCATTCCCTGGGGATAATGTTCTGGCTTATTTTCACAGCTCAGACAGTCCCTTTCGAGAGGAGATTGGGAGAAAGCTTGGGAGGGAGGTGACATATGTATACCTATGGCAGATGTGGGGCGATGTGTGGCAGTAAACAAAAAACCCCTGTAAGAATATAATAATAATAAAGAGAATACATTATTTAATGGGCTTCCCAGGTGGCACTAGTGGCAAAGAACTTGCTTGCAAATACAGGAAATATAAGAGACATAGGTTTGATCCCTTGGTTAGGAAGATCCCCTGGAGTAGGGCATGGCAACCCACTCCAGTTCTTGCCTGGAGACTTCTGTTGACAAAGGAGCCTGGACGGCTATAGTCCATAGGACTGCAAAGAATAGGACATGATTGAAGCCTCTTAGCATGCATGCACATTATGCAAGAAGACCAATGCAAAAAACTGAGTTACCTTCTCCTACCTGAGTCCCACCTCTAGGCAATGAATTCAGATCTGCCTGTGCCAGAGTCCACATACTTCCCACTTCTCACTACTATTGGTTCATTGGTCCAGTCTGGTAACTAGGAAAAAGAAGTGGAGAACTTTACCTTTCCTTCTAGGCTATTTAGGTCCTAAAGGTTTTTTGTTTTTGTTTGATACTAAACACTTTATCTCACAGATCTGAATTATATAATGCAGATGTTTTATCAACACAGTTTCAGAAGAAAATCACTGTCTGTTTTTCCTTTGTATCTCTAGAATAGCTAGAACTGAGATGATTAATGAACAGCCTTGCAATATAGACGGAGAAGGATTTTAGGGAATAAGAATAGAAGAGAGGAGGAAATAGATAATAAATTGGCCAGGTAAAAGACCACACAATCATAAAACAAAAATTCCTGAATATTTTTATCATCCAAGCACATTTATAGTTATATATTAATAAATTAGTTATCTTGCCTTAACTATAGTTTGTTTCTTATGTAAATACAGTAAAAGTCAATCCAGAAACAAATTTGCACAGTGGATTGAAGCCTAAGTAACATGAGGTTCAGTGATATCAAGGAAGGTCAAATATGATTTATAAACTGCAAGCGACAGGTTACCTGTTATGCCAGTTGTCACCAGGGTTACTGAGCAGTCTTTTGTTCATTCCCTGGGGATAATGTTCTGGCTTATTTTCACAGCTCAGACAGTCCCTTTCATGGACTGGTTCACATCATTCCCTGTCATCTGTTTTTTTCCCCTTGTTCCTTAACCTTCTGTGTATCAAATGTATCACCTTACAATTGTTTGATCAGACTGTACCTCCTCACACTTCTGTGGTTCTGAGCATGCCATTTCCACTTCCCCCATCTCACCTACTTGGCAAATTCCTTCTCATTCATTGAGACTGACCTCAAATAAATCCTCTCTGTAGAACACTCCTACAATCCTAGCCAACATTAGTCTTGGATATTATACATAGAGTGGTGAAAATATCAATTTTGATGTCACACAGATTTTGATTTACATTTTTGATACACAACTTACTATTTTGAGTATTATTTAATTTCCTGTTTTATTTTTGTTATTTGTAAAGTGAGAATTATACCAACTATTGTTAGCTTGATGGCTAATTAGATATTATAATATATGACAGCACCTTCTCTCTCACTCTTCCCAAAAATTTTATCTCTCTGCTGTGTACTTTATTGGAATTTATTTATTTATTTAGTTTTGGCCATGCTGGGTCTTAGTTGCTGTGCTGGCTTTCTTAGTTGTGGTGAGCGGGGACTGCTCTTCCTTGAGGTGTGGTGTGCGAGTTTCTCGTTGCTGTGGTTTCCCTTGTGGAGCACAGACTCTCTGGGTGTGGGCTTCAGCAGTTGTGGCACACAGGCTTAGTTGCTCTGTGAGGGTGGGACCTTCCCACACCAGACATCAAATGAACCTGTGTACCCTGATGGGCAGGTGGATTCTTAACCGCAGAGAACCGGAGAAGTCTCTGCTCTATACTTTCTGTTACCATCATGCGTTCTCTGTTAACTCCTACTGCCACAGGACAGGAGACAGGCCTCCAGACATTTTGTAGCCAGAAGCAAAGCCAAGTCTTGACATACAGTGACTGCCGGCTAAAAGGGTGCTCAATTAACTCTCTCAAACTATTCTTTCGATAATGTGGATTTTCAGAAGCCTAAATAATATATATTATTGTTACTGAGAGTGCTGCATTTCAGTATGTGAAGTTTCTTGCTGCTTATTTTTTTTTTTTTGGCCACTTCTGTTGGTCTTTCATTTATCTATTTTCACTCCTATCACAGTGGCATCTGTCGCTGCAGAGCACCAGCTCTGGGCGCATGCGCTCTAGAGCTCCAACTCGGTAGTTGGACACATAGGTCCAACCGCTCCCCGGCACTTGGATCCTCCCAGGCCAGGGATCGAACCAGCACCCCTTGCACTGCAAGGCGGTGTCCTTACCCACTGGACCACCAGGGAAGCCCTCTTACTGGCTTCTTAAGTAACTACTTTTCAAGGTTCATGACTTTACTCCCAAAGGTAATTATGCTTGTATTTTCTTCTTCAGGCCATATTTGAATTTTGAGTTTGTAAAAACTGTGAGAACATTTGAATTAACTTGATTCTTGATAATCAAGTGCTTTAAGAACATGTGGCATGATTTAATTCAAATTTTAAAATTTGAGCTTTAAAATTAAAATTCAAAAACATGTTTTGAGTTCTCTGTTTAAAATTTAAAATAAGATTCTGGGAAACTTTTATCATATTAAACTTAAAAATAAGGGCATGATTTGAAAAAAGCAAGTAGCAGCAATTCTTGGCATAGAAAGGGAAAAAATATCTATTTCCAGTAACTGAATATAATTTTGTTTCCTCTCATGTTTCACTCTAGAGTTGTTTCATTTTAGATTTCTTCTACTGGGTCTTAATTTGAAGCAACAAGAACATAATCTTAAAAGATTTAAAGTTTCTACAAATTTTATTTTCATATTCTGAAGATTTCCATCCTAATTTCATTACTTTTAAGGTATATATCATTTAACATAGCATCATATATTAAAAATATGGGAATATATAACGCATAATAACAGCACAAGCTTTAAAAACTTGCTCTATCAAAGGGCTCTTCAATTTTTTTTCTGAAAGGTTATTTAGTTAGCATTCATTTTTAAACATATATGCTTTCAGAAAATACATATGGCTTAAATAAAGAGTTATAAAATATATCACCAATAACACCAATTCAGTTTTAAAATGCTATGAGGGTTCTTCCCTGAAGGCCTATTGGTTGAGAATCCACCTGCCAATGGAGGGGGCACAGGTTCAGTCCCTGCTCCAGGAAGATTCCACAGGCTGAGTCAGCTAAGCCCAAGCACCACAAGTACTGAGACCTCCCTCTAGAACCTGTGAGCCACAATTACTGAAGTCAGCACAACAAGAAGTCTATGCCACGCAACTAGAGAAAGCCTGTGGACGGCAATGAAGACCCAGGGTAGACATAAGCAATTAGTTAAAAAGTAAAATTCTATGAAGGGCAGACTGATGCAAAACTTTTATAATTATAAGCATATTATTTCAGGAACATATGGTATATTATTTATATTTATCTATAGCACATTCATATCAGCTAGGAAAAAAGTATTTGTACTTCCTCGTAATAGGAAATATGAAAATGTTATAAAAGTTTGATAAATTTATAAATTTTATAAAACTATAAAAGATTATTTTAAATAAAATCTTACTGAGTGACATTGAACTCTAGCCATATAATTAAGTGCTAGTATCAGATATTTTTCTATTAATCCCTTAGAAAGTATAAATGTGCACTTGTAGGCCCAGAAAATTCATTACATAGTGAGATTTTATCTGGAGAACTTTTCGTTTCATAATGAACTTTCTCTTCCCGGAGTTAAAAAGCCCACCTCTCCTATCCCCATACATATCCATTTATTTTGAAGAAGTATCATATTAAAAGTTTCTAGGAATATTCTGAGCCTCGATCTACAGTTTAAGGATAAACACTAAAAGATACTACAATTCTATTAGAACACAGGTATACTAAAGGCATAACCTCAATTTTGAAATATAAATTAGAATTGTGCATCCAGTTATGGATGCTGTCATTTGTCTATGTATGTATGTATAGATGGACTGGAAAGGTTTCTAAAGGGCAACAGTTTATGCTATTAGGAAACATTTCATTATCTGACTTCCATTTAATCTCTTCAAGCTCCTTGGTCACAATGTATTCTTTCTCCATGAGATTCATGTTTATATACTTTACCATTATATGCATATACATACTCTGGGGTATGATCTGTTTGTATAACACTTTTATACAAAATATGCATGTTTGATTCTTACAGCCCTTCATTTTCATTTAAGGTACTCTTAACTCTAAAATCTTCTGTTATTTTTACTTTTTTGCATTTCCTCTATTATCAGATTTTTTTTTTTACTTAAGGATTATTATTTGAGTGAAACCAAAACATGATGAAAGTATCTGCAAATTGAAACACAATAATTTACTTTTAGGGGAGAAAGTAGCCTTTGGCAATGTTTTAAACACTGATTGCGTAAACAATTCAATGGTTAATACTCGGTGCAGCTTTGCATGTGTTACAATTTTATCTTCTCAGATTTTGAAGGGCAAAGAAATGTGCTATACTTTTAAAGTTAAACATTTTCCTCATATTTAGACCTGGAAAAATAATCTGTTTATTGTTCAGTTTCACTATTTTTAAGTTTGATCCAAAAGCATAGATTGGCATAATTTAAGTATAAAGCTACTTTTCTCAGACTGCAGCCTGGTAATTAATTGAGTCACATAAATGATCCATATTTTATTGAACTTGTCAATTTACAATACAATAGTTTAACCCAAAGGAGGACCTTCACTAGTATAGTAGCATTTCTCAAAATGTTTTTTTTAACACTTTTACAATTACTGTCTTTTTCTACTTTTGAGTCAAAACTCCCATGTCTGCTATTGAAATACGGAGTTAAAAGCCCACCTCTCCTATCCCCATACATATCCATTTATTTTGAAGAAGTATCATATTAAAAGTTTCTAGGAATATTCTGAGCCTCGATCTACAGTTTAAGGATAAACACTAAAAGATACTACAATTCTATTAGAACACAGGTATACTAAAGGCATAACCTCAATTTTGAAATATAAATTAGAATTGTGCATCCAGTTATGGATGCTGTCATTTGTCTATGTATGTATGTATAGATGGACTGGAAAGGTTTCTAAAGGGCAACAGTTTATGCTATTAGGAAACATTTCATTATCTGACTTCCATTTAATCTCTTCAAGCTCCTTGGTCACAATGTATTCTTTCTCCATGAGATTCATGTTTATATACTTTACCATTATATGCATATACATACTCTGGGGTATGATCTGTTTGTATAACACTTTTATACAAAATATGCATGTTTGATTCTTACAGCCCTTCATTTTCATTTAAGGTACTCTTAACTCTAAAATCTTCTGTTATTTTTACTTTTTTGCATTTCCTCTATTATCAGATTTTTTTTTTTTTACTTAAGGATTATTATTTGAGTGAAACCAAAACATGATGAAAGTATCTGCAAATTGAAACACAATAATTTACTTTTAGGGGAGAAAGTAGCCTTTGGCAATGTTTTAAACACTGATTGCGTAAACAATTCAATGGTTAATACTCGGTGCAGCTTTGCATGTGTTACAATTTTATCTTCTCAGATTTTGAAGGGCAAAGAAATGTGCTATACTTTTAAAGTTAAACATTTTCCTCATATTTAGACCTGGAAAAATAATCTGTTTATTGTTCAGTTTCACTATTTTTAAGTTTGATCCAAAAGCATAGATTGGCATAATTTAAGTATAAAGCTACTTTTCTCAGACTGCAGCCTGGTAATTAATTGAGTCACATAAATGATCCATATTTTATTGAACTTGTCAATTTACAATACAATAGTTTAACCCAAAGGAGGACCTTCACTAGTATAGTAGCATTTCTCAAAATGTTTTTTTTAACACTTTTACAATTACTGTCTTTTTTCTACTTTTGAGTCAAAACTCCCATGTCTGCTATTGAAATATGGATGTCTCTATGGAAACAAAGTTTTGCTGTGTACAATGCCAAAGAAGGTTGGAAGTCAAGGGAAATGGTGATTGTTTCTAACAGAGAGCTGTATTAGCTAAGCCTGCATTTTGCAAGGAATAGCTCTGTTAGGATTTACAGCATGTGTGTTCAGCATATCTTACCTTACTCCTCATCTAAAATTTAAAAACAGTGAAAGCTAAGCAAGGAAATAAATCTGATTGAAACACAGGAAAGAGAGAATGTAATACTCAGGAATCTACATCCCTCTCCACCTTTTTAGGTCATCACTGTCTGGCTCTGCTATATCTTTTGGGATGTTCTTTCTCTATGCAGGTCATAGCCACATTGTTTGGACTATAGTTTCAATGGCTTTTAAAATTATGTCAGCATCGCTTGGGAGGAATTGTGTGTTGAATTGTGTCCCTCAAAAAGGTATGCTGAAGTCTTAATCCTCATACTTGTGAATATGACCTTATTTGAAAATAGTGTTATTGCAGAGATAATCATGTTATTGGAAGGAGGTTATTGGAGTGGATTTTTAATCCAAATGATTAAGGTGTCTTTAAAAGAAGGTCATATGAATGATGGTAACAGGAGGGTGGAATTATGGTTCCACAAACCGATGAACACCTGGAGCTGGAACAAGGAAGGATTCCCCTACAGAGAGTTCAGAGGAAGCATGGAACTCCAAGCACCTTGATTTTGAACTGCTAACCTCAGAACTGTGACAGAATAATTTCTGTCATTTTAAACCACCCAGTTTGAGGTACTCCGTTACAGCAGACTGAGGAATTTAATTAATTTTCTGCTCCGGCTCCCGGCACTTCATATTCCTGAATCATATTATTTGTTATAAATTAGCATTCTGCAAAGACTTGGATAAATTCTCTTCTCCCTGACCTGAAGGTTCCTGATTTGCATAATTTAAGTATAAAGCTACTTTTCTCAGACTGCAGCCTGGTAATTAATTGAGTCACATAAATGATCCATATTTTATTGAACTTGTCAATTTACAATACAATAGTTTAACCCAAAGGAGGACCTTCACTAGTATAGTAGCATTTCTCAAAATGTTTTTTTTAACACTTTTACAATTACTGTCTTTTTTCTACTTTTGAGTCAAAACTCCCATGTCTGCTATTGAAATATGGATGTCTCTATGGAAACAAAGTTTTGCTGTGTACAATGCCAAAGAAGGTTGGAAGTCAAGGGAAATGGTGATTGTTTCTAACAGAGAGCTGTATTAGCTAAGCCTGCATTTTGCAAGGAATAGCTCTGTTAGGATTTACAGCATGTGTGTTCAGCATATCTTACCTTACTCCTCATCTAAAATTTAAAAACAGTGAAAGCTAAGCAAGGAAATAAATCTGATTGAAACACAGGAAAGAGAGAATGTAATACTCAGGAATCTACATCCCTCTCCACCTTTTTAGGTCATCACTGTCTGGCTCTGCTATATCTTTTGGGATGTTCTTTCTCTATGCAGGTCATAGCCACATTGTTTGGACTATAGTTTCAATGGCTTTTAAAATTATGTCAGCATCGCTTGGGAGGAATTGTGTGTTGAATTGTGTCCCTCAAAAAGGTATGCTGAAGTCTTAATCCTCATACTTGTGAATATGACCTTATTTGAAAATAGTGTTATTGCAGAGATAATCATGTTATTGGAAGGAGGTTATTGGAGTGGATTTTTAATCCAAATGATTAAGGTGTCTTTAAAAGAAGGTCATATGAATGATGGTAACAGGAGGGTGGAATTATGGTTCCACAAACCGATGAACACCTGGAGCTGGAACAAGGAAGGATTCCCCTACAGAGAGTTCAGAGGAAGCATGGAACTCCAAGCACCTTGATTTTGAACTGCTAACCTCAGAACTGTGACAGAATAATTTCTGTCATTTTAAACCACCCAGTTTGAGGTACTCCGTTACAGCAGACTGAGGAATTTAATTAATTTTCTGCTCCGGCTCCCGGCACTTCATATTCCTGAATCATATTATTTGTTATAAATTAGCATTCTGCAAAGACTTGGATAAATTCTCTTCTCCCTGACCTGAAGGTTCCTGATTTGCACAATGTTATCAAAGATGTTTCCCTCCCATAATTGTATACATTAAGCAAAATAAAAAATTAAAAAATATGAAATATCTAACGTGTATTAGGAGTCATTGACTATTTCCCTGCTTCAGTAATTTCAAACATTTTCTAAGTATATGTAACATAAAAATTCTCACTTTAATATTTATTAATGAAAGTCAATATATTTCATGTCTTAAATATTTAGCTGGAAAATGAAGACAGACTTCCAGAAATATCACTGAGGACTGGATTAGAGTCAGAACTATTATGACAAACTTATGTTTGTTGCTTTTAAGTAGTTAGGTCATGTCTGACTCTGCAACCTCATGGAGTGTAGCACACGCCTGTCATGAAAATATGTATATATTTTTATGGAAACAGAAGCGGTTATAGATACAAATGTATGATAGCTAATTTTTTTAAAAAAGATTTATTTATTTATTTATTTTGGGCGGGGGTCGGGTTGGGGAGGGAGGGAGTGGCCGGGCCACTTCTGTTGGTCTTTCATTTCTCGATTTTTCATCCATCTTTGTTCTTTGGCTCCTGTGGGCCTCCCATCGCGGTGGTGGCCTCTGTCGTTGCAGAGCGCCGGCTCTGGGTGCATGCGCCCCAGAGCTCCGGCTCGGCAATTGGACACATTAGTCCAGCCGCTCCGCAGCACGTGGGATCTTCCCAGGCCAGGGATGGAACCAGCGCCCCTTGCACTGCAAGGCGGTGTCCTTACCCACTGGACCACCAGGGGAAGCCCTGATAGCTAATTTTATAGGTCAACGTAGCTGGACCACTGTGCTAAGATAGTTGCCCAGATATTACTCTGATGTCTCTCTGAGAATGCTTTTTGATGAAATTAATATTTAAATCAGTCGACTTTGAGTAAAGTTGATTATTCTCCTTAATGTGGCCGGGACTCATCCAATCAGTTGAAAACCTCCAACAGGACAGAAAGACTGTCAACCCTCGAATAAGAAAGAATTATGCAGCAGACTGAGATTTAATTATTTTGGGCAATAATATAAAAAATTAGCATTCTGCAAAGACTTGGATAAATTCTCTTCTCCCTGACCTGAAGGTTCCTGATTTGCACAATGTTATCAAAGATGTTTCCCTCCCATAATTGTATACATTAAGCAAAATAAAAAATTAAAAAATATGAAATATCTAACGTGTATTAGGAGTCATTGACTATTTCCCTGCTTCAGTAATTTCAAACATTTTCTAAGTATATGTAACATAAAAATTCTCACTTTAATATTTATTAATGAAAGTCAATATATTTCATGTCTTAAATATTTAGCTGGAAAATGAAGACAGACTTCCAGAAATATCACTGAGGACTGGATTAGAGTCAGAACTATTATGACAAACTTATGTTTGTTGCTTTTAAGTAGTTAGGTCATGTCTGACTCTGCAACCTCATGGAGTGTAGCACACGCCTGTCATGAAAATATGTATATATTTTTATGGAAACAGAAGCGGTTATAGATACAAATGTATGATAGCTAATTTTTTTAAAAAAGATTTATTTATTTATTTATTTTGGGCGGGGGTCGGGTTGGGGAGGGAGGGGAGTGGGCGGGCCACTTCTATTGGTCTTTCATTTCTCCATTTTCATCCGTCTTTGTTCCTTGGCTCCTGTGGGCCTCCCATCGCGGTGGCCTCTGTCGTTGCAGAGCGCCGGCTCTGGGTGCATGCGCTCCAGAGCTCCGGCTCGGCAATTGGACACATTAGTCCAGCCGCTCCGCAGCACGTGGGATCTTCCCAGGCCAGGGATGGAACCAGCGCCCCTTGCACTGCAAGGCGGTGTCCTTACCCACTGGACCACCAGGGGAAGCCCTGATAGCTAATTTTATAGGTCAACGTAGCTGGACCACTGTGCTAAGATAGTTGCCCAGATATTACTCTGATGTCTCTCTGAGAATGCTTTTTGATGAAATTAATATTTAAATCAGTCGACTTTGAGTAAAGTTGATTATTCTCCTTAATGTGGCCGGGACTCATCCAATCAGTTGAAAACCTCCAACAGGACAGAAAGACTGTCAACCCTCGAATAAGAAAGAATTATGCAGCAGATGACCACTGGTTGTAAACTGTAGCATTGGTTCTTCTCTGAGTCTCCTACTTGCTGGGCCATCTTGCAGAGTTTGTATTTGTCAGTCCATATAACCAAATAAGCCAGTTCTTTAAAATAAGTCTCTTTCTATGATGCACACATTCTGTTGGTTTGATTTTTCTGGAGAATCCTAGTACAGTATATACACAGGAGTTAGTATATATATGTATGTGTATATGTATCATCTAGCTATATACATTGAGAAGTGATGACATACAGCAACAACAAGCACATCCAATACCCAGACATGGGTTTCAAAATACTATTTTCCAATAAAAAGGAACCATGGCTCCTTGGAGAAATAGCTGATTCTAGGATCAGGGCCAAAAAAAAAACCAAAAAAAAAAGACCATCTTATAGTTCCAAAGAGTAAGGAAATGTTCAAAAGTGAAAAGATGGAGACACTTCAACTAACTTAAAAGGGATCCAATGGCCAAACCTGGAACAATTTGAGCAGCAAAATAAATAACATTGTGTGTGTGCGCTCAGTCACTCAGCCCCATGGACTATAGCCTGCCAGGCTCCTCTGCCCATGGAATTTTTCAGGCAAGAATACTGGAGTGGGGTGCCATTTCCTACTCCAGGGGTCTTTCCTGATTCCAGGGATCAAATCCACATCTCCTGCATAGGCCGGCACATTCATTATCACTAGCACCACTTGGGAAGCGCAAATCACATCATACTGAGTTATAATCTAAACTGTAAAATAAATAGACATGAGCTCATACTGATATAAATAAATGATTGAATAAATAAATGTTTCTTCCCAGAAGAATTTCAAATGATATGTGTAGATACTCCATGCTACAAAAGGTGAACAGTAATTCCTATTCCTTTTCTCAGTTAAGACTGGACTAGACCTAACGATTTACTTCCAAGGTGCAGAGCATCAAAAGGAGCAAAAGGAGAAATAGTGAGTGTACAGTGGAGAAACACAGAAAACACTATCTTAACCAAAAAAGATTAATACCAGGAATGACGTAATCTGGATAGCATGTACTTCAGATATAATGTGAAGGCAAGGACACTTCATCTCTGTTGTATTCTTCCCAAAAATCTTTAACCACAGTCTAGTTGTCATAAAACAACAGACAAACAAAGATTTGAAGACGTTAAGCAGAATATCTGACCAGTACTCTCGAAGATCATCCAAGTCATAAAAACAAAGAGAGCCAGAGAAACTGCCACAAACCAGAGAAGCCTGGAGAGGCTTGACAACTAAATGCAATATTGTGCTACCTTGGATCTGGAACACAAAGAATGTTAATGAAAAACTTGCTGGAATCCAAATAAAAAGTCTAGAGTTCAGTTAACAGCAATGTATCAGTGTCAGTTTTTTAGTTTTGATAAATGTTCAATAGTAATATAAAATGTTAATGGGGGACACTGAGCAAGGGTATAGGAACTCTGTACTCTGTGACTTTTCTGTAAACCTAAAATTATTTCAAAACAGAAACTGTACTTTAAAAAAAAATAGCACCAAAATTTTCAAATTATTTTTTTAACTGAACATGAATTTAATTCAACATGAACCAGCCATAGGTATACATATGAACCCTCCCTCTTGAACTTCTCTCACATCTTCCTTCCCATTCCATCCCTCCACACATTGCAGAGCCCTTGTTTGAGTTCCCTGAGTCATATAGCAAATTCCCATTGGTTATCTATTTTACATACTGTAATGTAAGTTTCCATGTTACTCTCTCCATACATTTCACTAGCCCCCTCTCATGTCCATAAGTCTGCTCTCTTTTTTAATCTCTTTCCTGTGTATTTTCTCTTTATGCTTTCTATAGATCATTACTAGCATGATGTTCAGTTCCCAAGATTGATCGATGTCTTTTATCTTTTTTTAACTTCTTGAGAAATTTTTGACTTTATCTTTTAAACTTCTTAATTATCTTAGGGACATTAAATAATTAATCTTTAAGAGAGTTTTGTTTTCTGATTACTTGCCATCAAATGTTATATCATGGAAGCAGTATATTCTTTTTTTTTGCTATTCTTTCTTTTTTTATTTTTCAAAATTTTAATTGTAAGTCTGAACATGTTCAAAATGATCAAAAGTAAAATGTGTTCCTAGCATAAATCTCAAAGTATATAATCTTTGAAATTATTTATAGAAAGTGAATAATGCTACTTTATTCATTTTTAGCATTGATAATGTTATAATCATAAATATTTAAAAGACAGCTGGTAGAAAATGACCCCAAATGGGAATTTATACTTTACATTTTAGTAAAATAAGCTATTTTAAAACTTGATCTCATGTTTTCTTGAACATCTAAGTGCATCTCTTATTTGAATATTCACTGAACTCCCTTCCCACAAAACACTAATTGAAATACTTTAATGAATTTGATCTCTAACAATTTCTAAATACATCCTCTAACCAGGTTCCTTAGCTTGTGCACTTACTTACAATAAAATTAATAGCTTATATATTGCTTAGATGTCACTTTCTCTCTTTTTCAAAAATTTTTTACAGAGTTTTGTTGTTTATTGCACCATGTCAACCTGAATCTGCCATAGGCATGCACATATGTCCCCTTCCTCCTGAACTTTCTTCCCATCCTCCTCCCATCTCACCTCTCCAGGTCGTCACAGAGCCCCCGCTTCAGTTCCCTTAGTCTTACAGCATATTCCCCTCCCTCTCCCAAATGTCCATAAGTTTGTTTCTCCACTGCTGCTCTACATATAGTTATCAGTACCATCTTTCTAGATTCCATATATGTGTCAGTATACAGTATTTATCTTTCTGTCTCTGACATACTTCATCTGTATAATAGGCTGTATAGTCATCCATCACATTAGAACTGACTCAAATGCATTCCATTTTATGGCTAATACCCCGTTGCACATATGTACCAGTGCTTCTTTATCCATTCATCTGTCGATGGGCATCTAGGTTGTGAAGCAGTATATTCTTTTATAAAACTCTAATGATTGTATAAAATTTGGGGGCATTTTAGTATCTTTTTATAAATTAGTCATTTCCTTAGCATCATTACAACCTTGGCTTTTTTATAATTCATCCTTTTCTAAGCTTTACTGTCTACTTTGGTTGTCCATTTAAGTTTTTCTGATGTCTGAGGCATTTGCTCAATGCCAGTCTGCTTAGAATAAGATCAGAAAGTTGAATTGTTACATATTTAGATCCTTAAATCAGAACATATATGGTCTTACTATAAGGTGACTATTTCCACACATGTAAAAACTTTTAAAAGGCTGATTTTTTAAATCTCAGAGTTAAAAACCTGGCTGACAAATTTTTGTATTCAGTTGTGAGAAACAGAGTAGATTAACTATTCCCTCTATCTATCATAAATTACTCTCCACCTTTTATGGTAACTGGAAAATCCATTTCTGAACCGTCCTATAGGTTTGCAGCATACATTGACTCTTTCTTCACCACTGTTGCCCTTTCCTCATATTCTTTAAGTGACAGATTTTTCTATCCTTCTGCAACAGTACCTCTTTATCATCTGCTTTCTGTCTTTTAGAAATGTGTCCAAAGCTTATGGATAGCCCCATTCTGCTGGCTTTGTTGTTACATATCACTTTAATGTATTTTTTTTTTTAAATTTATTATTGGTGGGGGATGGGGGGGGGGGGGAGGGGAGCAGATGGGCCACTTCTATTGGTCCTTCACCTATCTATTTTCATCCATCCTTGCTCTTTGGCCCGTGTGGGCCTCCCATCGCGGTGGCCTCTGTTGTCGCAGAGCACCGGCTCTGGGCACATGCGCTCCAGAGCTCCAGCTCGGTCATTGGACACATCAGTCCAGCCGCTCCGTGGCACGTTGGGATCTTCCCAGGCCAGGGATCGAACCGGCGCCCCTTGCACTGCAAGGCGGTGTCCTTACCCACTAGACCACCAGGGAAGCCCCTAATGTAAAGTTAAGTGGGAAATGAAATAAATGCAAATGTTCCATCTATCATTTTAAACATTTAAACAAATTTTCCCCTCTCCTAACCTGCTTTCTGTTTGGAATTACTATTCTTTCATCTCACCTGAACTCTGGCAAAAATTCTAGAAAAATTTACCAACTAAGAAAAACAGAATGCCACAAAATTGCTCTCAGTAGGTCTTGCTTAGTAGATGCTGGCTATTCTAAGAATTTACATTAAAAGGCTTTTTATAATTCATCCTTTTCTAAGCTTTACTGTCTACTTTGGTTGTCCATTTAAGTTTTCTGATGTCTGAGGCATTTGCTCAATGCCAGTCTGCTTAGAATAAGATCAGAAAGTTGAATTGTTACATATTTAGATCCTTAAATCAGAACATATATGGTCTTACTATAAGGTGACTATTTCCACACATGTAAAAACTTTTAAAAGGCTGATTTTTTAAATCTCAGAGTTAAAAACCTGGCTGAAAAATTTTTTGTATTCAGTTGTGAGAAACAGAGTAGATTAACTATTCCTCTATCTATCATAAATTACTCTCCACCTTTTATGGTAACTGGAAAATCCATTTCTGAACCGTCCTATAGGTTTGCAGCATACATTGACTCTTTCTTCACCACTGTTGCCCTTTCCTCATATTCTTTAAGTGACAGATTTTTCTATCCTTCTGCAACAGTACCTCTTTATCATCTGCTTTCTGTCTTTTAGAAATGTGTCCAAAGCTTATGGATAGCCCCATTCTGCTGGCTTTGTTGTTACATATCACTTTAATGTATTTTTTTTTTTAAATTTATTATTGGTGGGGGATGGGGTGGGGAGGGAGGGGAGCAGATGGGCCACTTCTATTGGTCCTTCACCTATCTATTTTCATCCATCCTTGCTCTTTGGCCCGTGTGGGCCTCCCATCGCGGTGGCCTCTGTTGTCGCAGAGCACCGGCTCTGGGCACATGCGCTCCAGAGCTCCAGCTCGGTCATTGGACACATCAGTCCAGCCGCTCCGTGGCACGTTGGGATCTTCCCAGGCCAGGGATCGAACCGGCGCCCCTTGCACTGCAAGGCGGTGTCCTTACCCACTAGACCACCAGGGAAGCCCCTAATGTAAAGTTAAGTGGGAAATGAAATAAATGCAAATGTTCCATCTATCATTTTAAACATTTAAACAAATTTTCCCCTCTCCTAACCTGCTTTCTGTTTGGAATTACTATTCTTTCATCTCACCTGAACTCTGGCAAAAATTCTAGAAAAATTTACCAACTAAGAAAAACAGAATGCCACAAAATTGCTCTCAGTAGGTCTTGCTTAGTAGATGCTGGCTATTCTAAGAATTTACTATATAAGAGACTAGACGATTAGAGAAGTGAAATACATTATATATGGTATACAGAAGACTATCTTTTATCACTTAACTCTTGGCCCCAGCTCCTCATCTACTAAATTAAAAAAAAAATAACAAAAATAACTCTGAGCTCTCTTCTAAATTGTCTTTATACTAATTTTATAAACTCTCTATTAGAGATTCTTTTCAGAATTTTAAATAGCATTTCAATAGTATAACCAACCAATATTTTTCAACACTTTCAAGGAACTCACAGGAGCAGTTTTGAAATATAAAAGGAAAACATATCTTAGAATTTACCCAAATAAGTCTACTTTCTATTTAGGTCTACTTCTCACACACACATAGAGTGAACTTAAATGGAGCTTCATTATACACTATGGTTTCTAACTTATTCAATTAATAAACAAGAATATATGTACCAAACACATTCATGTAAGATGTTTCATGCATTCTCTAATCCTGAAGACTATGTAGGTTTTTACATCTCCTTATAAGGATATCTGTCTTTATCACTAGACAGTATAATTATCTCCTCATGTCAAGCAGGGCAATGACTTCAATGACATCTTATGGATTTTAAGTGGATCTTGACCCTGACCTTTTCTTATTGTATGTGACTTTTTGTAAACCATTAGGCCTATGTCTTTTATTCAATTAAATTGTGTGAAATAAAGCTGGCACATTCATCACTTGTGATTCATTTCATTTGTCATGCTATGAAATATTTGTAAATGGCTTTTACACCTATGGTGAATTAATTATAAAATTAGACAGCTATTTTCAATGATGGCTTAAAAAGAATATTGGTCAGCCAGTTGTAGATTAGATCATTTCAGCTGAAATTCCAGTTGATGCCATTTTGAATGGCAGGAATATCCTCTGTCTAATCTACGGCCATTTCAGTGAAGGCCATGCCACCTTGTCTTTCTCCACTGGGGGGTCTTTATAAACAGTTTCCTTATGGGACTGCCTGGTCTCTGAACTACTTATTGTAAAAAACCTGGTCATCTTTATTCTTGTATATAAAGTTAAATTATCAATAGACACTTTGTGACCACCATAATTCCATATCCCAGTAAACCAGATATTCATTCTCCATTGGTCCAGAGAACTGAAATAAATGAGTAAATATATCAGAAGCTATTTGTCATTTATCACTGTACAAGAATTCATAGAATCCTGTTATCATAGAATAAGATCTTAGAGGTCATGCTATACATTATGTTATCTTATTATACCTTCTATACCCTAGGAATGTGTTATATGTCATATTACATAGGTTTAATATTGATATATTACTTTTGTATTAATTTTATATCCTATGTATATATTTAAAACTTGATTTTTGTTATTTAGTGAAAACTGCATCTCTTGGAGGAGGAAATGGCAACCCACTCCAATGTTTTTGCCAGGAAGATCCCATGGACAGAAGAGTCTGGCTGGCTGTAGTCCATGAGGTAGTAAGAATTAGACATGACTGAGCAACTAAACACACACAAACACACACTTATTGAGTACTTTACTGTGTGAAATATATAATATGTAGCACTTTGCATGTAATTTAATTTAATTTTCACAATAACCCTGAGAATTGTTCTTATCATCTCTTATAGACAGGGGGGAAATGCTGAAGGAACAGTGTTTGAGTGAACATCTCACTTCATATCTCACAGCACAGGAAATCCAAGTCAAGTCTATCTATTTTCTAAAAGTCTATCTTTTAAAAACATATTCATTTTTAAGATTAATCAGACATTTTACTTTATATTCTTATGTACATAACTTCTTTTTTAGGTAACTTCCTTCCTTCCTTTCTCTTTATTCCTTTCTTACTATCTATTGCCCTTTTAAAACATTCATTAGAATGTGAATTCATGAAAACAATACATTTGTCTCCCTTACAAATATTACTTAGTTCAATACCTAGCTTAGTTCAATTACTTAGTCCAGTCACTTTCAAAAATAGTAACTTGAGAGTGAATCAATGAACCTATATTATGATTTACAGGGTCTCAGTACTTTTTGTGATAATTTCATCAAAGGAGTTAATGATGTGAAGTGAAAGTTGCTTAGTTGTACCCAACTATTTTAGACCTATGATGAGCCATGGAATTCACCAGGCAAGAATATTGGACTGGGTAGCATTTCCCTTCTCCAGAGGATCTTCCAAACTCAGAGCTCAAACCCGGATCTCTCACATTGCAGGGGAATTTTTTCCCAGCTGAGCCACCAAGGAAGCCCAAGAATACTGGGATGGGTAACCTATCCCTTCTCCAGGGATCAAACTTCCTTACCCAGCAATCAAACTGGGGTCTCCTGCACTGTGCATGGATTCTTAACCAGCTGATCTACAAGGGAAGGGAGTAAATGATATTTAAACACAATAATGTATTTTCAGATATACTATATTACCTAAGAGATGCATTATAATTTACTTATTTAAAAAATTATTTAGTTTGCCTTCATTTCTTTATCTGGGTTAAAGTTTCTTGATGTTCATATTATTGACATTTTGACCCAAATAACTCTTTGTTTGGTGTAAAGGTGGGACGCTCTCTCTTGTATTGTAGAACGTAGAGTTACATCCTGATCTTTACCCACTAGTAACTAGTAGCTTCTCCATCCATAAGTTGTGAATACAATAGTGTATCCAAATTCAGCCAAATTACCCTTAGTTGTGCTTGATACTTCTAAATTAGGCTGCAATAAATGCCTTTAGGTATAAAGCTTCTTTCCTTGATATCTCATACCAGGTAACATTTCCTTCCTTCCAAGTCAAGTCTATCTATTTTCTAAAAGTCTATCTTTTAAAAACATATTCATTTTTAAGATTAATCAGACATTTTACTTTATATTCTTATGTACATAACTTCTTTTTTAGGTAACTTCCTTCCTTCCTTTCTCTTTATTCCTTTCTTACTATCTATTGCCCTTTTAAAACATTCATTAGAATGTGAATTCATGAAAACAATACATTTGTCTCCCTTACAAATATTACTTAGTTCAATACCTAGCTTAGTTCAATTACTTAGTCCAGTCACTTTCAAAAATAGTAACTTGAGAGTGAATCAATGAACCTATATTATGATTTACAGGGTCTCAGTACTTTTTGTGATAATTTCATCAAAGGAGTTAATGATGTGAAGTGAAAGTTGCTTAGTTGTACCCAACTATTTTAGACCTATGATGAGCCATGGAATTCACCAGGCAAGAATATTGGACTGGGTAGCATTTCCCTTCTCCAGAGGATCTTCCAAACTCAGAGCTCAAACCCGGATCTCTCACATTGCAGGGGAATTTTTTCCCAGCTGAGCCACCAAGGAAGCCCAAGAATACTGGGATGGGTAACCTATCCCTTCTCCAGGGATCAAACTTCCTTACCCAGCAATCAAACTGGGGTCTCCTGCACTGTGCATGGATTCTTAACCAGCTGATCTACAAGGGAAGGGAGTAAATGATATTTAAACACAATAATGTATTTTCAGATATACTATATTACCTAAGAGATGCATTATAATTTACTTATTTAAAAAATTATTTAGTTTGCCTTCATTTCTTTATCTGGGTTAAAGTTTCTTGATGTTCATATTATTGACATTTTGACCCAAATAACTCTTTGTTTGGTGTAAAGGTGGGACGCTCTCTCTTGTATTGTAGAACGTAGAGTTACATCCTGATCTTTACCCACTAGTAACTAGTAGCTTCTCCATCCATAAGTTGTGAATACAATAGTGTATCCAAATTCAGCCAAATTACCCTTAGTTGTGCTTGATACTTCTAAATTAGGCTGCAATAAATGCCTTTAGGTATAAAGCTTCTTTCCATATGTAAAAGTATTTCTAAGGATTAACATCTCAGGTATGTTCTATAGATGGAAAAGCAGACGCTTAGAGAGCAAAATATCTTGCCAAAGGTAACAGTTATGAGGTGGCAAAGTTGGAATTTTATCCCCAATCAGCATGAGTTCAGGACTTTGTGTTTAAACATCATGTTTTAGGATCCCTAAATGAAGGTCCCATAAAGTCTGGTCCCAGACTATAATAAGTTGCCTTTTGATCCATTCCTTCCCTCTACTTCTACTCTTTTCTTTTCTAATCCTTCTTCTCATCTTGTTCCCTCGCATCCTGGCTTCTGGCAATATATTTTCCTGTTTTGTACCTCAAGATTCCTATTCTCCCTGTCTGTTCCTTTTCACCCACTTCTCCCTTTGTTTTGGTCAAGTTCCAAAGAAACAGACCTTGAGCCAAGGACATATGTGTAACTGATTTATTAAGGAAATGACCACAAGAGATAGTAGGTAAAGAGTTGGAGGAAGGACAAGAGAGAAGGGAAGAAAACTAAGCAACAATGCAGACAGTCTCAGGCATAAGTCCTGCAGAAGGTAACTTAAGCTTGATCATGCAAGGAGCTCTGGAGTTATACATTATGCCTTAGAGGTGCCATGACTGGAGGCAAGAAAGCTGGTTTTCATAGCATCTGTCAGTTGCTTTTTTTTTTTCCTTTTGTCTTGTTAATGGGGTAGAAGATAGGCTGCTGAATATACACCAAACCATTAACACTCACCACTTTCACACAGAAAAAGTCAAAAGGATCTAAACCTGTGAAGAGATGCATTATAATTTACTTATTTAAAAAATTATTTAGTTTGCCTTCATTTCTTTATCTGGGTTAAAGTTTCTTGATGTTCATATTATTGACATTTTGACCCAAATAACTCTTTGTTTGGTGTAAAGGTGGGACGCTCTCTCTTGTATTGTAGAACGTAGAGTTACATCCTGATCTTTACCCACTAGTAACTAGTAGCTTCTCCATCCATAAGTTGTGAATACAATAGTGTATCCAAATTCAGCCAAATTACCCTTAGTTGTGCTTGATACTTCTAAATTAGGCTGCAATAAATGCCTTTAGGTATAAAGCTTCTTTCCATATGTAAAAGTATTTCTAAGGATTAACATCTCAGGTATGTTCTATAGATGGAAAAGCAGACGCTTAGAGAGCAAAATATCTTGCCAAAGGTAACAGTTATGAGGTGGCAAAGTTGGAATTTTATCCCCAATCAGCATGAGTTCAGGACTTTGTGTTTAAACATCATGTTTTAGGATCCCTAAATGAAGGTCCCATAAAGTCTGGTCCCAGACTATAATAAGTTGCCTTTTGATCCATTCCTTCCCTCTACTTCTACTCTTTTCTTTTCTAATTTTTTTTCTCATCTTGTTCCCTCGCATCCTGGCTTCTGGCAATATATTTTCCTGTTTTGTACCTCAAGATTCCTATTCTCCCTGTCTGTTCCTTTTCACCCACTTCTCCCTTTGTTTTGGTCAAGTTCCAAAGAAACAGACCTTGAGCCAAGGACATATGTGTAACTGATTTATTAAGGAAATGACCACAAGAGATAGTAGGTAAAGAGTTGGAGGAAGGACAAGAGAGAAGGGAAGAAAACTAAGCAACAATGCAGACAGTCTCAGGCATAAGTCCTGCAGAAGGTAACTTAAGCTTGATCATGCAAGGAGCTCTGGAGTTATACATTATGCCTTAGAGGTGCCATGACTGGAGGCAAGAAAGCTGGTTTTCATAGCATCTGTCAGTTGCTTTTTTTTTTTCCTTTTGTCTTGTTAATGGGGTAGAAGATAGGCTGCTGAATATACACCAAACCATTAACACTCACCACTTTCACACAGAAAAAGTCAAAAGGATCTAAACAGATCTGTGAAGAGTCCCCACACTCACCATTACATACTTCTCAGGCATTAAGTCAACTCTATCCTAAAATTTACCCATCTGCTTTCTGTTTTCTGTTGCTGTGACCACTCTACTAGGTCATGATTAATGAGCCTGGAACACAAGCTAGCTGTGAGCAATTGATCTGGGACCAGCAGTTCTATGATAGTCTCTTCTGAGAATCTTTTGTCTTTACCACAGACACACACACACAAATTGAGTTTGTTTATGTGTGTAGAAATTCACCGGTACTCTTAATAAGAGGTCCCTGAACCAAAAACAGCATCTTGGGGGCTCCCACTTCAAGGCTTTATTTTAGGCAGAACTGGAATTTTTAGTTTGAGGAAAATAATAATTACTTCACTTAGGGACAGCTGGTACTTTCATGGGGAGATAAATTTAATTTTACAGCTAGAAACTAATCATCTTTTGATTCATAAGTATGAATTTATTAATACAAGGAGTATACCAGGGATAGGTGAGAAGGCCATAGCAAAAACAATTATCGTTTTATTTCAGTGCCATAAAGAAATTGTCATATGAGTCTTGACACACAATTTACTTCACACTGAGGACCATGCAACTATTGCCCAGTAAAACAGAATGATTGTACTTGCCCTTCACTGTTCAGTTTCTGTCATAGGAATCAGGCACTGAGTAATACCATGATGTATAATGGAAAGGCAAATTTTGAACCCTGTCTGTTCCTTTTCACCCACTTCTCCCTTTGTTTTGGTCAAGTTCCAAAGAAACAGACCTTGAGCCAAGGACATATGTGTAACTGATTTATTAAGGAAATGACCACAAGAGATAGTAGGTAAAGAGTTGGAGGAAGGACAAGAGAGAAGGGAAGAAAACTAAGCAACAATGCAGACAGTCTCAGGCATAAGTCCTGCAGAAGGTAACTTAAGCTTGATCATGCAAGGAGCTCTGGAGTTATACATTATGCCTTAGAGGTGCCATGACTGGAGGCAAGAAAGCTGGTTTTCATAGCATCTGTCAGTTGCTTTTTTTTTTTCCTTTTGTCTTGTTAATGGGGTAGAAGATAGGCTGCTGAATATACACCAAACCATTAACACTCACCACTTTCACACAGAAAAAGTCAAAAGGATCTAAACAGATCTGTGAAGAGTCCCCACACTCACCATTACATACTTCTCAGGCATTAAGTCAACTCTATCCTAAAATTTACCCATCTGCTTTCTGTTTTCTGTTGCTGTGACCACTCTACTAGGTCATGATTAATGAGCCTGGAACACAAGCTAGCTGTGAGCAATTGATCTGGGACCAGCAGTTCTATGATAGTCTCTTCTGAGAATCTTTTGTCTTTACCACAGACACACACACACAAATTGAGTTTGTTTATGTGTGTAGAAATTCACCGGTACTCTTAATAAGAGGTCCCTGAACCAAAAACAGCATCTTGGGGGCTCCCACTTCAAGGCTTTATTTTAGGCAGAACTGGAATTTTTAGTTTGAGGAAAATAATAATTACTTCACTTAGGGACAGCTGGTACTTTCATGGGGAGATAAATTTAATTTTACAGCTAGAAACTAATCATCTTTTGATTCATAAGTATGAATTTATTAATACAAGGAGTATACCAGGGATAGGTGAGAAGGCCATAGCAAAAACAATTATCGTTTTATTTCAGTGCCATAAAGAAATTGTCATATGAGTCTTGACACACAATTTACTTCACACTGAGGACCATGCAACTATTGCCCAGTAAAACAGAATGATTGTACTTGCCCTTCACTGTTCAGTTTCTGTCATAGGAATCAGGCACTGAGTAATACCATGATGTATAATGGAAAGGCAAATTTTTGAACTTCTTCATATCAGAGACTGTGAACCCAATCCTAAATATTAAACTGTAAAACCCCAATGCAAAATATATACCTGTCTGCATATCGTATCACTTGCAAGAAAAATTCCTATGACTGATATCCTACAAGTGTCATTTATGACATACTTCTTTCATCTTTTCTGCTCTGTTGTTTGATCACTTTCCTTGTCTCTCTTCTCTTTCCTTTACCTTTCCCTCCCTCTCCAGTTTAGTGTTTATTTCTTCAGAAACAGGTTTACATATCCCTTAGCCACCTTTTTGCCAACAGACTTTTCTCAATTTTCAACTGCAAAAATTAAGATATCTTTCTAATAAGTCCATTCTAAAGAGGAATTCTAAAGTCCACTGATTAAATAATAATTGTTCTCAATGTGTTTCAAATAAATTGATATTTGAGAAAATTATGGTAAGCAAAAAACTTCTTAGAACAAAAAAGTCCACTTGTTTAATCAGATTGTTATTTAAGAGCCCTGATTCTGAATAAAAGGCTCAATTTTCTCTTCTACATCCAGGAAACACTGGCTGATCCATTACTCTTGCCAACAGTTTCATAGCTGCTTCAGACAGCCAGTTGCAGAAACTCTGGCTGAGTCATGTCTCTTCTCAACTACTCAGTAATAAGCCATCTCTAGGGACATTCCTGAAATGCGCCAGAGATGTATTTCTAGTCTCTACCTATTTCTCTGTCATACCCTAGGCCATGTCCACATTGGTGGTATTTCCAGTACAATGCCCGGTCTGGAGGATAAAAGGAAATGTTGAAAGAAATGCTACTGAATATTACTCAATAAATCAGTTACAAAAGCAATGAATGGAATGGAATGCAAAATTCTTGGCTGTCAGCCCTAGATGGAACCACTTCCTTCCTATAAGCAAATAGTGGTTAATAGGCTGGCTTGGAGGGCTGTGGGGGTAGGAAAGCTTCTAAGTAGTTAATTTTACTCCAAAAATATGGAAAATACCCTTTTTTAGGAGAGAAGCTATACTATTTCTTTTCCTTTTTTTCCCCCTGGGATAATGAGTATTTACTCAGGTAATATAGTCAGCAAACAAATGTTTGCTGGTTTTGATTTAAATGAAATGATTCAAAAGAGTTATTGAATGAATATGTGCTGATTTAATAAATAACATTATGATTTATGTATAATATGTATTATATGTATACATATATACATAATACATAATACATTATACATAATACATATATAATATACATAATACATACATAATTATACAAATACTGATTCTTTTCTTTGAACAGTATTCTATTTCTCTGCCAAGAGACTCTCCAAAAGAAAATTGATACTACCAATCTATAAAGACAGTCATCTGAGAATAGAAAGTATAAAATATAATAAAAAGATGTTGGAGACAGTGAATTGCAGAGAGAATGCACAAATAACTCTTTTCATCCATATTTTGCTAACAGTCATATCTGTGCCAAAACCGAAGAGTAGAAATGAACAAATATTCTCTCAGACTCAAGATAACTGCTTCTTATCACTGTTTCCTAATTATCTTTCCCCGCATGCTCGGCAGCTGTTAACTTCTAAAATATCTCTTTAATTTGAGCACATCATCTGGTACCCCCATATCCATCTCCCCTCAAATGTTCCAGTGCTGTTAAAACTGCTCCCTCCTGAACTTCAGCATCCAACAGATATCACTGCTCTGGATCACAACATTTACTAGTTTCAGATTCATGTAAGCCATCTCTAGGGACATTCCTGAAATGCGCCAGAGATGTATTTCTAGTCTCTACCTATTTCTCTGTCATACCCTAGGCCATGTCCACATTGGTGGTATTTCCAGTACAATGCCCGGTCTGGAGGATAAAAGGAAATGTTGAAAGAAATGCTACTGAATATTACTCAATAAATCAGTTACAAAAGCAATGAATGGAATGGAATGCAAAATTCTTGGCTGTCAGCCCTAGATGGAACCACTTCCTTCCTATAAGCAAATAGTGGTTAATAGGCTGGCTTGGAGGGCTGTGGGGGTAGGAAAGCTTCTAAGTAGTTAATTTTACTCCAAAAATATGGAAAATACCCTTTTTTAGGAGAGAAGCTATACTATTTCTTTTCCTTTTTTTCCCCCTGGGATAATGAGTATTTACTCAGGTAATATAGTCAGCAAACAAATGTTTGCTGGTTTTGATTTAAATGAAATGATTCAAAAGAGTTATTGAATGAATATGTGCTGATTTAATAAATAACATTATGATTTATGTATAATATGTATTATATGTATACATATATACATAATACATAATACATTATACATAATACATATATAATATACATAATACATACATAATTATACAAATACTGATTCTTTTCTTTGAACAGTATTCTATTTCTCTGCCAAGAGACTCTCCAAAAGAAAATTGATACTACCAATCTATAAAGACAGTCATCTGAGAATAGAAAGTATAAAATATAATAAAAAGATGTTGGAGACAGTGAATTGCAGAGAGAATGCACAAATAACTCTTTTCATCCATATTTTGCTAACAGTCATATCTGTGCCAAAACCGAAGAGTAGAAATGAACAAATATTCTCTCAGACTCAAGATAACTGCTTCTTATCACTGTTTCCTAATTATCTTTCCCCGCATGCTCGGCAGCTGTTAACTTCTAAAATATCTCTTTAATTTGAGCACATCATCTGGTACCCCCATATCCATCTCCCCTCAAATGTTCCAGTGCTGTTAAAACTGCTCCCTCCTGAACTTCAGCATCCAACAATGTGTTCAGATTCATGTATTCAAGCACCACAGATATCACTGCTCTGGATCACAACATTTACTAGAAATTTCCATCTGAGACCTCTGTCTGGGTAACCATGATTTACAGATAAAATCTATTTGTCCCAGTAAATTGTAGTCATTTGTTCTTTTAGTTCATACTTCAAAATGCCACCAAGTTTTTTTTTGTTAATATATATGAGTATTCCACATGCATGTGTGTACTAAGTCACTTCAGTCCTGTTCAACTATTTGCAGCTTTATGGACTGTACTGCAGGCTCCTCTGTCCCTGGAATTCTCCAGGAAAGAATACTGGAGTGGGTTGCCATGCCCTCCTCCAGGGGATCTCCCCAATACAGGGATTAAACCCTGGTCTTTTATGACTCCAGCATTGGTGGGTTTTTTTTTTTTTTTTTTTTTTTAATACCGCAAGAGCCACCAGGGAAGCCCCGAGTCTTCTACTTTCCTGTTTAAATTTTACATCGCACACAATTTCCTAGAATTTGTATTTTTTAAGAAATTATATTTTATAAAACTCTGTTACGGTAAAAGAGCTTTCCAGGGTGACCTTATCCAGCCTTTTCCTATGCCTGTCACATACTAGGTTCCAAGCTCAGAGTGCTCTAAATCACTTATTGTTATAACATGTGGCCTTTCCAGTCTCTATGCCTTTGCGCTTGCTCTTCCCTTTAGCTGGATAACTTCCTCTCTCACACTACCACTTCTTTTCAGTTTCAGTATTTGGCTTGAAAGCTATCACATATGTGAAGTCTTGCCTGAATCTCCCAGACAGGGGCAATTATTTACGCACTCTGCTCTTCAGAAGCAAACAAAAACACTGAGTGACTAAAACTGTGCTGGGTTGTTGTACACTAAGTATAAGACATGTTTGCTGTACTTTGAAAGATCATGAAATGCTGGGAGCTGTGAAGGTTTTTCAATTGTAACTGTTTGATTGCTCTGAATTTATGCTGGGCTTTTCACTAATCTCTTAATTTGAGCAACCCATCCATTTTTTTTTGGTACCCCATATCCATCTCCCCTCAAATGTTCCAGTGCTGTTAAAACTGCTCCCTCCTGAACTTCAGCATCCAACAATGTGTTCAGATTCATGTATTCAAGCACCACAGATATCACTGCTCTGGATCACAACATTTACTAGAAATTTCCATCTGAGACCTCTGTCTGGGTAACCATGATTTACAGATAAAATCTATTTGTCCCAGTAAATTGTAGTCATTTGTTCTTTTAGTTCATACTTCAAAATGCCACCAAGTTTTTTTTTGTTAATATATATGAGTATTCCACATGCATGTGTGTACTAAGTCACTTCAGTCCTGTTCAACTATTTGCAGCTTTATGGACTGTACTGCAGGCTCCTCTGTCCCTGGAATTCTCCAGGAAAGAATACTGGAGTGGGTTGCCATGCCCTCCTCCAGGGGATCTCCCCAATACAGGGATTAAACCCTGGTCTTTTATGACTCCAGCATTGGTGGTTTTTTTTTTTTTTTTTTTTTTTTTAATACCGCAAGAGCCACCAGGGAAGCCCCGAGTCTTCTACTTTCCTGTTTAAATTTTACATCGCACACAATTTCCTAGAATTTGTATTTTTTAAGAAATTATATTTTATAAAACTCTGTTACGGTAAAAGAGCTTTCCAGGGTGACCTTATCCAGCCTTTTCCTATGCCTGTCACATACTAGGTTCCAAGCTCAGAGTGCTCTAAATCACTTATTGTTATAACATGTGGCCTTTCCAGTCTCTATGCCTTTGCGCTTGCTCTTCCCTTTAGCTGGATAACTTCCTCTCTCACACTACCACTTCTTTTCAGTTTCAGTATTTGGCTTGAAAGCTATCACATATGTGAAGTCTTGCCTGAATCTCCCAGACAGGGGCAATTATTTACGCACTCTGCTCTTCAGAAGCAAACAAAAACACTGAGTGACTAAAACTGTGCTGGGTTGTTGTACACTAAGTATAAGACATGTTTGCTGTACTTTGAAAGATCATGAAATGCTGGGAGCTGTGAAGGTTTTTCAATTGTAACTTTTGTTTTTGCTCTGTTTTTACTATTTTTGGATAGTCCTGTTTGTCAGAATGTTTGTCAACACTGATGTTGAGGTTTAGGCAGAAGCCTAAGGAGGCCACAGCACACTGGTGCTGACAGAGAGACAAAATGCACACATAAGAAAGAGAATTACAGGATCTTAGCATTATTTGTTGAGTATTGGCCAATGCACTGATTAAAGGTAAACATTTCCAACTTTCCAAAAAAGCATCAGGTTTTTTTCTTTTTTTTTTAGCATCAGGTTTTAAAATTATTAAAATGGAATGACAACTGCAGATGTGCCTGGGAATGAGCTGGCTATTAATTATCTTTCATACAGAGTTAGAATAGGACTGAAAACAGTAGGAAAAGAAAGTGGATTATGGATATAATTTCAGAAGAAAGCCAAGCCATTAGATTTACTCCTTTAATAAAGCAAATTTCCTTTGTAGAGGTAACATATTAAACATTATCTTAATATGCATTTATTTAGTATCTGTTCAAAAATGTAGACTGATGATCTTCCTCTGTGTAGAAGATTGTGATAGACAGAGTTGATACAGCAGATAGATATAATCTCTTATGGCGTTTACAATCTGAGGGAAAAAAAAAAAGACAATAAAGAACTAATGTAAAATAACATAAATTACAAATAATCAGTTAACTATTTCATTGTAATTTTGTTTTTGTTTATTTTTTCATTTAATTTCTAGTTTATATTGGAGTATGGCTCAGACAGTAAAGCATCTGCCCTTCATGTGGGAGACCAGGGATCAGTAAGCATCATCCCTTAACATAACTGTGCTGGGTTTCCCTTTAGCTGGATAACTTCCTCTCTCACACTACCACTTCTTTTCAGTTTCAGTATTTGGCTTGAAAGCTATCACATATGTGAAGTCTTGCCTGAATCTCCCAGACAGGGGCAATTATTTACGCACTCTGCTCTTCAGAAGCAAACAAAAACACTGAGTGACTAAAACTGTGCTGGGTTGTTGTACACTAAGTATAAGACATGTTTGCTGTACTTTGAAAGATCATGAAATGCTGGGAGCTGTGAAGGTTTTTCAATTGTAACTTTTGTTTTTGCTCTGTTTTTACTATTTTTGGATAGTCCTGTTTGTCAGAATGTTTGTCAACACTGATGTTGAGGTTTAGGCAGAAGCCTAAGGAGGCCACAGCACACTGGTGCTGACAGAGAGACAAAATGCACACATAAGAAAGAGAATTACAGGATCTTAGCATTATTTGTTGAGTATTGGCCAATGCACTGATTAAAGGTAAACATTTCCAACTTTCCAAAAAAGCATCAGGTTTTTTTCTTTTTTTTTTAGCATCAGGTTTTAAAATTATTAAAATGGAATGACAACTGCAGATGTGCCTGGGAATGAGCTGGCTATTAATTATCTTTCATACAGAGTTAGAATAGGACTGAAAACAGTAGGAAAAGAAAGTGGATTATGGATATAATTTCAGAAGAAAGCCAAGCCATTAGATTTACTCCTTTAATAAAGCAAATTTCCTTTGTAGAGGTAACATATTAAACATTATCTTAATATGCATTTATTTAGTATCTGTTCAAAAATGTAGACTGATGATCTTCCTCTGTGTAGAAGATTGTGATAGACAGAGTTGATACAGCAGATAGATATAATCTCTTATGGCGTTTACAATCTGAGGGAAAAAAAAAAAGACAATAAAGAACTAATGTAAAATAACATAAATTACAAATAATCAGTTAACTATTTCATTGTAATTTTGTTTTTGTTTATTTTTTCATTTAATTTCTAGTTTATATTGGAGTATGGCTCAGACAGTAAAGCATCTGCCCTTCATGTGGGAGACCAGGGTTCAATCCCTGGGTCAGAAAGATCCCCTGGAGAAGGCAATGGCTCTCCATTCTAGTATTCTTGCCTGGAGAATTCCATGGATACAGGAGCCTGGCAGGCCACAGGCCATAGGGTCACAGAGTTAGACACAACTGAGAAACTAACACTTTCACTTTTTTTCTTTCATAGCTGATTTACAATGTTGTGTTAGTTTCACATGTATAGCAAAGTGATTTGGTTGTATATATACAAATACATACTACTATGCATAGATAATCAGCAATGACCTACTATATAGCACAGGGAACTCTACTCAATATTCTATAGTAACCTACATGGGAAAAGAATCATTGTAATTTTGAGACATGGGTGAAGAGAGAATAGCACAGAATAATGCAGTCTAACCTTACGGTCAGGCAACTTTTCCATGAAGAACTGATATCTACGCCACAATATGAGAATGGCAGAACTCAGATGAAGAGGGAATGACAGTGTTCCAGGCTGAGGGAATTGTCTATGGAATTGCCCATAGTTTAATGATATAGAGCACATTCAAGGATATGAAAGCAGATGGAGTTGGAAAAAAAACCTAGGGACAGGATGTATTAAGCTGGAGTGTAGAGATGTAAAGAGTAATCAGATTTTAGTAGATCATATTCAGAATTTTGAATTTCATTATAAAAGGAAGGGGAAGGCATTTTCCTTCAACAGAACATTGATCTCATCAGGTTTTCTGGCTAAAGAATCATAGCTTGGATATAGATAATGTTGATGTGAAGAGTGTAGTTAGCATATAAGAAGTGAAAACACTTGAAATGTATTTAATAAAGAATTGATAGGACTTGATGTTAGACTGGATATAAAGTTTAAAGGACAGAGAAGTAGCAAAGATGATTATCTGCTTTCTGACTTAAGCAATGACATGGAAGTCCAAGTTACTCTCTGCCAATGGAATGGAGGAGGGAGCCTGCTGGCTATGAGGAGATCTTATATTTACTTCTGGATACACTGGATGTGAGGTAGCTATAGTACTCTGGATGGAGCTGCTGGTAGGCAAATAGTTAATGGCAGAGTGGACTGAGATGGCAGTTATAGGATTCAGATTTCTATTTTAGACTCTTTCACCTACAGTGGATAAATGAAGCCATTGGAGAAGATAATAAAGCTCTAGTAAAAAGTCTGGAGTGGTAAAGGAAAAAGGCCTAAGGAACAGCCCTGAGGAACTTCAGCTTTTAAAAGTTTAATAAAAAAAAAGGTGTCAGTTATCAGATTGAAAGTATATGTGAAGTACTTTACTATTAGCCAGCTAGCAATTTTACAAAGAGAATACAAAAGACTGAATGGTGTTTTATTATGAATTTTTTCCTGAAGAAAAATTATTTTTCTAGCAAATTAGCTATGTGACTCCTAGCACTGTGTTATTAGAAAAGCATTAAATAAGTGCCTATGACCATTAAAATTAAAAAGTTTAAAATGAAAGCCTTAGAAAGAAATGAAGTATTTCATTCCACGGATAAAATGTGCAGGCAAAAAGTCAAACTTCTATGCTGTATGTCACCATTTTGACCTACTCCATTCTCTAGATAATTTAATTAATTTTGTTTAAACCAAATATTGATTTCATAGATCATCTCATTTGCTTAAACATATGAGTTTTTTTTTTTTTTTAATTTACTTCCCTATGATGACATGGTGGCATCTTTTTCTGAGAACACAGTAATGTTTTTAGAAGTTTCTGCTGGAAAGGTGAACTCATGTTGAAAACTACATTTAAGACTAATTTCATTTTGTCAAAAAAACACATGATTAAGCATATGCCAGAATACTGTTTGTGGAATTTTATGTTGGAATTTAATCATTTAATTTAGAAAGTAATTCTTAGTAAAATCTAATTTTTGATTCCATGACTTCCTTTCTAATAAAAATCTTTTGAGGATTAAATTTTCCTTTGCAAAAAAACAAGTCAAATTGCCTGAAGGCAACGTTACTATTGCCTATTAGTGACATTGAGAGATTTGGACTGGAAAGTAAACTTTGCATTTACAAATCTCTCTAAAGCAAAACCAAATATCCTGGATTTTTGGAAAGCACTTGAAATAACTCTTGAAACAGGAGACAATTCAAAAACAAGGCAGACAAGTACAAACAAATCTTCCAAGTCAAGAGTTAAGAGGGTTTCGGAAATATTCAAGCAATGAGAAAGAACAACATGTGCTCTTGGAACCATGACAACATTATTGTTAAAACTTTCATACAGTAGTAACTGGCTTGGGTACTTGAGGACTAGATAGTTCCAGATAGTCTAGAAAAAATAAATTTTGCGGTATACGTAGAAGAATGAGGATTTCTATGGCAGAAAATGACAAGAAGACTGTACCATCTGAGAGAAGATACGAAGGGTATGTGAAAGTGAAAAGGTGTTGGAGGAACCAGCTAGTATTATGGTGTGTCTAGAACATTTGCAAGTAGCAAGAGGTTAGGGTGAAATGGAAGGACACGAGACAGCCACTATTTGGTTTTCCCTCTTCTGAACAAAGTTGTCTCCTCTCCCAATCATCTGCTTCTCATCTAACTCAAACATATGTGATTCTACTTAGGGCTGTCAATTATGATATATTGCCTGGCTCCCAACTGCATTGCTATCACTAGAATAGACAGGTGCCTCTTGCCAGGTTGACTGGAATTCTTCTCTAGGGTTTTATTTTTAAGTTGAAACAAAGGGCCATTATATCTTTGCCTTCTGTGAAGTTTGGTCATTGTGACCAAACACAACAGAACAGTGACCCCTCGAAGATATCTATGTTCTAATTCATGGAAACTACAGGTACGTTCAGATATATGGCAAAGGGAAATTAAGGATGCAGATGGAGTAAAGGTTACTAATATGTTGACTTCAGAAAAGGGAGATTATCCTGGAGTATCCAGTTGAGCTCAGTGTAATCACCAAGTCTTTAAATATGGAAAAGGAAGGAAGAAGAGGAGGTCCGAATAATAAATACAAGTTTATTTGGGAGCCTTGAGAAGCTGTAAAGTCTTCAAGTAATTTAAAATTTTGATTTCCTTTTTTCCATTACATCTTGTGTTTCCCTGAGCATATTTTCTTCCTTCAGTATCCTTGCTAATGCAGGGTTAGTTACCATATTTTCTTGGTCCTCTGACATAAGCTTTGTATCTTAAAATACTTATTAATTTGGATGCATAGTACTGTGGACCCTTGAACAACATGGTTTTGAATGGCAATGGCCCATTTATACATAGAATTGGTTTTTTTCACTAAATGCATACCACAGTACTATAGACATTGAGGCTGATTAAATTCAGGGATATGGAACTGCAGATAGGAAAAGCCAACTGTAAAGTCAATACTCAAATTTTACAGTTTAAGGAGAGCAGAAGTCCCCTAGACCTCATAAGGGTCAAATGTATTCTCAATATCACATTTAAAATAACACACATCATGCTCCTATCTTTCTTTGAATGCTGTTATCAAATCAATACTAGCTACAATTGATAAAATCTTAGAATTGAGGGAATGTGCTAATTAATGTCTAGTTATGGTGTGTCTAGAACATTTGCAAGTAGCAAGAGGTTAGGTGAAATGGAAGGACACGAGACAGCCACTATTTGGTTTTCCTCTTCTGAACAAAGTTGTCTCCTCTCCCAATCATCTGCTTCTCATCTAACTCAAACATATGTGATTCTACTTAGGGCTGTCAATTATGATATATTGCCTGGCTCCCAACTGCATTGCTATCACTAGAATAGACAGGTGCCTCTTGCCAGGTTGACTGGAATTCTTCTCTAGGGTTTTATTTTTAAGTTGAAACAAAGGGCCATTATATCTTTGCCTTCTGTGAAGTTTGGTCATTGTGACCAAACACAACAGAACAGTGACCCCTCGAAGATATCTATGTTCTAATTCATGGAAACTACAGGTACGTTCAGATATATGGCAAAGGGAAATTAAGGATGCAGATGGAGTAAAGGTTACTAATATGTTGACTTCAGAAAAGGGAGATTATCCTGGAGTATCCAGTTGAGCTCAGTGTAATCACCAAGTCTTTAAATATGGAAAAGGAAGGAAGAAGAGGAGGTCCGAATAATAAATACAAGTTTATTTGGGAGCCTTGAGAAGCTGTAAAGTCTTCAAGTAATTTAAAATTTTGATTTCCTTTTTTCCATTACATCTTGTGTTTCCCTGAGCATATTTTCTTCCTTCAGTATCCTTGCTAATGCAGGGTTAGTTACCATATTTTCTTGGTCCTCTGACATAAGCTTTGTATCTTAAAATACTTATTAATTTGGATGCATAGTACTGTGGACCCTTGAACAACATGGTTTTGAATGGCAATGGCCCATTTATACATAGAATTGGTTTTTTTCACTAAATGCATACCACAGTACTATAGACATTGAGGCTGATTAAATTCAGGGATATGGAACTGCAGATAGGAAAAGCCAACTGTAAAGTCAATACTCAAATTTTACAGTTTAAGGAGAGCAGAAGTCCCCTAGACCTCATAAGGGTCAAATGTATTCTCAATATCACATTTAAAATAACACACATCATGCTCCTATCTTTCTTTGAATGCTGTTATCAAATCAATACTAGCTACAATTGATAAAATCTTAGAATTGAGGGAATGTGCTAATTAATGTCTAGTTACCATGAGGATTGAATGAGTTAGTACATGTAAAACACAGAACAATACTAAGTATATCACTCAACAAATGTCAGTCATTATTGTCAATAAACATCAGCACGAATTATGCCTGGCAGAGTAATGAAATTATTAGAAACATGGTTTTTGAAGCCTGAGTTCAAATCTTACTTTGCAATTTATTGCCCTGGGTGATGACGAATTATATAATTTCTTTAAGTTTTAGTTTCTTCTTATTAAAAGCAGAAATATAAATGTTAAGGAAGCAATGGGGGGCTTCCCTGATGGTCCAGTGGGTAGAGAGCCCTCCTTGCAGTGCAAGGGGCACTGGTTCAATCCCTGGCCTGTGAGGATCTCATGTGCAGAGGAGTGGCTGGACTGGTGTGTCCAATTGTGAGCCAGCTCTCTGGGGTGCATGTGCCCAGAGCTGGTGCTCTGTGGTGAGAGGGGCCACTGCGATGGGAGGCCCATACAGGCCAATGAATAAATAAGTATGAAAATTAATAAATAAAAAACCAATAAAAGGGGTCAAAATGTAACAACAACAACAAAAAAGACCCATCCTTTAAAAAAATTATTAAAAAAAATAGCAATGGGACTAAATGAGACCATCTATTTTATGAGCTTATCCTCGTGCCTAAAGCAAAGCAAAATCTTAACTTAGGAAATAGCAGTCCGCTACCAATTAGTTGCCAATCATTAGAGCATTCAGCATTCTGAATCTTGGGCTCAGTTCACAAGACTAGCATTTGTCAGCCAGTATTTTCAGGAAATGGAGAGAGAAGAGATAGAAGAATGCATCTGATGTGTCTGACCTTGGCTTGCATTCTCATTCCTATATTCAGTATGGTTGCTTCCGGTTTGAAACTTGATGACATCCCTGGGCCTAAAATGACAGATGATCATCCTTGTTGCTGCTGTTGCTTATAGAAAGGGACAGAAAACTGTCATAGGATAGCCTGATAATGACCTTGAATACAAGTTTTCGTAGATTCATGCAGTGACCCTTTGGCTTCTTTGTAAAGGTCTCTTAGTTTGGTGTGTGATTCCAAATGTTTCCATTGTTGTCATATAATTGGCAGGAAGATGGGTGGTTGGTAAACATGTTGCTGTGTAGCGGCGTTGTAGAAGTGACTGTTAAATTTTCAGCTTTGTAAAGCCAGTTGTCAAACACAGTCATTACTGAAAAGCAAATTACATAAATTTACAATTAAATTATATTGAAAGCAAGGTAATAAACACCCAAACCCATCACTTCCTAATTATTTTACTACAGAGTATTATTCATTCTTGTGTGGCTATTTAAATTAAATGTCTTTGTATGGTGAAATGCTATTTAATGGTATGCTATTGCACATCACTCTTCAGCACTGCTCACGGACAGCTCTTTGGTAGTCTTAAATCAGCCAAAATGGACTATACACTACAGAAGAGGGTCTCCTTTTCTTAGCTGTTCCTAAACATTTGCCTGGACACTACTTAAGTGAGCACAGAGCTGGGCACATTAGAGCATAATGGAAATGTTGTTAAGCAATCATCATGTGCAAGGACTCTTTCTAGAGGGATAAACTAGGAGTTTGAAATTAACGATACACACTACTATATGTAAAATAAACAACAAGGTCCTAGTGTATACAGCACAGGGAATGACACTCAATATTTTACAATAAGGCATGAGGGAAAAGAATCTGAAAAAGCATATATATAATTGAATCATTTTGCTGTATGTGTAGAACTAATACAACACTGTAAATCAACTATACTTCAGTGAAAATAATTGAAAAAAATGGAACCTACAATAAACAGTAAAATCATTTGTTGACATAATACATGTATATAATATGATTTTACATGTTTTTTGGTTTTATTTAATGTTATTCTCTGAATTCCTCTAGTGTTTATTTCATTTGAATTCTGTCTTCTATTATGCACCTGAAAACATACTGGAATTTATTTTGCCTTGTTAATGATTTCTGTCATTAATATTTAATTGTTACTGTTTCTTAAGAAGAACAGGAAGGTAAGTAAAAGGCTTTGTATTCAGTTTTCTAGACACTGTTACTAAATCTACATTTTATGGAGTTTGAAATAGAAATAGAACCATTTATGTTGCAATATATATTCTGAGGGTCAAATTCCATAAAATGAGTGTTCATAGTTGCAAGAAGATTTTCCCTGATTGTGTTTGGCTTGAGTGATTAACTAATGATTTATTAATTTTTGGAGATATAAATATTCACTCATGGCCAGCTGATAGATGAAAACTAACTTATTCACCTTTAATTACTACTTCATTTATAATACTGAAATACAAGGTAATAAACACCCAAACCCATCACTTCCTAATTATTTTACTACAGAGTATTATTCATTCTTGTGTGGCTATTTAAATTAAATGTCTTTGTATGGTGAAATGCTATTTAATGGTATGCTATTGCACATCACTCTTCAGCACTGCTCACGGACAGCTCTTTGGTAGTCTTAAATCAGCCAAAATGGACTATACACTACAGAAGAGGGTCTCCTTTTCTTAGCTGTTCCTAAACATTTGCCTGGACACTACTTAAGTGAGCACAGAGCTGGGCACATTAGAGCATAATGGAAATGTTGTTAAGCAATCATCATGTGCAAGGACTCTTTCTAGAGGGATAAACTAGGAGTTTGAAATTAACGTATACACACTACTATATGTAAAATAAACAACAAGGTCCTAGTGTATACAGCACAGGGAATGACACTCAATATTTTACAATAAGGCATGAGGGAAAAGAATCTGAAAAAGCATATATATAATTGAATCATTTTGCTGTATGTGTAGAACTAATACAACACTGTAAATCAACTATACTTCAGTGAAAATAATTGAAAAAAATGGAACCTACAATAAACAGTAAAATCATTTGTTGACATAATACATGTATATAATATGATTTTACATGTTTTTTGGTTTTATTTAATGTTATTCTCTGAATTCCTCTAGTGTTTATTTCATTTGAATTCTGTCTTCTATTATGCACCTGAAAACATACTGGAATTTATTTTGCCTTGTTAATGATTTCTGTCATTAATATTTAATTGTTACTGTTTCTTAAGAAGAACAGGAAGGTAAGTAAAAGGCTTTGTATTCAGTTTTCTAGACACTGTTACTAAATCTACATTTTATGGAGTTTGAAATAGAAATAGAACCATTTATGTTGCAATATATATTCTGAGGGTCAAATTCCATAAAATGAGTGTTCATAGTTGCAAGAAGATTTTCCCTGATTGTGTTTGGCTTGAGTGATTAACTAATGATTTATTAATTTTTGGAGATATAAATATTCACTCATGGCCAGCTGATAGATGAAAACTAACTTATTCACCTTTAATTACTACTTCATTTATAATACTGAAAATACTAAAATAATTTATTATAGAAATATCAAGTCCAATCAGTTTTAACTTATCTGATAATAAACTAGTTAATAAAAATGTCATTTCTTTGGGGATATTTTTAGAGGACTTTTGGAGAATCTCTCTTAGAACAGCTTTAAGAGAAGAAATAGCTTGAGAATATAGAAAGTTATCAGAACTCTAGTATTGTATCTTTTAAAGTCTCTAGTACAACCGGTTATGTACTCCTATTTTGAGTATGGTGCATTACTGCCAAGAATTGCCAGAACATGCCTGAGGCTTTTGAAACTTTATCCTCAGATTCCAGAGAGTCTCTCACATCACAGAACCCTCTTTGATTTTGTACATCCACTAATCCAGTGCATGCCCAGATGATGTTCCCAGGATAGAACCAGGGGTTTCCATAGATTGGCACTCAGCTCATATGACATGGCAGAAAGAATTAGAAAAGAAAGAAAAGCTATGCATTATCACTCAGAAAAACCAGTAAAGTGATTTCAATGACAAACTGGATATGATGTTTCACATGATTTTAAAATTTTCTCCATTTTTGAGATTATATTCTATATGAAGGGCCCAAAACCAGTGCTCAGCTTAGTAACTGAGATGATTCTGAGTGCTAAAGCAAAGCTATGCAAAATTACAAAAATTTTAATTTTTATGCCATCTTATTTATTATCTGTTGTTTATGCACTTAAAATGTGCTGGGCATTGGATGGACTCTAGGGAGCAGTGATTTTTTAAAAAGAGAGACATATTTCTTATTCTCAGATACTGTGGAGTGCTGTGGAGAAGACAGGCATTAGAGAATAATTATAAGTACATTATAAGTATCACAAGAGGCACAAGGTAAAGTGGGAATCCATAACAAAGCACTTAACATAATATGAAGATGTTAGGGATGCTTTGCAGAGGAAGTGACATTTCTAAACAAGTTGGAAGGAATCAACGGAATTAATTAACCAAAGAAAGAGGGGGCAGCATTACTAGTCTACAAGTGTCTCTCTTATCCACATTTTATGCTATTGTCCTCTTATCACTTGTCTTAGTCTGTTCAAGCTACTATAACAAAATACCACAGACCAAGTGACTTACAATCAACAAATATTTAATTCTCACCATTATAGAGGCTGAGAAATCCCAAGACCAAAGTGCAAGCCCAGTCGGGGGTCTGCTGAGGGCCTGCTTACTGGTTCCTAGAGAGGCAGTCTTTTAGCTATGTGCTCACACCGGGGAGGAAGAAAAGGAGTGCTCTGGAGTTGCTTTTTATAAGAGGATTCATGCCATTCAAAGAAGGCTACATCTTCAAGACATAATCAGCTCCCCATAAGCCCCAACTTCTAAAGTGATCACATTGAGAGTCAGTATTCATCATATGGGTGGACATAAACATTCTAGTTGATAGCACCACTTTTGGAACTATTCTGGAGAATATGGCTGTTGAGGGGATTTATTTATAAAGAGAAGTGAAGAGAATGCAGTTAAATGGAGTGTATACTGAAAATATACATAAATGAGTGTATACTGAGAGTACACTTAAGCTTATATTCCCCTTCCCTCCACCCCATGCTGCCTCATAACTATAACTTTCTCATCTTCTAGGGTTCTGAAACTTATGCAGGATTCGGGGAGCCACTGGGATTACCTAAAAGAAACTGATTTCTAGGTGAAGGAATGAGACTAGTCATGCCTTAATTACTATTAATACTTCTCTTTATCCTCTATTCATTTGTCCTCTCTCCAATATTTATGAATTAAACATAATTATAAACAAGATGTTTTATGTATGTATATATGTATGTTTCCCTTAGCTCCCAGAGAGAGGTTTCATAGCCATTCACTTAATATTCAGGTATAAGTGTGAGCTTAAAATAACAGCCTTGTCAGAAAATGTCAGAAAATAGATTAACGTACTGTCAGCAGTTACATATTTATCTGTATTTTCTTCTTACTTTTTTGTGTTTAATTTGATATTTAATTATTTAAATATACATAATTTAATCTGGTATATAGTATAAAGCAAATATTCATTTTTTCCTATGTCATTTGCAGAATGATAAATGTCCTCATAATTAATTTGTAACACATCTTATATTATCTTCCCACATATCACAACGTCTATTTCAGGGCTTTTTATAATGATCTTTTAATCTACATGCTCCTTTTTTATATTAGTCTCCTGATATTTTAAATCTTAGATGGTTTCATACTGAACTTGCACAGCTGAACTAATTCCATTTTGCATTTTCTTTTTTCGCCTCTAAGTCATCATTTTATTTTTCATCCATCCTTTTATTCTTTGGCCTGTGTGGGCCTCCCACTGCAGTGGCCTCTCTCATTGCAGAGCACCGGCTCTGGGAGCACGCGCTCCAGAGCACTGGCTCATAATGGACACACCAGCCCAGCTGTCCTGGTTATGTGGGATCTTCCCGCGCCTAGGATCAAACCGGTGCCCCTTGCACTGCAAGGCAGAATCTTTGCCCACTGTACCACCAGAGAAGTCCCACATTTCTTTTTTTTAAATGTATAATTTAAAACTATCTTGTCTAGCTACCAAAAGCAGTCCACTGAGGTAGTGATTTGAAGATCTTTAAATCTATATAATCATCAGGAAAACTTGCTCTATGACATTAGACTTTTCATTCAATGACTTACCATTGTTTTCATATATATATAAGCAATCCATCCTTGTTGGGAGGATTAAATGGTCCTCTTGCAAATGAAATTCTGCCTCTTTAAGAATGCAGTGTGAAGTTCCCTGCATCTATTGGCAATACAAGGATTTCATGGTTTGCTTTAGTAATACAGTGAGCTTATATATGTAAGTTTTTAGAATTGGCACTAGAAGCTGAGAGGCTTCCCAGGTGGCACAGATGTAAAGAATTCATCTGCAATGCAGGAGACGCAACAGGATCCCTGGCTCAGGAAGATGCCCTGAAGTAGGAAATGGCAACCCACTCCAGTATTCTTGCCTGGAAAACCCCATGGACAGACGAGCCTGTTGGGCTGCAGAGCATAGAGTTGCAAAAAGTTGTACACGACTCAGCAACTGAGCACACACATATACACATGTACATGTATACATGTATTTCTTATATATTCTGTATATTTATTGATAAAGGTATTTCTGACATTATAGATTTCAGAGGTATCACAAATGCAGTTTTTCTTGATTATTACTCTTAACAAGTTCATTCTAAAAGGTATAAAGTTAATTCCTTTCTTTTTTAACATAACATACAAATAATGCAAATGTAGATTATCTTTCTCTAAATTTCTGCTTTGTTTGCTTTACTTTTTATCCTACTATATTTTCTAGAAATTCCAGTGTAACATTAATAGTGCTAGTGACAGTGGACATATTTTCCTTTGTTCTCTTTGAATTGTTGTTCAGTAACTCAGTCCTGTCCAAGTCTTTGTGACCCCATGTGCTGCAGTACACTAGGTTTCCCTGTCCTTCAGTAATCCCTGGAATTTGCAAAAATTCATGTCCATGGAGTCGATGATGCCATCCATCATTGATGGGAACATCAATGACACTATCTCATTGTCTGTTGCCCCCTTCTCCTTCCGTCTTCAATTTTTCCCAGTATCCTGGTCTTTTCCAATGAGTTGGCTCTTCTCTTTAGGTGGCCAAAATACTGGAGCTTCAGCATCAGTCCTCCCAATGAATATTTCTCATTGATTTCCTTTAGGATTGACTGGTTTGATCTCCTTGATGGCCAAGGGACTTTCAAGAGTCTTCTCCAATACCACAATTTGAAAGCATCAAATCTTGGGTGCTTAGCCTTAATTTATGGTCCAACTCTCACATCCAAACATGACTACTAGAAAAAACCATAGCTTTGACTAAGAGGACCTTTGTGGACAAAGTAACATTTCTGCTTTTTAATATGCTGTCCAGGTTTATCACAGCATTTCTTCCAAGAAGCAAGTATCTTAATTTCATGGCTGCAGTCAGTGTCCACAGTGATGTTGGAAGCCAAGAAAATAAAATCTGTCACTGCTTTCACTTTTTCTCCAGCTATTTGCCATGAAGTAATGGGACTGGATGCCATGATCTTCATATTTTTTAGAAATGCATTTTATTTATTTATTTATTTTTGGCTATTCTGGGTTTTCACTGCTGTTGCAGGCTCTTCTCTAGTTGGAGGGAATGGGGGCTACTCTCTAGTTGAGGTGATCAGGCTTTTTGTTGTGGCAATTTCTCCTGTTGTGGAACTCAGGCTCTAGGGCACATGGGCTTCAGTAGTTGCAGCACGTTCTAGAGCACAGGCTCAACAGTTGTGGCTCATGGGCTCAGCTGCTCCACAGCATGTGGGATCCTCCTGGATCAGGTATCGAACCTCTTTCTCCTGCATTGGCAAGCGAACTTCTCACCACCAAGCTACCAGGGAAGCTCTATCTTCATTTTTTGATATTGAGTTTTAAGCCGTCTTTTTCACTCTCCTCTTTCATCTTCATCAAGAGGCTTGTTAGTTTCTCTTCACTTTCTGCTATTAAGGAATACTTGAATAATGGTGGATAATCTTCTACTTGTGATTCAAGGAAAATGGTATTCCTAGGGGTGGGGGGCATTTGCTTTAGAATCATCTAAAAATATGTTTATTTTCAAAATGAAAATATTAATTTCACTATAGATTCTTATCCTGTAATCTTCAGTTTTTGCAAAAATTTTATAATTATTTTTGTTTATGGCTGTACTGGTTGTTTCTGCTTGAGCTTTTCTCTAGTTGGGGTGAGGGGGGCTACTTATTAGTTGTAGTGCATGGGCTTCTCATTGCTGTGACTTCTCTTGTTGAAGAGTATAGGCTCTAAGACACACAGTCTTCAGTACCTATGACACATGGGCTCAGTAGTTTTGGCTTCAGGCTCAACAGTTGTGGTACATGTGGTTAGCAGGTCTGCAGTATGTGGAATCTTCCTGGATTAGGGATTGAACTTGTGTCTTCAGTACTGGCAGCAGGATTCTTCACTGCTGAATCCTCCTATTCTGTAATCTTTAATAAGATTTCAATGTATTTAATGACCGCAGATATATTTACATTCATTATTATACAATTCTTGCTTTTTATATACTTCTAAGAAATGCTGCATCTCACTTAAGACACAACTCGCAAGTAACTATTATGCACATTATAATTAAAGTGAGTTACGTGTGTGTGTATTTATGAACTGCCATGCACGATGTTGGCGACAACCAAGGAATATAGCCCAAATTTCACTTCCTTCACGAGGCTTCTCTTTGCCACTTAAATATAATAATTCTTCTCTTGTTAACTTCTAAAATAGTTGTTTCCAATACTCATATGGACTTACCACATAAAATTAAATAGAATATAATTTTATGAAGAGTTTTCCTTTCATTCCTTGTTAGCAAAGTATAGTGACATCAGTCAAAGGGTCAGAAATTAGACTAATTGGCTTCATTTCTAAGCTCTACTTCTTAACTTCATGTGTGACCTTCATCAGTTTTCTAGGGCAAATTATCTGATTTCTCTGTACTACAATTCCATATGTGTAAAACAATACTAAATAATACTAATAATTTATTTAAAACTTTAGAGTGTTCTAAAATTAAAGAAATATATTAAATCTCTTAGAACACTTCCTGGCACATAAAATATGCTCAATTATTTATAATTAGATAACAACAGTAGCTATTTAAAATAGATCACCTTTGCATTGCACGTTCTTGTCAATGCTCATATATATATATATATACATTTTTTCCCACTTCATTTAGTCATTCCAATAAATTCACAAGAAATCTGAAGATTGTAGAGATTAAATTACTTGCCCAAAGGCACAGCCTTAGTAAGTGAGGGGATTGCAATTCCAATTGATTTAGTCTAATGGTAAAACCTCTACTCTTTTGCAGCATACAGGTCACATATCCAACCAGCGTCGAAGCAAAATGAATCCCCAAGTCTTCCAGAAGGGTTAGAGAGGGTTTTACAGAAGAGGTTATTCCTGACTTAATATTTGAAGGAAGACAAGTTTGCTAAGGACTCCTGAGGAAAATAATGAGTAGGGGATCGAAATAAACATGAATGAAGAGAATTCAAGAAAAAGTGTATGGTATACTAGGGCAACTGACAGAATTCTGCTCTCCTGGCTGTACTGCACCACCCCCTGAATGATCCTATGTGTGTAATAATGTTTGCAACTTTTCATTCATCATCTTTTATTCTAAAGACATGACTTTGTTTCTTTGTTCCCGCGTGCTATCTGAGAAGTCACCCATGTGTTTTTTGACTATCCAAACTAATCTCACTTTTAAACTTGCTTATAACATTTATATCAGGTGTTAATTAAAATGTTTATTGTAATATATTTAATTTATTGTCTAGGCATCTTGTCGTTAAATAACTAGGATTTTTCAGGGATCTAATACTCATATGGACTTACCACATAAAATTAAATAGAATATAATTTTATGAAGAGTTTTCCTTTCATTCCTTGTTAGCAAAGTATAGTGACATCAGTCAAAGGGTCAGAAATTAGACTAATTGGCTTCATTTCTAAGCTCTACTTCTTAACTTCATGTGTGACCTTCATCAGTTTTCTAGGGCAAATTATCTGATTTCTCTGTACTACAATTCCATATGTGTAAAACAATACTAAATAATACTAATAATTTATTTAAAACTTTAGAGTGTTCTAAAATTAAAGAAATATATTAAATCTCTTAGAACACTTCCTGGCACATAAAATATGCTCAATTATTTATAATTAGATAACAACAGTAGCTATTTAAAATAGATCACCTTTGCATTGCACGTTCTTGTCAATGCTCATATATATATATATACATTTTTTCCCACTTCATTTAGTCATTCCAATAAATTCACAAGAAATCTGAAGATTGTAGAGATTAAATTACTTGCCCAAAGGCACAGCCTTAGTAAGTGAGGGGATTGCAATTCCAATTGATTTAGTCTAATGGTAAAACCTCTACTCTTTTGCAGCATACAGGTCACATATCCAACCAGCGTCGAAGCAAAATGAATCCCCAAGTCTTCCAGAAGGGTTAGAGAGGGTTTTACAGAAGAGGTTATTCCTGACTTAATATTTGAAGGAAGACAAGTTTGCTAAGGACTCCTGAGGAAAATAATGAGTAGGGGATCGAAATAAACATGAATGAAGAGAATTCAAGAAAAAGTGTATGGTATACTAGGGCAACTGACAGAATTCTGCTCTCCTGGCTGTACTGCACCACCCCCTGAATGATCCTATGTGTGTAATAATGTTTGCAACTTTTCATTCATCATCTTTTATTCTAAAGACATGACTTTGTTTCTTTGTTCCCGCGTGCTATCTGAGAAGTCACCCATGTGTTTTTTGACTATCCAAACTAATCTCACTCTATTGCTTTCTTACATCTTGCTTATAACATTTATATCAGGTGTTAATTAAAATGTTTATTGTAATATATTTAATTTATTGTCTGCATGTGTGTTCAGTCACTTCAGTCATGTCTGACTCTGTGACACTATGGACTGCAGCCCTCTAGGCTCCTCTGTCCATAGGATTCTCCAGGCAAGAATACTGGAGTGGGTTGCCATGCCCTCTTTCAGGGGATCTTCCTGAACCAGGGATCCACCTGACATCTGCCTGTGTCTCCTGCATTGCAGGCAGATCCTTTACCCAGTGAGCTACCTCAGAATCATTCTGTAGTCTACTTACTTTAAAATATCAGATAATATATCTATTCTATTAGATTGTGCACTCTTCAGTGTAGACTGATTCATTTTTTCAGTAATATATCTTGTATCTCCTGTTCATGATGCCAATTGTCTTGCTGTTCATCCTATTTACTGAACCCAGGGTAGTGAAGGCACAAGCTAAGAGGCTGGAAGGAGACTCAAGGAGCCATAGGAAATGCAGACATGGTTATTCTCTCCTGGCTGACACAGCAGTCATAACATAACTTCTCTCCTGACAAATACAGAAGCCATAACATAACCATAATATAGCTATAGCATGCCATGACATAACCTCATATAACATAATCAAGATGATGCTCCAAGGTAGCCCCAATGCAGTAGCATCCATGGCTTCCACAGTGAAGTTCTGACAGGTGTACCATACAAAAGTAGTCTGTGACCAATTGAGTACCTTGTGATGCACATGTGCAGTGCTTTAAGTGATCTCAACTCTTACATAAACATTATTCACAAAACATGGAGCAAAAGTGAGAGGCCATGGAGTGAGAAAGACTGACCACACCATCTTAGCTAATTTGCTCTTTCCCTACATATATGTACATGTTATGTACATAGCAAATCTTTATTTTTAGGGGAATTTGGCCAGGTTTTTGGTAAAGAACTGGAGTGAACAAAGATTTGCTCTCCTGGCTGTACTGCACCACCCCCTGAATGATCCTATGTGTGTAATAATGTTTGCAACTTTTCATTCATCATCTTTTATTCTAAAGACATGACTTTGTTTCTTTGTTCCCGCGTGCTATCTGAGAAGTCACCCATGTGTTTTTTGACTATCCAAACTAATCTCACTCTATTGCTTTCTTACATCTTGCTTATAACATTTATATCAGGTGTTAATTAAAATGTTTATTGTAATATATTTAATTTATTGTCTGCATGTGTGTTCAGTCACTTCAGTCATGTCTGACTCTGTGACACTATGGACTGCAGCCCTCTAGGCTCCTCTGTCCATAGGATTCTCCAGGCAAGAATACTGGAGTGGGTTGCCATGCCCTCTTTCAGGGGATCTTCCTGAACCAGGGATCCACCTGACATCTGCCTGTGTCTCCTGCATTGCAGGCAGATCCTTTACCCAGTGAGCTACCTCAGAATCATTCTGTAGTCTACTTACTTTAAAATATCAGATAATATATCTATTCTATTAGATTGTGCACTCTTCAGTGTAGACTGATTCATTTTTTCAGTAATATATCTTGTATCTCCTGTTCATGATGCCAATTGTCTTGCTGTTCATCCTATTTACTGAACCCAGGGTAGTGAAGGCACAAGCTAAGAGGCTGGAAGGAGACTCAAGGAGCCATAGGAAATGCAGACATGGTTATTCTCTCCTGGCTGACACAGCAGTCATAACATAACTTCTCTCCTGACAAATACAGAAGCCATAACATAACCATAATATAGCTATAGCATGCCATGACATAACCTCATATAACATAATCAAGATGATGCTCCAAGGTAGCCCCAATGCAGTAGCATCCATGGCTTCCACAGTGAAGTTCTGACAGGTGTACCATACAAAAGTAGTCTGTGACCAATTGAGTACCTTGTGATGCACATGTGCAGTGCTTTAAGTGATCTCAACTCTTACATAAACATTATTCACAAAACATGGAGCAAAAGTGAGAGGCCATGGAGTGAGAAAGACTGACCACACCATCTTAGCTAATTTGCTCTTTCCCTACATATATGTACATGTTATGTACATAGCAAATCTTTATTTTAGGAATTTGCCAGGTGTGGTAAAGAACTGGAGTGCTAATGCAGAAGATCCAAGAAACATGAGTTTGATCTCTGAGTCAGGAAGAAACCTGGAGTAGGAACAAAGATTATTTTTTACTTAAAATTGTGTTTGTTTCTAGGGAAGTAAATGGTAACCCACTCCAGTATTCTTTCCTGGAGAATCTCATGGACAAAGGAGCCTGGTGGGCTGCAGTTGCAAAGATTCAGACACAACTCAAAGAGAGCGCACAGTTTGCTTATTGTGGAATTTGTTGCAAATAACCTGATTTTTTTTAACATTTGAAGAAGTAATTAATGTCACCCATACACTTTCTATATTTTGTATTTCTTTAAGTTTTAAGAAGTATATTTTTATTTCTTTAAGTATAATTTTATTGAAGAATGCAATAGAAATTTTAGTGCCTTAAAATGGTGTGTATGTGAGTAAATGTATCTATACATATAACATATCTCTGAGGCAAAGCATTAAGTTAAAAATATCTGGTATTTTGAAAATGCATTAAAATTTAATTCTATGACAAGAAGACATTCTGTTCCAGTAATTCATGTATATACCTCAATCTGCCTTAATAATGAAAAATCAGAGATTTTTAAAAATGGTTACATATGGAATAACAAGTTGAGTGTAAGAGACATGTTTGTAAGACCTATTGTTATGCCTCAAACTAATGAGCAAATGACTTCTAAGAATAATTGGTTAGTATGTGATTTGAGTCATAACTTAGAATTACAAAGAAAACAATAATTTAAAAAAAACCTAAAATTCTATGCAAGTCTAAGAGGGAAAAAGTTGTTTACTATAAATCCAAAGAAAAAATATGAGTACAAAGCAATGAGGTTTTTTACGCCCAATGGGAATTAGTAGCAAAATGCAACATATGGCTTGAAATCACATGGTTGACAGTTTTGGAAACTACTCATTGGTTTCCAATATAAAATCAAAAAGTAAACATCATACTGTCTTTACAATGTAGTAAGCCAACATGTGCCTGAACTACTTAATGAGATCCTGCAGTGTTAACTGCCCCTGTGAGAGAAACATAATGTATAAGTGGAACTGATAGATCAGTTCACTGACCAATTTGAACTGGAATCTTCCTAATCATGTGCTGCAAATTTCACATATTCGAAAGAAACAGCTGTTGACATGGCATATCAAATAACAGGAGAAATTTTACAGGTCCTTTGTGAAGCCTTGACTCACCTTTTGTATGAAACTATTAGAGTATTTATGAAGTAAATGGTAACCCACTCCAGTATTCTTTCCTGGAGAATCTCATGGACAAAGGAGCCTGGTGGGCTGCAGTTGCAAAGATTCAGACACAACTCAAAGAGAGCGCACAGTTTGCTTATTGTGGAATTTGTTGCAAATAACCTGATTTTTTTTAACATTTGAAGAAGTAATTAATGTCACCCATACACTTTCTATATTTTGTATTTCTTTAAGTTTTAAGAAGTATATTTTTATTTCTTTAAGTATAATTTTATTGAAGAATGCAATAGAAATTTTAGTGCCTTAAAATGGTGTGTATGTGAGTAAATGTATCTATACATATAACATATCTCTGAGGCAAAGCATTAAGTTAAAAATATCTGGTATTTTGAAAATGCATTAAAATTTAATTCTATGACAAGAAGACATTCTGTTCCAGTAATTCATGTATATACCTCAATCTGCCTTAATAATGAAAAATCAGAGATTTTTAAAAATGGTTACATATGGAATAACAAGTTGAGTGTAAGAGACATGTTTGTAAGACCTATTGTTATGCCTCAAACTAATGAGCAAATGACTTCTAAGAATAATTGGTTAGTATGTGATTTGAGTCATAACTTAGAATTACAAAGAAAACAATAATTTAAAAAAAACCTAAAATTCTATGCAAGTCTAAGAGGGAAAAAGTTGTTTACTATAAATCCAAAGAAAAAATATGAGTACAAAGCAATGAGGTTTTTTACGCCCAATGGGAATTAGTAGCAAAATGCAACATATGGCTTGAAATCACATGGTTGACAGTTTTGGAAACTACTCATTGGTTTCCAATATAAAATCAAAAAGTAAACATCATACTGTCTTTACAATGTAGTAAGCCAACATGTGCCTGAACTACTTAATGAGATCCTGCAGTGTTAACTGCCCCTGTGAGAGAAACATAATGTATAAGTGGAACTGATAGATCAGTTCACTGACCAATTTGAACTGGAATCTTCCTAATCATGTGCTGCAAATTTCACATATTCGAAAGAAACAGCTGTTGACATGGCATATCAAATAACAGGAGAAATTTTACAGGTCCTTTGTGAAGCCTTGGACTCACCTTTTGTATGAAACTATTAGAGTATTTATGAAGTAACTGCTCTAAAACAATATTCCCTGGAACCATAATTAATAGTTGCCATATCTATTGTCACCCAAGATATCCTGTTTTTCAGAAAAAGACAAGTAAACTAATTGATTCTGATTTGCCTCCATAACATGGTTTCCTATATAGGTCAAAGACTAAAACATCAGGATATGATAAATAGAGGTTTTTTCTTGTTGTCGTTGTTTTGTTTTTAAAGGTTCCCATCAATGGAAATAATAATGTTAGGATTTTCAAAATCATGTCCCTTTCACAAATAGTCCTCTAGAATTTTTCAACTTTATAACCACATTAAAAGATGAATCTAGGGCTACCCAGTGGGTAAAGAGCCCACCTTGCAGTGCAGGGGGCACCGGTTCCATCCCTGGTCCAGGAAGATCCCACATGCTGCCGGAGAGCTGGACTGGTGTGTCCAATTACGAGCTAGTGTTCTGGAGCACATGTGCCCAAAGCCAGTGCTCTGTAGCGAAAGAGACCACTGCAATGGGTGTCCCACACAGGCCAAAGAATAAAGATGGATGAAAATAAATAAATAAATAAACAATAAAAGAGGCCAAAATTTAAAAAAAAAAAAAAAAAGATGAGCCCAGTATTTTGAAAGGTGACATCATATACTGGCAAAAACAATTATCTAAGGATCAGACTGTGTGTGTGTGTCTGTGTCTGTGTGTGTGTGTTTACCCTCACTATTTTTGTGACCTCAGGTAAGCTATTATATTTTTCTGAGTCTTTTTTACCTTTTCTGCAAATTAGCAATTAGACTAGATCAGTGGTTTTTCCACTTCTTTGCAGGTTGTTGTTTACATGCACTAAAACGTTCATTTCACTGCTGAGCCAATGCACCTGGGTCTTATTAATGGGGCTTGATTCGGGTACATGTCTCTGAGTAACAGAATCACTTAGACTAATTTGCATTAATGAATATTCTGAGGACTGAATTTTGTATTAAAAAATCAAGAAATGTAGTGTTGAACTGCACTTTCTTAATTGATTACAACATCTACAAGAAGGTAAAGTATATGCACGAAGATGGCTGGAGACACTATGAGATCTATACAAGATGAGTTAACTCTGAAGAGTAAGTTAATGTATTAGTGCTTCTGCAGGGTGGCCATTTAACATAAAATACATTCGCTGTGGATGTTGTCTCCTATTTTCAACTTTTAAAGAGTTAAAATACACTTTATAAAATTGAAATTCTTATTAATTAGTTGCAGAGACCACGAAAATGCCAAAACAGAACTTGTTATATATTTTGTTATATTTTAAAAACCATTCAACTAAACAACATTGTACAACACTTATCTTTTTAATTCCAAAAAATTAAGAAATATATTATTGGCTATTAAATTTGTTGCTGGATTGGTTTCTTATTGGCAGATATTTTGACAGAGGACAAGATGGTTGGAAGGCATTACCAACTCAACGGACATGAGTTTGAGCAAGCTCTGGGAGATGGTGAAGGACAGGGAAGGCTACCGGAGAGCTGGACTGGTGTGTCCAATTACGAGCTAGTGTTCTGGAGCACATGTGCCCAAAGCCAGTGCTCTGTAGCGAAAGAGACCACTGCAATGGGTGTCCCACACAGGCCAAAGAATAAAGATGGATGAAAATAAATAAATAAATAAACAATAAAAGAGGCCAAAATTTAAAAAAAAAAAGATGAGCCCAGTATTTTGAAAGGTGACATCATATACTGGCAAAAACAATTATCTAAGGATCAGACTGTGTGTGTGTGTCTGTGTCTGTGTGTGTGTGTTTACCCTCACTATTTTTGTGACCTCAGGTAAGCTATTATATTTTTCTGAGTCTTTTTTACCTTTTCTGCAAATTAGCAATTAGACTAGATCAGTGGTTTTTCCACTTCTTTGCAGGTTGTTGTTTACATGCACTAAAACGTTCATTTCACTGCTGAGCCAATGCACCTGGGTCTTATTAATGGGGCTTGATTCGGGTACATGTCTCTGAGTAACAGAATCACTTAGACTAATTTGCATTAATGAATATTCTGAGGACTGAATTTTGTATTAAAAAATCAAGAAATGTAGTGTTGAACTGCACTTTCTTAATTGATTACAACATCTACAAGAAGGTAAAGTATATGCACGAAGATGGCTGGAGACACTATGAGATCTATACAAGATGAGTTAACTCTGAAGAGTAAGTTAATGTATTAGTGCTTCTGCAGGGTGGCCATTTAACATAAAATACATTCGCTGTGGATGTTGTCTCCTATTTTCAACTTTTAAAGAGTTAAAATACACTTTATAAAATTGAAATTCTTATTAATTAGTTGCAGAGACCACGAAAATGCCAAAACAGAACTTGTTATATATTTTGTTATATTTTAAAAACCATTCAACTAAACAACATTGTACAACACTTATCTTTTTAATTCCAAAAAATTAAGAAATATATTATTGGCTATTAAATTTGTTGCTGGATTGGTTTCTTATTGGCAGATATTTTGACAGAGGACAAGATGGTTGGAAGGCATTACCAACTCAACGGACATGAGTTTGAGCAAGCTCTGGGAGATGGTGAAGGACAGGGAAGGCTACCAGGCTGCAGTCCATGGGGTAACAAAGAGTCAGACAAGACTGAGCAACTGAACAACAAATTTTGACAGAAGTCACCTCAGTCATATCTGACTATAGGCAAACCTATGGATTGTAGCCCACCAGGATCCTCTGCCCATGGAATTCTTTAGGAAAGAATAATGGAGTGGGTGGCCATGCCCTTCTCCAAGGCATCCTCTTAACCCAGGAATTGAACCATGTGTCTTATGTCTCCTGCATTGGTAGGTGGGTTCTTTACCATTAGTGCCACCTGAGAAGCCCCTCAATAGATGTGCTTTGCTTATTTTCTGTAAGACTTTTCTTTGTAAAGGGAACATGTAGAAAAATAAGTATGATATTGTTGAATTTTTATCTGGTAAAATTTGAAATACTATGGATTTACATAACCAATTTATATGGTGATCCAACTCATTTTGAGTCCAAAGTGCTTGCACTACTGCAAAAATTCCCCCTTTTATTCATTCCTAAAAATTGTTTGTGTTCCTATATACGTGTGCATACCAAGAATACCAGTGGAGGTTTGCACAATCAAAAACTAAAAGCACTGAAAAGGTATGAAAATAAATATAAAGGTGAAGACTAAAAGGATCATGATTTTGGGTGTGTTTATAAAGAAAATCTTTCAACAGTTCTTTGAACATGTATTATTTGATCCTTTTCTTTTTGTCTAACTATGCATAAGTGATCAACTTGCCAATTACTTCTTCAAAATGTCTTATATATATGCTTCCTATGTTCACTCTCATTATAAGCCACATAGTCCTTTCTATCTGTCTGCATTACTGCAGAAAGTATGGTCTCTGTGCCTCCCAAAATTTTGCCTCTTTTTTCTAATTTTATAGATTAATATCATGGAAACAAATTTATATTGTCAACTCCTTTAACAAAAATAATACTGAAATCCCACATTCCTCCTATGATAAATTCCAAATGGCTCAGTGGGAAATTAATAACACATACACATACACAATGCTCTCCAATCTAATCTATTAACATTCGTAGTGTAAACTCAGTGCTGCATATATCCGTGTCTCTCTAATATTTCACCTATCTTTTTCTCTTATTTAAAAATTCTAAATTTTTTTTAAGGTTTTAAAAGATATAATCTTCCTCATTTCAACAGAATTTTCATATTCTTAATAGTAATGAATATTTCTCACTTCGTTGTATTAGTATAATTTTATTTTCTATTTATTTATTCTGATTTTATTTCTTCTTTTGAGGATATGGAAAATTTCACCTGAGATGTAGCTCTTGTTTCATTGATTTTGCTTTCCTGTGAGATTTTCTTTGTTTGCAAACTTGTGGCACTTTTATTTCATGATATGGGAAATACAATTGCCATAACACAACAGTAACAGGATATTAGCCAAATGATGTGAAAGAAATCGATGCTGATTAGTGCCACCTGAGAAGCCCCTCAATAGATGTGCTTTGCTTATTTTCTGTAAGACTTTTCTTTGTAAAGGGAACATGTAGAAAAATAAGTATGATATTGTTGAATTTTTATCTGGTAAAATTTGAAATACTATGGATTTACATAACCAATTTATATGGTGATCCAACTCATTTTGAGTCCAAAGTGCTTGCACTACTGCAAAAATTCCCCCTTTTATTCATTCCTAAAAATTGTTTGTGTTCCTATATACGTGTGCATACCAAGAATACCAGTGGAGGTTTGCACAATCAAAAACTAAAAGCACTGAAAAGGTATGAAAATAAATATAAAGGTGAAGACTAAAAGGATCATGATTTTGGGTGTGTTTATAAAGAAAATCTTTCAACAGTTCTTTGAACATGTATTATTTGATCCTTTTCTTTTTGTCTAACTATGCATAAGTGATCAACTTGCCAATTACTTCTTCAAAATGTCTTATATATATGCTTCCTATGTTCACTCTCATTATAAGCCACATAGTCCTTTCTATCTGTCTGCATTACTGCAGAAAGTATGGTCTCTGTGCCTCCCAAAATTTTGCCTCTTTTTTCTAATTTTATAGATTAATATCATGGAAACAAATTTATATTGTCAACTCCTTTAACAAAAATAATACTGAAATCCCACATTCCTCCTATGATAAATTCCAAATGGCTCAGTGGGAAATTAATAACACATACACATACACAATGCTCTCCAATCTAATCTATTAACATTCGTAGTGTAAACTCAGTGCTGCATATATCCGTGTCTCTCTAATATTTCACCTATCTTTTTCTCTTATTTAAAAATTCTAAATTTTTTTTAAGGTTTTAAAAAAGATATAATCTTCCTCATTTCAACAGAATTTTCATATTCTTAATAGTAATGAATATTTCTCACTTCGTTGTATTAGTATAATTTTATTTTCTATTTATTTATTCTGATTTTATTTCTTCTTTTGAGGATATGGAAAATTTCACCTGAGATGTAGCTCTTGTTTCATTGATTTTGCTTTCCTGTGAGATTTTCTTTGTTTGCAAACTTGTGGCACTTTTATTTCATGATATGGGAAATACAATTGCCATAACACAACAGTAACAGGATATTAGCCAAATGATGTGAAAGAAATCGATGCTGATCATGTTGGTTTAAAGTTATCTATAATGACTAGCCTTGTAAATACTAGGCCCAAATGCAATTTATTCACACATGGTATATAACTTTTTAGTGAGCTTCAATTACTTCCCTGTACTTTATTTGCTCAACAAAGATGTATTGTGTATTACTGATTAAGGTGCTAATGATAAGAAGGTGAACAAAGAAAAGACAGCTCCCTACCTCTCCAGAGTTTAGATTCTAGACTGGCAGAAAGCAATAATCCAAGATAGCCCAAGTGAATATGACTGGGGATAAACAGGCGCTGTAAGAGCTTACAATAGGGAATTGACCTAAGGGGGATTGCAACGAACTTTCCCTGAGGGAATGGCCTTGTGCTGAACTCAGAGTGGGAACAGACATTAATTTGGTAAAGAAGGGAGAAAAATATATGCCAGCAGAGGGTAGAGCAATATGAGAGATCTTGCAGTCGAGGGAAACAGGATTGGTTCTGGACCTGAAAGAAGAGCAGAATTGTTTAAAAAGGGAAAGTGCGGGAAGGGGAGAAGTGCTGGAATTTGTGGCTGGAGAGATGAAGGCTAGAGCAAGTTTGGTGCTAGTATCTTATAATGAGATTTCTTATCATACTAAGAGGATAGGGAAGCCAAAGAGGGGCTTTAAACAGGGCAAATGATACATGCAGAAAAAGACTCAACACTAACTAGTCACTAAGAATATCAGATTTGGGAACTATTAAAAAACACAGTAGGGCTTCCCTGGTGGTCCAGTGGGTAAGGACACCGCCTTGCAGTGCAAGGGGTGCCGGTTTGATCCCTGGTCTGGGAAGATCCCACATGACGCAGAGTGGCTGGACCGATGTGTCCAATTACTGAGCTGGAGCTCAGGAGTGCATGCGCCCAGAGTCGGTGCTTTGCGACAACAGAGACCACTGCGATGGGAGGCCCACACGGGCCGAAGAACAAAGATGGATGAAAATAGACAAATGAAAGACCAATAGAAGTAGCCCGCCTGCCCCGCTCCCTCCTCAACCCGTCCCCCTTCCCCACCCAAAATAAAAATGAAGTACATTCACATCACTGTTAAAAAAAAAAAAGAGGTTTAAAAAAAAAAACCACATTAAATGCTACGCTATTTTGTTTATATTAAACACTTAAGTTATAATGCAAAAGCACATTGTGCTTACATTTGGAGACTGTATGATATATCCAATAAAATGGCAAACCAGAGTCTTTTTATAAATAATCTATTAATTAAAGTCTAGGACTGGCTCAATGTTTTTAAATTAAAACACTGGAACTGAAGAAGTGACCAAAATGTTTATGCAATAGGAATTTGATGTATCCATGGATTCGTAAGAAATTTTACACATATTACTAGTTTGCTTCTGGCTAGGTTAGAAATGACTTGAAACTGTTACATCCTAACAGCTGCTGACATATTTGAAATTCATCAATTTTAGGCTTAGCTCCTAGAGCAGATGTCCATGTAGTAAAGCCAATGTCCTAACTGCCACCAATTGCTTTATTCTTCAGCAAAGTCAGTAAAAAGGCCAGGATCAGGTTGTTCAATCACATCAGTAAGAAGTGGAAGAGAGCACTTGGTTATTTTTCATTTTCCCATAGGACAACAACAAACCTGCTTCCCAGTCTCTAACCTTAAGTATTTTGCTTAGTTCAATTTAAGTGTATTGAATGATATGAATTCTTTGCTTCTGTCACAAAAGCGTTACCTTCCTCTTTGCTTCCTTAGTAAACATATTAAAGAATTTCTGCTTTTTTCTCTGTATTCCCATCATTCAGATAGTAAACAGGGATGCTCACTTAAGTCATTAAAAAGAAATGAATTGGAAAAATGAACTGCCTAGTTACCTAAGTGGGTGTTCCTTGTATATGGAAGAGAGGAGTTGTAGTAACTGTGAACCATCCACAACAAAATAACTATTTGGCATGACAATCAAATACTGGCCAAGAAAGAAAATCACTATAAATACTAAACAAATAAAGTGCATTAAAGTTTGGGAAGGAAATGGGAATCTGTGATCTAATGTATTTGGTTTGCTTTATTTCTGAGGCTAAGTGAAATACCTATGACAGTAACAAATGTTCATTTTCAGTATTACACCTCAAAATGTGTTAGTGGGTAGTCAGTGTTGAACGAAGTTATCAAATGTGCTGTAGATTGAATGTTTGTTTCACTCCCCACAATTCATATGCTAAATTCTAACCCCCAGTCTGATGGCAGTGTTTGGAAGTAAGAGCTCTGGGTGGTAATTAGGTCATGAGATCAGAGCACTCATGAATGGTATTATTAGAGACCCCGGAGACCTCCTTTCCCTTCCCATTCTACCAGGTGAAGATACAGGGAGACAGATGTCTATGAATCAGGAAGGGACTCCTAAAGACATCAGATGTGCTAGTGCCCCAATGCTGGACTGCCCAGACCCTAGAACTGTTAGAAATAAACTTGTTTATAAGTCACTCAAGTCTATGATATTTTATTATTGCAGCCCAAATGGACTAAGACAACATGTACTTGAAATTATCAGAAAAAAAAAAAGCAATTTCTATTTGTAAACATAGGTTCCATTAGTTCATGGCGAAGAGACGGGTAAAAGATCAAAGCAGTAACAGATTTCCTCTTCCTGGGCTCTAAAATCACTGTGGATGGTGACTACAGCCATGAAATCAGAAAATGATTCCTTCTTGGCAGGAAAACTATGACAAACCTAGACATCTGTTGAAAAGCAGAGACATCCCTCTGCCAACAAAGGTCTGTATAGTTGAGGCTATGGTCCTCCCAGTGGTCACATATGATTGTGAGAGCTGGAATGTAAAGAAGGCAGAGTGCTGAAGAATTGATGCCTTCAAACTCTGGTGCTGGAGAAGATTTCTAAGATTCCCTTGTATTGCAAGGAGATTAAACCAGTCAATCTTAAAGGAAATCAACACTGAATACTCACTGGAAGGACTGATACTATAGCTGAAGCTCCAGCATTTTGCTCACCTGATGATAACAGCTGATTCATTGGAAATGTCCCTGATGCTGGTGAGTGAGAACAGAAGGAGAAGAAGCTGTTAGAGGATGAGATGGCTGGATGGTATTTACCTATGCAATGGACATGAACTTGGGTAAACTCCAGGAGAGGGTTAGGCACAGGGAGTCCTGGCATGTTGCAGTCCATAGAGTCTCAAAGAGTTTAACACAACTAGATGACTGAACAACAACAGCTTCTTTTACAAAACACGACAATAAATTTTAAACGTGTTCACATGTTCTTATAAAAAGAGATCACAAGATTTCTTGCTTCATGATGTATGAAATTGAACTTCAGTATTGTAGTTAGAAGCAAATCTAGAATTAGATTCAGGGATTTTATCTTTCAAAGACTACTTGTTTTCATATTACCTTTGGTTAAGTTTTTTCTTTTATGGTAGATTTTAAAATTCATATGTGAAAGTCTTAAAAAAATTCAAAAATACAGGGAGACAGATGTCTATGAATCAGGAAGGGACTCCTAAAGACATCAGATGTGCTAGTGCCCCAATGCTGGACTGCCCAGACCCTAGAACTGTTAGAAATAAACTTGTTTATAAGTCACTCAAGTCTATGATATTTTATTATTGCAGCCCAAATGGACTAAGACAACATGTACTTGAAATTATCAGAAAAAAAAAAAGCAATTTCTATTTGTAAACATAGGTTCCATTAGTTCATGGCGAAGAGACGGGTAAAAGATCAAAGCAGTAACAGATTTCCTCTTCCTGGGCTCTAAAATCACTGTGGATGGTGACTACAGCCATGAAATCAGAAAATGATTCCTTCTTGGCAGGAAAACTATGACAAACCTAGACATCTGTTGAAAAGCAGAGACATCCCTCTGCCAACAAAGGTCTGTATAGTTGAGGCTATGGTCCTCCCAGTGGTCACATATGATTGTGAGAGCTGGAATGTAAAGAAGGCAGAGTGCTGAAGAATTGATGCCTTCAAACTCTGGTGCTGGAGAAGATTTCTAAGATTCCCTTGTATTGCAAGGAGATTAAACCAGTCAATCTTAAAGGAAATCAACACTGAATACTCACTGGAAGGACTGATACTATAGCTGAAGCTCCAGCATTTTGCTCACCTGATGATAACAGCTGATTCATTGGAAATGTCCCTGATGCTGGTGAGTGAGAACAGAAGGAGAAGAAGCTGTTAGAGGATGAGATGGCTGGATGGTATTTACCTATGCAATGGACATGAACTTGGGTAAACTCCAGGAGAGGGTTAGGCACAGGGAGTCCTGGCATGTTGCAGTCCATAGAGTCTCAAAGAGTTTAACACAACTAGATGACTGAACAACAACAGCTTCTTTTTACAATACAAGAAAATAACTTTTAAAGGTGTTCTCATGTTCTTATAAAAAGAGATCACAAGATTTCTTGCTTCATGATGTATGAAATTGAACTTCAGTATTGTAGTTAGAAGCAAATCTAGAATTAGATTCAGGGATTTTATCTTTCAAAGACTACTTGTTTTCATATTACCTTTGGTTAAGTTTTTTCTTTTATGGTAGATTTTAAAATTCATATATGAAAGTCAAATTGAAAATATTCTGAGCTATGACAAAGAAATCTTGAAGTAATGGGGATAGAGGTAAGGGAGGGGGAACCTGTGTTGATGGGCAAAGTATTTAATGGTTTGCTGTTTCACCATGGAAAAACAATCTTAAGGTCATGGAACACCTGTGTTTTCAAATTCTGATATATCTGACTTACATAAACTCCTTTATTTTCCTTTTGGTATAAAGGATTTTACTGCTAATTGGCTATAGGGAAACAGAAAGTCAAAAGCAGAAATACTGTGGAGAATTTATGAAACTCTTGAGTTTGATCCCTGATCATTATCTTCTAACTTCTTTATAAAGCTTAATACTAATTCTAAACACACATTGTGAACCTTCCATAAAAAGGAGAAAGAAGACTTTTGAGAACTGATATTTTCGTTATAGAAATTGTTCACAGATCTTGAGGCTTCCCTAGCATTCATTTGTTTGGAGGAAATTAATAGAAAAAGTTGGATAGCTTTATAACCATGCCAAGACACAGCAAATTATATAATTCTTACTTTGATTTAGGTGTTACCAGTATGACTCTACCAGAAGGTATCCTCCACAGAGTATCTGTCAAATGAATTGACCTCTTTATCAGTCTGAATAATGAAATGTTTAGAGGGCAAACATTCAGTTAATCAATAGAAACCACTGGCTGTCTAAATCTTAGGTTAACAAGAAAGTGTGTCAAAAGAATTAGATTTTTTTATGATAAAAAATCTTTAGTAAAATGTATTCCTTGACTTGCGTTACTGGGAGTGTTATGACTTCATTCAGCTTTCCAACTCTCGCATAGCTAATGATGATTTCATGTTACTTTTCCACCAGTTTTGATTATCTGTATGCACAGATACAGATAATACGTGTATGCACACGTAGATTGAAAAATTTCTTGGTCCAGAATAAGTTTTAGTAAAATTAAAAACAATATTTATATTTAATGAAGAAGGAATGAAAATTTGGTTCCTTATTCACAGAGCATTGTTATTATGGGAGAAGGCAGTGGCAGCTCACCCCAGTATTCTTGGCTGGAAAATCCCATGGACAGTGGAACCTAGTGGGCTACAGTCCATGGGGTTGCAAAATAGTTGGACATGACTTAGCAACTAAACAACAACAATTGATATTACTCCCGTGACAAATGGTTAAATGACTACTATAAGGCAAATCATATAAAACATTACATAAATCTGAATCCAATTAGGAGTTAAAACCACACAGTTATCTGAGCAAGAAAAGTTTACTATAAAAGGCTTATTAACTATAACAGGGGATTGAAGCAACAAGGTATTGATTAGTTAGAATTAAAGAGAATTCTTAATGAATTTGAAAGTGAAACATTTGAGGAATAGTTAGTACCCTAGGGCTGAAGTGAGGTGTCCAAAGAATTTCCTTTCCTCCACCCAAGGTCTGAGATCTCAGCTCACTGGAAGACAGAGGAGTTATTATGGTGGATCTTGCAGGAATCTGTCCTTCAGAACTTTCCAGTAGTAACTATCTTGCTATCTGGGGAAAGTTACTCATGGGAAGATATCTCAACAGGGGCATTCCATTATGAAATCACTAGTGGGGTATGCCTTCAAAATACCCCATGGTCCAACTCTTACATTTCGTTTGCTCTAAAATGTGACCCTTGTTCTGATATCATATTCATTTGGGGTCTCACACAAGTGAATCCTATAGGAAAGAAAGACAAAAATGTACCAGAATATCTATACGAATGTCTGTTCCTATCAGAGTGAATTTCTGGTTGTCTCTTGCATGTTAGAAGAGGTCCAATGTAGTCAGTTGGACACTGTCCTATATAAAAAGTTCAACATTTGTCTCTCTTTCTAGATTGATTTCTAGGAGCTTATTGGTTAACAAAGAAAGTGTGTCAAAAGAATTAGATTTTATGTAAAATCGAAAATTCGATGTCTTATGACTTCATTCAGCTTTCCAACTCTCGCATAGCTAATGATGATTTCATGTTACTTTTCCACCAGTTTTGATTATCTGTATGCACAGATACAGATAATACGTGTATGCACACGTAGATTGAAAAATTTCTTGGTCCAGAATAAGTTTTAGTAAAATTAAAAACAATATTTATATTTAATGAAGAAGGAATGAAAATTTGGTTCCTTATTCACAGAGCATTGTTATTATGGGAGAAGGCAGTGGCAGCTCACCCCAGTATTCTTGGCTGGAAAATCCCATGGACAGTGGAACCTAGTGGGCTACAGTCCATGGGGTTGCAAAATAGTTGGACATGACTTAGCAACTAAACAACAACAATTGATATTACTCCCGTGACAAATGGTTAAATGACTACTATAAGGCAAATCATATAAAACATTACATAAATCTGAATCCAATTAGGAGTTAAAACCACACAGTTATCTGAGCAAGAAAAGTTTACTATAAAAGGCTTATTAACTATAACAGGGGATTGAAGCAACAAGGTATTGATTAGTTAGAATTAAAGAGAATTCTTAATGAATTTGAAAGTGAAACATTTGAGGAATAGTTAGTACCCTAGGGCTGAAGTGAGGTGTCCAAAGAATTTCCTTTCCTCCACCCAAGGTCTGAGATCTCAGCTCACTGGAAGACAGAGGAGTTATTATGGTGGATCTTGCAGGAATCTGTCCTTCAGAACTTTCCAGTAGTAACTATCTTGCTATCTGGGGAAAGTTACTCATGGGAAGATATCTCAACAGGGGCATTCCATTATGAAATCACTAGTGGGGTATGCCTTCAAAATACCCCATGGTCCAACTCTTACATTTCGTTTGCTCTAAAATGTGACCCTTGTTCTGATATCATATTCATTTGGGGTCTCACACAAGTGAATCCTATAGGAAAGAAAGACAAAAATGTACCAGAATATCTATACGAATGTCTGTTCCTATCAGAGTGAATTTCTGGTTGTCTCTTGCATGTTAGAAGAGGTCCAATGTAGTCAGTTGGACACTGTCCTATATAAAAAGTTCAACATTAGTCTCTCTTTCTAGATTGATTTCTAGGGTCCATGCTTAAACTCTATCACTACCTCTATGACTGCTTTACACAGGTGCTCAGAGTGCCAGCACCAGAGTGGTTAATGACAGTGGCTTGACTAACTACAACTAGACAAATAATTTTGTCTACTGAGTTTTTCAGTGTCTCTTCTCTGGCAAATGCTCTCTCATGGATATGAATGTGTGATACACAGATCTTCATATTTTATTCCTACTTCATATGTATATTCACATGTCTCTATGCCAGAACTTCTTTGTCCTTCTAGGACCCTGATCAGTTCAGCAAGCCATTGTCCTTTCCCCCAATTTCAAGTATATTCTCATCCAGTGTCACCCCTTGACTCCATGCTTCATACAAAGTGGAAATAACGGTAAACTTCCCAGAGTTCTGTCCTTTGGGAGGATCCTAAACTGTCTTAGATGTTTTAAATTGATTTGAATATACTAGTCCATAAGCAATCGGGAACAAAGCTATTTAAACTCAGACTGGTTCACCTGGAGAGTTTTCTCCTGCTCTGAGTCTCATGATTTTAGCATTTAATCTCTATTTAGAGTGGGCCTCCACTGGGTTCTGTTTTCAATCATCTAAGTAAGTGAATAATTTAAATCACTCTCCCCAGTATATATGCCAGCACACTGAATTGCATTCCTGCTAAGGACACTCGTATCAATAAATCTGTTTCTATTTAAGATTAGAATCTTCTGTATTTATTCTAGCTCCCTCAGACTTAATTTCTACCTACATTTCTCCAGCATTTGTTATCATAGTGCAAACCTGACACTAGAAGTAAACATAAATTTATGACCCATAGTAATGAGCTTACATTTCTAGAATTCCCATAGCATAGTAATTTCCAATCAGGTACAATTTTATCCCCATTCCTTCCCCAGGACTGTCACTGCCTGGAGACATTTTTAGCTATATAAGTTTCACAACTATAAAGTTTCTAGTGGTATCTACTAGATAGAATTCAGGACTGTATATTGTGACCCTGATTATTCAACTTACATGCAGGTTGCATCATGCAAATGCCAGGCTGGATGAATCACAAGCTGGAATCAATATTACCAGCAGAATTATCAATAACCTCAAAATGCAATGATATCACTCTAATGGCAGAAAGTGAAGAGGAACGAAAGAGCCTCTTGATGAAGGTGAAAGAAGGTAGTGAAAAAGACTGGCTTAAGCCTCAACATTCAAAAAACTGGAAAAAATGGAAACAGTAACAGATTTTATTTTCTCGGGCTCCAAAATCATTGAAGTGAACACAGCTATGAAATTAAAAGACACTTGCTCCTTTAAAAAGCTATGACAAACCTACTTCATATGTATATTCACATGTCTCTATGCCAGAACTTCTTTGTCCTTCTAGGACCCTGATCAGTTCAGCAAGCCATTGTCCTTTCCCCCAATTTCAAGTATATTCTCATCCAGTGTCACCCCTTGACTCCATGCTTCATACAAAGTGGAAATAACGGTAAACTTCCCAGAGTTCTGTCCTTTGGGAGGATCCTAAACTGTCTTAGATGTTTTAAATTGATTTGAATATACTAGTCCATAAGCAATCGGGAACAAAGCTATTTAAACTCAGACTGGTTCACCTGGAGAGTTTTCTCCTGCTCTGAGTCTCATGATTTTAGCATTTAATCTCTATTTAGAGTGGGCCTCCACTGGGTTCTGTTTTCAATCATCTAAGTAAGTGAATAATTTAAATCACTCTCCCCAGTATATATGCCAGCACACTGAATTGCATTCCTGCTAAGGACACTCGTATCAATAAATCTGTTTCTATTTAAGATTAGAATCTTCTGTATTTATTCTAGCTCCCTCAGACTTAATTTCTACCTACATTTCTCCAGCATTTGTTATCATAGTGCAAACCTGACACTAGAAGTAAACATAAATTTATGACCCATAGTAATGAGCTTACATTTCTAGAATTCCCATAGCATAGTAATTTCCAATCAGGTACAATTTTATCCCCATTCCTTCCCCAGGACTGTCACTGCCTGGAGACATTTTTAGCTATATAAGTTTCACAACTATAAAGTTTCTAGTGGTATCTACTAGATAGAATTCAGGACTGTATATTGTGACCCTGATTATTCAACTTACATGCAGGTTGCATCATGCAAATGCCAGGCTGGATGAATCACAAGCTGGAATCAATATTACCAGCAGAATTATCAATAACCTCAAAATGCAATGATATCACTCTAATGGCAGAAAGTGAAGAGGAACGAAAGAGCCTCTTGATGAAGGTGAAAGAAGGTAGTGAAAAAGACTGGCTTAAGCCTCAACATTCAAAAAACTGGAAAAAATGGAAACAGTAACAGATTTTATTTTCTCGGGCTCCAAAATCATTGAAGTGAACACAGCTATGAAATTAAAAGACACTTGCTCCTTTAAAAAAAGCTATGACAAACCTAGACAGCATATTAAAAAGCAAAGAGATATTACTTTGCTGACAAAGGTCTTTATAGTCAAAGCTATGGTTTTTCCAGTAGTTATGTATGGATGTGAGAGCTGCACTATAAAGAAGAGTGAGTGCCCAAGAATTGATACTTTCCAACTGTGATGCTAGAGAAGACCCTTGAGAGTGCCTTGGACTGCAATGAGAATAAACCAGTCAACCCTAAAGGAAATCAACCCTGAATATTCATTGGAAGGACTGTTGCTGAATCTAAAGTCCCAATACTTGGGCCACCTGATGCAAAGAGACGACTCATTGGAAAACACCCTGATGTTGGGAAACATCAGGGGACAACAAGAAGATGTGATGATTAGATGGAATCATTGACTCAGTGGACATGAATTTGAGCAAACTCCAGGTGATAGTGAAAGACAGGGAAATCTGTTATGCTGCAGTCCATGGAGTCACAAAGAGTTGGAAATGACTGAGCAATTGAACAACAACAAAATAATCAGCAACCATGATAGGAATATAAATAACCAATATTTCCCAGTCAGAATTTCAAAAAGATTCTATCCAGTTAGTAGAAATCATGCACAGTTATGTATGTATACCATCTTTCCCTGCTCATAACAACATGGGCTTCTCATTCAGGAGGATCTAGATGAATAAGAGTTTATTTTTTAGATGCAAATTTGTCACAATAATACAGCAAAACAATAACAGAAATAATAATAACAAAAATAAACTTGACTCTGCTTATACATCTACATACCAAATGTGTAATATTATTCTTTTGCTTTTTTTCCTTTTAGGTCCAGACTGAAAACACAAGCATATATGCTCAATGCAAATCACTCAGCTGCCACTTAGAGGGTAACGAGCTCAGAATTTATACCTAATTTTGGTCTTGAAATTCCATTTTAAAGATAAACAAATTATGTCTCAGGAAATTGAAATCAATTTTCCAAGGTCAAACAGTGCTTTAGTAGGCCGTAACTTAGGATTTCTATATTCCTGTTTAGTGCTAAATGACAAAATGTCAGTACCAGAGACAGTCAGAATATGCTGAGGTAACTAAAAATCATGTTACACAGTTCTATGTTAAATGAACTTTATTTGCTTGGGCCTAAACATTACACTAGGCAGAAAATAAGACATTCATATTAAATATATGCTATGTTCTTTATTAAATTAAGCAATTTATTTGATTCAGCAATTTATCCCTGAAATACTCCTTTTGCTTCTAATGTAATTTTCTATTTTCAGTAGAAAACTATGAGAGTCCAGAAACTGAAAAATGCTTATCTGGCCTATTTGTTTCATTGTTGTTAATGAAGATACTTTTGACAACTGCTTTGTTCTTTGTGCTTCTGTTTCAACACTAAAACTTTGCCTTTGTTTTCCACCTAATCACAGTAGGGTGCAGATGAATAAAAGTTCAGAAGAGAGGCTGCTGGGAAAACAAAGTAGTAAGAGGCAAAGATTTTAAATAGAATTTTCCTAGTGCATAATTTAAGAAAAACAGTATTAAGCTAAATAGTGGTTGAGCATGTTTGAGAGGGATACTTTGTGAAAAGAGGTAAAGGGTCAATATTGATTCACAGAATGTGTTTTTTGCAAAAATTTCTTTTCTCCTCATGTTTCTCATCTAATCCAGGGAAGCAATATGAACAAAAACTGAGCAATTGAACAACAACAAAATAATCAGCAACCATGATAGGAATATAAATAACCAATATTTCCCAGTCAGAATTTCAAAAAGATTCTATCCAGTTAGTAGAAATCATGCACAGTTATGTATGTATACCATCTTTCCCTGCTCATAACAACATGGGCTTCTCATTCAGGAGGATCTAGATGAATAAGAGTTTATTTTTTAGATGCAAATTTGTCACAATAATACAGCAAAACAATAACAGAAATAATAATAACAAAAATAAACTTGACTCTGCTTATACATCTACATACCAAATGTGTAATATTATTCTTTTGCTTTTTTTCCTTTTAGGTCCAGACTGAAAACACAAGCATATATGCTCAATGCAAATCACTCAGCTGCCACTTAGAGGGTAACGAGCTCAGAATTTATACCTAATTTTGGTCTTGAAATTCCATTTTAAAGATAAACAAATTATGTCTCAGGAAATTGAAATCAATTTTCCAAGGTCAAACAGTGCTTTAGTAGGCCGTAACTTAGGATTTCTATATTCCTGTTTAGTGCTAAATGACAAAATGTCAGTACCAGAGACAGTCAGAATATGCTGAGGTAACTAAAAATCATGTTACACAGTTCTATGTTAAATGAACTTTATTTGCTTGGGCCTAAACATTACACTAGGCAGAAAATAAGACATTCATATTAAATATATGCTATGTTCTTTATTAAATTAAGCAATTTATTTGATTCAGCAATTTATCCCTGAAATACTCCTTTTGCTTCTAATGTAATTTTCTATTTTCAGTAGAAAACTATGAGAGTCCAGAAACTGAAAAATGCTTATCTGGCCTATTTGTTTCATTGTTGTTAATGAAGATACTTTTGACAACTGCTTTGTTCTTTGTGCTTCTGTTTCAACACTAAAACTTTGCCTTTGTTTTCCACCTAATCACAGTAGGGTGCAGATGAATAAAAGTTCAGAAGAGAGGCTGCTGGGAAAACAAAGTAGTAAGAGGCAAAGATTTTAAATAGAATTTTCCTAGTGCATAATTTAAGAAAAACAGTATTAAGCTAAATAGTGGTTGAGCATGTTTGAGAGGGATACTTTGTGAAAAGAGGTAAAGGGTCAATATGGATTCACAGAATGTGTAGAAAAATTTCTTTCTCCTAGAGGCTTATGGTATAAACCTCTTTTTCCTAGTTTGGTGTAGTCATTCTTACTAAGGTCATTGTTTCTCATCTAATCCAGGGAAGATAAAATATTATTCTCTGAGTCTAATGGCACAAAGAAAAATAAGTTATGAACACTAAAAATGTAATTTCAGGGATGCTGTCCAAAACCAGACTTCATACTATAAATGTGAATTGTGAAACATAAATAAATATTCCTATTCTATCATAAACATCTTCTCTAATACCATCCAAGATGCGACAGCCTGGGACTCCAAACAGGATAAAGAACTTGAGCGAAGCCTATTATTTCACTTAATGACAGGTATGTCCTTTATTCTGGCTATTGTAGTTATCCCCTATTTAAATTTAGTTCTAAATTTCTTCCAGTGTTTATTGTTTCATTTTCTAAACTAATGATAACAGTATTTATTCAACAAATAGTTACTGAATCACCTTCAAGCCACAAAACTATCTGCTAAATGACAGCGGGGAATTGCCTCTGCCCTAAAGGATCTTAGAATATTAAGTAGTAAAGTTAAACTACACGTATAATTTTTTGTTCAGCAACACAATCCACACAATCAGGTGACTGAAGAGAAACTTAAAGCTATTTATTATATTTTGAATTTTCAAATAACCAATTTACCTAAAAAGGCTATTCTACTCATATTGTTAAAAAGCAGAGTGGCAAGGTATCATTGAAAAAATTACATATTTTAAATTTCCTCATATAATATAAATCCTGAATGTTTATCTGATTTTTAAAAATGTTAATCTCATTCCTCAAATATATTCAAAACTCTTCTTTCATATTTGTATTGAAAGATTAGTTTAGAAAGCTTGGTGTGATTTTGTATTTATCCTACTGTGAATTATGTACTTTTATTGGATAGAAGATACTTTATGAGATTTGCATGTTCTTTAATGAAACATTTTATGTGAGTATATTGTCCATTTTAAGGAAAATTTCATGTGCACATAAAAAGAGTATTTATTCTACAATTTAGGGCTAGGGTCAAATGGTTGCTAGTATTATTAAATTAATTTGAGCAATCATTTATACAGAGATGAATGATGAAATCTCCAAAGAAATTTTGAATTTGTTATTTTCTACCTTTAATTCTGTCAAATTTAGCTTTATCTTTGTAAAGAATTCTTTGAACTCTTAACATTTCAACCTATCTTTACTTTTTTTTTTTTTAAAGATTTATTTATTTATTTATTTATTTCGGGGGGGTGGGGTAGTGAGGGAGGGGGACTGGCAGGCCACTTCTATTGGTCTTTCATTTGTCCATTTTCATCCATCTTTTTTTCTTTGGCCCGTGTGGGCCTCCCGTCACAGTGGCCTTTGTTGTTGCAGAGCACCAGCTCTGAGCCCATGCGCTCCAGAGCTCCAGCTCGGTAATTGGACACATCAGTCCAGTCACTCTGCGGCACATGGGATCTTCCCAGGCCAGGGATCAAACCGGCGCCCCTTGCACTGCAAGGCGGTGTCCTTATCCACTGGACCACCAGGGAAGCCCCCTATCTTTACTTTTAAAGTACATCTTTGCAGATAATGTAACTGAGTCTTTTTCTTTTTTTTTAATCATGAGTCTTACAGTATTATCCTACTAAAAGTCTCCGCCTATTAACAGAAGGAAGAATATTAATGTAAAAATTCAGATGGCTTTATAACCCTGCCATAATATAAAAAGCCTATATAATTTTTATTTTGAGTTAGGTGTTATCAGTATGACTCTTCCAAAATGTATCATCCACACAGTGTCTAGCAAATGAGTTGATCTTTTTATCTGTTTGAAGAGTGAAATGCCTGGAGGGTAAACATTGAGTGACTTTCATTTATAAATCCCTGGGGAACCAAAATACAGTATTTTTAACACTGTATGACCACAATATCCTTTAGAGAAAAATAGCCTGAAAATGGATCCTTAAATCAAAATTTTGCAACCAAAATTATTTTGTAAGTGGGAATAAAAATGGGATGAATACCGTATGTACAATCTTTTATGTTGTTGTATCAGAATAAATCTGTTCAAGAAAACGTAAGATCATGGTCCAACAGGAAGGAGAGGCAAAGAAGCCTGTTTTCCCTGGCTTTAATGAAAAGGAAAATGACTTGCTGCTAATTTAGGTGGACACTTTGACTGCTCTTCCTCTGCCCTGACATGATGGCAGCACTGTTCCTCTGTGGTCACTGCCTAAACCACCGTCTCAGAGTGATTTGCAAACAGCCCTCCCCTCTCTCTAAGATGTCCAGAAATAGTAATGGTCTCTCCCTCCCTCTTTCAAACTTTAAATAGCTTATTTAAATGGCTAATCCATAGTCTTTACTGCATATTTATCCTTATAGTTGGGATTTTTCCTTTCTTACAAATTCTTTTTTTTTTTTTTTAAGATTTATTTATTTTTATTTATTTTTGGGCGGGGGTCGGGTTGGGGAGGGAGGGGAGCAGGCGGGCCACTTCTATTGGTCTTTCATTTCTCTATTTTCATCCATCTTTGTTCGTGTGGGCCTCCCATCGCAGTGGCGTCTGTCGTCGCAGAGCACCGGCTCTGGGCGCATGAGCTCCAGAGCTCCGGCTCGGTAATTGGACACATGGGTCCAGCCGCTCCACAGCACATGGGATCTTCCCAGGCCAGGGATCGAACCGGCGCCCCTTGCACTGCAAGGCGGTGTCCTTACTCACTGAACCACCAGGGAAGCCCCCTTTCTTACAAATTTTTACTTTTCTTTTAGCCTGTACTTTTCCACTTGGGGAATAACTTTTAGCACATTTTTTTAAAGCTTTTTTCTTCCCATCATGCTTATTTTATTTTTATATTTATTTTCATCCATCTTTTATTCTTTGGTATGTGCGGGCCTCCCATTGCAATGGCCTCTCCCGTTACAGAGCACAGGCTATGGGCATATGTACTCCAGAGCACTGGTTCATAACTGGACATGGGTCCAGCCAATCTGCAGCACATGCGATCTTCCCAGGTCAGGGATCGAACCAGTGCCCCTGGCACTGCAAGGCGAACTCTCTACTCATTGGACCACCAGGGAAGGCCCCCTTTAGCACTTTTTAAGGGTCAGTTTACTATTGGTGAACTGCTTGTCTGAGAAGTTTGTTATCTTTCCTTCAATTACTATCCTAGGTGTAATTTTTCCCTCCTTTCAGCACTTTAAACATATCATGCTACTTCCTTCTAGTCTGCAAAGATCTGCAGAAAAATAAGTTCATAGCCTTATAGGGGTTCCTCTCTTGCTGTCATTAGATTTCTCTCTTTATCTTTAATCTTTGACATTTTAATTGTGATATTTCTTGGTGTGAGTCTCTTTGGGTTCATCTTCTTGGCTTTAATGAAAAGGAAAATGACTTGCTGCTAATTTAGGTGGACACTTTGACTGCTCTTCCTCTGCCCTGACATGATGGCAGCACTGTTCCTCTGTGGTCACTGCCTAAACCACCGTCTCAGAGTGATTTGCAAACAGCCCTCCCCTCTCTCTAAGATGTCCAGAAATAGTAATGGTCTCTCCCTCCCTCTTTCAAACTTTAAATAGCTTATTTAAATGGCTAATCCATAGTCTTTACTGCATATTTATCCTTATAGTTGGGATTTTTCCTTTCTTACAAATTCTTTTTTTTTTTTTTTAAGACTTTTTTATTTTTCTTTATTTTGGGGCGGGGTTGGGGTGGGGGGGGGAGGGGAGCAGGCGGGCCACTTCTATTGGTCTTTCATTTCTCTATTTTCATCCATCTTTGTTCGTGTGGGCCTCCCATCGCAGTGGCGTCTGTCGTCGCAGAGCACCGGCTCTGGGCGCATGAGCTCCAGAGCTCCGGCTCGGTAATTGGACACATGGGTCCAGCCGCTCCACAGCACATGGGATCTTCCCAGGCCAGGGATCGAACCGGCGCCCCTTGCACTGCAAGGCGGTGTCCTTACTCACTGAACCACCAGGGAAGCCCCCTTTCTTACAAATTTTTACTTTTCTTTTAGCCTGTACTTTTCCACTTGGGGAATAACTTTTAGCACATTTTTTTAAAGCTTTTTTCTTCCCATCATGCTTATTTTATTTTTATATTTATTTTCATCCATCTTTTATTCTTTGGTATGTGCGGGCCTCCCATTGCAATGGCCTCTCCCGTTACAGAGCACAGGCTATGGGCATATGTACTCCAGAGCACTGGTTCATAACTGGGCATGGGTCCAGCCAATCTGCAGCACATGCGATCTTCCCAGGTCAGGGATCGAACCAGTGCCCCTGGCACTGCAAGGCGAACTCTCTACTCATTGGACCACCAGGGAAGGCCCCCTTTAGCACTTTTTAAGGGTCAGTTTACTATTGGTGAACTGCTTGTCTGAGAAGTTTGTTATCTTTCCTTCAATTACTATCCTAGGTGTAATTTTTCCCTCCTTTCAGCACTTTAAACATATCATGCTACTTCCTTCTAGTCTGCAAAGATCTGCAGAAAAATAAGTTCATAGCCTTATAGGGGTTCCTCTCTTGCTGTCATTAGATTTCTCTCTTTATCTTTAATCTTTGACATTTTAATTGTGATATTTCTTGGTGTGAGTCTCTTTGGGTTCATCTTGTTTGGGTTTCTGTTTCCTCTACCTGAGCATCTGTTTCCCTCTTCATTCAGACTTAGGAATTTTTCAGTCACAATTATGTAAAATACATTTCTACCCCCTTGGGATCCCTTGGGACTCCTATAATGCAAATGTTAGTATGACTGATGCTATCTTCGAGGTCCCATAAACTTTTCTCATTTTTTCTTATCTGCTTTTCGTTTCACTGTTTTGACTGGCTGATTTCCATTTTTCTATCCTCCAGATCACTTATGCCTTCTATATCACCTAATCTGCCATTAATCCCCTTTAGCGTATTTTTCTTTTCAGTTATTCTTCAGATTTGACTATTCTTTTTTTTTTTTTAAAGATTTATTTATTTATTTATTTATTTGAGGGGGGCGGGGTGGGGAAGGAGGGGAGCAGGCAGGCCACTTCTATTGGTCTTTCATTTGTCCATTTTCATCCATCTTTGCTCTTTGGCTTGTGTGGGCCGCCCATCGCAGTGGCCTCTGTTGTCGCAGAGCACCGGCTCTGGGCGCATGCGCTCCAGAGCTCCGGCTTGGTAATTGGACACATCGGTCCGGCTGCTCCGTGGCACGTGGGATCTTCCCAGGCCAGGGATTGAACCGGTGCCCCTTGCACTGCAAGGTGGTGTCCTTACCCACTGGACCACCAGGGAAGCCCAACTATTCTTTTTCATATTTTCTAGTTCCTTGCTAAATTCTCACTGCATTAATTTATTCTTTTCCCCAGTTCAGTTAACATTCTTATTACTAATGCTTTGAACACTTTATTTTGTTTTATTAGTTTCCTTTACAGTTTTTTTTTTTCCTTGTTATTTCATTTGAAACAAATTCCTGTCTTCTCATTTTAACTTTTTCTGTCCCTGTGAAATTAGGTGAAACAGTGACCTATTGAGAGGGAGTGTACCTTCACAGTCTGAATGTGTTCAGTGGCTTTGGTGGGATAGAGGGATCTGAAGTGAGGCATGGATCATGCCTTTCTCTAGGGCATAGTGGCAGCTCTCACTTTCATGAAAGGTAGGGTAGAGATGACAGAACCAGATCCAGAGTCAGTTGTGAGCTGGAGCTTCTATTATGCTCAGTACTCTTGCCTTCATTTTTGAAGGACAATTTTATTGGCTATAGAACTCAGAGTAGGCTTTTTTTCCTCAACATTTTAATAATGTTCTTCTGTTATCTTCTGGCCTCTGGCTATATCTAATGATAAATTAACTATCACCAATATAATTGTTTCCTGTATGTTATATGCCTTCTTCTACCTCTGACTGATGGCAACATCCTTTCTTCTTTTTAGCAATTTGATTGTGATGTCCTATGTGTAATTTTCTTTGCATCTATTTGTATTTGACTTTGTTTTTTAAATTTTGGCCTCTTCTATTGATTTTTTTATTTTTAATTTTGGCCTCCTATTGGTCCTTCATTTATTTATTTTCATCCATCCTAATTATTTGGCCTGTGTGAGCCTCCTACTACAGTGGCCTCTCTCTTTGCAGAGCACTGGCTTTGGGCTCATGAAATCCAGAGTGCTGGCTCCTAATTGGACACACCAGTCCAGTCACTCCACCGTATGTGGGATCTTCCCATGCCAGGGATTGAACTGGTGCCTCTTGTACAGCAACGTGGACTCTTTACCCACTGGACCACCAGGGAAGGCCCTAATTTTTAAAAAATTCAACTATTTTCATTCATCTTTATTCATTGGCCTGTGTGGGCCTCCCATTGCAGCGGCCTCTTGTTGCAGAGCACCAACTCTGGGCGCACGAGGTCCAGAGCACAGGCTGGTAATTGGACACACTGGTCTAGCCACTCCACGGCACGTGGGATCTTCCCAGGCCAGGGATTGAACCGGTGCTCCTTGCACTGCAAGGTGGGCTCTTTACCCACTGGACCAGCAGGGAAGCCTTGTATTTGACTTTGATGAGCTTCTTGTCATTGTTTTTCAGAAACTTTGAAACAGTTTCAATTATTTTTTCAAATATTTCTCCTTGCCCATCTCTTTTTTGTACTTCAAGTATAACTACACTACATGAATTGATACTGTCTCACGGATCACACTCTATTCATTTAATTTTCAAATATTCTTCCCTTTTCTGTACTTCATATTAAATAGCTGCTATGTATTTTACCTTAGTTTATTAACATTCCCTTCTGTTGTCTTCAATATAATATTAAGACCTTATGATGGAATTTTAAATTTCAGATGTTATAATTCTTAGTTCTAGAATTTCCATTTAATTGTTTAAAAAATAATTTGCATTCTTTCTCTTGAGAGTCCTCTCTGATTCACTCACTATAATAATAATTTTCTTTGAGTCAGTCACTGAACATATGCACTAGGTGTTTTAAAGTCCAAGTCTGATAATTCTGTTATCTGGGTGATCTCATGTTATGGATTACTGAACACTGTTTTATCTTAATTAAGGATCAATTTTTCTTATTTCTTTGCATATTTAATATCTTTTTTACTATATACCATAAACACTATGGATTATACTATACAAATATTGGCTTCTGTCATATTCATCTGGGAAGTAGTCATTTATTTTCTTAATTAAGGATCAATTTTTGTTAAAGTTTCCCTTTGGCTTTGGGCTCATGAAATCCAGAGTGCTGGCTCCTAATTGGACACACCAGTCCAGTCACTCCACCGTATGTGGGATCTTCCCATGCCAGGGATTGAACTGGTGCCTCTTGTACAGCAACGTGGACTCTTTACCCACTGGACCACCAGGGAAGGCCCTAATTTTTAAAAAATTCAACTATTTTCATTCATCTTTATTCATTGGCCTGTGTGGGCCTCCCATTGCAGCGGCCTCTTGTTGCAGAGCACCAACTCTGGGCGCACGAGGTCCAGAGCACAGGCTGGTAATTGGACACACTGGTCTAGCCACTCCACGGCACGTGGGATCTTCCCAGGCCAGGGATTGAACCGGTGCTCCTTGCACTGCAAGGTGGGCTCTTTACCCACTGGACCAGCAGGGAAGCCTTGTATTTGACTTTGATGAGCTTCTTGTCATTGTTTTTCAGAAACTTTGAAACAGTTTCAATTATTTTTTCAAATATTTCTCCTTGCCCATCTCTTTTTTGTACTTCAAGTATAACTACACTACATGAATTGATACTGTCTCACGGATCACACTCTATTCATTTAATTTTCAAATATTCTTCCCTTTTCTGTACTTCATATTAAATAGCTGCTATGTATTTTACCTTAGTTTATTAACATTCCCTTCTGTTGTCTTCAATATAATATTAAGACCTTATGATGGAATTTTAAATTTCAGATGTTATAATTCTTAGTTCTAGAATTTCCATTTAATTGTTTAAAAAATAATTTGCATTCTTTCTCTTGAGAGTCCTCTCTGATTCACTCACTATAATAATAATTTTCTTTGAGTCAGTCACTGAACATATGCACTAGGTGTTTTAAAGTCCAAGTCTGATAATTCTGTTATCTGGGTGATCTCATGTTATGGATTACTGAACACTGTTTTATCTTAATTAAGGATCAATTTTTCTTATTTCTTTGCATATTTAATATCTTTTTTACTATATACCATAAACACTATGGATTATACTATACAAATATTGGCTTCTGTCATATTCATCTGGGAAGTAGTCATTTATTTTCTTGCATTTAGTTAAATTACTGGCTGATGCCGTGAACTTGTAAAAGCTGGGCTTTATACTTTGTTAAAGTGTTTAGTTTTGCCCTTAGTCTTAAGGAATATTCCTTAAAAACTGTGAGACTGTATGCCTCAATTGAAACCCATCTAACATAGCACATTTCAAATTTCAAACTCTATCTCCCTTGTAGTGACTAGCAACTGAAGTCCCATTCAACATATTCTTTCTACTTTTTTGATTTCTGCTGGGTTTCTTGTAGTCTTCTTACAAGTAAAGACTCAAAACCTCTGCCAAGGACAGAGGAGACTTAAATGTAAATTTACAGACTTCTACATTTGGGCTTCCTACTTTTTTGAATTCATCTCCTCAATGTGCAGCCATTTCGTAACCCCACACTCTATCCTCTGCCACTACATCTCAATCCAATTATACTGTAGCTTTCTGTTTGGTCTTTAACACTTTTCCCGAACATGGTGGACTGAGTAATGCTCAGGGGGAAAATAAACAAACATGTAAACATACCTCCTCAGAAGAGGCTCATTTTCTGAAGCACCTAATTTCATCAAATTTCTGCAAGTTTCATGTCATTTTTATAGTCCTTCCAATTGCTTTTAAAAATAATTTG